>CAMAPF010000923.1:0-600000 GCA_945859915.1 Cuscuta epithymum
AGTTCATCTAATCCATCAATTTGCAAATGATTAAAGGACAAGATTTATTTTCATTTTGCATGGGAAGACTACTTTTTACTTGAACTCGCCCTTATATATATATATATATATATATATATATATATATACACACAAACTAATCCTCTCATGCTAACCTACAAACTCTCACAAACTGTGCATCTTTACATTATTTGTATTGCATATGAACTTCAAAGTGTTTCATATTATTGGTATTGCATATTGAAGTTCAAAGTGTTGCATACTATTTGTATTGCATATTGAAGTTCACAGTGTGCATCTTTACATTATTTGTATTGCATACTGAAGTTTAAAGTGTTGCATATTATTGACTTTCTAGGTTAAAATTTTAAGCATGGTTTGTATTTGATCTCTTATCTATATATTTATACTGGTAAATTTAGGATCAAACAAGAACATTGCTTAAAGTAAGAACGGTGCGAATGGCACTGTTAATCCCATGTAATGCACTATAAAGTTTGTATGTTCCACTTTTTTCACTGTGGCGGAATATTTATGAAACTACCACCACATTTTATGATATTTACATGTTTTGAACAAAGTTTAAAAAGTGCATCAAATTAGACTAAAAGTGTTGTGTTTAAACGTTCGCACGTTAAGCCCTGCTTTTACCGGAATCGTCCCCTATGCCTATACAGGTAAGTATATATATAGGGTGCAGCTTCAATGAGAACAATGTTTAACGTAAGAACGTTAGAACACACATTTAACTCGATGTGATGCATGATGGAGGCCGTCTAATGCACTTTTTAACTTTGCTCAACTCAAACCAATATCAAATAATTGAGGACGGCACTTTGGTAAATATTATGCCTAATTGCTAATAGTGCAATGGGCAAGTGACATTGTGCATCGAGTTGGGGTAAATGTGTGTTCTCACGTTAACCATTGTTCTCATTTGATCTTGTATATATTGTATGTACGTCATCAAAGTACAATTCTCCCCGATAATAGTGTTTCCAAATATGTGGCTCCCAGGGTATAGCTGGCAAACATTCCCTAACTTCACCAAAGCACCAATGGTACAAAGGGGACCAACCACCACACCCTACAAGCGTAGAACACATGTTATACCATCCGTGCCAAAAACACTATAAATGACATTGGAGTGGCAAAGTTAAGTTTGGCCTAAGTGCCTAATCAAACAACCTAAGGCCAGGCTTTCCATTGATGTGGCTTTTAATCCACAACACCTTTCTCTCTACGGGTTTGTTTTTGAGTTTAAAAATTGAAAACCAGATTTGATATGATGATATCCATCATCCATGGATAAGAACACAAATAAGTAATACATCAATCAGACGGATAGAAAAACTTAAATGACCATAAATGCTAAGCTATTTTAAAGATGGAGTCCTGCGCATCAAAATGAATGAATAATGCTAACCTAACAAGCTGTTACAAAAGATGGACTCCATTTGGAACGCAGTTATCTAATACTCCGTACATAAAACAAAGAGTTGTACCTCTCCAAGGATGGCACTGGGGTGGACAATCGCAGATGGGTGAACAAATGTGTGTTTTCTGTTAGTCGAATCCCTATAGTTCTCTTCTTCCCTCGAAACGCCTGAATTCAAACATTTCAATGGAGTGTTAAACGTTTTCGGAAATTCACAGAGATTATACACATCGGTGGAAGCTTTACGTGTCAGCGTAGAGGACAATCGTTGCAGAGGCAGAGTCAGTGTTCGACTGAGAGCGAAAGAGAGCAGCTGCTTGGGGTTGCCGCCGCACTGAAGTGGAAACATTTCCGCCTAAATTTCTCTTTTTCGCGTATTCAATTAGTTAATTTATCAAGGTACCGTTACCTTCAGTATGGTAACGTTAGCATCCTATATGTATTACTGAATTCTGTTTTACTATTTACATTTAGGCCCCAACAAAAGAAATAATCACTATAATTAAAGATTATATTATAATTTATCACGAATGAGAGTAATCATTAGTATATACTCCCTCCGTCCCACTGGAAAGTTCCCGGTTTCCTTTTTTGGACGTCCCACTGGAAAGTTACCATTTCCATAAATGGAAGGAATTTCTATATGAAATGCCTAATCTACCCATCCCATTTATTTACCCTTCTTTCCCAAAAATAAATCACCGCACCCCAATAACTCTCCCAACCCACCTTCCCCACTTTATCCGGCCACATTTACTCTCGCCACTCACCTTCCCCACTCGCGTTCTCTCTCTCTCTCGAACATCTTCTTCTGGCTTAAGGGCATGGAATCCTCCACCAACCCTACACCTCCCGCAGATGAACAACCCGTTTCTGTGTCACCTTCGAAATCAGAGTCCAAACGGCTAACCATTTCCGATGGCCACCCACCTGTAACAAACCCTAGCCCCTGTGGTTCTGAAAAAGGATCGGTCACCCATTCTCAAATTGTTCCCCTCGAATACACTGACGACAATGAAGAATCTGACCATGCATATGGGTGGACAACATCATCGGACACCGATCCAGGTTGGAAGCTGCGGAAGTGGTATGGATCTCAGTGCGCTGAGTCTCAAGAATCAATTGAAGAAGGCGAGGAGGTTAACTCCTTCGACTGCATGTTTCCAGATCCCTATGCGGATGTATTTCGGGACACTCCTTAAGGGAAGTCTATGTAATCCTACAGTATGTGTATTGCGTATGGTTTTTGCCCAATTCGAATCTGAAATTGTGCTTATTGGCTAATTAATCTGACAAATGATGAAATTACTTAGCTTTTTTCTTAATTACTGTTTCTGCATGAGTCTCATTGTGTTGTTGACCTTACTGTGTGAGCCTTAACTATGAATATGCCAAACTGCATATGCCACCTACTTTGAATAAGTGTAGGAGGCTATGTCTTTATATTTGTGGTCTTTGCTAATGATGATAGGGCTCAACTTACACTAATCTGAGGCACTGCACTTAGAGTACTTGCCCTTTGTATGCTTAGCTTACTGCTTCTACTGATGATGATGATGGGGGTTGTGTGGTTACTGAATGAGTAAACTGATGATGGTCCCACATTTAAAGCCAATTTACGTGTTGTTGCCTTAACTACATGTGCCACCCTCTTTGATAAGTGTAGGAGGCTATGTGTTTGTATTTGTGCTATTTGCTAATGATGATAGGGCTCAACTTACACTAATCTGAGGCACTGCACTTAGAGTACTTGCCCTTTGTGTGCTTAGCTTACTGCTTCTACTGATGATGATGGGGTTTGTGTGGTTACTGAATGAGTAAACTGATGATGGTCCCACATTTAAAGCCAATTTATGTGTTGTTGCCTTAACTACATGTGCCACCCACTTTGAATAAGTGTAGGAGGCTATGTGTTTGTATATGTGCTTTCTGACTCCTATGTCTACTTGCTTGCACTTCAAATGTCCCTTAACTGCATATGCCACCCACTTTGGTTAAGTGTAGGAGGCTATGTGTTTGTATATGTGCTTTCTGACTCCTATGTCTACCTGCTTGCACTTCATATGTCCCTTAACTACAAATGATGATTAATTGTGTGAGTTAGATGGTGCATTTGTGTGAGTTAGATTTTTACCATTGACCTCATAGCACACATGTCTGCCAATAAGTGTACAACAACATTAGCAAAAAAATAAACTACACTGATATTGTAGGCTAGGCATGCATGGCAGTACATACATAAATTGTACACTTCCCCTACATGTAAAGATGTTCCTTTGAAAGTGTACATACAAAAAAGCTGTCCAATAGTAGTAGTGTACATAAAAAAAATTGTACACTTCCCTACATACAAAAAACATGTCCTTACCCAGTTCATTCTTGATGATGAGCCTCATCATCAGTTATGAACTGAGATTCACTTCCCCGCATCTCTTGTGATTCTTCCCCTTGTGTTTGCATCTCAATGAGATTCTGCCTAGCTTCATCCACCAAACGTGGATTGATTTCCATATTCTCTGGCAACATCCCCTGTCTGTCAAGCTTATCCTTACCAACATGTTTTAGCTTAAAATGATTTCCACCCTTGTGCATCATTATTTGTTCCATCACACACTGATAACTTAAAAACACTTTGTTCAAAGTATAAGGTGTGAGCTCATGAAAAGCATTTGTCACAGCTTCAGTTAATTCAACAATAGTTTTAGGGGATAAAAAAAACCACTTCTCATCTATGTGAATATGATCAAAGAAATGATGAAATGTGGAGTTTAAGGGCATAGGCCTAGGCACTACATGAGAAAGGCAGAACTGTAACCTCTTGATTTTACCAGCATGTGTGAGGAATGGCTTTATGGCATTGGAATGTCTCTTTATTTGCTTAGCTTTGACTAATCTGTGCACAGAACTCTTTGAGATGTTAAGGGCATAACCCAAAGACCGGATGTTCTTTCTCTTATGAAGTGGAATGACTTTTAACTGCTCCATGTCAAAAACTACTGTCTTCCTTCCCAAACTTCCCTTAAATTGGCTTTGAACATTAATTGGGACCCCATCATTCAGTTGGCTATGAGATCGGACCCACAATTTGTTCACAGTACGCCTAGAACAGTTGAACTGTGTAGCCGTTTTTCCCACAATGCCCCTCTGAAGTTTCCCATTATGATAATGACTTAAAAGTATTTCCACCAAACTGCTTTTCTCTGCATTACTTAGCTTACTTGTTCTGCGACTTGCAGTGTCACTTTCTTCATTTGTTTGTGCTTCAGGTACAGCAGGAGTAGCAGTTGCAAATGGTGTTGAAGAAGGTGCAGTCTGAGTTGGGGTAGCTGCAGGAGGCTCATTTCGGACAAAGAGAGACAAAGATAGATCCATGAGTGTAGTAAATGTGGTAGATGAGGTAGTTGTAGGCATTTAAAGAAAAGGAATGGAGGGAATTTTGAATTTTTGGTGTACTTGTAGCATTAACCCTCCAATTTTTTGGAGGGTTTTGTAAGCATTCGTACGTATAGGGTAGCTTTCTGCCCTTGTAGAACAATCACATCATTAATAAAGTTTTTACCCCATTTATTTGATTGTTTTTACCCCCCTTTCCCTTCTTTTTCTTTTCGGGTTTTGGCCAGCACGTGTGGGGGGTGGGAGGGCATTTAGGGAAAGTCAACTGTAAAATAACTTTTGCATAAAAATGTGTGAGGGTCAAAGTGGGAACATTCCACCGGGACGGAGGGAGTATGTAAAAAAAATCGAAATTTAATAAACACACAAGTTACGAATTATTGAAAACTTCTTTGTAGACAACACTTTTTTCTGATTTCCCTCGTCGTCAAGCCAAACGGACTCGTCACTCTCGAAACTGCAACATATAACTGTCCATGTATAAACTCAAGATGTCATAGAAAAACACCCACATTTTCTAAAGATTGTCCCAGACTCCCAGGCCCGGATCCATTATATTTTTTTACTCGGTTTCAAGCTTTAAAAAATGGTCGATCCATGAACAAAACTACCCCGTCCGGTCCCCAAATAAGTGAACCGAGATTATGAAATGCTCTTGGGCAGACAGGGCCGCTACCAGACCCGAAACTGGAAATTCTAAACCTAGTCCAGTCCAAACAGTGCCGCACCCACTTCTGGACTGGTCCGCCCATCCCTACTTTGACCCATTTAGGACAATCATTGCTCTCAAAATTTCTATATTTATTTAGGTTTAAAATGTATTAACATACTAATTTATGTATTTATTCCGTTTTATATCTATTAAAAAGCCACAACCCGATTTACATAAAACGTCATCATATATATATAGCATTCTTACAATAGCCGTACATGTTTTTTAAATGTGCAGGTATCCAAATTCCAATGGTATGTGTTATGTGTTCGAAATATTTGTAGATATTTGTAGTGGTTGATCTAGCAGACTAACACATACACAAGTTTTAGGTGTTCGAAATAGTTTTTTGGAGATATAATGATACAAATTTTTACACATTTTTTCTAACAACATTAATTCTACCCTTGAACAATACTCAACACTATTTATTTAGATCCAACCTCACATACGATGAACTTTAAAATCAGAGTACAATGATGAATACACTTGGTACATTTAAACTCCACATCGACAATTCATGTTTTATTGTGGTACAGCTTATCACCTCATCCAATATAATCCCAACCTTGAATTGCATCGAGCTTATCTGACCATCAAACCTACAACCATGAGTGTTTCAGTAAGATTAGTTAGCTTACTATTTAAGTAGCCTCCTCCTTCAAACTAAGAGGATAACAACACAACAAATAGATAACAAACTTAATAATTTAATGGGAAACTATCAAATAAGCCCCCGTACTATACCGAAAAAGTCGATTAGGCCCCCGTACTTTATAAACACTCAATTAAGTCCTCGAACTATTAAAAAACGTTCAATTAAGTCCACATTATATTTATTCTTATTCAAGACAATTTTTTGTTTATATACGGTACATGTGGTTTCAACTTATTTAGGAAATGTTTGTAAATTATTTCAAAAATTACTTTTCAATTTTTTGTTTAAATCGGCTGGAATTGATGTTTTCAAGTAAGTGCTTGCTTAAATTAAACACTTTAATGCTAAAAGTTGGAAGAAATAATGACGGAACAAACAATTGAGACTTATGATTAGACAATAATAAGACTGAAATTTAATTGGATAATTCTTGGTGTACACGTTCATATACACATCAGTACACTTCCGTGTCTGTGAGAGGTTTTTATGTCTGTGAATGCCAGAGAATGCTAGCACGTTCCCTGCGGCCGATCCAGTCACGTGCGTGTAGATACTGGTAGAGCTCGGGATCGTTTTCTCGGACTGTCTGACATCCTTGCTTAAGATTGTTATGTAAGTTCCTCTTATGTCTTGTAATTTCGTTCATAGTAAGAACCTCAGATCCGATTGTTTACTTTTGCGTAGTAAATTTTTACCCTTGGCGACGGCGGCACAGCCGCCTCCTCCCAACGCTTGGGCGGCCAGATCCTTCACTGACGTGGTGGCTAATCGCACCAATGCGCCGCTATCCACCAAAATTCATTCTTGGCACAAGGGTTTGCTTTCACTCAGTTTTCCAGATAGCGATATTCAAATCTTGGCTGAAAGGCATCGACGTTCATTGATTGGATACTCCTACCGAGGAAGGCCTAGCCTAGTGAGTATACATAAGGCATTCGAGATTATTGGTTTTAAAGGCACTTTTCATTTGGGAGTTCTTGAACGTAAGCATATTGTCATTCGGTTTGATTCTGAGGAAGACTATTTCCGTTGTTGGAATAGACAAGAATGGATAATTCAAGGGTGTGTGATGCGTGTAACAAAATGGACTCCGGACTTTCGCCCTAATGTCGAGTCTCCTATTGTTCCGGTGTGGATTGCGCTTGAGGGCCTTCCACTTCATTTGCAGGACAAGAGGGCATTGTTTGACATTGCTGGATTAATTGGAAAGCCCCTGAAAATTGACACTGCTACAGCAAATCTGTCTAGGCCGTCGTTGGCTAGAATTTGTGTTGAGCTGGATCTCACGAAGGAAATGCCTCAAAGGGTGTGGATCAATTGTGGTTCATCATATGGTTTCATACAGAATATAATATATGAGGAACGGCCAGATTATTGCTCACATTGTTTGCACTTGGGGCATTTGCAATCTAAATGTCCGAAACTAAATAATGAGGAAGTCAAAACATTGACTTTGCCTAAGCAGCAATGGATGCCAAAAATTAAGGGTGACCAACCTAAACAAGTTAAATTTTTAACTAAGAGAAAGCAAAAGGGATTATTACAGAACATGAGCCTATCAATGATTTTCAATCTACTTCCAATTCAGGAGCTATTGAAATCCTTGGGAGTGACGCTTCTTTGACTCCTGAGACCCCTGCCAAATATAATCCTGCAGATGACAAAGAATTGCAAACCATGTTACAGTTGGATATTCCAGGGGTGGGAAAGCCTAATGCCACTATGACAAAATTGATTCAGGATGACTTTCAGGTACATATGTTGAACAAATTATTAGATTATGACTCTGAGTTGGAGTCCAAGAAGACTTTGTCTGATGAGAAAATCACAAGGAAACTACAGCCAATCCAGAATTGGAAAGATGGTTGGGATGAAATCGGAGCCAAAGTGGATGTTATGGCAAAAAAAATAGCTTCACAAGAAATCTCTGTAGGTGTGAGTGAGGGGAAGGAGTCCCAACATCATTCTGTGGCAAACCAATCAGTGGGACAGGAGGTTCAGCAACACAGTCAGGCCGTAATGCAGACTGAGGCATCTGGCATGGATAGGGATGCAGCATTGTCAGCCAATGGTCAACCAGTGGTCAGCTCTCTACCTGTAACATGTCAGCCTGAAAACCAAAGTGGTATTGAAGAGGATTGTGATGATTTTATTACAGTTACTGGTAAGAAAAATAAACAGAAGGTCCAGATTGATAATAATGTTAGAATGACAAGGAATGCAGCTAAGAAGAATAAGCAGGCTGGTTTTTCAGCTCTTGAAGATATCTCTATCAACAAGAAGCTGTCCTTAGATTCCACTATTAATTCTTAATGAATTGTCTACTATGGAATGTCAGGGGTCTAGAAGTCTCACTAGCCAGACTCTGCTCCCTAGTTAGACAATATCAGATAAAAATTTTATGGGTCATTGAGCCCATTGTTCAAAGTTCAAGAGCGGATTACTTTAAACAAGAATTGGGTTTTAAAGAGGTGCAATTCTCTATTATTAATAAAATTTGGGTCTTTTGGGATCCGGATTCCTTTCATCTGACTGACTTTACTTGGCATAGTCAGTTGGTGAATTTTCATGTTCACGGAAACCTATACTCTGGTTGGATGACCGCTATTTAGGGCAAACATAACTACATTACTAGGAGGGAAATGTGGTCATTTATCTCTAATTTTGCTTCTAATTTGGCTGAACCATGGTTGATTGGGGGGGATTTCAACGCCATTACTCAGCATAGTGAGCATCAAGGGTCTGACATTCCTAATTTGGACAACATGCTGGATTTTTCTAATTGTATCGCGTCTAGTGATTTAATTGACTTGCCATATCAGGGGCCTCAGTTCACTTGGGCTGGAATTAGATCCAATGGATGGGTTTGGAGGAGACTGGATAGGGCCTTGGTCAATGCTAAATTTTTGGACTGTTTTGATACTGTGCAGATTAATATATTGGATAGAACTCCCTCTGATCATAGTCCAATTCTGGTACAATGCAAAAAATCTATACTCCAAGGACCCAAGTCTTTTAAATTTCAAAATATTTGGCTCTCTCATCATTCTTTTATGGAGACAGTGAAGAACAGCTGGTATAAGACCCCTTATGGAGGAGGTATGAGAGGATTAGTGACCAAACTCAAAAGCCTAAAACAGGATCTCAAGGTTTGGAACAAAACAATTTTCGGGAATATCTTTGATGAAATTACGAGTTGTGAAGATAAAGTAATACAGCCTGAGAAAGAATTTGAGATTGATCCTTGTGATTCTAATAGAGAGAATTGGTTCCATTACAAAGCTCTGCTTAAATCCAAATATGGTTTAGAGAGAAAATTTTGGAAGCAGAAGGCTCATATACACTGGTTGAAAAGGGGGGACTCAAATTCCAAGTTTTATCACTCTTATGTTAAAATAAGACACAAGAAGCAACAAATTACCTCTATCCAAGATAGTGATGGGAACATGGTTAATTCTTTAACAGAAATGGGAGAAGCTGCTGTCTCTTTTTTCTCAAACCTTTATTCTGTGGAAGAGCAAATTGAACTTGAAAGTGTCCTGCAATACATTCCGAGGTTAGTTGATGCACATGACAATTAGGGATGGCAATTTAACCCGACCCGATGGATACCCGCACCGAACCGAACCGGTCAAAATGGGGAAAACCGTTTTGACTGGGTAACGGGTACGGGGCGGGGAATACCCGATTTATGTAAACGGGTAATGGGGCGGTTATGGGTTTATACCTACCCGCCCCGTTACCCGCCCCGTTTAATTTGGATACGGTTACCCGCACCATTACCCGACCCGCACAATTAACTTATATATTTTAATAGTTTATGTATTTATTATTTAATATATTAAGTATATATGAATATTAGTACATTAGTATATGACACTTATTCTCTCTAGTACTTTGAAACAATATTCAACTTATCGGCTATCCTTTGCAATTCTGATGATCGAGTTGGTGCTCAAAGTTCACTATTTCAGATTTTAAATTTTCAATATCATTCATCATCCTTCCTTTGTTAACTTCTATAATATTCCTTCAAAAAAACCTCTACAATATTTATTTTCTTCACATATTGGTTATTTGATTTTCGTGACTTTCTTTACGCAATTTCCACATTGTGACTCTCTTAGTTTTTCACCCAATAACTTTCATAAAACTCACGTATGAGTTTAAAGTCAAAATATTGCGAAACATTACTCTAGCTTGCTTTAATTTATGTAATTGCTAATAATTTTGTAAAGGTGTATTGGATGATTAGATTAATTTTGATTGGTTGCTCTAATTTATATCAAGTTTTAAAATTTAAATTATGTTTTTTTTCTTCTAAAACAGTAACTACAAGAATACCTAAATCAAAGTATTAGAAGTGCCTTTTAAATAATTCCAAATCTATAATCAAAATAAAAGTTGTGGACAAAAATGCGACTCTAGTAACTTTAGTGTTTATAATTTTATTCAAATGTTATGTCGTAGTGATTACAAAACTTACTCATGGTAACTTATAGTCATATTTATGTTCATATCTTTTTTATTAGAGGTATTTTAGGGGAAAAACTTCTCATTTTCATTATGTTACTTGTATACATTATTGTTCTTAAATTAATTTAGATGTTGAATGTTGGTGGGGGTATGCTTATTGAATGTTTGGAAGTTAAATGTTTTTTGATTCATATTTAGTTTTTACTATCGAGACAAGACTTACTCTTTTGATGTTGATGTGGTAAGAGATTCAATTTGAATCTAGACATATATAATTTGTGAATATTAGATTCAAACGATTGTAACTTTTTGTCATGTTTTAAAAAACTTTATCTGTGGTACTATTTAATTTTAATTTTTTTTAATTTAGGTGGTCAATGATAAGTAGTTAATAATCATTTTAGGATCTATGAAGGAAAAAAATTATTTTTTAATAAAACGGTTACCCGCGGGGAAACCGTTACCCGCGGGGGAAAACCGTTACCCGCGGGTAAAAAATACCCGACGGGTAACGGGGCGGTTTCGGGGAATTTTTTTATCAAACGGGGCGGGTACGGGTAATGGTATACCCGACCCCGAACCGCCCCGTTGCCATCCCTAATGACAATGCAATGCTCATGCAATTACCTACTACTGAAGAAGTAAAAGAGGCAGTTTGGGGGTTAAATCAGAATGGAGCACCAGGTCCAGATGGCTACAATGGCAATTTTTTCAAAAAATGTTTGGAGAATGTGGGCCCAGATGTAGTTCGAGCTGTTCAGGAATTCTATATGGGTATTCCTATACCTAAAGGAATGGCTAGCAGTTTAATTGCACTCATACCTAAAGTTGATAATCCTGCCTCCTTTGCAGATTTTAGGCCAATTTGCCTATCCAATTTCATCAATAAGGTTTGCACTAAAGTGGTAACAGGCAGACTGATAACTATTCTTCCTAAAATTATTTCAGCTGAACAAGCTGGATTTATGAAAAATAGAGATATCTCAGAACAGGTTCTTATTGCCCAGGAAATGGTCCACTCCATTGACAAAAAGATCAGAGGGTCTAATGTTATAGTAAAATTAGATATGGCTAAGGCATTTGATAGACTTTCTTGGAGGTTTTTGCAGGAGATCCTTGACAGATTTGGTTTTGCTCAGTCATTTATTAAAATTGTGATGAACAACTTGGAAGCTACTTTTTTCTCTATACTTATTAATGGGATCCCTCAGGGTTTCTTTAAACCCAAGAGGGGGGTCAAGCAGGGTGACCCCCTCTCCCCTTTTCTGTTCATCTTGGCATCTGAAGCATTTTCTAGGGGTCTGAAGAAACAAATGGAGTTGGGTCTTATTAAACCCTACTGGATGGGTAATATAGGTTACCCTATATCTCATCTTGGATTTGCAGATGATCTCCTTATCTTTCTAAATAGGGAAGCCAGGTCTTTGAAGAATTTCATTACCTTTGTTAAAGCTTACCAGTCTGCTTCTGGCCAAGTTGTTAACTTGCAAAAAAGCTCATTCATTTATGGCCAATCAGCAAGATCTAGATTAAGGAGCATCCAGAGAATCTTGGGAATGGAGTCCACTGGCCTTCCTATGAAATACATGGGCATTAAATTACATAAAGGTATCAATAGATATCATTATTGTGAAGGTATCATTAGACAATTTGATTCTAAGTTAACACCTTGGAAGATGAAAAATCTATCTCAAGCTGGCAGAATTATTCTTATAAAACATGTTTTAAGTGCAATTCCTCTTCATATCCTTGCTGTGGATACATTTCCGAAAAAGGTCATTTCTATTCTTCACAAGAAAATGGCTAATGTTTTCTGGGGTTCAACTAATGAAAAGGATCACTATCATTGGATGTCTTGGAATAAGCTTTGTATGCCCACTAAAGAAGGGGGGCTGGGTTTCAGAAATCTGTTACACTTAGAGAAAGCCTTTTCTATTAAACTTTGGTGGAGATGGAGGAATGGTGACACTTTATGGAATAATTTCTTCAATTCCAGATATCCAAGAGGGCTAAATATGTCCACTAAAATTACAGATTCTCCAATTTGGTGGAGAATATGCAATATACAT
Organism: Cuscuta epithymum; assembly: GCA_945859915.1. Classification (NCBI taxonomy): domain Eukaryota; kingdom Viridiplantae; phylum Streptophyta; class Magnoliopsida; order Solanales; family Convolvulaceae; genus Cuscuta; species Cuscuta epithymum. Next base: position 12,747 of record CAMAPF010000923.1, read on the forward strand.
CCTATGGCAAGCGCTTACTGTGATGTTACTCAGGAGGGTTTTCTGATTTGGCAGCCTGAAGAAGATGGAAAATTTTCATTTAAATCTGCATATGATATTGTTAGAGAGGAGCAACCAAGTATGCTTTCATTTAAACATGCTTGGCATCCCAAGCTGCCTATGAAAATCAAGGTATTTCAATGGAAAGTCCTGCAAGGAATTCTTCCAGTTACAGATAAGATTAAGAGGTTTCAACAGGTCTTAAATCCATCTATCTGCCCTTTATGTAAAAATCATGAGGGTTCTATGGATCACTTATTATTTAGTTGTGAGGTGGTTAATCCTGTGTGGCTCTATTTTATGGATAGGCTGGGTATACCTAGGGTGAGTCATATCAGCTCTGTTCGTCAGGTATACATGGGCCGGTGGCTGAAAGCAGGAAGTAAAACTTTGGTTGATATTTTTAAGCATAATTTGCCTGGTATTATCAGCTGGTATATTTGGAAAAATTATGCAGGGCTCATATGGGGTACTCAGAGCAAACGCCCAACTTCAGAATCCATTATTTGTCAAATTAAAATGTTCACTCAGACTTGGACTGCAAGCTTATCTGGACTGAGGGTGCGGTCGGTGGGGGAGGTTTTGTTTGAGGAACAACTCATTCCTAAAAAATTTAAAATTACTGGCACACAGATAAGAGCTATTCGATGGAATCAGCCTTCAAATAATCTCAAATTGAACACAGATGCGAGATATTTACCTGACAGAGCAGGAGGAGGAGCGGTTCTGAGGAATGGGGATGGTGAGCTCGTAGGGGCCATATCCTTTCCACTTGATGCTTCGTCCAGTCTTGAAGCAGAGATCTTGACAATGGTCGTTGCTACTCGTTGGGCGGTGGAGACAGACGCAACTCAGGCGCTTAGATACTTCGAACAATCGGCTGAAGGAAGATGGAGAGGTATAATTCAGGAAATGTTAGAGATAAGAAAAAGGAAACATGTCCTTTGTTGGGACATACCTGGAGAGAGTGCAATACCGTAGCCCATCACCTGGCAAGCAGTGCATCGGCCCAACTTCTATACTTCTCAAGGCCTAAGCATCTGCCTAGCATGGCCCGTCAGGCCTATTTTATGGATTTGTTTAGAATTCCTTCTTGGGTAATTCTATACACAGCCCCACAATTGCTAGACACAGCCACAAATTAAAATTAAATTAATTAATATTTTTTAAGTATCTATTTTACCCCCCCGATTAATTCATCCGTCTCTACACACAGCCCGTTCGTCCTAGGAGTTTCTTCCATCCGAGTTGGGATAGGCAAAGCACCGTCCGACCATCCATGTCGACTAAAGTGCCCAGTCTGAGAGAGGCTGCTTGTGCTGAGTGCTAACCTGCTGATTTTCGTTGGCCTGGAGGACTCTCGCCATCCAAAGCACTGTCGCTGACTTACATTGTCAGCACAGGAGCTTTGTCGCCGAGCTAACCCACCAGTTTGGGTTGCAGCCGCCGATTTGGTTATTGGGGTTTGTGGAACCATTGTCGTGCTGCGTCGTCCTGCTGCGAAGTGCGAACACAAATATAGGGGAGAAATCTTCTCAAAGATGAAGGGGTTGTGCGTATAGAGAGCCGATGAATTAAAGAGTTGTGTGTCCCATTGCCGGTGCCATTTCTGTTGTTGTCGATTACCTCAGAAAATCTCTTGAGTTATTGACAAATCCCTGGATTGGGAATTGGGCGAATTACACTGTACTTCGTATTATCCTTGTGCAGTTATTTTCCCATTTGCTAGGAGAGAAATATTGAGTTGTGCGTAATTGCGTATAGACCGTAGGGGTAAAATAGACAACTAAAGAATATTTATTTATTTATTTTTAATTTGTGGCTGTGATTAGTAATTGTGTGGCTGTGTATAGAATTACCCTTCCTTCTTTTAGATGTATATACTGAATGTATTATTGGGTTAGGTTTGGTCCCACCCAATATTGTTTTATTTTCTTTCTTGATGTATTTCTTGGAGGAATGCTTCTACCGGAGAGATTTTGGTCTGGTCCCCCTCTCGCATTGTACTTTTCTCAATTTTAATAAAACTTGGTAAATATGCTGCCCGGCATTTACCCCACCGGTGGGTGGTTTGCCTTCCGGACTAATATATACTACCTCTGTCCCATTTTATGTGTCTTAGTTTGACTCGGCACGGTTATTAATGAAGTGGTTGAAAAAGTAAAAGTTGTGGTTGAGATTTGAGTATAATAAAGTGAAATGGTGTAGACCACATATTTCTTTCCAAAAAAGGAAAGAAGACACTTATTTTGGGACAACCCAAAAAGGAAAGTAGGACAGGTAAAATGGGACGGAGGGAGTGTGTGTGTGTGTGTGTGTGTGTGTGTGTGTATATATATATATATATATATATATATATATATATATATATATATAGGACTGTTCAGGTCCAGCCGGAGGGACGGGAGCAGCCGTCCGAACTTTACTGTTTGGGGCGGTTCCCGGTGGAATTTTTCGATGAAATTTTTTGAGCAGTAAGCTTCAAGAATTTATTTGACTGCCTTCCCAGTCGAATTTTGAGCTGAAATTTGGTATGGACAAACTATACTCGATGAGGAACATGCTCAAAAAAATTCATCGAAAAATTCCATCGGGAACCGCCCCAAACAGTGAAGTTCGGACGGCTTCTCCCGTCCCTCCGGAGGGACCTGAGCATTTCTATATATATATATATATATATATATATATATATATATATATATATATAGAGAGAGAGAGAGAGAGAGAGAGAGAGAGAAATGATCCTGTCCAGCAGCCCCCGGTCCGAACAGTGTCCGAACATAGCCATTTGGGGCACTTCCCGATGGAATTTTTTGATGAAATGTTTTGAGCATGTTACTCATCAAGTCTAGTTTATCCATACCAAATTTCAGCTCAAAATTCATTCGGGAAGGCATTCAAATCATTTTTTGAAGTTGACTGCATCAAAATATACATATAAAAACGCAGTCAACTTCAAAAAATGATTTGAATGCCTTCCCGAACGAATTTTGAGCTGAAATTTGGTATGAACAAACTAGACTTGATGAAGAACATGCTCAAAAAAGTTCATCAAAAAATTCCACCGGGCAGTGCCCCAAATGGCCATGTTCGGACACTGTTCGGACCGGGGGCTGCTGGACAGGATCATTCCTCTCTCTCTCTCTCTCTCTCTCTCTCTCTCTCTCTCTCTCTCTCTCTATATATATATATATATATATATATATATATATATATATATAGTGCTCTTCTCATCAGGCCAGCCTGACGGGCTGCTCCGTCCGGCCGAGCCCGTTTGGGCACCTTCCCGGTGGAATTTTTTGATGAAATTTTTTGAGCATGTTCCTCATCAAGTCTAGTTTATCCATACCAAATCTCAGCTCAAAAGTCGATCGGGAAGGCATTCAAATCATTTTTTGAAGTTGACTGCGTCAAAATATACATATAAAACTGCAGTCAACTTCAAAAAATAATTTGAATGCCTTCCCGATCGAATTTTGAGCTGAAATTTGGTATGAACAAACTCGACTTGATGAGGAACATGCTCAAAAAATTTCATCAAAAAATTCCACCGGGAAGGTGCCCAAACGGGCTCGGGCGGACGGAGCAGCCCGTCAGGCCGGCCTGACATGAAGTTTCCTCTCTCTCTCTCTCTCTCTCTCTCTCTCTCTCTCTCTCTCTCTATATATATATATATATATATATATATATGTTTTGGTTCAAATAAGAACACGATCTTATGAGAGAAATGAGAACGAATCTGGACCGTTAGATTTGCTTCAAGTGAAATTCAGTGTGCATTAAATGAAACTATAATGTGCATTAGGTGAAATTGAAATGTGCATCACAAAGGGTACGATAGAGTGACATTATGTGCAGTTGAATTGTGCATTACGTGAAATTGAAATGTGCACTAGGTGAAGCTTAAATGTGCAGAATAAAAAGTACGATGTGTTGTTGTTTTTGTACTTTTTTTTCGCACATATCAGTTTGATCTAATGCACACTTGAGTTTAAATTTTTATTTTGCACATTTCAATATCATTTAATGCACATTTCATTTGGGTTTTTTATAAGAATATTACTAAAATAAAACATATTTACATAAATATGACTATTCATTACTACAATGTGGTGTTGTGGTAACTTAAGCTCAAAACTTGAACATGAATTACTATGATTTCATTACTACTCTAGTCAATAATCATATTTTTGTAAATCATCTTTATTTTGGTCATATTTATGTAATTATTTCATTTCATTTTCACCAAATGCACAATTTGGTTCCACATAATACAATCCAACGGTCCAGATTCGTTCTCATTTTTCTCCTAAGTTTTGTTCTTACCGGAACCGCTCCCTATATATATATATATATATATATATATATATATATATATATATATATATATATATATCTATCTTGGCCTTTGATCACTTGAAAATAGATGGATTAGATGAACTTTAAACACAAGAGACAATTTTAAAAAATGTGCAAATACTTATACTATAAAGTGGATAGTTACTGATTAAAAGTGCACTCATGCGTGTTAAAAAAGCTTCTCAAAATTTTCTAATTTCTGCACTTTTTATTTTGTACTGTATTGCACTTTTGTGCTCTACGTTTGCACTTTTTGACTATTCTGATACACATTTGTCACAATATTTTCAATAAAAGTTCTTCATAATTACCAAAATGCCACCGCGATTTTCACTTAAAATTTGATCTCTTCCATCCATTTTTTCACATCAATGGCCAAGATTAGTTCTTATTTTTCACCTAGGAAGCACTTTTTATTGATCCATACTCTCTCTCTCTCTCTCTCTCTCTCTCTATATATATATATATATATATATATATATATATATATATGTAGGAAAATCGTCCAGTAAGGTATACCTTACCGGAGCCGCCGTGTGGCCTTCACGTTTTGAGGGCCTTCCCGGTGGAATTTTTCGATGAAATTTCTTGAGCATGTTCTTCATCAAGTCTAGTACATCCCTATATATGTATATGTGTATATATATATATATATATATATGTGTGTGTGTGTGTGTGTAAAATATGCACCATCAATAACCTAGTATCTGATTTTTGTATCGTACGTGTAATATAATCAATTGTTATTGCAGGTACTTCTTGTTGAGAAGCCCATATTCATCACCAACTCAAAAACTACTTTCATATTTATTAGGGTTAATTATCAAATAGGACTAAAAGTTTGTCAGTTTGCACAAATAGGACCAAAAAGTAAAATATGTTTTGATAGAACTAATTATGTGTGTGTTGGACAAATATACCCTTGTTGCTATTGAGATGTTTTAATTCATAATAGAATAATCAAAAATAATCAAAATTCATAAATAATATTACCTCTGTCCCTTAAAACTTTGTCAAAGTTGACCGGCACGGAGAATAATAAAGTAAAAACAGTGTGCATGAGGTTTGTGCAGAGGAGATAGAAATAACAGAAACCACAAAATAATTGATTGAAAAGGAAATTGTGGAGATGAAAGTTTTTTGGGACATCCCAAAAAGGAAAGATGACAAAGTTTTAAGGGATGGAGGGAGTACTAAAAAATAATAAAAAATATTTAAATAATAATTTATTTAGTTTTTAAATTAAAAAATTAAAAAATGCAAAAAGAAACAATCATTGTCTCCTCTGCCGCCCCACCACCACCTCAAGTCACCAGGGGATAAAATACCACATCCATTACGAAAGCCATATTTATGGCAGAAACAATGAAACTGTTGGCACTCTCAAAGAGTAATATGCCATTTTTTGGCATTTACAAAAAATAACAACAAAATGGTGGTTTTTAGAAAAAAAAAATGACATTTTTTTGCCAAAAAAAAAGACATTTTTACATCGGTTGGAGGTGGTGGTGCAGGGAGGCAGTACTGGCGATGAGAAAGACATCTAATTTAAAAATAATAATTTCTTTAAAAAACTAAAAAACACAAAAAAAAAAAAAAAAAAAACCGCCTCTGCCGCCCTAGCACCACCACCTTCGGTCACCGGGGGAAATGCCACATGTATTAAGAATGCCATATTTATGGATGGACCTTTTAGGATGGAACTCCGAGTCTTAACATGGTATCAGAGTCAAGTTCGGTTGTGATTTGACTGGTTGTTCATCACTCATGATTAAGGGTAGCTTGTTAAAGGTATGTTAGACTCGTTTATATACCCCGATATTGTCCAACGCGGTTCGGGCTGAGGGGGCGCGTTAAAGTATTTGTCTCACACCGGAAAGTTATAAAATAATAAAACATTATATAAGGATCTGGGTTACTCCTCCTATTAGGTTGACCTTTTAGGATGCAATCCCGGATCTTAACATATATAAATATGTCAAAACTAACTCTCATTGTTGGGTATTAGATACAACTTGTGACTCGCACATTTGCAATAATGTGCAAGGTCTAAGTGACAATAGAGCATTTAGGCTGGTGAAATTGACCTACGTGTAGGAAATGGAGAAAATTGATGTTGAGCGTGTAGGGACTTATATATTAGACATTCCTATGTTAGACATTGAGGGCTTTTCCTTCCATTTTGCTAATAACACTTGTTGCTTTTCACAAAATGGTATTGTGTAAGGAAATGCTCCTCTTATGAATGATTTATATGTTCTTACTTAAAGACATGACATAGCAAATGTACAAAATAAAAGAGCAAGTTTAAGTAATCAGAAAACATCACCTATCGTTGACATTGCAGATTTGGCCATATTAATAAACCAAGAATAGAAAGGTTAAGTAAATAAAATTTCTTAACATCATTTTATTTTGAATGATATGGTAATTCCGATTCTTGTCTCTCAACTAAAATGAACAATAAACCTTTTCTTGGAAAAGGAATGTGCGCCAAAGAAGTGCTTGAGTCGATTCACACATATGTGTGTGGACCATTCCCAACTCAAGCTAGAGGAGGGTTTTCTTACTTCATCACATTTATTGAGGATTTCTCTAGGTTTAGATTTGTGTATCTTATGAAACGCAAATGGGAAGCTTTTGAGAAATCCATGGAGTATAAAGCAGAGGTAGAGATGCAACTTGACAAGAGTATAGAGATTCTACGATCTGATCGTGGAGGTGAATACTTGAGTAAGGAGTTTCTAAATTACTTAAAGAATCAAAGAATTCAGTCATAGTGGACTCTTCCAAGAACACCTCAATTGAAAGGTGTCTCTGAAAGGAGAAATAGAACCTTGTTGGACATGGTTAGATCCATGATGAATTCCACATCTCTTCCAACATCCCTTTGGAGGTACCCATTGAAAATTTCTATATACATCCTGAATAGAGTTCCATCTAAATTAGTGCAAAAGACATTATATGAGTTATGGTGTAATAAGAAATCTATTCTTGCCCATATTAAAGTGTGAGGTTGCCTTACATATGTGAAGAAAATGGTCGCAGATTAGTTGGGACCTAGAAATGAGAAATGTTATTTTTTGGGGTATCCTAAGGAAACCAGAGGATACTATTTTTATTTTCCTGTGGAACTTAAAGTCATTATTCCCCCCCACAAATGAGGTTCCTAGAAGAAGAGTTGGTCTTCAAGGAACATAAACGTGAGAAGTTAATACTTAAAGAAATTCAAGAATCATAAAATAACATAGGGGATGAAGACTTGTTAGATGGTCTAAACAAAGATTCAGTGGAAGATTTGAGTGGAAGTATGTCGCTATGAGGATGTCCTTCAGCTAGTGGGAGTAATATAGGAATCACCTCGAACCAGCAAGTGATTCCTATTAAGCAACAAAGAGATGACATGGTTGTCATTCCTTCTGCACTTCTCCTTCTCTGAGTGTAGCACTAGAAAACTCTCTCAGCATTTGACAGTCCAATGAAGGAGAACCTCTTCACAATCAGTATGAATAAATTGAACAAATGCAAAACATTCAACTCTGTAGGTATCCTAGGATTGGTCATGAACCAACTACGTTTGGCTTCCTCATGGAGGATCATGATGATGTTGAGATTCGTGACAAGTATGAATGCAAGACCTCCACTAAAGTAATATTAAATGTTGATTTACAGAGATGGCTGATAAGTTCGTATTACAACACGCATTTGATGCGTGTTGGGATTGGCTTTTGATGGTTTTCCCAGCTTTAAGGTGTCACAGTCTCAATTTTAGCTCAATTTATGTTTACCAGGCGTTGGTTCGGGTTTTGTGTTGTTTGGAGTCAAAATCGGGAAATTAATGTCTGGTACTGGCGATTGAGAAGCATTCGGGACGAGTCGATGAGCATTCGAGAGTGATTTGAGAGCTTTGGAGGCCACCGAGAGGTTCATGACGAAGTTTTGATGAAGAAAGGGCCTTTGGATCGATCACGGGAGCATTCAGGAGCATTTGAAGCAAGAAACGAAGTAAAAAGATGAAGGAATGGCACACACGTCGTGCGTGTGTGACTAAGGCACCCGGCGAAGAAACGAGCCACGCACGGTCATGCCTGGGAGATAGGCACGCTGTGCCTGTAGAAGAAAGGGGTACCCGGTCACTGGAGGCCAGGCACGATCGTGCCTCCTAGGGAGGCACGCCGTGCCTGGACGCGAGACGCGTGAAGTGCTCCGGTGGCACGCCCTGCCTGGCTCCGGAAATCCAAATTCAGCTCAGATTCATCTGCTTTCTATAAATAAGGCCTCCATAACCTTGTTTTGAAGTTATATGGAATTTAGAGAGAGGCCTAGGGACGAGTTTATACGTAATTTTACGCATTGTTCTTTAAGACCCTGAGATTATTTGTAAGTTTCATCTATTTAATGAATGACAATTATTTGTATTCGTCCCAATTCTGTTGATTCTTCCATTATGAGTTGTGAGTAGTTTAATTAGGGATTTGGGATTGATGAAGGGTTAATCATGATGAATGGCTAGTTTCTTGATGGTTTAATTAAATGAATGATGTTTAATTTGTGTTTGAATAATTTAATTGATATCTCTTGTAACCTAGAACCGCGGTGAGATTATAATTTCTTGTAGAATAAATTAAGAGAGATCTAGTTTATTCTAGGACACCTTCACATGCACTTAATCGTTCTCTAAGAGATTAGTAGTAATTAAAGGGCCATAAGCTCGCTCGTCTTGGCAATAATTTAGGATCCTGTCGCATGAGAGATCAGTCTGGTCCCCTAAATTATTATAATCTACGCCGCGAGAGCGGTAAGAACTTGGTAATGATTAGGTAGGCTCAATTAAATTAATTTTATGTAATTAAGCTTGATCTGCCAGAAATCTTGTTACCCCGGAATCAATCCATGTTCTCTTCGTCGTTAATTAAGAAGAAACCAAGCTTTTTAATCATTTAATTGCAATTTAATTTTCCAAACCACCAATCTCGCACAATTGCTTTTATTTTATTTCTGTTTTATCGCTGAATTTAGTTAATTCTTATTTCCCTTTTGTTCGTCCCTGCGTAGACGATACTCGTACTTTCACCCCTTTACTACTATCATTTGTAGTGCGAGAAAACTTACATCAATGGCGAGAAGTCCTGAAATCTGAAATGGGCTCGATGTATATAAATCATGTATGGAACATGGTTGACTTGCCTGTTGGAGTTGGACTGATTGGATGCAAATGGGTTCTCAAGAAGAAAGATGATGTTGAAGGTAAGGTACAAACATATAAAGCTAGGCTAGTGGCTAAAATTTATAGTCAATGAGAAGGAATTGACTATAGTGATACTTATTTGTCAATTGCAAAATTCATGTCCATTTGAATTTTGCTTGGGATAGTTGCATACTATGATTATATTTGACAAACCAATGGGATCCCCAAAAATGCTCCTCTACTCCATCATCTCTAAGTCAATCTTCCTAGGGTCGATTCTCAATATCACTCTATTTGATCATAAAGCTGAAAATCATGACCATACTCAACTTATAATCCATCATCTTGCATCTACTGAGATTCTCAACATGGCTACCTACAGATACACCCACTTCTATCCAGAAGAAATGGTTGAGTTTTACATTCAATCTGAATATGAAACTTTAAAATACAATATCCATGGATTCAATGTGGAAATAACAGTGGGCGACATACGGGGTCTATTTGACATGCCATCAATAGATTACCTGCCAATTAAGAGTCTTCAGTATGACAAACGGTCACTAATTCAAAGACTTCTCAAACCGGGTGAACAAAGCTCAACCTTGCAACTCATTAAGAACGCACTAAAAAAGGAGTATGGTATACTATTGGATATCCTATATAAATGTGTTTATACACGGAGTGGATCACTCGATGCTCTACATGAACATAAAGCAGTCTTAATGACAGTTGTTCTCAATGGGTCTAAATACAACTGGGCTCAATATGTGCACAAGAAAATAATCGAGTGAGTCAACAAATGTCACAAATTGAGGAAGCCAAATGGTGCACTATCAGGGATAAGATATGAGTTTCTCATTGGGGAAATGATGAAACAAAAAGGAAAAGGAGCATCTCTCAAATCAAAAGCTCCATCCTTTTTCAGAGTGAGTCAACAAATCATCGAGTGAGTCAACAAATGTCACAAATTGAGGAAGCCAAATGGTGCACTATCAGGGTTAAGATATGAGTTTCTCATTGGGAAAATGCAGAAACAAAAAGGAGCACATCTCAAATCAAAAGCACCTCTCAAACAAAAAGGAGAAAGCCCCTTTTTCAATTGAATAAAGAAAAAGCACCCATGCTACCACCCATAGAACCAAGCATCCAATCAGAGGCCCCTCTATAAGAAGCATTTCAACAAATCAAGGAGAAAACCACAACTATTTAAAGGAGGTTAAAAAGAATGTGAACATAATAAAAGGATGTGAAATTGTGAATATATCAAGACATTAAAGAAGTCCAGAACAACCACTAGCCTACTGAAATCCACACCAAGGAATATAGCCACGAATTTGGAAATTGCTACAAGGTCATCCCTTTTGCCACAAATTTACTGGAGGATGGGGGATGGGGGAGGGGAGGAGGGGGGGAGGGGGAGGGGGAGGAGGGGGGAAGGGATGAATTTGGAGATCCATACTCTACATTTGTGGGGGAGTGAATTTCTTGGTAAAATCTCGAAGAACAAGAGAAGAATTCGTATTTCGAAGATGGGAGATATATGGGATTCAAATACAAATCATGATATTTGTTACAAAGCTATGCTAGTAACGCGAGATAACTGTTTGCCTACATAAAACTTGAACACTCAAAAGGGGATGTAGAGCAAAAGGAATTAGTGATTACACCTAATGGTTGTAATAGATTCAAACAGACTTACACTAGAAAAAAACTTGGAGAGACATCCAAACAACCTCAAGAAGAACAATCTCATCAAGAAGATATTGCACCAACAGCAAGGTTCAGAACTAACGCACAACTTGACTTAAATCAGCACCTGCTGATTCTCAGCCTGTCGTCATTTCCTCTAAGCAACAACAACAGCCAGAGAACATTTCAGCTATTGTCTATACCACTCCCCCATTCCTTCAAAAAGAAGAAATAACTCAAATGATTAAGGATTCACAGTAAGACTTGCTGAATCAGCTGACTACGCAGCAAGAAGCCTATTAGAGAATATTTATGGTGTCCAATCATGTTTTATTATTGTTTATATGTGTTGTAATTAGTTTACTTAATAAACAATGGGCCACCTTATGTTAGGAACCATGTGTCTCACTTATATGCCTATTATGTAACGGTCCTAACCCTCAAACCTATAAAGTCTAGAGGTTGAAACTCGTGACCCTAAGAATCATTCCTAAGAAGCATAGGCATTCATAGTTGTAGAAAGTGAGAGCCGCAAATGTTACTCATGCCATGCGTTGTATTGATAAATCGTGCTCTGGTATTGAATATGCAATTCATCTCCTCTCTACTCGAATCTATTCTGTGTTTGATCGTTGGAATCAGTTTATCAATTCGTATCAGAGACAAGGTGTGAAACATATTGAATCTATATGCACTTTTCGAACCTATCATTGACAAAGAAGATCACCCGCCAAACAACCCTAATCGGAGATTGAATCAACTGTATAATCTGAGTTTCAGAAGAAAACGTCCAGAATCTGATGCTAAAAGTCTAAAATCTTGCTGTTAGAAAGCTTTTGTATTTACAGAAACAGATTCTACAAAAATACAAATTTCTCGAGTTCAGGTATTTTTGAAGCTTGAAGTTTTTCGAAGATCAGATTTTTTCGGAGTTTGGAGTTTTCGAAGTTCAAAACTTTTTGAAGTCTGAAGTTTTTCGAAGTTCAGATTGTTTTTCAAAGCTTGATGTTTTTCGAAGTTCCAAAATTTTCGATGTTCTAAAAGTTTTTTGAAGTTCCAAAGTTTTCAAAGTTCCAAAGTTTTTTGAAGTTCCAAATTTTTTGAAGGTCTAAAGTTTTTCGAAGTTTCAAAGTTTTTCGATGTTCTGAAGTTTTTTGAAGTTCCACAGTTTTCAAAGTCTCCGAATTTTTTATGTTCAAAAAACTTTCGGAGTTCAATTGAGAGAAAGTTTTTGAAGTTCAAATGAGAGAAAGTTTCTCGAGGCTCAAGTGCGAGAAAATTTTCAAGAGGTTCGACTGCGAGAAAAATTTCTCGAAGCTCAAAACCAAGTTTGCAAAGTTCTGCACCGTTTTGGACATAACTTTACACTCGGTGGTCCAATTTAGATCGATAAGACCTTTTCGGAAACGGAAGAACGAGATCTACACATCTACCAAGGTGGAACTTGGGCCCATTTCTCACACGCCCTCACTCGTAGGCCTTAATAAAATTTTCTTCCGTTTTCGAAAAACAGGCAATCACCTAGGTCTAAGGCAAAACAGAGGCAAAATTTTCAAAATCAAACCAAAGGTCAAAGTTGGTCAAAACTACGCTCCAAGGGTCCAGAAACATGCAGAAAATCTCATTCAACCTCGCATCAACGATCCACATACAACAATCAACAATGGATGTCTCGTGTACCTCATCAACATTGTGTGATATCCAATGTGCTGAATTTCCAAATGATAGCTCACGATAAATTCTTCTAATTCGAATTTCACTGATCAAATATGTTCTTAACAGGATAAAACTTCTTCCTTGAGTAATGACGTATAACTATTAAGGAAGTGGAAGCCCGCCTAGCCAACAATGGAAGTGTTCTGAGAAAACACTTAATCGATGAATCTTACATCGCGGTTCATTTGACCAATGTATTGAATGAAAACACAAAGCTTAAGTCTAAATTAGAACACTCGGAAGCACGTGTGTGTGACTTAACTAAGTAATTGAAAGTTTCTCAACTTGAACGTATCACTACAGCAACCCATTTTGAACATTTTCAAACTCAACGTTGCAAATTATAATCTAAGATTAAGGAGTTGGAAGACTTACTTGCTAACAGAGGACAAACAGATCAAATCATTTTCTTAAATCAGCCAAAACACATCACTTCTACAATCCCAAGGAAGGCTTAGGTTTCAAGAACCCATGCGACTTGAAGAAACTCCATTGTACACAATTGTATGACATTCGATACATGGACTTGGTTTTGACGAAACTTATGTCATTTGTGGTAGCGTCAGAAATTGATGCTGAAGAAAACGAAAATAGAGAAAATAATTCTAAGGTTGAGATCTAGTTTGCCTACACTCAATTGAATTCTAGTTATAAGACTAGGGAAATTCCTTTGTCAGATGACTATGTAGCACCTTTTCCACCACCTAGTTAGTATGAGTGTGTGTTTGCATGGAAAGAACAATTTGTTTCTGAAAAAGCCAAAACAGATAATGTTTACATTCCAAAGATCATTCACAAAATTGCAGACCTTTATAGATCTTTGGAAACTAAAAGGGAGGTTTTCAATATATATTAAAAAAACGGAAAAAGAACAAATTTAAAATGAGATTTCTCTTTTTAAACATTCCCCTGAATAAAGATACAACCTCTACCTCCTCTCCGGTTCAAAAGAGCACTTTTAAGGAAAGTTCAAGTTCAAGCAGCCAGTCATTTAATTTAAATCTGTCACACACTATTCTTCTCAGTCCTCTTCTCATGACCATAGATCTATGTTTTCTCATTATAGTTTTGAAGTTAGCAAACCTGAGAAACTTAATCAAATGGCTAAGGCTTCTAAATCTCATTATGATGTGAATGATGGCAATTCTAAACAGAAAAGGTTTAAAGCTTCAACCTATAACGTTTGTGATGATGTTTGTTTGACATATCCCCTCAAGCTCGGTTTTCTTAGTCAAACATATGAAACGGTTATAAAGGGGGGAAACCTTTACTTCTTGAAAATTTGTTCCATCATTCACTTGTGCTGAAAAATCTCCTACATCTGCAACTAAACATCAATGGGTTCCTAAATCACAATCCCAGTCATATAGCTCTTCCAAAGCTTCAAAAGACACTCGTTTAGGAATAAAAACAAAACATAAATTTCAAAATATGTTTTGTGCAAAAAGGGATGGACCCACCATGAAATGGGTACCGAATGTTTCTTAACCTTTTGTTGATCCGTCATGTGTGGTACCTGATCTGATTGTTCTACACACATGGTGGGTATGATGCTTTGAGCAATTAACTGATTTAACTCGTGCACATTATCAAGGGGACTATTTCATGTATATACTCTCCACTAAGCAGAAACTCTCCAAAACACACTTCAACGGGGAGTTTTTAGTTTCTCTTCCACAATGGCACAATACGTGCAAGTAGAGTAACAATATTCTCCCACGTACTGTGATGGACAGAAAGATAGGTCACCAAATCAAAATTGATTTTTACCTGTGCAGTCATGCTGGCATCCAGGGGAACAATCGTCCAACTGACTACCATGTCGTGTATGATGAGAACAATTCATTGTGGATGGTTTGCAAAACTTCTTGTGTTACACATATGCTCAGTGCACCAGCTCAGTCTTGATTGTTTCGCCAACGTATTATGTCACGCCCCGGACCTACCCAGACACGTCAACAACCCGCCTTACAATACGAATAGTCAACCATAGTCAACCACATCCATATTATACAAGGCGTCATGAATATCATTCACACATAAGGCATCCATAAACATACATAATAAGCAATTCGATACGCAGCGGAAAACATAGTTTGAAATCAAATGCCACACGAGGCAAACATGAGCACGCGGGCTCAAAAGTAAAATATCCATGAGCATGTTTATTAATGTTCTAAAACAGATTGGAGGAAGCATGAACCGAGTCTTCTCTCCGGGAAATCACTCAAGCAACGAGCACAGGAAGCAAGCTCTAGCCTCAACCTGAAATGGTGGTGGGACGCCCCCGAAGGGGTCGGTACTCTATAGGGCTATAAAGTACTGGTGTGGTCGGCATCTAATATAGATACAACAAGTATTTCAAACACAAGACCCTCAAATAGGATGATAGTACAATATGGTTGTAACCCTAACTTACCCCGTTTGAAAATATACTTACTTTATATAAAAGTCAAGTAGTCGGCCCGTAGGCCCATGTTTATTTAGAAATCACCATTCCCATTCCCATTCCCCGTGACTACAAGTCACGACAACTCATAGAGTTCATCTCATCACCATTGCATAGCAAGGGCTCGGCCCAACTACGTTTCCATGCAATCCGTTAAGTCAAATACATCGTATCACATTTGCATAGCAAGGGCTCGGCCCAACTGCGTTTCTATGCAAATCACAATTTACATGGCAAGGGCTCGGCCCAACTACGTTTCCATGCATTTCACAATTACATGGCAAAGGCTCGGCCCAACTACGTTTCCATGCAATCATAGAGCCCGGCTCTAATTCATCATTATAGTTCAATTCCTAAGCAAGTCCTTTGCCTAGAATTGACATACCAAGAAGCTACTTTGGGTCACACATTAAGACTACCCATGCTTGATCTTAGTTATACTAAATCAATTTAGGCATTTGAAGTATATTCAAATGCATCACATACAATCCAACCCTAGAATCAATTCTTCAACAATTGGAAATAATCATTAACTAGTATTTCACTACTATTAAGATTATTCCTATCAATTTATATGTTCTTGTGATACCCCGAAAATTTAATGTAAAATAAATTATTTTATTAGTCAAGTAAAATGTTACGAAAATGACATTTTAATTATTAAGTGAGTCAAACATTTGTGACATGTTTAATCTGATAACAAAAATTGATCCGATAATAAAAATAACATTTTATATCAAGTACCAGTTATACATATGGCATAGGAAGTAAAAGTTATATGTTAATAAAATACAAACTTAAAACCTACGGCTAAAATATCTAATGTACTAGTATATTAAACAGCAACTGCGGCTCTACATAAAGCTTCATACATACGTAGTATGTATGTATATATATATATATATATATATATATATATATATATATATATATAAGAAAAAAAAATATACAAAACTAGACGTAGTAATAATACAAAGCTTAGCACGAGGTATACAAACGAAAAATTCTCTCTAAGCTTATAAAACGTGCGCAGCATGAACGTAACTTGAACAAAGACACGAGTTACATTCACAATCCTGAATAAACAAAAACTCATACAGCCGGCAAATAAGCCTCCTAACCGATAAACTTCGTACGAAGATTGAGATGTGATACAAACGGATCGGATGAACTCAAAAGAAACCCTAGTATGCCTTAAGAACTATATAAATACTGGCCTCAACCTTCACTTCCTTCCACCTAGAGCAGAGCTCGATCAATATATATAAATACATAAATACGTATATACTACCTCCGTTCTCTTTTAAATACTTACCAAAACACGGGACTTTTTTGTCTGGCAAGCCAAAATACGGGAATGAGAATTAGGGTACCAAAATACGGGAGTCGGAACTCCCAATTCCGACTAGGGATTAGGCTTAGATTTTCGAGTGGACCTCCTCCTCCTGTCGGATATGCCACTTCCGACAAGGGGGTTTCTTTAATTTTTTATTTTTAAATTCCTGGTGCAATTATTACTTCTCAATAAAGTTTTTTTAAAATAAAGTTTTTTCAAATAAAGTAATTCCTATCGGAATTGTTAATTACGAATGTAAAAGTTTTTTTTTAAATTCGTGTCATATTTTTTAAAATGAAAATTATGCATTTTGATTTTTTGAGTTACAAAACATTGATTCATTTATTTTATTTTTTAACCCATGCATATCGTGAATTAAATTAATAAAATAAAATGCAAATTTGATTTTGTTTGAAATGCAATTTTTGTAATTTTAATGGAAGTGAACAAAACAAATGTAGTGATGGTACCATGGATTAAGACCATGGCGCAATTACGTAGTCCAGCCCATAAACGGGATCGGCCCTTGACGGGACCAGCCTAATTACAGGATTAGTCCATAAACAGGATTAGGCCCGCAAAATAGTTCTCACTTTTCTTTGAAAAATTGTTCTCATTTCTTTTTTTGAAAAGTTTTGTGTGGCTAACATTCATTTCATTACAGAAAAACATGGAATTGACAGATACTTTTGGAAGGAATTCCCCAAAATTGAGGATTAGTTAGCATTCCGACATTAATTATTACTAGAAACGATCAACGAACCGATGGTTAATCGTTGATGGTTTCACAAGTAAGTAACTTCGGTTTATTAATTCACGGTCGTGATTAATAAACTTAAGAGGGATTAATTTTGTTGGTTACACCGAAACCGTTGTGTTGAGGTTATCAATCTCAATTGATTTCATCAAGGAGTTAAAGAGATTAAATGCTACTATTATATCAGTATACAGCGTTGTTCTATATTTGATTAAAAGTAAGGGTTATTAATGAACGATCGTTGTTAATACCTACGTTTTATTTATTAATATAAAAAATAATTTTTAAATTTGTCTTATTGTAAATTTTCAAAATCTAATTTTTTAAATTTTTTTACTGATACAAAATTATATATATTAATGTTCAAAGTTGTGTCTCGACAAGTATAAAATGTTGACCGTTGCGTTTATTTAAGAACAGAAGAATGAGTTCTGCCTATTGCCAAATATCTATCAACGAATGATACCTTGCCACGTAAGCCCTAGGAATATCCTGGCCTCACTAGAACTCCGCCTAGGCTCGAGGTCTGTTGTCCTGCCCGGCCTGGTGGCGGGTTCCTATCGTAGGCCTAATTCCTAATGGGCTAAGCGGCTTTTAACCATGAATCCCGTTTGTGGGCTAATCCTGTACTTTGGCTGGTCCCATCGAGGGCCGATCCTGTTTATGGGCTAATCCTGTAATTAGGCTAGTCCCGTCGAGGGCCGATCCCGTTTATGGGCTAATCCTGTAATTAGGCCGGTCCCGTCGAGGGCCGATCCCGTTTATGGGCTAATCCTGTAATTAGGCTGGTCCCGTCGAGGGCCAATCCCGTTTATGGGCTGGACTACGTAATTGGGTCATGGTCTTAATCCATGGTACCATCACTACATTTGTTTTGTTCACTTCCATTAAAATTACAAAAATTGCATTTGAAACAAAATCAAATTTGTATTTTATTTTATTAATTTAATTCACGATATGCATGGGTTAAAAAATTAAATAAATGAATCAATGTTTTGTAACTCAAAAAATTAAAATGCATAATTTTCATTTTAAAAAATATGACACGAATTTAAAAAAAAAAACTTTTACATTCGTAATTAACAATTCCGATAGGAATTTAAAACTTTATTTTAAAAAACTTTATTTTAAAAAAACTTTATTGAGAAGTAATAATTGCACCAGGAATTTAAAAATAAAAAATTAAACAAACTCCCTTGTCGGAAGTGGCATATCCGACTGGAGCTGGACAAATATTTTTTCAAAACTCCTACCTCTAGTCGGAAGACCGAATTCCGACTCCCGCTTTTTTAAAAAACCCTAACTTTTCCCGTATTTTGGCAACACATGCTGATAATTCCCGTATTTTGGTAAAAAACCCTAACTTTTACCGTTGGACTTTTTGCACTATTCACATGTTCCACTTTGACTACGTTTTATTTATTAATGTAATAATATATATATTTGAAAAAAATATTGTTAAAATTTTCTCATTATAAATTTTCGAAATGTATTTTTTAAACTTTTTTTACTAATCGGGAATTATAGATATTAATGGTCAAATTTGTGTCTCGACAAATGTGAAATGTTGACTGTTGCATTTATTTAAGAACAGAGGAAGTACGAAGTATATATACACACACACACAAATTTTGACCCTTCGTTTTAGCCATAACCGAGCCCTTAAAACACTTCTGAGATCTTCCCCTGCTTGAGAGGAGTCCAACGGTAAAAGAATCGTTGAAAAAGATTGTGAAACGACGGAGAACGAGCTTGCCAGAGTTCCGCCGGGCTAACCGTAAAAACGGAAAACGGAGAAGAAGGAGGAGCGGCCGCTGCCGCCAACCCATCACTCACCTTCGCCATCCCCAAACGAGTCTTCTACCACCACCGTATCACGAATCCGTCGAGGTAACCTCCCTCCCCCTGTGTAGCTCATTCGGCCGAACTCATGAGGAAGATGAACAGTAGGTGCTCTTCTTTTTAGAAGTTGGGCCGTGCAATTTTGTTAATTTTTATTAGTCACATAATGTTTAATAATAAAAAGGAAATTGATGGTTTAATTAATAAAAATTGATAAGCAAATATTATATTATAATTATTTATTGGGACTTAGTAGATAAAATTGGATCGATACTGTTTCACTAATTATTGGAATGATTAAAGTAGATTAATAAGTTAACATAATTACGGACTTGGAAATATCAAGTGTTTGAATAATTAATAAAATCAGATTAAGTTGATGATGATTAGTTAATTTAAATTCGGATTCCCTAATAGTGTCAATTAATATAAATTAATTACGAAATTTGAACAGTTAATATAATTTGTTATGTTTTATTAAAATATTATTCGGATATTTTATTTAGACATAGAATTCAAATATTGCAATTAATGGCGGACTCATTGAGTAAGTCAAAATAATATAACGAATTAATCAGTATTCTAAACCTGTTATTATCCTAATCAGATGAATTAAAAGTTTATGGTTATTTCTAATAGGATAAACTTTAATTGGAATTTTTGGCCTGTAATTATAATTCGTCTGTTGTAATAGTTGAATACTAAATATGTTACGTACTCCATATTATTCTTAATAATTCGAATATTAGATTAAGGCTGATTTAAAACAGTAATGAAATGAAGAAGAAAATAAAGTGGTAAGATTAATAGAAGTGATTAATCGATGATTAAGGGATATACTAAGTTCGAATTAATAATTAGTCACATTAATGAACTCGAATAATAATAATATATAAGAAAATAAATTGGGTAGATATTTAATGTTAGACAAATCGACTAATTATATCATCTTAATTAGAAGGTGACAATCTAGAGACCATATTAGAGGAGGATAACTAGGAGCTTCAAGACTTAAGGTAAGTTTCTCTGCAAATCCAAAGTTGTTTCCTCGTATTATATGCTTATTATGCATTATGTGATTAAGTGTGAATTGTGAATTATGAGTATGTGATTTTGAGGAATACAAATTAAGAGTACTTTTTGGGGTATTAAATATTTTTAAATACCTTTGAGACTAATTAGAGAGATGGAGAAGTATTTTTGAAGTATATCTTAATTCAAGATAAAAGTAAAGATTTTATAAGAGGTGAGCACCGTGGGAGAAATCTGCGGTGTCGGTTTTCCACATCCGGATAAATGTGGAGGGTGATTAGGGTTGCTACTATTAAGAAGTAAAGTTTGAGTTTGAAGTAACATTTGGATCTATGATCCCTTTTAAGAAGAAGTTATAGTAGTAGTCCCTAATCATTCAGAGATACCTTATTAAGGGGTAGTTGGTAGACTGAGTCCCGATTACTCGTGACGACTTACTACTCGGAGGGCTTGGAATCCCTTTTAGGGGGTGTGCACACTCAAGGTAGTCGTTTCGTTTCCGCAAGAGCAGTTGTGGTACCGGCACTTGTTCGGGGTGGCCGTTCGTAACCACGGTCCACCGGGCTCAGTCTAAAGGTTGAGCACCGTCCTTCTAAATTACTAGGAAGTTAGAGAAGAAGTGATTTTTGAGATGATCAAAGAAGAAGAGAATTTTTATGGAGTGTGTTATTTTTATATAGTATTATATATTTTCGTCAAACCTGATTATTTTACGGGGTTGGGTAGTACTTACTTAGCTCTAAAGCTAATTTTTGTTTTCTTTCCTTTGTTTTGTTTTCTGCACTTTACTTGTGCAGGTGATGATGACCATGTTGATTGATGATTGCATGTGCCTGAGAGCGGTTGAGAGATGCCTTAGTAAAACTTAGACAAGAATAAACATTTTAGTTATGTCGAATATTTGTTTTACTTTGTTTTATTTTGGGATTGCATGTGCATTCGGTTAAGAGATGACCGGATGTGGCGGTAACACCCATTTCCCTATGAAGACTTCCGCTGTATTTTTTCAAATGACTTTATCAATAAATAAAAATTTTATTGCAAATATATCAGTATTTTGGGTGGGAAATTTGGGGGTGTTACAGTTCTGATTCATGGTGACATACATATTTAAAGATATGTGGCAACAACTTAAGTACCCAATTTCAATACATAAATATTCATTTATGTATCCACACAATTCATACATGAGTAAAAATGTCTATTTCACATAATAGTCCATTAATATCTCATTTAATTTCATTTTAACAATATGGCCTCAAACCATTATCAAATTCATTTCTTGTCATGTATATCAATATTTTATCAATATTTAAGTATCATAGTCCATGAAGACATGATTTAGGCAATTAGGTAATTTCATGCTTAACGTACAAGTTGTAAGCAATTAGATGTCGATCCTCACCTCAAACGAGCTTTAAGCTTTTCCCTTTCAATCCAATGCTCAAAGCTTTGGCCAAGGAAGTTTGAGAACTGATTCTTTGCTTAGAAATGAGTGTTAAACAGTCTCCTCAAAGTGCTAGGTCAACCCCTAACCGTTGATATGAAAACAGTCTCCCAGGTTTGCTCTAGGTTAGTATCTAACATTTACATTAATAAAATAACCTTATAAGGATATATTATACACTTGGAATAGTGTATAATAGTTCCACTAATCGTTCATATCATTTGGAAAATGAAAAGAAAGGTTTTGGGATTAAAACTCACTTTAGAGAAGTAAATTCGTCCCGGCGCGTTTGTGTTTTGTTCAGACGATTTAGAAGCCTTCCACTACTCCGTTTGATGCAAACCAGACCTTGACGGATTCCTTATCTTGATAGCTTGCTTTTGGCACCTCACACTCCTTATTTGGATGAGTATAACTCGAGATACGAACCAAACAACACCAACACTCCCACTGCTCGAGTTTGTACGCCGCAGTTCACTCAACCTCGATTATCGTCTATAAGACTCTCTCTTCTCGCTCAAAAACCACTCAATAATGAAACTATACTTCAAAGGCTATCCAGGTTCACCTTATTCACCTCATTTGAACGAGTAAAACACCAATTATAGAGGGAGACAACCCACACCCATGATTTGTGCGGAATTTGACAAGGTGGGTCTCCCCCTTTGATCTCTTTGTCAAGTCCAGCCCCCAAAGCTAGATATGGCTGCCCCCCTAACATTATTTCTCTTGTCTTGCAGGTGATAAGAAGATATGGGACGCACCTTAGTGTTCCTCAATTATTTTGGGAGCAAAATATCAACCAATACTTCCAAAAATGGAAAGAATGAGTCCTATTGTTTTATCTTTTGTCAATAGATGTCTTTTTGTACTCATTCTAATTTATTTAGATCAAATCAACCTTCTACATCATATTATTGATCCCTTAACATGTGTAGGATCATCCCATTAATTTACATGATGAAAATTATAGAAGAAAATTCTACTCTCATTATTTAGCTCAATAATGTAAAAGATGGGACCATATGCATTTGTATTCTTCTCTAATCATCCTATCACTTATTGATGACATTAGTATTTATATTCTTGGGCTACAAGCCGTGTGGGTCAACCTCAAATGGGCCTAGGACGCCATTCTTGAATACTTACTATTTTTAGCAGATTGGGCCCAAAATAATGTTTGGGCTGCCCGACCTTCTTTAATTAGTATCAAAAGGTTATGTATCATTATTTACATAATGTTGGGCTCTTATATTTAATAAGATGGCCCCAAATAAGTATTTGAAAGCCCATCACTAATATACGAGCTCGAACAGTAAAATAATCAAACATGCACTACGTACAACATTAGTCGTTTTACATTTGTTTGGTAAAAGGAAATTCAATACATAAACTTTGAATTTTAAATTGAATTTCAAGGACATTCGGGTGCGGTGTTACATAGTATGTGCATCTGGCTACGTTCTAAACAATGTATTGCATAGAGGGAGAAGAAAGATTGAAAGAACGCTACTTGCAAATTCTAATAAGGAACGAACCCAATTCCTTCTGAAGTCATAAAACAACCAATGCAAGACACTACTCAACAATGCAATTTCTGGGGGGGGGGGGTTGTTTCCTCTTCCTGGCGCCACACAATATACAATGCAAAGTTTGAGGAGGAGTTTGAGGATGCAGAGTTTGAGGAGGAGTTTTCAAAGTTCTCCTACCAAGCACAATATACAATGCAAAGTTTGAGGAGGAGTTTGAGGATGCAGAGTTTGAGGAGGAGTTTTCAAAGTTCTCCTACCAAGCGCCAAACAATGTCAAATGCATCCTACTAAGTGCTCCAGTAGAGGGGGAGCACAAAGAAAAAAGAAAAAAAAAAATCAATGAGAGACAAGTCTCAATGGCTTAGTAAACTCAACTAAGCCAACTCAAGGGACAAAGTGAAGAGTGAGTGATTGAGTGACTTAATGAACACTATGAGAGTGAGATAGCAGAAGGCTCCAATGAGCAAGAAAAAATAATCAATGACAAGTCAGCTGCCTCAAAGGCACTATCAATCGAGGAATCAATCATAGTAACTGAAATACTCCAGACATTTCCTCATAGGTTCAGAACTGAATTTATTCAGATCCCAGGTAGAAGTTAATGCATCTTGCCCACTGGCACATGCACAACCCTACCCTAGACCACTCATCTGTCTCCCAACAGACATGTGATTAAACACATTTCATGGGGGAACCTCATCTCTTATCTGTCTCAAAAATTGACGGCTCTCTACTCTCCCCCCACTTCATTATAATTGCCAAATCAGCTCAAACCAAATGGTCAACTATACTCACTTCAAATGGTAAAAAAGACTACATTTTGGAGAAGACAGGGGTCAGGTAATCAAATACTGAAGATGAATTTTAAAATTCTCATGGGAGAGCCTTCAAGATAAATCGCTGAATCTTTCTAAAATGCATTGTGTTAACCTTTTTCTTCCTTTTAACCCTAAAACATTGTTGGTCCAAAAGACACACAAGAATTAATCCAAATAAGAGCAACACAATGAAGAAATAAAACTAAGATATGGGAAGTATAGTTACGTGAACATACTTCTCATCTCATCTATACATTTCAATTTTTTGTAAGTCATATATATAACCTCAGGACTCGACACCTCATCTAGACTTTTCAGATTTCATAGGGGACATATCACGGCTACGGACTGAAATGCCTCTAATAATATTTAAATTTGGGATTAATTCGCCCCAAAAGGATTCTAAAAGGGGTACAATTTTCCAGACACTTACATTTGATATAGGTAGGTAAGTATCTTGTATGGGACACTTAACAAACATATGGTAAGAGAATGTGTGGACAACAAATGTTGGTTGTTGATTAAGAGGACCTAAAAGCTGTGAAGGAAATGCAAGTTTTGGCGGTAATGTCATTCGTTACGAATCAGGGATCTAGACATTTTGTACTTGAGTTACATTGTTCTTAAGGTGACTTAAATTCTCAAAAAGGCGCATACGTGTTTAAACAATTCATTTCTCTTGAACACATAACTACATAAACCATAGAGGCCGCACTGAATCATGTGTAATTATAACAAGGGGTGCAAGTGATTGATAACTTCATGTGTATTGAATGTTTTGTGCTTATTGATAAGCAACATTTTCGAAGTACATGAAAGACCTACACATGGTTGACAGAGCTTATGAATGTCGCATCCACTTATGTGACATATGAAGCTTTGACAGTCATATTGTGCATATGATAGTAACTGGTGAGTGGATTGATATGTACTAACTGATAGTAAGCAGATTTCATTGTTTGTAATTTCCAAAGATCATTGGGTTGGTAAGAAACCGTATGCAATTTGGATGTGAGGTTATACTCCTTGTGGAAGGGCATAGTGCGATTTCGCAATGACTAATTCCCACTTTTAGGAAATAGATGGGTATGCAGACGATGGGGGGCCTAGGGATGGACAGGGACGGGTTGGCCCGGCCCTCTTTAGGTCCGGAGCCCGGCCCGGTGGCTACAAGGGTGAGCTTCAGGCTCGTTTCTTTAGGCCCAACCCGACCGAGATCAGGCCGGTCCCGATTGCACTATTTTTTTTTAATTTATTGCTCAGACCAGTCTTCCATCATTTGCAATGGAGCCAAAGATTCGCTATTTTTTGGCTCGTGAATATGATGGAATAAAGTAAAATGATTCACTAAACTGTCTGCGCTTCTTTGTAATAAAGCAACAGTTAGCTCATGCAATTTCCGACGCGATTTTCGTCATGGGTCATCCGGAAACAGTCTCTTTATGCTTTTAGTACAGGGGGTAAGACTGCATACATCCGACCCCCCTTACCCCACCGTAGGTGGGAGCCTTTGCGACACAGGTAATGATGATGATGATGATGCTCAGGCCAGTCTCGTCCAGGTCTCGACCCAATACTGTTTAGGCCCGGCCCGATCCCGTTACAGTCCCGGTCCCACCCAGTCCCGGACCGGAGCCCAGCCCGGTCCCGATCCATCCCTAGGGAGGCCACCCTAACTAGTGGGGTTTTATGTAGTGTCTCTAAAGTCTAAAACAGTTGGTTTTTTAAGACACAGCATAGAGATGGATTTACTGCTCTCATAAGTGATCCACACTCACCATCTTAAAATTCTTTGCCAACACAAAGTAGTCAAACCTTTGGTGAAGTCGGGCACGGAGATTGACTAGACAGGCAGATAGTAAGGCCGGACTTGGTGATCTCACAAGTGGTGCACGCTCATTAATAAATTCCTTGGTGTTAGGGATGGACCGATTCCGGGCCGGGCCAGTCCAAATCGGGCTTTTTTTAGGGGGGGAGGCCCAGAACTGGCCTGGGATTCCACCGGGTCCGAGCCAATCTCGAGCCGGTTCCTTTTTTTTTTTTTTTTTTGCTTTTTTAATTAACCCCTGACCCCCCCCCCCCCCCCCACACCCCCCCCAAACCCTCCCAAAACACCCAGCCCAACCCGGGAAAAACAAAAGAAATTGAAAAAAATAGGCCCAAACCAGGCTCGACCAGGCCAGTCGCAAAGGAAGGTAGGCCCAAAACCGCCCGACCCTAACTCCCCGGGCCGGGCCTAGGCCCAGAACCAGTTACGCTGAACCGGGCCGGTCCGGGCCCACACAGTGGCGAGTCGGGTCAACCAGAACCGGTCCATCCCTAGGTCAAGCCGGTGTTATGTAAGTCAAGCTACTTATTGTTGATAACCAGGAAAGTTGGAAACCAGTTCTCACAAATCTCTTAGTAGTCATGGACTCGAGCCGGGTGGCCCGACCCGGAACCGGCCTAGGACCGGTACTGTGCTGTGACCGGTCCAGGTAGGCCCGGCCTGGGGGGTTCCCGGTGCGGGTTTGGGTCACCCAAAAGCCAAACCGGCCCGGCCAATTCAGGCCCGATTCCGGGCTTTTTAATCTATTTTTTCAATTTTTTTTTACTTTTCAGTTTGGGCCATTTGGGGTGGTTTGGGGGGTTGGGGGTGAGGGGGGGGGTTAATTAGGAAAAGGAAAAAAAATTGACCCGAGGCTCGGCCCGGCCCAGGCCCGGTTCTTCCCTTCCCAAAAAAAGCCCGGCCAGGCCCGGCCCGGGTCCATGACTGTCTCTTATGGACGTAGGTTCTATACCTAACCGCTAACGAGTCGCAAAAAGATTCATGTAATTCGCATATATGAATCTTGGAAAAGAGTTCCATCTCAAAATTTTATCCGCAGTTCTAAATTTATCAAATAAAAATACGTTTTATGAACACCATCTTGTGCAGAAAACATCAAATATGGAAACACTAGTACGTTCCGATAAAAGGAAACTCTACGGAGTTTTGCATTGTGAACTTTTACCACCTATATTGAGCACAAAAAGCACAAAATTTTGATATAAATTAGTGCAAATTGACCAGGAATAAAGATCAGAGTATGTTGTGTCACAATGTTTTGTGTCTCAACAATCGTATTAGAATTAGAACTCTGCCATATCAGCTAGAACAACCACAACAAAGTACAAACACCCAATGCATGGCTAGAGGAGAAAAAAATCACATTACAAAGACAATTTAAAGGAAATGAAGAGAGTATTAGATAAGATATAGCTGCATCAAAAGATGATGAGCAGCTCACCTAACAACATGACACATGACAAAAGGTGGCATCACCGCATTTTGTAATGTTGAGTTCTTGATACAAGGCAACGCTTTCCTTGCAGCGAGTAGTTGATGGTTATATCTAGATCCCGATGATTTTTCTTGTTCTGCGTAACCGCCATGTTTCCGACAATGGTCTCCCCTTGGCATATGGTTAGGACATCCTCCAGGTACAGAACTGTTTGCTTCCAATGTGTGGTTCGTGACTTTGGCCCTGCACGTCAAAACACCACCCACCCTTCAGAAATATTACTTATTTATGCGCCCAGGCAAAAAGTGTCTTTTATGCACTATTGAACTGGTTCATTTCTAGTTTTCTACCATCAGTTTGCTCAATAGAATGGGACTTATAGCATGTGAGTGTGTGTATACATACGTGTGTGCCAAGAACAAAAAGGAGTCACACCAGCAGAAAAGTTTAATCATGTGTGAACATGACCTGTAGAAAAGCCCATTAACTTGTGACACTTGGTGAATGATACATCAAAATATGCTACAAGTGCATGTATGTAATCATCGCGCTCCGCTACAAGCTTAAATGGAGCAGTGAAGGATTCATCTCCTGCACCCATCTTAGAGATGTCCATCGTCTAGAATATAGATGAAGAAGAAGAAGAAATATCTTAGCCAACAGATTACAGATGTGTTAACGCACTTCTAAAATACAGAAAAAATATAAATAATTTGATCATAAACTAAAGACGAACTCTCTACCTTGAGTAACTGACAGTTTGTTACAATTTGATTCTTATCTACCGTGTCAACAAGAGGTTCTGACATTGCCTGCTTCCTTATGCAACTCATATCAAAACCATACACACTGTTCCAAACTGCAAAATTCCAATATTTCTAATAGTTACGTAGACTAGAAACTACTACCTCTGTCACACCTAAAAAATCTATTTATTCAATGTACAACTTTCAACTTTTAGTAAGGTACACCTATTTATAATCATGAAATCTTACATATATTAAAAATCAATTTGTTGTTCAACTAGTATTGAACTTATATTCAACTTGTTTGTAACTTTTTTAGGAAATTTATATGCCAAATGAGCTCTATTTTATATATTGGGACTCTCTTTTGGGACAAAAAATAAAACTTGAGATAATACTGTTTTGGAAGGTAAAATATGGTTTAAAAAAGTTCAGCCCCATAAGTTATTCAGGGAAACTTAGACCAATCAAATTTTATTACTCAAATCACTAGAAACTCAAAACTCGAAAGCACAAGAAGAAATATATCACATTCAATCTTGTCCTCTTTGTAGTCAGCATCTTCAATAGCCGTCAAATATAGAGAAGCCTTATCTGGAAGCACAAGCCCATCTTTTACCTGCAGCAATAGAAGATGATAAGGCCTCACTAATATAAAACACAAACACTGCCTTATGCAGCTAAGCTTACGCAGAAAACGTCCATACTATAGGAATCATCATTAGTAACAAAGCAATGCAATAAAAGAAACTTACAAGCCACTTATTGCGGGCATAGAGTACTGTATTTAACATGTTCTCGTATAGAAGAAAATATCCCATCCACTCAGAGATTATTATATCCACATGAGCAACAGGAAGTTCAATTTCTTCAATCTTTCCCTTGATAACAGTTATTACTGAAAGCAAAATAATATGAGAGAGTTGGTATGCCTGAGTAAGTTGACAAAGTATGATAAATGGAATGCCAGAAATACATAAATACATGAATTATCATAATATTAAAAGCTAACTTGAGCATCACCATCAGAGAAACCATTTAACTTCACAATTTCTTGTGCCATGCCAGCCATGCTAGAGCATTCAACCTGAAATATGAAACACATGCATTCTTTCAGGTGAAACAACCTGCATTTGTTGGTTACATAACTTACAGAGCCATTAGCCAAACTAGCTTTTGCAATGAGACACAGGCCAAACAAAAAGAGACAGATAAAGATTTGTGAAAGTACAGTTTACAGGTGTAATTTCTTAGTAGGAATCAGATGCATACCGCATAAACATGTTTAGCACCAACTTTTGCACAAAAAAGTGAAAGGATCCCAGTCCCAGCACCCACATCAAGCACCACTTTGTCCTTGAACAGAAATGGATTCTTATCGATGACATTTTGGTACGTCTTAGTTCTAACTATGTCCTTCAACATTTCCTTAAACAATAATAAAAAACGTTACTGAGAGAGTAAACACAGATATTTAAGGGAAAGTCAATTAAATGATGGCAATAAAAAGGGTTGGAGAAATTAATAAAAATGCTTTTCTGTATTTATTTTACAATCATCACTGCTTGGTTTTCCCAGCACACTGCTGGCCAAGACATGTGCATTCATTGAATGAATATGCCCACACTACACCCCAACCATTAGAAAAAACGAAGATGATAGTACCATCTTCACAAACCACAGCACATTATATAATCGATGCCCAAAGATGAATACTTACTTCATGAATCCCTGCAAAAAAACAAACAAGTAGAAGCAGAACCATCATTAGTCCTTCAAATAAGAATGACAAATGTTGAATAGCATGATGCACAGTAGCAATTCATCATTATATTACTTTGCTGGTGAAACCTCAAATATATGGCACCATATTACTAGCGAGGGATGATATGTAATAAAATATGAATATAGTCATCAGAAAAGTCTATAATTCAACAACAATAGCTAATATGGAGTCTATGATACATGTTAATATGTTCCAAAAACATTGAATAGTGCAACATATACATACATATATATGAGAAATTATCACATACTCTCTCCGTCCCTTAAAACTTTGCCAACTTTACTTTTTTGGTTGTCCTACTAACTTTGTCATTTTCCCTTTTAAGTAAAGAATTTGAGATTCCAGTGAATTCTTTCTCCTCAACCGCGCAGTTCTTACATTATTAATCCCCATGCCAGTCAAACTTGGCCAAGTTTTAAGAAACAGAGGGAGCATATGACAAAAAGAATCCCTCTTTCTCAACATATATGACCATTATCACTTTTTCCTAATATAATGGTGAATTGATGTATGCATGCCATGTGAGAGTTTTAAATTTATACACACGCCCTTGTCTTTCATTGACAAACCTTTTACACAGGGGTATTTTTAAACCTTTTTAGTCATACAAATGGTTAAAAACTACTATGGTCATTGGTCATATATTGGGAACTTGACACTTTTATACTCATTCATGAGTAATCCCTCCCTCAGCCCCTCCCCCACACATATATGTACACAAGTAGATATACACACATACACTATTATTCATAGCCTTTTCTACAACAACAACATTCAAGCCTTAGTCCCAAAAGAATTTGGTGTCAGCTAACATGAATCGATATATGAAATTGCAGCATTCATATTCCGATTTATGTAATATGATGTGACTATGTTTTTTTATAATAGCTTATCATTTTTATCTCTATTTTCTTTCTTTTCCTTTTGGTGATATCATGTATTGATTCATGTTAGCCGACCCCAATATCGTTTGGGACTAAGGCTTGATGTTGTTGTTGTTGTTGTTGTGATGTGACTATGTTATATTGTCAGCCATCACACACCTACCAAAAATGGTCTCATGGCAGAGTAGTTTATAATCTTTCATTCTTTCCTACAGGAAATAAAAGGATTGGGAGATGAAGTACATATACTAATTATATCATTACTGTTACCATTAATTGGGAGTGATAATTTAGCATGAAGTTATAAACTCTGACTTTAAGGACTGGTTCAGTACCAAATGAGGATCGTGACATTAAAGAAACAGGGTTTGTGCCTGTTGGAAAACAGAAAAAACAGCAATTGAGCCATATTTTGGGGGTTAAAGGGTTCGATTAGTGCGTTTTGGAGTTCAGAGACTAAACTGACTATTTAATCTAGTTAGCTTGTCTGGTAGTTATCCCTATATACGTTGATCATAGTTATACTGCGTCTGCTTTGGCCACTAACAAAAACCACTAGAAATGAACAAAGGGCAAACCTTTCTTCAAGCATATAACTTTGGCTGCTAAAAGATATAACTTTACACTTAACAGATGTAGGGCATAGTAGATTTTGTTAACACAAAAGGAAACATTTAAGGTGAACTTCAGTATACTACTTCGGTTCTTCTTTCCCAAAGACACATAAATGTGAAAAATAAAATAAAGAGAGTTTAAAAGAAACTGAGAAATAAGTAACAAAAGGGCAACACGTGAATAGAAACTACCAAAGTGGGAGTAAGAGTCGAAATAATAATCGGCGCTGGTCTTATCCTCGGCGGACATGGAGTCCTCGTCGGCTAAGGGGTCACACATGGCCGTGTCCTCCTCAACCTTTACATTCGAGCTCTCTGTGAGAGCCTCGTCCTTGTACGGCCGCTGCTGCTTCTTGTCGTCTTTGTATTCAAACATTATCTTAGTTGCACGCTTCTCGAGATCTGGGGTGGTGGTGGGATTTAGAACCTCCGAATTCATCTTCGACTGGGTTGAGTTAGTGGATAGATAAATGGCGGCTGTGATTACTAGGGTTTAAGATTGGAAGTCGGATGACAAATGAGAGCTCAGTAGCATATTCGTTTTTCCAACTAGTATTGCACGGTAAATAATTATTTTGCATAAAAGGCAATAATCCTTGGTATTTTAGGTTTATCATAAGTATGTTTTTACTTGGACTCTAATTTGCTGGTCTGGTCTGATCTGGTCTGATCTGGTCTGGTCTGGTAAGGTCTGGTTTCTTTGTATTTTTATAACTATCCAGGTCTGGTCTGGTCTGGTGTGGTCTGGACTGGTCTGGTCTGGTCTGGTCTGGGACAAATTACAGTCCAAGTAAAAACATCCTAAATGTATAAAATGAAAATAATAGCAAATTATGGCCCATTCTACTAAATTATGAAAAAAAAAACATTTTTTATTAATGAATTATTGTATAAAAAGAGCTAAATAGTCATATTCTTCCGATTCGGTTATATATGTAATTTGCAGCTTACTTATGTTAAAAAATTGGATGGGGTGAGACACGGTTAAAATAAATTGTATTTTCTATATTAAAATGAGTGTTTTCATATATATTCCCATTTTTTATATGGTCAAGTTCATGGGGTGTTTTGAAAAAAGCATTCCAGACAGTTAAGAAAATTCGGGTACCGTTTTAAAATATGGAGTTTTCTTATAAATGTTACTCCGTATAATCAAATAGTTAAGTTATCAAACATCTGCTGACAAACCGCTAGTTAACTTATCCCGCTAATGAAACCTACTAACTAATTAAATTCGCTATCGACAAACCGTTAGCATAATCTGCTAACCGCTAATTCTCGTACATTACCCCTTACCCTACCCCCGACCATTACCCCACCCCCGCGCTTCCCTACAACGACCCTACCCCACCCCCTACCACATGCCCCTACCTCGGCCCCACTCTGATCTCAACCCCACTCTACTTCCATCCTACCACCACCCACTACCACCTCGACCCCCCGCCCCACCCTTACCCCTCCCCTCCCTCATACCTTACCCTACCTCCTACCACAACACACGCACCTACCTCGCCCCCAACCCGAACGCGACTCCACCCTATCTCCATCCTACCCTCACTCTACCCCTTACCCTACCTTACTCCGACCCCCACCCTTACCCCCTAATCACGACCCTTTCCTACCCCTCGACCCCATTCCGATCCATACCCCACCCTACCGCCATCCTACCCCCTCCCACCTCACTCACCCTACCCCATCCCCTTACCCTACCCCATCCCCTTACACAACCCCTACCACATGGCCCCCTACCTCAGCCCTACCCCGATCCTAACTCCACCCCACCGCCATCCTACCCCCACCCACCCCACCTCTACCCTGGATACCCCTATCTTGGCCCACCCTGACCCCGACCCCACCGCCACACATACCCCTACCCTACCTTACCCGACCTTACCTCACCTTTACCCCTAACCACGACCCAACCCCCTACCACTTGCCCTTACCCCCCCTATCATGATCCCACCCTACCGTCATCCTACCCCCACCCCTAGCCCTTACCACCCTACCCAACCCCCGACCATACTCCTTACCCAACCCCGCCCCGCCCATTCCCTAGCCCTTTACCCCCTACCTCGACCCCACCCTATCCCATCACATCATCCACCCATACCCCTTAACCACCCTACCCTCGACCATAATCCCACCCCCACCCTACCCTCTTACCCTACCTCGACCTTCCCCCGACCTCACCCCTATGAGTACCGTAGTTGTTAGGGGTATGGGTGGATGGGTATGAAGGGTTGTAGGGGAGTAGGGGTAGAGGGTAAGGTCGTGGTAAGGGTAGGGGTCAAAGGTGTGGAATTGGAGGTAGGTGTAGGGTGGGGTATGGGTACATGATATAAGGCGGGGGTAGGGGTTAGGGGTATGGGTACACGTACGAGGTGACCCCACAAATTATATATACTTATATTATATACTTGTGTTCACGAATGTTTGTGTGTTGTTTTGGACATTTTAATGTTAAACGGTGTTCTAAACCCTTTGAAGTAAAATGATCTTGCAACAATATTGCTTATATCACGCGCTGCTTATTAACGCGGGTCTTAATAAGGACACTATAGTAAGGGGTGAATAAACTTGTGGTAATTACCCGCACAGTCCACTTCTATAGTTCTATGTGAGGCATATCATTTATGTCTTCGTTACTTTCTCTTTTCAATTATAAACTTTTCTCTATTCAATTTTAGCTTTTCTATTTCACTATTAAATCGGTTCTCCCAACCTTATCCGTCTGTAATAATTCCGTCTCCCTACAAGCGATTTGGGGAGGGAAGCTCCAGACAAGCGATTTCCGTCGAATCGGTGGCTCCCTTTCGGAACCTCATCTGAGCAATTGGAGAAAACCGGTACATGCTGTTAGAGCAGAGTCTGGGACAAGCGATAGAGTTTTCAACTACACGACAGGTATACTCTGTGAGTTCTCGGTTCATCTTTCAATCGTCTATGCGTCCGACACCGTCCAAGGTTGCGACCTTCCAGCGACTGGCGGCCAATTTCGCAGAGCAGCGAACAGAGACCTGCGAATATGCTTGAGGTCGGTCTGTGCGGAAATCATGGCAACTCACGATGGAACTCGTGAAAAGGATCGACGGTTCTGGAATTAAAAGGAATGTAACTTCAGGTGTGTATTCCTCATTTCTGCGTCGGAGTCTACCTGGGAGCTGGGGTAGTTCTGTATCAGCTCCAACTTCTCCCACAACAGTTACATATGAGTTTGATGTTTAATAGACAACAAATTTTTTCAATTAAAAATTGATTGCTCTGAAGTTCGCAATTCTGAAACTAAACGTAGCGTTGGTTCCATCAATTGATATCTTCTTCATTTTTTTATTCATTTTTTACAACGTCCTCATTTGAGAAAAAAAACGTTACATATTAGGTTTCTGGATCTTTTTTTGCTCTCCGCTCTATGATATATTCATCATTAGTTTGTGCTCTTCATACTGATGCTTTGTTTAGAGAATCCGAAAATATGCTTGTTTAATTTAGGAAGCGAGCGGGATGATATTCACATAAACATGTCAATTGAGCTCATCGTTTGCTTCATA
The DNA here is from genome assembly GCA_945859915.1 of Cuscuta epithymum. Classification (NCBI taxonomy): domain Eukaryota; kingdom Viridiplantae; phylum Streptophyta; class Magnoliopsida; order Solanales; family Convolvulaceae; genus Cuscuta; species Cuscuta epithymum. The sequence continues at coordinate 47,795 of CAMAPF010000923.1, forward strand.
TGTAGTTCCACTTTTGTTAACTTTGATTAGTCTATTTTATTTTTCCAATCAAAATTCAGTTTTATATCATGGAGTATTTACCTAAACCAAAATTGCAGCCGCAATTGTTTTTAATCCTGATTTATGATTACTTGTCTTTTGTAATCATGTATGACTTATGGTCATGGAGCAGATCAAAGTACTCTGGACTACTATGTTTGGCCTTCTCATCAAAGTACTCTGTAATCTAGTGTACTATGGATGTTGTTTCAGATATTTTCCAGGTCTGTAAATCTCATTCCCATATACATACGAACACAAATAAACACGACGCTTGTAATTTGTGCAATGTCTTTTATCTATTCTCAACCAACATATTTGTGCTCGAATTTCATAACTTTGTTTTATTACTTTTGATGCTAAATACATGCAGCTCAATCAATTTCCCTTTTTGAAATGACATTCTCACATTCACAAGATCCACATTACTCTTCATTCTATCTCATGTATGGTTGAAGATCGAGAACCATGCAGCCAATCTTTGGAATGAAGAATGTCACTACACATTTGGTTTTAAGAACCATTATTGGATATTCATCATTACAAAGTCTCATCTACTGGTAAGATGTGCAGCTTGGAATATACCATCCTCAAATAAATAATGTCATATAAAAGGGGAGATTTGTTAATGCCTTTTATGTCATGAAGTATGCATAGAGTATATTATTTACCATTGTGGGAGATGATTTCCTGGTGACCATAAGATTGTCAATTCTTTTAGCATTCAAAGGTTACCATTGTCCCAGGCTGTTATATTAAGTTTAATGACTCCAATTGTGGTTGAAGTTGGTTCTCAGTTCATATGGCATGAAAAGATGAATCTAGCTTGCTGAAATTGGAGGTATATGATGATTGTGTATTCATGTAATCATGATTGTTTTATATCATGATGATGTCATGAAAATTGAGTTTTGTATCACGAATTCAACTCAGTTTTATATAATGATTATTTATCCTTGCTTCAATGTATTAAGTTGATATGGTATTATCAAGAAGACATTGAGAAAAGAGATGCATGAGAAAAAGTAATCATATCATTTCTACCCTTATATGCTTTTTTTATTTGACATGAACAAAATATTGATGGACTTCAATTTCCTCGTCAAAATCTTGGATTGCTTGAGAAGACTTTTAATTATGTTGAAGGTTCCCGATGCATCGATTTTGACAACAAAATGATGATTGTAAAGGAAAGTGAAGAGAAGATATTCAACCTTGAAGAATTGTTACTAAGATGCATCAAAGGAAGTAAAGGAAAGCCAAATTATATAATATATATTTTTTTTACTCCGGGGGGGGGGGGGGGGGGGGGGTCTGGGGGAGGGGCTGTGGGGAGCCTGGAGTAATCAGGGTTGAAACTCACTCCATTGAGTTTCCAACCTTTGTCCAAATTATATATAATATATATATATATATATATATATATATATATGTAATACATTCAAATACTATAGAATGAATTACATAATTGATGTGATATTTTATATATTGTTTTTGTTGCTTTATGTTGTACTAAACGTGTTGCTTTTTGTTGCATCCTGTTTTTCTTTGTTGCATCGTGTTGGGATACTAACGATACAGAGGTTAGGATACTAACGGCAGAGAGGGTCACCGTGTATAGGCATGGCAATGGGTCGGGACGGGGCGGGTACTGCAAGACCCAGACCCGCCCCGTGACTTGGCGGGGAGGGTCCGCCCCGCCTCGTGACCTGCCCGGGTCCAAACTTGTTGACCCATGACCCGCCCCATGCGGGGCGGGTCCGCCCCATGCGGGGCGGGTCCGCCCCGTTGTAACCTAATTTGTTAGTATGTATTTTTATTTGTGGGAAGTTGTTACCCATTGAATCTACATAAAGTTTATCTCGAAATACTAATTAGAAATTAATATATTAAATAAAATTCATGATACGCTAAAAATTCCAAAATTAAGGAAAAATTACTCAGACTTGAATAGTTAATCTATTTAATTATATCAATAATTGAATATATGTATTAAAATCCTATATGTAAAGAAGATATTAATAATCCGTCGTTCATCTCATTCTAATATATATATATTAATATATTATAAGATCAAAAAAATTATGATTTATTGTACACACGCATATGTATGTTGAAGTATATTTGTAGTATAATTTAAGAAAAAGTATGTATACTTATATATTGAGCGGGTCGGGTCAGGGCGGGTCGGCACAGGTCAATACTAATACCCGGACCCGCCCCATTGTATAGGCGGGGCGGCGCGGACCCGCCCCATTTACAAGACGGGGCGGGCCGCACCCGCCCCGGGCCAAATGTCTCGGGCTAGGGCGGGTCATTGCGGGTCTGGTTTTTTTTACATCCCTAACCGTGTAAAACCTTAGAGTGATAGAGTCTATTATTGAAATAAAATTTTGATTTGTCTATTTTTGAAAAGAAAGTTCAAAAATGAAAAAAAGTGATATTATTTTTACCTTTTAGACTATTTCTGAAAAATTTCCAATAAACTTGTCCCACGGCACCGTTTATGCGCCGTACGAATATTAAAAATAAGCTTCCCTAAAAACTACTCCAGTTTCTACTAAGGATGACAATGGGGGTGGGCACCTGTGGGGAACCGCCCCATGGGGTGGGGCTTGGGGCGGAGCGGGGGCGAGTGAGATATTTTTACCCCGTTAAAATATGGGGCGGGGGACAAGAATTGCTACACCCGCCATGTCCCCGCCCTATCTCCGTTATAAATATATACTCAAACATATATATAGACATATATAAATAATATACAACCATATTAAATTAAATTATATGTACTATTGATGGACGGTGTACCCGGGGGTATCTTATCCGGGGGGTTATTGCGGGGATAACTAGAGAGAAGTCAGAGCAAATAAGAGGAGAGAGAGGTGATTTTTTTTTTTTTTGGATGAAATGTAAGTATATATATAAGCACCCAAAAACAGCATTTTACAATGCATCAAAACAAGCCACAATTACTATCTAAGCTAGAAAAGACTAACCTAGATATAATAATTCAATTAATAATGGGACATCCCCACATCACAAAATTAAGATTCAATATATGACTAAAAACAAAGTATCAAAAGGCCAGCTTAAAGTGTCAAGTTCCCAGCTAGATGCAGCGAACTGTAGTAATCCAGACGCATGATCCCAGCTTTTGAAAGCAACTGCAGCAGCATGATCCCAGATTCCCAGCGAACTGTGCATGACACCATGCAGCGAACTAAATACTCCCATCCTAATTAAACATTCCAACGTAATACTTCAAATACAAAGCAGATGTTGTCCACAAGCTCACTCTTTATACAGAAAGTCCACAGCTCAATAGTAATGCCATCACAAAATTAGAAAACCGACATAGCAAATTAAACAACAGCGCCAACCCCTGCATAGCAAACTGCACATTATTTTCTTCCAGTCAGTCCTTTTTTCTTATTCTTCCCATTTGTCCTACCCTTAAAAAGATTTGGAAGAACAATCTTCTTTTTAGCAAATGTTTCCTCCCAACTTAAACCTGGAATTCTCTTTATCATTCTATTTCTGTTCACATTAGCATCTTTCCTAATCATAAAAACCTTACCGTCCATATAAACTTCATCAAAGTCCGCGGTATCTGTCTGGCCCAGGTCCTCCTCCCCCGATCCATTGTCAGTCTCATACGATCCATATCCCGAGCTCTCACTATCAGTCTCTTCCGGCACAGTAGGTTCTGGCATAATCTTCTCCTCAGCCGTAACAGTAGGCTCCGGCACAGTAACAATGCTCTCCACATGAGCCACCATGTCACTACACAAAAATTGATTTGTAGAGGCACACCATAATTGCCTCTAAATATAGCAAAGTAGCCTCTAATGCTCTTTGGAGGCAATTTAGTGGTTGCCAACAAAAAGTCCGTCGCAAAATGATGCTTGCCTCTAAAAACACCCTTTAGAGGCAATAGTTACTTGCTTCTAAAAATGTACCTTTAGAAACAACTATACTCTTCTGCCTCAAAATGCCATTAAAGGCAACCATATTATAGTGTCAAAATGTTATTAGAGGCATCCTTATTTAATGACTCAAGATGTTATCGGAGGCATTACTATAGCTTTTAAATAATTCAAACGCAACTTTAAGTGTTATCATGAAATCTTTTTAAAGGCAGCCACCTGCTCAAGCAAAACTAATTAGACAACATGCATTTTGGGACACTAATTTTATTTTATGCCAAATTTCATATACTTTTTAAATTTTAATATACACTAATATTTATTATAAATAACTCACAAAAGCAACGCATCCTTTAAAGCATTGCACAAGATATCAAACTAAACTTTCTTTTAATAACTAAATGTAGTAACCAGTAACTATTTAAATAACTTGTTTAGTCTAATCTACAATATCTCCATGAATAATTTGTAAAGAACTAGAGAGTTACTAAAACATTATGATTTAACAACTTAGATCCAAAATCTAGCTTTAAGAAAACAAATCATTTAGAGAGATTCTGCTTCTTCATCCTCATCATCAATCATCTTGCTCTTTGTTCAAGAAAATATAAAGTTTGCAGTTGCAGCCGGCTATGGCGCTTCTTCGCAGATGGCGTGCTTCTCAGACGACTACGTGCCTTCGCAGACGGCGCGCTTCGACGACATCAGATGATCAGAGACGGGCTCATACATATGATAGGTTTAATTTGGAAAAGGAGGGTTAGCGGGCTTGTAGATTTGGAGTAAGGGTGAGGGTTTCGTTTCTAAGAATAAGTTAGTGGGCGCGATAATATTTTGGGGAGGCGCCAATAACGAAATTTGGAACTTCGGCGGTTCGGCATATTGCGAAAGGATTTAAATCCTGTCTCAAAAATAAAACCGCATTGGATATATTTGGGACCATATAAAAAAGTAGTCCCTAAAAATATAAAGAGGACAATTCGTGTCCCGCCAACCTGACGGGAACAGCCATCCGGCCGAGAGTATTTCGGTCACTTTAAGATCGAATTTTTTGATAAAATTTTTTTAGCGTATTTTTCATCAAATCTAGTTTATCCATATCAAATTTCAGCTAACAATTCAATCGGGAAGGTAGTCGAATAAGTTTTTGAAAAAGACTGTGTTGTTTATATGTATAAAGTGCAATTATCTTCAAAAAAAATATTTGATTGCCTTCCTGATTGAATTTTTAGCTGAAATTTGGTATGGATAAACTAGACTTGATCAAGAACATGTTCAAAAAAATTTATCAAAAAATTCCATCGAGAAGTGTCTGAAATACCCTCGGCCGGACGACGGTTCCCGTCAGACCGGCTGGACAGGAACGGGACTCAAATATAAATATAGCGACTATATTTGAAGTCGGTCGCAAATTGTTTGTTTCAAAAGATCAGATATCTTGTAGTGACAGTAATTTTGTTAATGTCAAATACATACATTTTAGAGGTGCAAATGTGTTATTGCCTCAATAAACTTTTAGAAGCAAATGTTTTAGAAACATTTATGCTTTTGTGTTAAACTTTTGGAGGCAGACATAACAACGTTGCTCCCAAATGATAGTTTTTAGAGGCAAGTACAATATGGTTGCTCCCAATGATAGTTTTTAGAGGCAAGTACAATATGGGTGCTCCCAAATGATAGTTTTTAGAGGCAAACACAATATGGTTGTCTCAAATAATAGTTTTAGAAACAACCATAACTTGTGTGGTGCTAAAACATACTTTTAGAGACAACGGAATATAACTTGCCTCGAAGAGTTGCCTCTATAAATCAATTTTTTTGTAGTGTGTCCTTCACATCCGCTTCCTCACCTCGTAACGTTTTTGGTTCATCCTCCATATCAACACCCATAACATTCTCTTCCTTATCATTCTTTTCCTCCCTTTCTTTTTCAGCCAGCTTTTTACAAATAAATGGGTGGTGCCCATATTCTTTGCAGTGAAAGCAGTAGTTAGGAAATGTCTCGTATCTCACCCATTGTTTAATTACCTTGTGTGAAGGTAATCGTATAGGAAAGGACAATGGGGGTGGCTTTGACACATCAATTTCAATAAGTACTCTAGCGTAATTGTGGTTGGTTCTTTCTTGGGTGACCTTGTCCGTAGATAACGGAACCCCAATCATAGAAGCTACCTCACTCATTGCCCCTTCATTCCATAAATTCATTGGTAGATTTGGGAACTTAACCCAAATCGGCAGTTTGAGGAATTCCTCATCCTGAAACGAGAAATCCTCCGACAACATCTTTAACATCAATAATTTCCCAAAGATCGAGTATGGTCCCTCATTTAGCACTTTCAACCTATCAGCTTCATTCTGAAATTTAAATATAACACATCCCTTGTCATGGGACCTAACCAAACATTTCACCCCCCATTTTTCTCTTAGCTCATGGACAGCTTTAAGCCCAGGAAACCGACCTGTGAAGAACCCAACTAAACAGTGTCCCCACATCTCCACCATGGTAGGCATGCATAACCCTATCAGCGAGGTCCAAAACATTGCCCTTTGGAGGGATATATCTCAGTTTAATCCCATGGGATGGTGCACGGTTATCCTTAAAGAGTGCATTCCATGGTTTATTAACCAATTCAGCCTCTTTAGGGATTTGTTGGGCCTGTTTAATTAGTACAGAATGGTTCTCAATAGTTTTGTTTGAAACAGTTACCTGAATTGGAACCAAAGGAGAAGAACCTCCTGTATCAGTAGCAGCCGCCTGGCTTGGGGCAATCTGCCCATTCAAGTTATTCCCAGTAACCTTAGCAGGTTTTGGGGTCAATTTTGCAGCAGGCATTCCATCACTTTCAGAGATCCCGAGATTAGCTAGAGATTTTTTCAAAGTAGGGAATTCATCATCACAATCTGCCAGAATGTCAAAGTTTCCAGCCTTTGACCTGGTAAGTCTGGAAGAAGATTCACAGTTCATTGTTGTTTTCTTTCTCCCCATGGCAGTAATCAGCTCACTACCTTGACAGGGGTAAAAGATCAAACACTCAGTAAGAGAACACTCAGTAAGAGATGCAACGAAAATTCACTCAAGTATTAGGAACTCAAATTCAGAGTTCAAAATGAGCAGAATTTGGAGCAAAGGAAACGGAACACAGAGCCATCTGCGAAACCCAGTACGTGCGTATTCCAAAATCTAATTCCTGAAGCATAGAGCTTTCTTTCCCACACCCATGAACAGTAATTAAGCTTCTTTGCGTCGAATTCAGTCGTAACTGGTCTTCTACTCTCGAATCCAAGCACGCAATCGGAAACTGACGATTAAGATGAACCGAAAAATGCTAGATACCAATCCAAATCCATCGAAGAAACCATGGAAACCTTGACGCGAAGAAGAAAGAACTGGGTCGCAAAAAATCCCAGGAGAGAGACTCTCTAGATGAAGATTGATATATCTGTACTTTAATTTGCGTGTGTTGGGATCTGGGATCGTTTACAAGGAGAAATGGGCTGCTATTTATAGCAGCAATAAATGCGATGAGAGTACACGTGTCAGTAATCCAACGGCCGAGGGGTCACACCAATCGGGGTGGCACCGGCAGTGGCATGTTCACCGCATTGAATGCGGTGGGTGGATGTGACGTCGCATTAAATGCGGTGGTTGGCTGTCTCCAAAGGGAATCTTCGATGATTGAGTCTGTTTAGCCGAAGGTTCCTCACGTAGCCGAGGGCTTCGCGTGGCCGAGGTCTCTGTGTAGCCGAAGGCTTCTCTAATGCCGAAGGCTCCACAGTGCCGAAGGCTCCTGTTTTTCTGCCGTTTTCTCCCAGTAGCTTCGTATGCCAAATCTGGCTGCCCTGTGAGTTTTTTGAGCCGTCGGCCAAGGTGGCCGAAGGCGCCCCAGTGTGTATTTTGGGCTTCTTTGAACTTGGGTCATTGTATTTGGACCTCGGATGCTCTATGGGCTCAATGGGCCTGTGTGGGAGAAGTAAGAGTCTATGGGCCGGGGGTTCCTGGGCCATAATATACTCCATCAACTATATAACAAACGCATATGCATATACATATATAATTGAATACGTTTTAATCATGGTTAATGAATTAATACATATTATACTAGAATAATAATAAGCTAGCAATGATTATAAATATTTATCATAAATGTTATATGAGTTTTAAGAGTGAGAAAACGGGTAAATAAACACACACCCACATTTATATGTAACATGCAATTAATTGTATTATAATTGTTGAGAATTTTGGAATGACGTACATGATGATAATATATTTACTTATTTTTTTACTTTAATTGTGTTCAATTCACAAAACTTATTCAAATTGAAGAAATATTAAAATTGACGTTATTAACTTTTAACAAACACAATACTTCAGTGTTGCATGAATGTGTGTTTGTTTGTGTGTGTGTGTGTGTGTGTGTGTGTGTGTGTATAGATTGTTAGAAGGACTTCCAGCTCAGGTCTCAACCACTTTCATCCACAAAGGATGAATTTCACCACCACGGTCTCAAGGGGAGAAGAGGGCGACAACCAGCGAGCTATTTTCCAACCAACTCACCTAGGGTTCCACGGAGGAGGCTAAGGTTCGAATTTTTGGGAGAAAGGTTTCAGCCAGACCAACCAACCGGCAGAGAAGGAGGGACTTTAAATAGGCAGAGTAAAGGTATCAAAGATGGTAACTTGCCTTGCAAATGAGATACGCTCTTTACTACCCAGGGAAAGGAAAGTATCGCCAGAGAAGAAGAAGTCGATCGATAAGTTCGAATGCGCAGTGCGGAAGTGAGGAAAGAACATGGGCCGGGGGCAAGGCAAAGGGAATTGGGCTTATAGATAACAGTGGGCCAATACCAACACATTCTCCACCTTATTGGACCCTAGTGGTGTAGAGCATAACGCTCTAAAACAAACATGAGACTCATCATCGCTGGATTACCCAAATGATCACAAAGACACATTCAGGCAAAAAAGGGTAAGATCATCAGGCAACTTACCCGCAATCAATGTTTAACGTGCGTTTGCACGACAACAACTTTTCGACCGAGAGACATTTAGTCCCCATGTCAGCATGATTAAACTCCGTTGGAATTTTAATCAACTTGATATGACCTGCACTAACAGTATCACGTATAAAATGAAATCTAACATCAATATGCTTAGTTCTATCATGAAAAACAGGGTTTTTGCACAGTTGAATAGCAGATTGACTATCAGAAAACACACAAATGTCCTGATTAAGACTACCAATCTCCGTTAAGAGACGTTTAAGCCAAATGGCTTCCTTAAACGCTTCGGTAGCGGCCACATACTCAGACTCAATGGTGGATAGGGCAACAATGGGTTGAAGTTGAGACTTCCAACTAATGCAAGGCCCGCAAAGGGTAAACACATAAGAGGTAATGGATTTCCTATTGTCTCTATCGTTAGCAAAATTCGAATCCACATACCCACTCAACTTAACCCCCTCAGAACACCTAGTGAAAACCAACCCATGATTAACAGTAGATTTCAAGTACCCAAGCAACCACTTAAGAGCATTCCAATGATCTAAACCAGGATTAGACATATACCCACTCAAGCAACTAACAACATAGGCAATGTCGGGTCTAGTACTCACCATGAGATACATCACGGACCAAATAGCATTGGAATAAGGCACATATTTCATTTTAGCAATTTCAGGAGCAGTCTTGGGAGACTAATCCTTACTTAACACAAAGTGAGATGCCATCGGGATAGAAACGGGAGTAGCAGAATGCATGTTATATTTACTCAAAATCTTTTCAATGTATGAAATCTGATTGAGAACTAACACACACTTATTCATATCCCTAACAATGTTAATGTCTAGGATCCTTTTGGCATCACCTAGGTCTTTCATAGCAAAGTTCTCACTGAGACGCTTTTGCACACATTTAATGGCGTCACCCGAAGGACTAACAATCAACACATCATCCACATATAGCAATAAAAATACATGCACAGAAGAAGTATTTTTAAAGTATAAGCAATGGTTGCATTCGGACTTGTGAAATTTCAAAGATGACATGCACTTGTCAAATTTGATATTCCACTGCCTCGGGGACTGCTTCAGGCCGTACAAGGCCTTCCTTAGCAAACACACATGATCACTCTTCATGGGATCCACAAAGCCCTCTGGCTGGGACATATAGATTTTCTTGTCTAAATCACCATGCAAGAACGCAGTGGTGACGTCCATTTGCTTCATTTCCCAATCATTATGAGCAACAAGAGCAAGCATCATACGAATCATAGTAAATTTAACTACAATAGCAAAGATTTCAGCATAATCAACACCTTCCTTTTGAGTAAATCTCTTAGCTACTAACCTAGCCTTATATCTAATATCGTTAGGCTCTTCCTTAACCTTAAATAGTCACTTACAGGCAACAACGGAACTATTGGGCGGTCTAGGAACTAACGTCCAAGTCTTATTCGCTCTAAGTGACTCCATCTCACTTTCCATGACGCAAAGCCATTTAGCGGACTCATTAGACTTAAGGGCCTCTCTATAGGTTCTAGGTTCGTTAAGCTCAAGGGTCTCAAACACAGAAAACACAAACATAGAAGTATCACACGCATGGAAAGTAAAATCAGGCATACTATCAGCAGTTCTCCTAATTACTCTCCTACGTCTATCTCTAGCAAGTTGATAATCATGCAAATCATTCTCACTAGAATCCGCACTCTCATCATGCGATTCATTGTCATTTGAATGCACATGAGAATGGTCCACCTCACTCGGAGTGGTGGTGGTATCATGCTCAAAAGAATCAGAATCATGCAATCCAGAGGAATCAGAATCATGCAAAACAACATTATCATGATTAGCAAACAAAGGGTTAGCAGCACGTGGTATGGACTTCACCTCAACGGGTGTACTACTAGGATTAGACTCAGAATCAGGAACTGACTTAACCAGACAAGGAAACTCGGATTCATTGAAAACAACGTTTCTACTTACCACAACTTTGAAACCTATCTGGTTCCTATCCCAAACCCTGTACCCCTTCACAACCTCGGGATAACCTAGGAAGACTCCTTTCTTACACCTAGGATGTAACACCCCGAAAATCCGGTCTGGCCGGTCACGTAAATTTGAAATAATATCCATTATGGTTAACTAATTATAGAAGTCAAATTATCAGTAAATAGAAAAAAATAAATAAATAATAAAATAGTATTAGATGAAGAAATTCGACTAATAAGAATTTACATATGAAAACAACGATTTAAAATAAATTCTAATCATTTGAAATAATCGAATAGAGTAATTTATAATCACTGAATACATCATGGATAGAAATAAGCCAAACTAACATGCATTCACCTTATAAAGTTAATGCCACGTAAAGCATAGTATAGCCAGGTAGTCATAGACAACTCAGTAAACATTAATGAGCATAGGATGGGAAAATTGCTTGCTGCGAGGAAAGCTTCATGTCGTTACGCATAAGGATAATTTTGGTTTTCTTTTAACAAAAATATACACTTTGTTGATTGGCCAAATTGGGAGGTGGGAAATACCACCAAGCCTGACCGAAACTGGGTAGCAGCGGTGGAATTTGGAAGCTAACATAATCATAAATAGGCACTTAGACTCTCTGATCTTTTCGATAGGAGCTGGCCACAAAATAAATTTAGAAAAAGAGAAACAAAATATGAAGAAGTGAAACTAGCGAGGATGAGGAGAAAGCTGGTCGTATAGGAGAAAGATAGCAGTATAGGCCGAAGCTTTTCATACTACTTTAGTACCAAAATCTTCAAAAGGATTTCTCTACAAGGTCAGTACGTTTCCGTCCCGACCATTTAGATTATTGAATTTATTTCCGTCCCCGTTTCCCGTTGTGCTATGGGGATGATGAACGTTATATAGCCTTAGAAATTTTGTATGCCCTATGTGTTCTTAATTCACAAGAATTTTGAGTTTATAGACACATCAATCTGACATAGTTGATAGAAAATGCATTTGTTTAAATCAATACAAATTGAAGGTCAGATAGGAATAAAGCTTAGCTCCGTATTATTAAGAAGAAAAATTAGTTAAACTTAGTGGTTAGTTCAATTATCATGACATGTCAACTAAATGGAATATAGGTTAGAATAAGTTAGATATGCATGCATGTACTACTTTATGATTCATTACTGATTTATGAAATAACTTGCAGTTACATAGTACTCGGTATTATTTGGTGTTAGTGTTCTATTATTAAGCATTTTTAGAAGAGATAATATGGAGTATTAATGTTCGATCAAATCTTATTTGATATATAGACCAATTGATTAGTCAAATTTAAGAGCAAATTTAGATATTATTAAGTGATAAATGATCCCCAAAAATTTGACTTAGCTAAGTAGGATTAACTGATTCCACATTTTAAACCAAGCTGCTATGTACATGTTTTTGTATTAAAAAGGTATCTGTTTATTACATGTCTCAATAATACAAATTTTACATGCATGCACTACATATTGAAAACTTAGTGTACGTATATTATTATGTATATATATTACTATAATGTATGAATGTGAGGTATACACACGTACATGCATGCATTGATTAGCTAAAAGTTAAATGAACACATATATTAGGAATTTACGAGATATTATTTATGATAGTAAAACTACCAGAATAACATATATGCATGCATGTGATATTATATGTGTGTGTGCAAGTATGTGCTTATAATATAGACATAACTATATACAATTTTTATTATATATATAATATTACGTAGTATTATAAAGGCATGCACTAATGTAGCTAACTGATATTTATGTAAAATCGCATGTAAACTAAATACACCCATTACAGAGTATATAATTTGTACTTCTAATACACGTGCATGCAAGGTGTACTTGTCTGAGTTATATCAGATTATATAACACTATATATATATAAATGTATACCATACGGTTGAAATGAAACAATAATGGATAAGTTGGTGCTAAGACTGCTAACGTAAATATGTATTAGCTCCTCCTAAAATCTTCTTAATCCATTAATATATAGTGACAGTAAATGAAGTTCGTAAACTTGGACTATTATTTTTGGACGTGCGCCGCAGCTTAATATTTTTTTTATGGATTATATTTTTATCATTACCATAAGAAATGTTGTCTTTAATGGGGTAAATAAATTAAAAGATGAACGTTTTAGAAAAAGCCTTGCTCTTGATCCGGTACTCTGACCAGGATACTCCTGTTCTGTTTAGTGTACTATGTACACTCCTGAAATTCTATTTAGAGGAAGTAGTGCTCTCCTGTTAGTGTACTACGTACACTCCTGAAATATTTTTAGAGCACTATTACTCTCCTGTTAAGGTTCGGGTCTCTTCGGTGATCTCGTCCTTTCTGTTCAGCTAGCTTCTGTCAGGGATTGGTGCGTGTAGCTCCGACGATTACGTTTCCATATTCCTTCTGGGTAATGTGGATACGGACTTCGATCGACCGTATTCCTTACCGTTAGTATTCCTCGGTCTAGGTCCAGATTCCAGAGTTTAAGGCTAAATGAATACGTTTTTATAAATGATAAGTTTCAAATTAAGAATTATCTGATAATTATGATATCTGAATATGTTTCTGTTCTGTACAAAAACAATGATAATAATAATCTCAAAATAGAATTATCTGATAATTATGATATCTGAATATGCTTCTGTTCTGTATACAAGAAGAATATAATAATTATCTCAGAATAAAATTATCTGATATTTATGATATCTGAGTATGATTCTATTTTATATGTAAATATCTGTATTTTTATAACAGTTGTTCGGTTCACCCAGGTATGTTATATGTTTGTCTGATCAGATGTGAATTATGATACATTAATATGTTCTTTGATATGTTAATATTATTGTTATTGTTATTGCCGTACCACTCAGCACATTGCTGAGCGGGTAGTTGTGTGTTTTTCTACCCGTAGGTTGAGCACGGAACCCGCTAGGAGCATGAGGATGGAAAGAGGCGTATGACGCATTTGCATGCCATGTTATTTGGTGTTTTTTTAATAAAGGACTTTAATATGTCATATGTGATTTTAAGAACTTCCGCTGCACTCCTTGAAGTGTTTTATGATGTTTAAGTTATGTCTGTTTTAATAACATTCTACTCCTTGTGAGTTTGACATTTTCTGGTATTTAGTAATGAAGTCGTTTTGGAATTAATACACTTTATTTTAATTAATAAAATATCTTATTAAATGTTTTGTGTTTAAAGTAAATAAAAAAAAGGCATTATTTTTCTTGAATCACGAAAAGTATCTTTGGTTAAATCTGTTCCGGTTTTTCCGCTAAGTGACGCGCCGCCCGGGTCGGCTGGTCGGTCCGGGTGGGGCGTTACATAGGATCCAACTTGTCACCTTGTTGGTGCACATACGCTGCACACCCAAACACTCTAAGATTAGACAAATCAAGGGGTTTGTTTGAAAAAACAGATTCAAGGCACTTCCCACCCAAGGGAACAGAAGGAGACCGGTTAATCAAGTAGATAGCAGTGTTAACTGCTTCACCCCAAAATGTTTTAGACAAACCGGCGGTAGCAAGCATACTCCTAACCTTATCTAGAACAGTCCTATTCATCCTCTCAGCTATCCCATTTTGTTGGGGAGTATAAGGCACAATTTTATGCCTTCTAATCCCACAATCAACACACAGTTGGTCCATATCCTTATTGCAAAACTCTAAACCATTATCTGTCCTAAGGGTTTTGACCTTCTTACCAGTTTGATTTTCTACAAGGTTTTTCCACTCCCTAAACTTCACAAAGACATCAGACTTATGCTCAAGGAGACAGACCCACACCTTCCTAGAAAAAGCATCAATGATGGAAAGAAAATATCTCTTACCCCCGTGGGTAGAGACACTAGCAGGACCCCACACATCAGCATGAACATACTCTAACACATAGGTACACTTAGTGAGATTAGGATATGGGGAGGAGGGGAATGTAACCTTATGCTGCTTGCCTAACACACAGGATTCACAAAAAAGGATGGGGGACACAGAATCCTTACCAAAACAACCAGATTTATGCAAAATCTATAAACCCCTATTACTCATGTGTCCTAATCTATTATGCCACAAAGCTGATTTATCAGAACTAACAACATGAGCATAATCACAGAAAGGCTGAGCATGACACACATACAAGTTATTCACCTTTTTGCCTTAAACAAAACAAGGGAGTTTTTCAAAACTTTCATACACCCGTTACCCCATTTACCCTCTAACCCACTACCCTCAAAAGCAGCAATAGAAAACAAGCTATGACGCAAATCAGGAACATGCCTCACATTTTTCATAGTAAACACAGTCTCATTATCAAACTTCAAGCATACATCACCCACCCCATGAATTTTGCATTTCTTATTGTGAGCAAGAGACACAAAACCATCATTGCAAGAATCATAAGAAGAAAACAGAGATCTAAAAGGTGTCATATGATAAGTACAACTAGAGTCAATCAACCACTCATTTTCAGCCATGCTACTCAACACAGAATTGGCAGAATCACAAATCATAAAGATTTCTTAATGCAAGTTATTATCATCTACCACATTAACATGTTCAGACTTCTTAGGATGGGGACAATCCTTAATGAAATGACTAGAATTACCACAATTATAACACTCTCTTCTTAGACTTACCTCTCTTCTTCCCCGGGTCATTGTTTTTGTTCTTATCATTGTTGCCCTTCTTATGGTTTCTAGATCTACTCTTAGACCTACCCCTCACAAACAACGCTTCACTCGAGTCCCTAGACTGACCATTACTACCCCCAGAGTGTCTAAGGTCTAACTCCTTATTCCTTAATGCATTAACGACTATATCTAACGAGATATCGTCTCTACCATACTTTATGGCAGATTTGACGTCATTGTATGAGTCAGGGATGACATTAAGTAACACTATGGGTGTGTAGTCATCTATGTGTTTATCACCGACTTGCTTAATATTCTGAATAAGCTTGCTAAACACATCTAGGTTCTCATCTATGTCCTTAGACATGTCAAGCCTAAATCTAAAGAACTTCTCAAGCAAAAACAATTTACCAGGCATAGAAGTATTGGTATACGTATTATCTAACTTGTCCCACAAAACCTCTGCAAAATCTATAATACCCACCTTCCTGAGTACTGAATCAGAAAGGTTCAGGTATATAGAGGAACAAGCAGTTTCATTCATTTCATCGCGCTTAGCAGCATCCTCAGAGTCTAAATAGAGACCAGTCACAGCTCTATAGACTTTCTGTGGGATCAACACGCATTTGATTTTCTGTTTCCAGATATCAAAATTTGTCTTTCCGTTAAATGGAAGCATGCCATATTGATTGACAACCATATTAACCGGAAAGCTAGCACAACACGCAAGAGAGTAAATAAAAAATTATCAAGCAAAGAACAGTATGAAGCAACTAGCACGAACAAGCCGAGAAGACCAATGAACACAAAGTTCGGGTACAATCTCCTTGTTCTTTCGTACCGTACGAAGCAACCAGCACGAACACGACGAGAAGACCAATGAACACAAGGCTCGGGTACAATCTCCTTGTTCTTTCGTACAAGCAAGATAAAATTTTTATTTACTCAACAGACAGATAAATGATTAATTATAACCTATAGGGCTATCAATTGTACGAATCAACTAGCACGAACAAGCCGAGAAGACTAATGAGCACAAAGCTCGGGTACAATCTCCTTGTTCTCTCGTACAAGCACAAATAGGCTAAAATTAAATCAACAAGCAAAGAAACTGGATTTAAAACTAATCCGGACAGAAATATTCCCAACTTCGGACAACAAGTATCCAAACAAATATTCTTAACCGGAGAGTTTATCCACGAATCAATTAACCGAAAAAATCAAAATAAAAAATCCAACACGTGATTAAATTTAAACCGGAAAAAATATTCACAACTTTGGACAACGAGTATCCAAACAAAATATTCTTCACAGGAAAATTAATTCACGATTCAACAAGTAATCACAATTCAAACAAATAAGTAATTGTAAATCAACTTGAAATTAAAACGAATGAACTACGAATAAAAAATCACACAAAGGATTAGTAAACGTACCTGGGGCCGGACACAGCCGACATCCTAGACCACGTAGGTCAGCAGCGGGGGAGCAGGGAAAAAAAATAAATCCGGTGGCACTCCGGTACACCAAGGATGTTAAACGCCAATTTACCTGAGCGGGACCCGAGGTTGGATTACCCGACTTACCTTAGGCAGCGTGGGCTGCTGTAGAGCACGGCGGCAGAATCTGGAAGGCGGCAACGGCGCTCCCTGGGCGGCGGCAGAAGATGGACCGGTGGCAGCAGGCTTCCCTGGACGCGGCAGACTGGACAGCACCTCCCTGGAGCGTCTGGCAGTAGCTGGGCAGCGTTTGGACTCCGGCGACACTCCCTGGACCTCCGGCGACGGCGTACGGCGGCGGCAGACAACGGCGTGGCGGCGGCAGACCTCTCCCGTCTCTGATACCACTGTTAGGAGGACTTCCAGCTCAGGTCTCAACCATTTTCATCCACAAAGGATGAATTTCACCACCACTGTCTCAAGGGGAGAAGAGGGCGACAGCCAGCGAGTTATTTTCCGGCCAACTCACCTAGGGTTCCACGGAGGAGGCTAAGGTTCGAATTTTTGGGAGAAAGGTTTCGGCCAGACCAACCAACCAGCAGAGAAGGAGGGACTTTAAATAGGCAGAGTAAAGGTATCAAAGATGGTAACTTACCTTGCAAAGGAGATACGCTCTTTACTACCCAGGGAAAGGAAAGTATTGCCAGAGAAGAAGAAGCCGATCGATAAGTTCGAATGCGCAGTGCGGAAGTGAGGAAAGAACATGGGCCGGGTGCAAGGCAAAGGGAATTGAGCTTATAGATAATAGTGGGCCAATACCAACATAGATTTACGATCAAATGAGAACAATGCTTAATGTGAGAACACCACATTTACCCCAATGTGACGCACAATGAGGCTCGCACATTGCTCTTTTTTGTATCAGGCATAATATTTACAAAAGTGCTACTATGATTATTTATATTAGCTTGTATTGAGCAAAGTCCAAATGTGCACTAGAAGGGCTCTATCGTGTATCACATTGAATTAAATGTGAGTATTCTCACGCTGTCACGTTAAACATAGTTCTCATTGAAACCGCACTATATATATTTATAATGAATTAAAAGTATATGTAAATAAGATAAAGTAATGTATATGGGCACCCGTGGGCACCCACAACCGGGTGGGGCTGGGATGAGGGAACTTTTTAGACTCGTGATGGAGAAGTATACCTGCCCCAAACCCGCCCCATTGCGTATCTACACCTCTGTACAGCCGTTGGGAGATGAAGCGCAGATATGCCAAGCATGGGTGAAGACCACACTTGCGAACAATTGTGCAGATTCGATCACTTATTATAGGATCATCTCTTAGTTTTGTTCTTCTTCTACAACCTGACTCCATCCCGTTCGTAGGTTTGGTAATACTTAGAACCTTCAAAGTGTCTAGTTGTTTTCCTAACGAGTGGCTGTATTGTTATAACAGGGGTTATTTTGATATTCAAATTAATTTCATTTATTAATGTTTAATTCAGTGGCGGTGATTAGTAATTTTGAGGTTGTTAATAGAATTACCTTATTTGTAAACTAGACTTGTAGAATCATTCGGTGCTCATCATACCGGGAAATACTCCATCTCTTTGGCGACGTTCTTCAACATGCAGGTATTCCATTTTCTAAGCTCCATCTTCAGTCTTCGCTCTCTAACTTCCAACCTCAAACATAAATTGAGCCTTGTTTTAAATGCTTTCCAGATATGAAAAGGAAATGTAAAAGTTTATTTCATTAACGATTTTTTAGATCTACGGTTAAAACATTCGAAATCTGAAACAAGAGTATACCATAGTTACTTCTTTACTGGAGAGTGTACACTTATTTTTTGTTACCGTTTCTTCAGTCAGATTTGGTGGGAAAGTGGCAAAAGGGTACTGCATTATAATACTCCGTAATAATTAGTATTATTGTAAAAATAATAAAAGTTTTAATACGTAGTACTATACATAATTAGAATTAATAATATTAATAAAAATATTCTATTATTATCATTATGGTTGTTGTTGTAATTATTATTGTTATTACCTTTTTTGGAACCTGAAAATTGAATTATGAAGAAACTGAGAATTTCCATTCGTGTAGCTCACTATTGCCTTACTTTTTCACCTTAGCAGCGGATAATGGATACATAGATGGTATTTTTCTTGCGTTTATTATGTGAGTATATATAGGATGTATTTCATTCTCAAGGTTCTTCATCAATTCTAGTGTCTATTCGGATCATCACTCTGATTTTCAGTATATCTGTATATTTTCAAATCTTGTCTGGCTTTAGTTGCAACATTGTCCCTCAATGAAAGAAGACAAATCAAGCACACACAGTTACACATCATCATGTTTTTTGTGTATGGTTGATCGAGCCTTTTGGCCCTTGTCGCTTATGTATACTTTGGTGAAGGTCCGAAGATGCTTATGAATTTGTGAAGATAAACATAGTTCTGTAATATGTTTCTGACTATTTTGTCACTAATGCATAGTTGCATGGGTGTAGTTAGACCCCTGAAAATTTAAATTGTGGGTGGGCCTGAAAATAATTTATCTATATGGCTTCATAATAAAATTGTTACACCTAAAAGAGATTTTTACTGAATTTAGGGTGGGCCGGGCGGGGGTGGCCCACCACTAGCTACACCAATGCAGGGTGTAGAAGTGGGATGCATTTACCCGTTGTAAAGATAAGCATCTGACTTGTTATGTTGTGCAGTCAAAGAAAAGGGGTCTTTCCTTAGAGGAGAAGCGAGAGAGAATGCTGCAAATCTTTTATGATTCTCAAGACTTTTTCCTTGTAAGTCATCTTGTTTTATGTGTTTTTGTTATGTTTTTTATGGAGAAGAGGATGTAATTCTCTTGTAAAAGCAATGCTCCCTAATCATTGCAGAATATTTGAAATCACATGATTTGTTGTACTTTAATACTTCAACTTTAAACCACAGTTTTCGTGAATTGTACCAAGAGCAGGAGAAACTAAAATGTATGCCATTTCTTTGGTTCCTCTTACTTTTCCCAACAGTGGGATCAATTTCTTAGGGCCTGTTTGTACAGTATGGGATTAGGGTATGATTCATAAGTTGAGTGTTTAAATAGGTAATTGCATAATAGTATAATATCAATCAGCAACCTCATTCTTACTTTGGATTAGGGTAATTGCATATATTAGTATTGTTTTGGTGGGAAGTTTTCAAAATTTGCTCCAAATGCGCATTTAAGAACTTTTTGTATGCATATTTTTACCCAATTGCATAATGTCTACAATATAAATTATATTGCATATACAATAACAACAACATAGCCCCAGTGCCGCAAAGGCTTCAACCTACGGTGGGGTAAGGGGGGGTTGGATGTATGCAACCTTACCCTTAGAGAGACTGTTTCCGGATGACCCATGATGAAAATTGCGTCGAAAATTGCATGGACTGGCTGCTGCTTCAAAACAAAGAAGTGAAAACAGTTTATTGAGCCATTTTGCTATATTCCATCATATTCCCAAGCAAAAAAATAGTGAGTCTTTGGCTCCATTGGAAATGATGGACTAATATTGCATATACACATATTTATATAACATGCGACTCCGAGTAATACACTTATCTCTGTTTGTATTTGTAATTACAGATGTCATACATATATGTGTATGATTATGTAGGGGTATTTGTCTGTTTCGGTTTTTAATTGAGCAGTTTTAACGACTTCTAGAAGAGGTGAAATTGAGAATCGGACCAGAAAACTTGATTCGTTTTGGTCGATTTGTATCGGTTTCAGCCAATTTTAGCTTGTTTTGGTCTGGTTTTGCCTACCGATTTTGGTTTGGCCGGTTCTTTAACCCAAAAGTATAAACCGTAAACCGAATCACCGACGGATTATTCCATTTCGGTTTTAGTTGGTCGGTTTAGTTCTGATCGGTTTGGTTTGGGTCGGTTTAGTTTTTTCATTTTTTTGTTCACCCCTATGATTATGTGTGTGTGTGGGATTACAATCAACAACTAATCCTACATTTTTGGATTTGTCATGGGCTTGGGCCGACAAAGATAACTAATTCTTCAAAGTAATCATTGGATAGAAAGTATTATATTTCTTTCTATCACCTTTTAGCCTGCAAAGACAGCAAGCCATTAGGATCATCGGTTTGGAACATATAAAATGTTAGGGAAAAAATTGAAGGAAAATAGATGGGAAATTTGGAAGGAAAGAAAATATGCCGGAAAAAAACATTCCCTACACCACATATTAAACTTCCAACCTGCTTTTGGCACATGATTTAAGAAAGTCAAATTGTGTAGTAGAAATATATTTAGAGAATGGAGAAATGATATAAACGTCACACTTCTTTCCTTAAAAAGAGGTGGAAGTTTATTTCAGACAACCCAAACGGAAAGTGAAAAATTTATTCGGTGGCAGAGGGAGTATTTCTCTCAAACTCAATAAATCATTTATTGATATTTGTTCAAACTCATTTTATTTATATATTTCTATACTATAAATACTACTCCCTCCGTCCCATTTATATTGTCCCAATTCCTATTTACTTGGTCAACACAAATCACTTTTAATTTCTTACTTTATATATCAAAAATTTATCAAATGTGATTCAGGTTTTTGCGACTTTGTAAAGTTTTAAATGTAGTTTCTGAATATGTAATATTTTTTTCCTAAAAATAATTTGGGTGCGGACAGGGATCTGTTTGCTTTATCGTCGGTCAAACATCGTAAACCGTAAAGAGACAATATAAATGGGACGGAGGTAGTATGAAATATAAACATTTGTGCCAAAGTTAAAGCATTAAATATACTATAAATACTATGAAATATAAACATTTGTGCCAAAGTTAAAGCATTATACATATTTCATCTTCTTTGCATTCTAGAGGTAAAATCAAACATAACAAAATAACTTTAGTTTTTTTTCCTTTCCCGGCATTTTATGAAGTCCAAACATGACTTTATGGTTTAGGGATAGGAAAATGGATATGACTTAAACCAAGTCATCAACAAATGAACTCACAAGGTACAAGCTAAAAGAGCTCATTGATCCGTCATTAAAAAAGGGCAGCCTGATGCAAGCCTTCCCTTGTCATTTTGGCAAGAGGCTGCTCCCAAGACAGACTTGTGCCCGTGACCTCTCAGTCACACAGCAACACCGTAACCGGTGCGCCAAGGCTCCATTTCTCATAGATTCTCTATTTATTAATTAATTAGTTTCTTTATTATTATTATTATTATCATTATCATTATCATTATCATTATTATTATTCTTATATCATTTATTTATGTATTTTGTCTAGCATGTTTATTGTATCAAATTTTGACAGCATTAAGGCTCTCCAGAAATGAGTGCTCAAGTTTTGTTTCTCCATTAACGTAATCTGTTTTTGTTGAGTAGTATATCTTTGTGCACTCTGTATGCATTTTCAGTTAAAGGAGCTTGAGAAGTCGGGGCCTAAGAAAGGTGTGATTAGCCAGTCGGTAAAAGATGTTGTCCAAAGTTTGGTGGATGATGACCTTGTTTCAAAAGACAAGATAGGGACTTCTGTGAGTAACTTCCTTTATATGTTTTGTTATTGTGACTCTATTATTTTGAGAGTATTTTAAGGTGCTAAGGCAAAAGTCAAATGGGAATTAAATCCAGTCCCATTGTTATGAAGCTATTTGCCCCAATTAATTAGGGGTTATTTGTGCCTGTTTTATGTTTCAGTTTCTTGTGGTTGAAATTATTTATTGTTATCATCTAATTGAGTGTTTCATGTTATGCAAAGTAGTTGAATTCAACTCACTGTTTTGAGCAAAAGATATGTAAATTAATTTCAGGTATATTTTTGGAGCCTTCCTAGCTGTGCAGGGAATCAGGTTGCCAAGCTAAATGTTATCTACAGTACATTGACAGTGTATCTATCTTATGAATATTCAATGCATGATTCCTATTTGACAGTTAAGAAACGTGTATAGAAAGCTTGAGACTGAACTCCAAAGCAGTAAAAAGAGACACTCAGAGCTTCTTGAACACTCTACGAATTTGAAGAAAGGACGTGAGGAATCTGTAAGTTCACTATTCATTTTCATAGCAATCCTCCATTGCAAAACTTTTATTAAGGGCTGACAGGACTCGGGCAGATTAGCACTGATAATAATAATAACAACAATAATAGAAGAGTTAGTATAAATAGATGTTGAGGGTAGAATAGAGAGGAGGCTGGAAATATCATTTGGGCTTGGAACTTTGGAAACTGTTTTGTATTTTCTCTCTCTATTTTCTGTTATAGGAACTACCTCCATTGTTACGCATCTTGATTTCTTCCATAGTTAGCTCTCTCAAATTACTGTAAACTGGTCTATACCTATCATTGGTATCAGAGCAGTCGTTTCTGCGCCTGTCAATGATCGCTAATCAAGAAACGATGGAAAGTCAGCTGCATGGTTCGCAGCGCGAAGGGGAACTTAGTCTCGAAGAGAGGCGGAAGGCATGGGAGAGGAGTAGCGAAGAGATACGGAATGATTTAGCGGAGTTGCACAAGTTGATACTGCAACGGTACGGTCGACGTGAGCGAGGAAGATCGTTGACCATAAAGCACTGTCAGAATTCGAAAAGCAAGAGCAGTTCGCAAACAGTTCTTCAACGTTCGCAGATTTCATCGAGTCCGCAGAATTTGTGGCCACCTGATTCGCTGAGTTCGCAAGCTTCACCTCAAGCGCTCAACGTTTCTACCAGTTCGTTGTGGTTAACTGAGGTTACCGAGCATCATCGATCGCCACTGCAAGTCGATTCTCACCATGCGCAAATCTCAGTGACGACATTGAACTCCAACTATTCTCACCTTGCGCAAGCTATAGACCTCGTAGAATCAGGAAGTGAATCACCTTCGACAACACCGAAGGATGAGTTGCAAACATCTGCACCATCAATTCTGGAGCCGGATCCAGAATATGACATTATTCAAACCACTGAGTTTCCAACAGATAATCTTGAAGATTCAGAAACGCGCAAATCTGATATACTTTACAACAGGAAGGAAGGAAATCGTACTGACCACAATGATCCTGCCTGGGAACTGAACAACAATATCACACGGGCTGATGAGGAAGACCCAGAGACGAATCTAGGATTTCGAGTCAAGGGGGGCGAAAATTTTTCTGCTAGTGTAGCGGGGCGAAATTTTTTCGCTAGTATAGGGCTCTACGGCTATTTTTTTTTTAAAAAAGTTCCTTTGATACACATACCCGACGATAGCTAAATCTATTAATGTAGGTTTTAAGAATTAATCTTCCTTAATTGTATTGAGCCATACGGCCAGAATATATATACAGAGTACAATAAACAAACTCCCTGTGTAGATCCTAAAAATATGTACACTATCTAATAATAAAGATTAAATGTAACATTTTCTACCCTCCCCTCAAGTTGGTGAATATATATCATACATTCCCAACTTGTTTATAAGTAGTTCAAACACTGGTCTGAACAATCCCTTTGTGAAGATATCAGCTGTTTGTTCTTTAGTAGATATGAATGGTATGCACACAATTCCAGCTTCAATCTTTTCCTTGATAAAGTGTCTGTCCACTTCAATATGTTTAGTACGATCATGTATCACATGATTATGAGCAATACTAATGGCTGCCTTGTTATCACAATACAACTTCATAGGTAGATCCATCTGCATATTTAATTCTGAAATCATTCTCTTGATCCAAAGCAGTTCACAAATTCCATTAGCCATAGACCTGTATTCAGATTCTGCACTACTTCTAGCAACTACAATCTGTTTCTTACTTCTCCAAGTCACAAGATTTCCCCATACATAGGTGCAATATCCAGAAGTAGATCTTCTATCAGTAACTCAGCCAACATAGTCTGCATCTGTAAATGCCTCAACAGTTCTACTGTTGCCTTTTTAAAAAATAATCCTTGCCCTGAACAACTTTTCAGATACCTTAGAATCTTGCAAGTAGCATCAAGATGTTCTTGGACTGGATTATGCATAAACTGGCTAACCAAACTAACCGCAAATGCAATATCCGGCCTTGTATGTGCCAAATATATCAATCTTCCCACCAATCTTTTGTATTGTTGAGTATTGACTGGAACTCCCTCTTTGAAATCTCCCAACTCCTGATTAGGGTCAATAGGAGTGTCCGCTGGTTTGCATGCACTCATCCCTGTTTCTTGAAGAAGATCCAAAACATATTTCCTTTGAGATAAAACAATTCCCTCTTTTGATTTGGCTATCTCCATGCCTAGAAAGTATTTCAACTCTCCAAGATCTTTGACCTCAAATTCAGAAGCAAGTTTCTTCTTCAGGCTTTGTGTTTCTTCATAAAAGTCTCCTGCAATGATAATATCATCTACATAGACAATTAATATAGCAATCTCCCCTTTGCTTGAGCATTTTATAAATAGAGTATGATCATATTGGGTCTGTTTATATCTTTGTTTTTTTAACAAACTGTGTGAACCTGTCAAACCAAACCCTTGGGGACTGTTTGAGTCCATACAGTGATTTCTCTAGCTTACATACTTTTGAACCAAACCTGCTTTCAAATCCAGGAGGAGGATTCATGTAAACTTCTTCTTCAAGTTTCCCATTTAAAAAAGCATTCTTCACATCCAACTGTTGAAGAGGCCAGTCCAAATTAGCTGCAAGAGATGGAAGAATTCTGATAGTATTCAACTTTGCAACTGGTGCAAAGGTCTCAATATAGTCTATGCCATAGGTTTGTTTATAACCTTTGGCAACTAATCTTGCATTATACTACGTATCTCTCAAGAGTGCCATCTGCCTTGAACTTAGGAGTGAAAATCCATCTACATCCAACTGTTGGCTTGTGTTTAGGTAGCCCTACAATCTTCCATGTCTGATTCTTTTCAAGAGCATCCATCTCTTCCAGAACCGCTTTCTTCCACTCGGGTTTAGATAAAGCTTCTTGTATGGTTGATGGAATAGAAGTAGAAGAAACAATAGAAGAAAATGTTGCAAATGTAGAGGATAATCTAGAATAGGAAACATGGTTTGAAATAGGATATTTGACACATGACCTTTTCTCTTTTCTGAGAGCAATTGGTAAGTCAAGATTACTGAAATTATTACCTTTTTCATTTTCTGTCAATGAGTCAGATTCACGAGCAGTTGCAGGATCAGAGATGTCCTCTATTCTTTGATTTGGAACTCTCCTTTCATAAATTTTGCCAAAAAATTTACTTGTCTGCATTTCATCTTCCTTCCTTGTTGCAGTTATATTTATTTCATTTTCTTCTATTTCTTGACCATTTCCTGATGCATCTAAGTCTTTAGTATGATGTGCATCTAGATTAATGTCAAGAAATTCAAGATTTTCATGGATATGCAATATACTGTTACCATCTTCACTTGAGTTCTCCCCCTGAAGATGAGTACTAAAAAAGGGTTGATTCTCAACAAAACTAGTGTTCATTGTTACAAACATCTTTATTGTTGTAGGATCAAAACATTTATATCCTCTGTGTGTTGAAGACAGTCCTAAAAAAACACATTTTTTACCTCTAGGATCAAGTTTACTTGCTGAATTGTCAGGGTTGTGAATAAACACTGCTCAACCAAAATTTTTTAAAGGAAGAGAGCTGATAATTCTGGTTTTAGGAAAACAGGCCTGAAGTGTACCAATAATTTTCCATCATTTGCAATGGAGCCAAAGATTCATTATTTTTGGCTTGAGAATATGATGGAATAAAGCAAAGTGACTCACTAAACTGTCTGCGCTTCTTTGTTATGAAGCAGCAGTCAGTCCATGCAATTTTGGACGCGATTTTCACTATGGGTCATCCGGAAACAGTGCTTTAGTACAGGGGTAAGACTGCGTACATCCGACCCCCTTACTTCACCGTAGGTGGGAGCCTTTGCGGCACTGGGGTAAATGAAAATGATGATGATGAGGCCTGAAGTGTACCAATAGGAGTTTTAAATCCTAGAGTTTTTGATGGCATCCTATTAATTAAATTGGTGACATGTAAAACAGCATCTCCCCATAAATATTTTGGAACTTTGGTTGAAAACATGATTCCACGAGTGACTTCAAGTAAATGTCTATTTTTCCTCTCAGCTATTTCATTCTGAGCAGGTGTATTTACGCAAGAACTTTGATGAATAATCCCCTTTTCAGTAAAAAAAATTGTTTAAGTTTTGAGAAAAATACTCTCGGCCATTATCACTTCTTACCATTTTTATATTTATATTGAATTGGGTTTGAACCATTGAGTAAAATTTTCTGAACACATTTTCAACTTCAGATTTCTCTTTAATAAAAAAAACCATGTTACTCGTGTATGATCATCTATAATAGTTACAAATCATCTTTGTCCTTTCAGGGTAGTAACTCTAGATGCACCCGCAGCACCCCAAATATCACTATGCACAAGAGTAAAAGGACTAGTGGGTTTGTAATTATGAGGTATATAAGAACTCTCATGATGTTTTGCAAGTGCACACATATCACAATGAAATGATGATCTTTATTATGAAACAACTGAGGAAACAATCTTTTTAAATAGTAAAAACTAGGATGACCTAGTCTAAGAAAGAGAAATAGTTTGCAAACAAGCATTTCCTTGACCTTGTTTATTCAATTTAGTTCCTTCATCAAAGATGTAGAGTCCATCTTCCTCTCTAGCACTCCAATCATCTTCCCCGAGGCCATATCCTGAAATATGCAATAAGAGGGGTAAAATTTGACACAACATTGAAGTTCTTTGATTAATTTGCTAACAGAGGCAAGATTATAAGAAAGGTTTGGAACATGTAGGACTTTGGAGAGGTTAGTAGATGAGGAAATCGTGACATTTCCCATCCCTGCAATGGCTGAAAAAGAGCCATTTGCAACTTTAACTTTTTATCTCTTGCACAAGGGTTATATGAGGAGTAGAATTTTGAAATAGAGGTCATATGGTCTGTTGCACCTGAGTCAATAACCCATGTATTTTTTGATTTTTTAGAACAGAAATATGATGTGATTTTACCATTTTGGGAAAATGAACAAGAAGGGTTTTCCTGGTTAGGGCTCTTTTTGGTATTTAGAAGCTGTAGGAGTTGCTCCCTCTTTCCCTTGTGAAAGAGGGCTGCTTGAGAGTGTCTGGTTGTTCTTGTCCAGTTTCAGGTATGGTAGTGTGTAGGGCCTTGTCAATTCTTTTCTATCCTGCTCCTGGAGGTTTTCCATGAATCTTCCAACACGTCTCCCTGGTCTACCAGGGCTTCTTCTCATTTTATTTGGCAATCATTGCTGAGAACTCCCCAGGCTCATCATTGTTATGTACTGGAGTATTGTACATAACCTTCTTCCTTCTATCCTCCATCCTTATCTCAGAAAATACCTCCCTGATTGAGGACAGAGGTTTCTTTTCAAGTATTCTGCCCTTCACTTCATTCAGGTCCCTATTAATTCCTGTTAGGAACATATAAACCCTATCATTTTCCTCCTTTTTTTTTGTCTGGCCAGATCCTTGACACTCTCCCATTCTTCATCATCATAGCATTGATCCAACTCTTTCCATAGAGACACCATCTCATTGTAGTAGGAGATGACATCGCTATTTCCTTGTTTGGACTGCCATCACTTGGTTTTCAATTCAAAAATTTGTGAATTCTCAAGATCTTAGTAAGTTTCCTTAATAGAATCCCATACCTCCTTTGCAGTTTTCATGAACATGTGAGGCTTGACAATTGATGCATCTATTGAACTGAGAAGTCAGGCTGTTACTAACGATTTCTCTGACCACTTTTGTTTTTCCTTGATTTCACCGGTTAGGTATCCCAGCTTTCCCTTGCCATCAATTGCTAGCTTGACATACTGTGACCATTCTAGGTAATTCCTTCCATTCAATCTATGTCCAGTGATGAGCATAGATGAATGAATCGCGTCTTGAGAGTTTGCCATAGAGCTAATTTGGGAATTAGGGTTGCTGATTTGTGATTGGGAAGATGAGTCAGAGTTCTCGAATTCCACCATTGGGGTGTTTAAAGTGAAGGGATACCATGTAGGTTTTAGGAATTAAACTTCCTTGATTGTATTGAGCCATACGGCCAGAATATATATACAGAGTACAATAAACAAACTCCCTGTGTAAATCCTAAAAAAATAGGATCTATACAACTACAATACTTATCTACTAATTAATAAAGTCTAACCACTCTGTAATCTTATGTAATCTTATCTACAGCTACATACGTACACTATCTAATGATAAATATTAAATGTAACATTTTCTACAATTACATTTTAAGTTTAATCAATAGAAAAATAACTTTGATTTTATAATTGAAATGATCTAGAAAAAAATATTGATACATGCATTAAAGCGTAAGAAATGGTAAATCAAAGGAAAATTATTTGAAAATAAAAAGGATATATTAGATTTTAATTATAAAATTATTTGAAGAAAAAATTAAAAGGTACATCTCTATATATTAATACTTTGTAAATAACTTTTGTCTTGTTTAACCACATGAATACTATCGCAATAATTAAAGATTTGATTTTTGAATTGCAATAGTATATGTATGAGATTACGATTTTTAGAACAATATTATGATACTAATCCATATATATGGTACATATTATATTTGTATTAATGCTAAGATAAGTTAAAGTTTATTATCTATGCAATAAATTGTTTTTATGGAGTGTCAGGTGTAAATTAATTATGTAATTTAATGTCAACAAACATTTATATTTTGGATTCACTTCACATGATCTAAAATTGTTTCACTAGTGTGTCTGGTCTTTAATTTCATTTGATATTTTCCAAAGCCGAGTTGTAATTATCTAACAAAGATAATTTTTTTTGGAAGAATCTAACAAAGATAATTAAACATTACAAAACTGGGAATTTTTATATAATAAGTTTCCTAAGTTTTAAATAATGAGTTGCTTCTATTGTTTATTTGTTTGAGTTATGTAAATTATTTTAGATGTTTCTTCTTTTAAATCTAAAATTAAGTATTACATAATGTAACACTATATATTAATTCTAAAACAAAGATATTAAGGGGGGCGAACACACATATATATCTAACTAAAGTATGAAGTTTTTGTAAAAATATTACATACGAAGTATGTAATAGAAAATTTTGAAAGTCCAAGGGGGGCGGTCGCCCCCCCCCCCCAAATCCATCCCTGGGAAGACCTGTATCAACCATCTATCCTTACCTATGAGGGTCGAAGATATGCTCTTGTACTGGAAAGAAACAAAGAATGTTTTAAATCTTTGTTGGGAACAGTTCAAGAATGTGAGTTGGGGGATATAGGGGAGATTGTGCACCTTCGTTCATCAAAGAGAATTTTGGAAGGGCTGAATAAGTTTTATGGCTTCAGATTTAGTGATGATATTTCTGTTGAATGTGACCAAAATGGATTGGGGGTAGTAATTACTGGGAATTGTAAGAAAAAAAGGTGGTATTGCTACTAATGTTGAGGCAGAGGTCGGATGCTTATCAATAATTTCATACCTGATCTATTCACAAATGCATTAATCGTTGGTGAAAATGGTAACGGAAAGGCAGTAGTTGGTAAACCTGTTCAATGGGGAGGTGCAGATTTGGATTATAGGTTTCCTATGACAATTGCTGATCTATGGGTTAAGATACTCAGGAAAAGAGAGAAGGATTGGGAATTAAGTGACAGTATTCACTATTCACACACTTACTAATAGAAGTGGGATGGAGAAATATGTTGGAAATGTTGACAGTCAGGACCAAGAAATTAGGGGTGAAGGTGTTGTGTTATGTCGGGGTACCTTAGCAAAGCAATTGAGGAAGAATGATCCACAGATCAGTGCAATTGAAGGACCAGTCTTCACCCACTCAGATGTCAAACCCAGATTGGCAGTTAAGGGAGGC
Organism: Cuscuta epithymum; assembly: GCA_945859915.1. Lineage (NCBI taxonomy): Eukaryota > Viridiplantae > Streptophyta > Magnoliopsida > Solanales > Convolvulaceae > Cuscuta > Cuscuta epithymum. The sequence continues at coordinate 78,746 of CAMAPF010000923.1, forward strand.
AGTATGATACTTTCTGCAATTTGGGACTACTCTAATTCCAGACTGAGATGGGCTGATAAGTTTACTCTTGAATACCAGTTGAATACAATCTGTGTGGACCTGGACTTTACAAATTAAGCTGTTGTAATTGATGTTTCCAACAGAGAGCATCTCATGGATTTATTGTTAAAGCCAGAAATTGCTACTGGTGTCAAAAGTGATGGAAAAGGGCTGGATGGACTGCATACTCTCTATGGAGCTGTTCAACGAGTAGTTTACACCTATATTTTTCTTATGACGCAATCCAAACAGGAGACTGATTTATGGGATACATGATTAGAAGTGGGTAGCTTGTTTTGGGACCTCTTGGCTATGCTCAAATTTGTAATCAATGAGGTTTTTCAACCATTAGCTAGGGAATTTTTGAAGAGGTTGATTGATCAAACAGGTGAAGTTTGTATGTGTGTTCTTGAAAAGGTTAAAACTGGTTTGCTCTATGATCCATTTAGAGCTGAAATTCCTCAGATTATGTCTGCCTTATGTAAGAGACTGCTGAATTTGGATGAAGATCTTTGTAAGCAAGTTGCTGTTGCTCTTAATGATGTAGCATGCTGTACCTTATCCTCCATAGATTTTGAATGGATCAAGCTCGTTGCTGAGAGTCTTAGAGATAAATATTTGCTGGAAAGTTTCAAGTATGATTGGATCCCTGGGAAGATGTTGATCTGCTATTATAACGGAGATTTCAAATCAGATGGTTTTGAACTGATTCCAGGTCTTGATTAAATTGAGGTCAATTCTTTGGAAAAGATGTGGGAACAAAAGCAAGGGATACAACACGAGATGCAGATACGGGGAGATTTTTACAACACCAGGGAGCATTGTGCCTCCATGCCTTTACTTCTGCTCTTTCCTGCTGAGAAAGACTTGAGGATGAAGGTTTCAGTACCAAAGCTAAAGGCACAAAATGCAGCGATGTACTAGGAAGGGAGAGGCGCCAAGATGAAGATAAAGTTGAAGGCTAAGGTTGTTTCCTATCACCCACCTTGAGGACAAGGTGGTTGTTGTTCAAGGGGGGAGATATGATAGGACTCGGGCAGATTAGCACTGATAACAATAATAATAATAATAATAATAGAAGAGTTAGTATAAATAGATGGTGAGGGGAGAATAGAGAGGAGGCTGGAATTATCATCTGGGCTTGGGACTTTGGAAACTGTCTTGTATTTTCTCTCTCTATTTTCTGTTATACGAACTACCTCCATTGTTATACCTATCAAGGGCCTATTTGGAACTTGGAAAATGGTATGGGAAAAACAGGGAGGAACATATAGGGGAAATTTGAAAGGAAAGAAAAATTTGAGGAAATTAAAACATTTGTTCTTAACTTCTGGCGCACAATTTTTATATTTTATATGGAAGTTATTTTCAAACTCATTTTAGTTATTTATGTAATTAGTTTACCCATATAATGACTAAGTCGTTGAATTAAAAAATATTTAGAATGACTAAACTGATATTTTGCAGAAAGACAAAATAACTTCATTTGCATTTCTCCTCCTTTCCCTAGTATTTTCCGAGATCCAAAAATACTCTTCCCAGTTGCCATTTAAGACCATCATATTGGCCCTTCGTTTCTTTGGTTGGTATCAGGATGAGCGAGAAGAGGCTCTAGAGGAGTTAAAAGCTACTGAACAGAAACACATGGAGTTGAAGGTTGATACTCTATGATCACATTTTGGATAGTAAAAAGCACGTTTCTTCAGGCAATATTTGAAAAGGGAACTATTCTACAATAAGTAGTTCATGCATGGATTATTAATTTTTTCAGGAAGAGTTGGCACAGTATGCAGACAACGATCCTGCTACTATTGAAAAAATGAGTTAAGAATCAATCATCTAATCCTTCTAAGAATTCATCTGAAGTGTTACATATACAAAGAAGTGCCCGCTTTTTCTGCACAAAAAGATATCAGATCATTCTAAGACATTGCTTTCATTTGACAGAGAGTGCAGTTCAAGTCGCTCATGCTGCAGCCAACAGATGGACAGGTTTCACTTTTCGTCGCTGAGTTATTACCTTTATTTCTTTTAGAGGCTGTGTAAAACTTCCCCATTTAGGATCCCTTTTGGAACTGGGAAAATGCTAGGGAAAAAAACAGGAAGGAAAAACCTTTAAGGAAAATTTGAAAGAAGGAAATTGCGGGGGGGATACAGATAGGGTTGAAGCTCAATAAATATATTTTTGGATATTTGCTGGTTCTTATTTTTCTTAAGCATGTCCATTATTTGAAGGTTAAGAAATACTACCTCCATCCCCTAACATTGGTACAAGAAGAGGTTGCATGGTTACTAAGAAAAGTGAGTTTATGTGGTTGGTATTGAATTGATAAAGCGAGAATAAAGTAAGAACAATTTAGAACCACACTAACATTACCAACTTTGGTACAAGACAATCTTAGTGGGACGGATCAAAAGGCAAAAACGGACAATTTTAGCACGACGGAGGGAGTATAAATGTATGTAAAATTAAGCAAGAAAGTAATCATGTTCTGTTTTGTGTTTCATTTTCCAAGGTAAAGAACCAAATATAAGATAACAAATTAACATTTCTTCCCCTTGGCATTCTCTGAGATCCAAACATTACCCTTGAAGTTTAAATTCCTGAGAAATTAATTCCCAAGAAAAGGTAACTTTCTGTGGGGGATTCTAGTCGTCCTATGGTTGAATATGTTTCCATTATATACAAGGAATTGATTGAACCTTTTTAAGTCAAGGTCATTTACCAGACACCAGAATCACCAACTTCCTAGGGAAGTACTTTTACTGGTACAAACATGCTGTAATAGTTCAGAGGGAGTGGACTTGTACGAAGCTTGCTTTGATTGAACAAATGCTTTTGGGTAGTGCAGATAACATCTTCACTCTGAGAGAATGGTGTTCCAACAAATTTCCTCAGGCCAAAGAGCAACTTGATCACCTTTACAATGAGGTAATACTTTTCTGGACTCAAGTCCATCATAGTAAGACTTGAAATCCCCATCATAGTAAGACTTTTGAAATCCAGGATTAGAACATATGTTAAAAAATATGGAGTGTCTGTGGTGTTGGTCTTTGACTACAAATATTTTCCAATGACAAATGACTTGGTATACATTTTGTTTCAGGTGGGTATCACAGACGAGCTCGACTATTTGGAGCTACCTGTGGCGGTCCCCCATCTCCCTGGCAAAGACCAGATAGTGTGACTAGTGAGTGAGAGACTCAATTTACGTGTTCTAAAAAAATGCTTTCCATTTGCAAAAAATTGTTTTCTGTACAACCACTCTCTGCCTGTCAGCCAAACTGGGCATAGTTTTCACTTGAATGTGTGGTGTATGCATGCATACATGCTCTCTTGTTGAATCATTAAGCCAGCATGATGAGTACAATTGGATGTATCGACTATACCAGTGGTTTAATTTAGGGCGGTTATCATTATACAATATATGCTTGTGGCATCACATTCGTCTGATCTTGGTCTATTCTTTGAAGTTTCACCTTTATATCATCGGCGCTCAAATTGATGTCTAGAGTATACAATTGATATTTTTGCCATATACTTGATTTTCTTTGGGAAAATTATCAAATAGACCCTCCTATTGAATCAAATTTGGTAATGACACCCGAGCATCCAAATATTTAATTGATCACATAAATTTTAAATCCACATCAAATTCCTACAAGTGGCATGTTGTTTTTAGTTTGCATGCAACCTTGCAATGTGGGATAAATGTTTTATTCGTCTCTCCTTTTTTTCTCTTTTATGTTTACGTGCTTCTTTGGTCCTATCAGGGCATTATTTTCATGCCATAGTTGCTGAAGTGTCACGATTAGGGGGTGGACACGGTCTTCGAACAGGGACCGGGCATTAAGGTCCTTGGGGGGGGGGGGGGGTAGAGGTATTTGGTCTCGGGCTCCTATTTTTCGCACCGGATCCGCAACAACTAGTTTATATGTTTTATAAATAAGCAAAATCGCACTTTGTCTCTGAAATAGTCATCATATTAAAATGTCAGATCCGTGTTCCCTAGTTTTTAAATGTAACCCCCAATTGTTCAAATTCTCTCAAATGTGGTCCTTTGAGGAGTGAAATGTTGTCTTTGGAGTTACGAAGGTGTAGCTGGCGCACATATTTTGTTTTCTGGGTTATGTTTTTTGGCAGCTATCTGGCATTGGGTGTATTGGGATCTAGAAGTCTTTTGTGATGAACGGACTAGAAAACCCTCTTTGGATTTACCTAAGATCTATACTTGTAACGCCCCTCTCAGGGTTAAAGGAATCGTTACACTAACTTACTACTTTTAAAAATAACTGCAATTAACGGCCGTCTATTTAAGAAAATAACCCTGATAAAATCTCAAATATAATTAAAGTATAACTCTTGATAAAAACTCAATAAAATATAGTTATCACCAGCACATGTGATAACCACCTGGATCCAGGAATTTGCTAAAACTTCAAATCCTCAAATAAAAAAAAATAAAGTAATATAAGTCACTTTATTATAACACTGAAATACTGAAACCAAATATTATCTAGCTAGAAGCCACCAAGGTCGTTCCCGTTAACTCATCTTGGCACGCGTTCCACTCCCTCGTCATCTTCCTAGGCCTTGGCCTTACCCTTAGTATCTGTACATGCGAAGAAAGAAAACTGATAAGCTTTATGCTTAGTAAGTCACTATGGCTCCACAAAAATATCTAGAAGTCTAGGTCAATTTATCAATAGATAAATTAGGCTATAAGCATGCACTGAACAAATAACTAACACATAACTTCTCAAATACATTCTGAGTGAGATCTCAAAAGGAAAATATTTTTCTAAAATAATTTCTCAAAACTGTTGGAGAGATCTCAAAATTTCTTCTCAAAACATCTCTGTAAAACTTTCTAAAAGAGATTTCAAAAACGTCTTTCTGTAAAACTTTCTGAAAGAGATCTCAAAAACAACTTTCTGTAAAACTTTCTGAAATAGATCTCTTATACTTTCTGTAAAGCTCTTTATACATTTCACCCCTCAAAGGACCACATTTATAGCAATTTAGAAAATTGAGGGAGTGACATTTACAATCTCAGAAATACAGGGTTGACATTTCAATATGATGACTATTTCAGAGACTAAATGCATGATTTTCCTTATACATACATATATAGGTTTTGGATAAAATAAAAACCACTTTTAACGTGAAAACAGCAAAGTGCTCACTTTTTCCCCAATGTGATGATCTTTAAAGGTGATTTGTTGCACTTTTTAGACTTTGGTCAAGACATGTCAAATAAAAAAAAATGTGGTGGCATTTCCGTAAATAAGTCAGGTTCAAGTCAGGAACTCTTGACCGGAATCGCCGTGTGAAATTCATTATTTAGGGTGGTTTCCGGTGGAATTTTTTGATGATATGTGTTGATCATGTTCATCATTAAGTCTAGTTTATGCATCAAATTTCAGATCAAAATTCAATTAGGAGGCAGTTGATTTTTTTTTGTACTCTAGGTGGTCTGGGAGAGGGGTTCTGGAGTAATCAGGGTTAAGTTGAAACTCATTCCATTGAGCTTCGAACCCGAGACATCCCATAAGGGAGAGTGAGTCGGCGACCAGCTGGACTGGACCGCTTCCTCGGGAGACAATTAACTAATTTATTGAAACATACTGCACATCCTGTACATATATAAAACACAATATATTTCAAGAATTTATTTAGTTGTCTTCCCGATTGAATTTTGAACTAAAATTTGGTATGCATAAACTAGACTTGATGAAGAACATGCTCAAAAAATCGCATCAAAAGTAAATGTCAACATTTTATTGGGGATCCTCAAACAACAAACTTAAACAACATTGGATTAAGTGGTCAGATTTGTGCCTTCCTACAAAAGAGGGAGGTCTGGATATTAGTTAGGGCAGGTGGAAAAAGCTTTTACTTTGAAGCTTTGATGGAAATGGAAGAAAAGAGGTTTTTTTGTCTGATTTTTTCAAAGTTAAATATCCTAGGGGTGATAACATGTTGCCTAAGGTTTTTGATTCATCTATCTGGAGGAGAATCTGCTCTATTACTTCTGAAGCTTTAACTTATTGTGTAGTTGATCAGCATGGTAAATTGATATGGGCTGCTGAGGAGGATGGTATGTTTTCTTTTCAATCTGCCTTCCAACTGGTAAGAGCACAAAAGTTTTCCACCTTCTCATTTAAGCATTGTTGGCACCCCAAACAAGTATAATAAAGCTTTATAGTGAAAAATTCTTAATAATATTCTTCCTACTATAGATAATCTAAAAAGGTTTCAAATGGTGTTAAATCCTTCTATCTGCCCCATGTGTAGAGCTCATGCCGATTCTATGAACCATTTTCTTTTTCAATGTAAGGTGGCTCAACGAGTATGGGTGTATTTCATAAATATTTGTGGGATCCCTAATACTGGCTTTGACAATACTATGAGACAATCCCTTATATCTTGGTGGCTCAAAGCAGGGAGTAACAAGGTTTTAGATCTGTTCGAACATAATTTACCCGGAACCATAGATTGGCATCTATGGAAATCTTATTCAGGTTTGATTTGGGGATCGGACAAGGTGGTACCTACCCCACCACCATCGTCATCATCATCATTAATGCTCCTAACCTCCTAGAAAAACAGCTATGTCACTAGAACCATCCGTAATAATCTCATTAATGAGTATGCTTTAATTTGTGGTTGAGATTTTGTAATGGTTTTTTGGCCGTTTAATAAGATTTCATAGTTTTTGATGTATTTTGTAATTAGACAATGGATCTAATTTGTTGTCCATATTAAAAGACTAATTGTTTCTACAAGTTGTTTTTATTTTTATTTAGATTTAGGCTAAAGAGTCAAATAGACCCTGAAACTAACTTAAAAAGTGCAATTCACCCTTTATATAGGAGGCTCAGTCCGGCCATCACCAATTAGAGTGGTTCCCAGTGGAATATTTGTATGAAATTTTTTGAGCATTTTCTTCATTAAGTCTAATTTACTCATACCAAATTTCAAACCCAAATCATCAAACCAGAATAGATCTTACCAGACCAAATTTAAACAATAATCAAAATACATATAAAATGGAGAACTAACAAACTATACAAAACCCCTTCAAAATTTAAATCAAACCAAATATAAACACAACACATAAAAAGTTATAGTTTAATTTAAAACATCCTCAATCGCATTTTTGAACAAATTGTGAACTCAAAATTTTAGCATAATTGCATGGATGAATAAGAAAGTAGGTAAACAAATTCGTGTAATTAAATAATTTATTCATTACTTGGTACCATTTATATTTACAAAACTAGTTGGTGAAAATTATATATAAAAAGGGTGTTTGAATCGCAAAATTGAAACATTTACACTGCTATGAAAAATTGATGGGTTGCAGAATTTCATGTACAAAATTTCATTTCATCATGCTCACATATATTTACTGTTAAGTGTATTCTAGTAATAAATCTTAATGAGTATTGTGATTTATAGCATTAAAAGTAGAAAATAAACTACATATACGGCGTAAACTACTAATTAAACTCCATATATTTGAAGATAATGGTCCTAACCATAAATTTTCTGGATGCGAAGAGTATCAAACACGCACTATATGGTTAAAAATGGCCTGAGTTAGCCAGAAATCAAGGACCTTTAATCAGTTGGCGATTGTATTGGTACAAGTTATAGTTGGACTCTAAATGTAGCAGAGAGCTGAGCTTGCCATTTCAAATCTTTAAAACAAACTTAGCCAGCCACCAGGCCAGTCAGAAACTTCCTAAATGAAGTGAATAACTCATACTGGTTTATTGATGGCCCACGGAGCACCTGCCATCACAGCTTCAATGTCTTCAATCTTTCGAGGGCATTTAGTCATGTTTATGCAGCCATCTGAGGTCATCCGCTGTAAATGTAAAAAAGGGATAACACATGCATAATTAATCAGGTCGAATCATTCCAACCTCTTTGAGGTGGCGAACATTAACTGACTCCACTCATTATTCTAATTTTAGCCTTTTTACTATATTGTCAAGCATTCTTCAGGTGATAGACACCCAAAACTAATGCACAAATTCTTAAATTTGGTCTCAAGTACATCTGCAATAAATCATCAATCATACTTTTTTAAAACTATTTTGTTAGTCTACCAAGACATATCACATGTAGGATGTAGCTTCTATGTGACTGATGGTTTTTTTGGCAAACCACATGAAAAAAAGTTTCAGTTGGTGAAACCGGACTATGTTAGAAACACAATTCTTGTTTTGAGGAGCAGGGGGTACAAACCATGTTTAACCATCTAGTCTAGTCTATTGTAGTCAAAATCCAAGAATGGTTAGAAAAAGACTTGCACTGTTTTTACTTGGACGGTTTTCAGTCCCAGATCAGACCAGACCAAACTTGAACAGTTTTAAAATACACAGAGACCAGACATTTACCTACCAATTCAGACCAGACCAGACCAACAAATTTCAGACCAAACAAAAACGTCCTTACAACATCACTCTCAATTCTGACGCCACCGGAACATCTGAATCTACGGATCTCCTCATGAATAAAAAATGGATGTTTTTGAAGTTTCCATTGCAGGAAGTAGTAACGCGTTAATGAAGTAAATCCAAGATTGGTTAAGAAAAGACTTACAACATCACTCTCAATTCTAACACCACCGGAACATCTGAATCTGCGGATCTCCTCATGATTGAAAAAAATGGATGTTTTTGAAGTTTCCATTGCAGGAAGTAGTAACGCGTTAATGAAGTAACATCCCGGTTCCACTGTTATCACCTGCAAATATAATACCTCCTATATGAGCAGGTAAGAAAGGCCGTTGTGCAATTGTGTAATTGTGAACAAAGCATGAATGCGCACAAGACAATTGTTATATAAATTGCTAGGCACCAAGAGTCCAAGCATAGGTCTGATTACATTTAGTCCCTCAACTATACACTATAACTCAATTTGGTCCTCAACTTCTTAGTGATTCAATGTGTCCCCCAACCATGCAATTAGGACCCAATTTAGTCTCATACATATTTAGTTCTAAATGAAGAGGAACTTTTCTTTGATTCGCTAAAGGAGACCTAATTTAGGACTCAATCCGGGTTTCAACTATGTAATTTGGACTCAATTCAGTCTTCAGCTGACGAAAACACCATTCAATTTTAAAGTAAAATATGGAGGATTAAATTGCGTGTAAGTTGCATAGTCGAGAACCCAATTGAGTCCTAAAGAAAGTTGAAGACCAAAATGTGTACAATAGTATATAGTCAAACGGTCAAGGCACTAACTGTGATTAGCTCTTTACGGAACAGAAAAACAGGAGGGAGATCTGAAGTCTATAGTAAGTGAACGAATGCAACACCATTCCTTCCGAGAGTTCCCTGCATGTACGTAGAGCACTCAACCCTGGTTCTTTTGGTCTCTCCTCTCCCTGAAATTGAGTCAATTTAATCGTTTTGCGGAATGTCACATGAGAATATTATGAACCACATTGACAGAGACATTCTTTCTGGTTTAGATCGCAATTTGTCTAATTGCGTGAGAGATGAGGAGTAACCTTCTTGAAGCCTCCAACATCGTGAGTATCAATACCAAGGAAGTGACCCAGACCATGAGGCATGAACACAGCCCCTAATCTCTCATTCATCATTGTCTCAACATCACTGAAAGTGAAAACCAGAATAGCAAATATCATGTTGAAAAAAAATCCCATTTCCAGACCCCACTCCCCCCCAAGAATCATGGTTTTAAAACTCTAGTTTAATTTTAAGGAAAATTAACGGAATGGCTTGTGGCAACTAATTTTAGGAACCTAATGGAATAAAGCAAAATGACTCATTAAACTGTCTGTGCTTCTTTGTTATGAATCAGCAGTCAATCAATGCAATTTTGGACGCGATTCTCACTATGGATCATCCAGAAACAGACTCTTTGTGCTTTAGTACAGAGGTAAGACTGCGTACATTCGACCCCCCTTACGACACCGTAGGTGGGAGATTTTGCGGCACTGGGGTAATGATGATGATGACTTCAAAAATCATACAAAATAAATTATTGGCACCGGCGGAACTAGGGGGATGAGCTGGCGCCCCCTTTGCAGTTCGCTAAAAATGCAGGGTATGAATTTCATCAAAGAGCATATGGAAATTGTTATGATACATTTAAATGATCACAGAGACATTGATGTTTTCCAATAATAGGGTTCTAGGCCCAATACCCGGGTACTACAAATAATTAGTCTTATTAAGTATTTTAATGTTTTTCCAATAATAGGGTTCTAGGCCCAATAGCTTAAGTGAGGGCTGGCCCTTTTAGTGAGTTTTATTATAAAAGAGGGGTAGGGGAAAGAATAACAAAGGCTGAAACTTGGGAACTGGGATCGGAACTGGGAGTGAGAGACCACTCAAAGAGTCTCAAACCTTTACTTTCGTAATTTTCTGTATTCCAACCTTTAATCTTCAATAATACACTGCTTTTATCTACTGGGATTCCTCCGTTACTTATCATTTGGTATCAGAGCACCTGTGTATGGTACTCACTCGACTGAACATGGAGCAGACACTGGACAGTTTGGAACGATCGTTTGAACGATCAAAGGAAGAGATGCGAACAGAGTTGGGAGCGATGAACGAGTCGTTGCAGATGCTGTTGGAGAAGATACAAAATCTCGAAACTCAGGGAAATCGCAGGAAAAGAAGAGGACGATCGGCCACCCTCGCCGGCGCCACACTTCTGCCAGTGTGAGTTCGTCCAGTTCAGGAGGTAATTCTCATGATTCTAAATCCGTTTCTCGTACTCCTGAGCATACGAGAATTAACGATCGGGTTTATACCGGAAGAAAGGTGGATTTACCTTTGTTTAGTGGAAACGATGCTTACGGTTGGCTTCTCAGGGTGGAACGCTATTTTAAATTAAATCATGTATCGGAGATTCGGAGGGTGACAAAGTGGAAGTTGTCCTGATAACCATGACCGAAAGGGCTCTGAACTGGTATCAATGGTGGGATGAACAGACTGATGACCACTCCTGGGGTAATTTTAAGGAAGCTTTGATCAGACACTTCCAGCCAGAATTGGTTCAGAACCCGTTTGGCCCTATGCTCAAAATTAAGCAAACTAATTCAGTCATGGAGCACAGGAATCATTTCGAAAGGGTTGTAGCTCCCTCAAAATTGCTGACCAGAGATGCTAAAAGGAGTATTTTTTAATGGCCTCAAAGAAGAAATTAGCTCAGAGCTGAAGTTGCACCGGCCCACTGGGTTAACTGATCTTATGGACACAGCCCAGCTAGTTGAACAGAAGAACAAGGTATGGACAGGAGAAACAAATAAAGAAGAAGACAACAAAGGCTTGAAGGAACAGGGAGGAAAACTTGTCAGAGCCTGGAATTGGGTGGAAGCGACAAAGGGAAGAACAACTGCTCCGGAGAGAACACTCTCAGAGAACAAACTGGAGGAATCGCCAAAACCAAATAAGACATGGGAGAGTGGCCAAAGGTTGACACAAGCAGACTTAGAAGAAAGAAGCAAGAAGGGCCTATGTTTCAAATGTGGAAACAAATGGGGCAAAGAGCATGTATGTGGAATGAAAAATTATCAACTTATCTGGATGGAAGAGCCAGAAGAAGAGAAGGGAACAGAAGATCAGTTATATGAAACTATGAAAGGGATGAAGCTGAACAGAAGATCAGTTATATGAAAGGGATGAAGCTGAAAACCTGCTGAAACCCAATGGAAAATCAGTCTCTTATCATCCACCTTGAGGACAAGGTGGAAGTTCAGGGGGGGAGTGATGATAGGGACCCGGGTACTACAAATAATTAGAGTCTTATTAAGTATTTTAATGTTTTCCAATAATAGGGTTCTAGGCCCAATAGCTTAAGTGAGGGCTGGCCCTTTTAGTGAGTTTTATTATAAAAGAGGGGTAGAGGAAAGAATAACGCAGGCTGAAACTTGGGAACTGGGAGTGAGAGACCACTCGAAGAGTCTCAAACCTTTTCTTTCCGTAATTTTCTGTATTCCAACCTTTAATCTTCATTAATACACTGCTTTTATCTACTGGGATTCCTCCGTTACTTATCAGACATGATGGAGCACTAATACATGTTGACGAAACCATTCTTTCAAAAGTGGCATTGGTAGTTTTCTTGACGAAGTATGGATTATCTATATCAAAGTTAGAGGTCAAAGATATGATGAGACTTCTAATATGTCTGAGCTTAATGGATTGAGAACTTTTATATTGAATGAAATTCCATACACAAGATACATTCATTATTTTTATAGTATTGCTTTAGGTCTCTACCATCACCCCCCTTGAACTACCACCTTGTCCTCAAGGTGGGTAGTAAGAAACTGATCTGGCATCTGGTTTCAGCGGGTTGTCTGCTACGTCCGGTTCAGCAGCATCACTTGTTCCCGTCTCTTCTTATGGTCCTTCCATCAAGACGAATTGATAATGTTTCATTCCACAAACATGTTCTTTACCCATTTGTCTCCACATTTGAAGCACAAACCCTCATGCATCTCAATCTGTTTCAGGTACTCCTGATAATAAAGGAATCAGCAATCATCCATCAAGGCTCGCATCTCTGTTCGCATCTCTTCCCTTGAACGCTCCAGTGATCGCTCCAAATTTTCAGTCCTCTATTCCATGTTTGACCGAGTGAATACCATACACACGTACAGTTCTCGTTTTGCTTTTTACCAATTATAGGAATCAGAAGTCCAGAATAGTAAAAAGAAAAACAGTTGTCGGTTGAGAAGAAAATACTGAAACGATAAAGAAGATAAACAGTTTGAGACTCTTCGAGAGGTCTCGCTCTCCCAATTCCCAGTCCCGTCTATGTTTTTGCCTCCCCTTCTACTCACAGCTCACCCCTATTTAAACTTATTTTAATGGGCCAGCCCACTTCAATTTAGTTATAGGACCTAAATCCCTTTTATTGTGCAATATTAAAAGACTTAATAGAATTCTTATTCTAGTATTGTTTTAGGTTTCTATCAAGTGTAATTACAATAGGAACATGATTGAGTCAAGAAAGTAGTTTAGCTCGGCTGGAAGCTACATGTTAGGGTTCACATACCACAAACATTGTTCATGTTATTTATATATGGTCTCCTACAATGCATGTTTATGACAATATATTTAATGATGAAACTAATTTCAAATCAATGGGCGTTTCTAGTAGCTTTGAAGGGCGAAATTGCGAATTGCTAAGGCAGAAGGCTGAAAGACGATTGATTTGGGACAGAGGGAGCTAATGCCGATGAACTGGAGAACTATGGTCTACAATGTAGAGAAGCAAGGACGGAAGTCTACAACAGCGGGCTGAACACTTTGCTCAAGACCACAACTCTCAAGTGATTACGGCAATTAATATTTACAATTTCTTTTTGTGAAAGATGAAAAAGTAGATAAAATTTTGTGAATATAGGTACTTTGATCCAGTGATTTGTGGCATTTTATAATGTATGGAGTAGCATATTATTTCTTGGGATTTTGGAATATTGATGTATTATTCCCTATACCTATGTGTGTTTCAATTTGATGCAATATTATATTTTACCTTGTGAATAAGCATTGTTATGTATGTTTAATAGTTATATGAAATATTTCACCCTGATTTTATAAATTATTGATGGATCAATCTTTAATACCAAGTGGCGAGTCTTCCAAAAAGTCTAGTCAAGAAAATAAGAAGAAACATTCTCGAGTAAATGATGTGTTTGTAGAAAATCAAATTTGAAGAGAGTATTGAAGTAGAGGTCTTTGTAAACCGATTGGGCACATTTTCCCAGGAAAAAGCAGTGTAAAGACTTTAGGAGTTTTAAACAGGTTTGATAAATTTCCATCATTGGAATATAGGGGGTGTTTGGAATTGATTCTGCTTCTACTTCTTTTTTAAAGTAGAAGCAGAATCAGAATCAGTTTTCAGAAGCTGGTCCCCTCCAGCTTCTAAAAAAACTGATTCTAGGAGTAATTAGAGCAACAGAACCACTTCTACACTTTCACCCAAACACTCCGACTTCTGCTTCTGCTCCTTCAGGGAGCATGAAGGAGCAGAAGCAGTTTAAGAATCAGATCCAAACACCCCCATAGAGTATTAAATGAATGCGGTGATATCTTTTTAAAAGCTCAAATAAAGGGTGTCAAATTGGAATATCGTCATTTATTAATATGTGGTAAGTAATTAGAAAAAGCCCTCGAAATATTCAACACATGTTGGAGTGTAAATAGTATTTAGTTCTAAAAATCGCTTTAGGTGTCCGACTAGTTTCTCCCTAGGCACTAGGCGGTGGCCGGACACCCCGACTAATTGGTTTGGCACCTAGGTGAATTAGTCGGCCGCCTAGGGCACCTAGTTGCCTACCCAGAGTACTTAGTCGACCGTCTAGGGCGTCTAGATTCACCAAACATGTTTTTAGTGCTTTTTTATATTTGTTATCTCGCTAAGAGATATATGCACCTTTATTTTTAACAATGCATATAAAGAAAGCTACTAGTTGTAGATTAAAATAAAAAACAAACATGCTTGTATATAATCTTAAATGTTATTACTAATTAATAATATATTTATTACATAATGAAATTAAGTGAGTAGTTGTTAATCCTGTGATATATTATTAAATGTAACAACTCTATCATCCATGCATGTTAATCTATTTATTTTTTACACACAAACATAACATTACTAATCATATTTATGAAAAAACATTGATAAAATTATAATTTTTATGTCTCCGAGTAGTTCCCGCCTAGGCGCTGGGCTGGTGCCCGACTAGCGCATAGCTCCTTTCAGAACATTGTTATTTACAATGACGCACGCATAAAATTGAAATCAAAGAAAAAGTGTGTCCAATTGCTCAATGCCCATGGACACGAAATAGAAGTTTCCTATCACGCATGGTTAACCACGGTTATAGATGTAATAAGTTTTCTTTTGAAACAAGGTTTACCCTTCAAGTTCTTCAAATAAAGGAAACTTTATTGACATTCATTGAATGGCATACCCAAATGCCAAAAACATTAATGAAAATGCCCCGCACCCCTAAAAATTATCTAATTCTACTACTGGTTATAGTACGGGTAAAAGTTCCCATTCATAAATTGTAAAAGATTGTATCTTGATTGAGTTAACTAAAAATAAACAGGTGTACCTTACTCAAATAGGAGGAGTAACCCAAAAGCCTTATATGGTGTTTAATTGTTTTATAGTTTTTTGATGTGGGACAAATGCTTTAACACGCCCCCTCAGTCCAAACTGGGCTGGACAATATCAGGGTGTATAAACGAGCCAAACAAACTCTTTGCAAGCTACCCTTAATCATGGGTGCTAAACAAGCCGTCAAACCACAACCGGAATTGGCTCTGATACCATATTAAGACCCGGTGTTCAATCCTAAAAGGTAACTCATAAGAGGAGTAACCCCAAAACCTCATATAGTGTTTAATTGTTTTATAGCTTTCCGGTGTGTGACAAATGCTTTAACAAGAGGGAAAACTTTCTTCAACAATATAATCAATTGCATGGACTATGAAGTGTTAGAAAGTCAAAGAAGAAGAATTCATACCCTGTTAATAGGTTCCCTTTTTTCAATGACTCTAATATTACTTTTTCTGCTAATCTGCAAAATAAATGCCAAGGAATTTAGGTGACGGTAAAGGGAAAATATGTATCGTGACATAAAATAAGCTAAAGAAATGTTTATTCAAGTTAACCCCATCAAAATTTACAATTTTAAAGTCTTACTTGTGCATATCAACCCAGCAAACTCCAGGTCTCAGATTAGATATAACAGCGTCATGAGCATCAAGAACAGCCTGAAAATATAAAGCAGATGGAAACAAGATAAATCACTAAATCAGTATTCAGCTTCTCAAAGAATGGATAGAACACTCTGTGATACTATGTGATTCAACTTATATAGTGCTAATACCGAAATCTTGAAACATTTACAAATGTTAAGAATAACATCCAGAGATATGCACGGTTTTTGCTGCAATATTACTAAATTAGTACTCGTGGACAAAACAGCGAGTACTTTTAAAAGTTTCATAAAATGACTATACATGTCACTGTTAATGATGCCACCATCCTTTATCACTGCGACACCGTCAAGAAATTCCAATGACTTTTTTGCGGTAGTTTTTTAAATGACTTATTGGAAATTTTCTCATCGGTGGTCGCCAGGGGCGGGGGGAGGGAGTTGAGTGGATGTTGAATGGAGCATAAATTTGAATAAATTTAGTCACTGTTTTGAAAAAAATAAAAATTAATCATTTTTCGTCATCACGACTCTACATAATTTTGCCATTCTTTCTCTTGGAACTATTAATGCCTAACAAAGTAATTACTCACATTATATATGAGAGACTGATCAGAAGTAAATTTTCCATTCACCTGCAAGTCCAATTGAATTGCTACTTGAGAAAAAAATGTGGAGGCAAACACAATGTATTTATGATTCGCATAAAAGGGAAAGAGTTATCAACGGCATGAATAAAAAAGTCACACTCACAGGAAAGGAACAAGTTATATCTGAAGCATAAAAATTGTACTCAGCTCCCATGTCAAGCAGTGCCATATCTCCATCTTGCAATATCTTCAGAAAGAACAAGCAGCAGGACTGTCTAAATCCTTATTTTTGTGAAAAGATCATAATTCTAACATTAAGTTATACTACTAAACCATTTATAACATGGACAAGACAGGCGGAAAATGAACCCCTGAACAATGCATTAAAACATTAAGTTATACTAGTACGCATTAACCATGTACGCATTAGTAACTCCCAGGCGTAGCCTTTAACTTGCATAACATTCTATTCATACAAGATAACTCTCTAATTTGATTAGTTTTACAACAGTTCTCTTTGAACAAAAACATATTGATAGTAATAATGGTGATGGTGATGATGATGGTGATGATGATGGTTGTGAGGTAGATGACGAGAATGACAACAAAGACAATTTCCCCAGTTGAAACATAAAGTATAAACTAGAAATAATATTGGGGAGGAAAAGATTTTATGTATCTTTATTGAAGGATTGAAGTCCCTATAAATATATATAACAAGATAGAATATTCCTATAAAATTCTATATCTTAATAATATCCTAAAGTATATTTATAAATATTCCAAAGCATAATCCTACATTCCTTCTAATATATTTCACATCCCCCAATAAGAGTTCCTACCCTAAACTGCTAAAGAAGTGTACTGAACTAAACTAAGCTTGATTAGAATCAACCTGTTAGGAACCTGGTATAATCTGAGCGTAAACAGTAAACCACCAAACACACAGATCTGATAGAATGATAAGGAAAGAGTGTTTATTGATGGAAGGAGATAAACCGTAGGCTACAGGGACTTCTTAGTCAACCGGGACTCTCAAGGCAACAAGGCAATAACTCAGCATCAAAATAACAGTCTGCCTATTATGGCTACCCCAGCTTCTATTTATAGCAAAAGTCCACGCAGGGACTAATTAGACAACTAAATAAGCTATAGGCACTTTAAAAGCTATTTAACTCCCCTAACCCCCTTATTTTAAAACTACTGATTAGGCTGATGCCTAACATTACTCCCCCCCTACACAACCACCTTGCCCTCAAGGTGGGTGACAGGAGTCCGCTTGCACTTCATTCTTGCACCTCTCCCTTCCCAATACCTCCCGGATTTTTGGACATTTAGCTCACGTACTTGAAACTGCATATTCCTGTTCTTCACTGCAAGGAGCAGAAACAATATCTTGGTGGCAGAATGCTCCCTGTTGCTGCAAAAGTGAGAATCTCGCTGCTGCTGCATCATAGGCAAAATATAGGTGTAAACTACTTGCTGAACAGTTCCATAAAGAGTGTGCAGTCCATCCAGCCACTTTTCATCAACTTTGACATTACTAACACTTTCTGGCTTTAAGGATAAATCCATGAGATGCTCTCTGGTGTAGACCTCAAAAACAACAGCCTGAGTAATAGAATCCAGGCCCTCACTGACTTTATCCAACTGGTATGCAAGATTAAACTCCTCAGCCCCTCTCAGTCTAGAATTAGAGGAATCCCGAATTGAAGAAAGTATCAAACTGTCACCCTTAACTATCATTTCATTGGAGTAAGTGAGGATTGATCCTTCAATTTCCCCAATCTGTAGATCATTCTTCCCCACTTGCTTTTCTAAAGATCCCAATTCCCAATTCTCTTCTCTTTTCCTGAGTATCTGAACCCATGGATCATCAATTGCCATACAAAAACTAAGGTCCAAACCTGCACCTTCCCTTTGAACTAGTATACAATCTATCAGCATTCTCCTTACATTCTCACCCATGATCAAAGCCGCCTGGGGAATAGCTAAATTGAATTCATTATCAATCACCAGAAAGATGTCAACGAGTCCATCAGTAATATAACCAACCTTCTCCTTCCAAATTCCAGTAATTCTTACCCCCACACCTTTTTGGACATACTTCACAGAAATTTCATCCTCAAATCTGTAGCCATCAAACTTATGCAGCCCTTCCCTAACTTCACTTGCTATTACCAACCTTGAGACCTCATTCTCTGCTGGCATTGCTGTTTGCAAAGGCTCTCCATTATTAACAAATGACTCAAGCATATCATCTTTACCAACCAATAGTTTTACAAGTAAGCAGCGGTTTGACCTTTTCCACAATCCTTCAGTATTGGCCACTATCAAGGTAGAAACTGAAGAAGAAAGTTTAGCAGTGTAGGTTGTCAACAGGTGTCCACCATTGATATACTCATATCCATCTCCATCATCTTCAGAGAGAGAACCTTCAGTTATACCTAGTTTCTCCAGAAAAGAATTGTCAACTTTGGTAGCCCTCGGAGCATCCTCTATTTTCTGGAATGCCTCATACCTCCCATTTACTGCCGATGAAACCCGATGCAAACTCTTATGTAAATTCTGCCAATGGACTTCACCTGAGGCATCCTTTGCACAAGGGATATAGAAGTTGACCGCATTCTTTTGTTCTTGTCCATGAGCTCCTTCTTCAGCTTGTAACATGTGTGCAGGTTCCCTTGTTAGTCCTGAGCCACAGGATTTCTTCAAAATAGTAAGATGCCCGACTAACTTCCTCTTTGGTGCCACCTGATAACTGGAGTTTGATTCAGAGCTCGGATCTAATCCACAATCCTTAGTAGCATCAGTATCTGCACGGATCATTCCCTGAAGCTTCTTTCCATCATTACCCTCTTCTATTTTCTCAGTTTCCTCCTTGTTCACCTTCATCTCTTCTTTCCTGGCCTTCTTAGATGCTGTAGTAGATATTAAGTTGGGCTGCCAAGGCATAGCAATTCCTTCAGGGACTGCATTTATCAGCTCAGCACCTTTATAGATTTCAGGAACCACTTGGTTCTCCAATTCAGAATTATTTGGGCCAGCAATCTTGTGATCAGAAGATTTATATTCCATGACTGTCCAGGACTGAGTCACCCCAGAAGATTTCTCCTCTGGTCTTTCCTCATCCTCAATGAATTTATCTTCAGAATTAGGTCGTTGCTGATTAACGAATTCCAAACTGAGCTGTGAAACTTGCCAAGTAAGAGAATCAGCTGGCGATTTCTCCTGGTCTTCATCGTTGCCCTCGTTGATCTTCTTTGCATTTACTCTGGCTCGCGAAACACTTCTATCACCACAGGAAGGTTGCAGCAGGTTAACAGACTCCAAACAGAGCGGTGACGCTTGAGAAGTGTGAGAATCTGCTGGCGCTTGAGATTGAGAAGAAACCTGTGAACTGAGAGAAATTCTAGGCAATAGCATATATTGATTCTCTGTCTTCCGACTGCGTGTAGGTTGGAAATGCCTAGTTATGGATTCCTTCAGAGCCTCCCAACTATATTCCCTCGTCTGAATTTGCCACCATTCAAACCAGTCAAACGCCTCTTCCTCCATAGCTTCTTCTGCTATTTCAACTTTCCTTCCCTCCGCAATAGATTTGAGTCGGAAGTATTCTTCCATCTTAACTATCCATTTGTCTACTTTATCTCCATTAAACCAGGGTAATTCAACCTTACTTCCTGCGCCAATATCTCTTCTACCGCTATCCTGACCCATACTAGAGCGAGAGTGATTGTATTTACCTTCCGACGCAGCTAGACGCTCAGATTCCTTTGTTCGTTGATGTTGAGAGTTGGCTCGTTGTGAAGCTGATTGCAAGGGAGATGAAGATCTGTGAGTAGAATCAGTTCGCAATGAGCTGGAAGATGACGTTGTTGGTGACGGCGAACTGTGCGAAGCTAGAGATGAAGTCTGCGAACGGGAAGATGAAGTTCGCGATTGTAAACTGGAATGATATGTGAGCGTCGATCTCTGCGACTGCGAACTGAGGGAGGGAGTTCGCGACTGACCCTGCGCATTTCGCGATGCCTTGGAAGACTTCGTTCGCATCTGCGAACTGTTAGAAGCCGGACGATGCGATGATCGTGATCTTCCCCTTTGTTCCTTCACGGCGGTAGATGCTGAAATCGCTGCCATAGAATCCGCGATGCACTTTTGCATCTGTGCGGTCATGGAAGCAGCGATGTTTGCCATAGCCGTCTTCATCTCCAGTTCGAACTTATCCAAGCGAGCCTCCATATCTGGTGTCCAATCTTCTTCCATCTCTCCAGATCGTTGATGCTGTTGATCGATCGATTAGGATGCCAGGAAGGAGTGCTCTGATACTGTGAAAACCCTAGTAGTATTGGGCTTAGCCCATTTGTATATCTTGTATAGGAAACCCTAGTATCTTGTATAGGAAGACCTAGTACTCTAAATATAGCTATAAATATAGCCTCTTGTATAGCACTTGAATATCAAGTATATGAAATACAACAACATACTTGTTCACATGGTATCAGAGCCTATACGGCAAATATAGTTAGCTAGTTAGCGTTATAAACTGCCGCTCCGAATCCGGACAGAAGTTCAGGCCATAATTTCCGGCGTGAATAGTGGTCGCAACTCACTTGAGTGCTTTTGGTAGTGATACAAGCCTACCATCGTGCTCAACTCTACATAGCGACTTACCGCCGGAAGTTTCGCCGCCGCTGCCTCAACCACGCGCCGCCGTCGGCCGCTGAAAGTCCGCACCTGCAGGTACTCATCTTTGCAGATCTGCTCCGTCTTAGTCATCTGCGAGCGACACCGACCGGATTTTCAGAAACCTAGGTCCCTGACGACCTAGACCAGTCAGTCCGGTCCGCCGCCGCTTCCACACGCGCCGTCGCCGATCATACTCGCCGCTTCCACACGCGCCGTCGCCGATCATACTCGCCGCCAGAAACGAGCCGTCGGCTCAAAACTCGCCACTACCAGCGCTGCCTTCCACGTGAGCACTCGCCACTACCAGCGCTGCCTTCCACGTGAGCAGACTTGCTCCGCTGCTAGTTCAGTTGCTTAGGTCACGGTAGTATTTCTTTCATATCTATTTGTCGTTTTAATTTTAAACTTGCTGTGCATACGTTTGTGAGCAGATTAGTCACCTTACTCATCTGCCCTGATATTTTATTTGTAAAAAAAAAATACAGAAAAAAGAAACAGAAAAAAAAAACAGAAAAAAAAAATGTCTTCTGGTTTTTCTTCATTTGCTTCAGTTCCTATTATTACAACGGATCGTTTGGTTGGAAGTGCTAATTATCAATCATGGGCTATTTCTGTGGAGATGTGGTTCAAAGGTCAAGGACAAATTGATCACTTGCTTACAGATGCCAATTCAATCAAGGATAAGAAAACGGAATGGGAGAATATGGATGCATTGTTGTGCAATGTTTTGTGGCAATCCGTGGACTCCAAACTTCATCTTACATATCAATCATATCGGACGTGTAAACAGATTTGGGAGAAAGCCAAGTCTAATTACACTAATGATATTCAAAGTCTGTTTTCCTTTGGATCCAAAATTGCCAATCTCAAGCAACAAGAATTGGACATCCAGGATTTTCTAGGCCGGGCTGAGGCTTTACTCTTTGAGTATAATACCATTCAACCTATCACGGAAGATAGAGAGAAACAACTAGAACAACGACAACAACTTGTTATGGTTTTAGCTTTGGCAGGTCTTCGCCCAGAGCTATTATCTATACGTGAACAAATTCTCTCTAGTTCTACTGTTCCAACTATGACAGACGCTTTTTCTCAAATTCTTCGTGCGGCCCCGATATCTGCTGAATTGGGTTCTACTGATTCTACCATTCTTGCATCACCAGTTGTGGGGCCCAACGGAGGAAACAACAAAGGATATCTGCGTCGAAGCCGACCTAAGTGTGACTACTGTCATAAGATTGGTCATACTAAAGATAGGTGTTGGAAGTTACATGGGAGACCTCCTAGCTCAGCCACTGTTGCTCAGATTCCGCCATCTCCGATTGTTCTACCTCCAGACGAATATGCCGCCTATCAGAAATTTAAGTCTGCTAATGTGCCCTTATCTGCACCTGGTACGTCTACCGCTTGTGTTTCAAACACCACAGGCTCATGGATCATTGACTCAGGTGCTTCAGACCATATTTCTGGTAATCCCCATCTTTTATCCCATATTACCAAACACCAACACCTTCCTTTAATTACTTTGGCTAATGGCCATCAAACTTCAGCCACGGGTATTGGGCAAGCACTACCACTTTCATCCTTACCATTACATTCAGTCTTATATGTTCCTAATAGCCCCTTTAACCTTGTCTCTGTTAGTAAAATTACGCGTGCTCTTGATTGTTCTATAACCTTTTTTGCTGATTCTGTAACTGTGCAGGACCGTCGTTCGGGGAAGACGATTGGCGTCGGGCATGAATCTCAAGGCTTGTATCATCTTCATCCTGTTGATCCAATTGCTTGTGTCTCCGTTGAACCTGCATTAACGTTACATAACCGTTTGGGTCATCCTAGCCTCTCAAAGTTTCGACGTATGGTTCCAGGTTTCTCGAGTCTTTCGTCTTTAGATTGTGAGTCATGTCACCTTGGAAAGCAACCTCGTAAATCCTTTCCAAGGCGTGTTAATAAACGGGCTGCGTCCCCTTTTGATTTAGTTCATACAGATGTATGGGGTCCGTATCGAGTCACTTCTACTTTAGGATTTCGCTATTTTGTTATTTTTGTGGACGACTTTTCCCGTTACACATGGTTGTTTTTAATGAAAGAACGTTTTGAATTATTCCATATTTTTCAAACTTTTTGTGCTGAAATCCACACTCAGTTTGGTCATTCTATCAAAGTTTTACGCAGTGATAATGCTAAAGAATTTTTTGCGACACCCTTTAATGAATTCATGACATCACGGGGTATGCTTCACCAGTCTTCTTGTGTACACACGCCTCAGCAAAATGGGGTAGTTGAACGCAAGAATAGACACTTAGTTGATACTGCCCGTACTCTGTTATTACATTCACATACACCACCTCAGTATTGGGCAGACGCTGTACTCACTGCGTGTTATTTAATAAATAGAATGCCTTCCTCAGTTATTGATAATGAGATTCCATATTCTGTCTTGTTTCCTAGTCGTGAGTTATTTCCATTACCACCTCATGTGTTTGGGTGTGTGTGTTTTGTCCATGATTTTACACCTGGATTATCTAAAATGTCAGCTAGGTCAATAAAATGCATTTTTCTTGGATATTCACGAGTCCAAAAGGGTTATCGTTGTTATTCTCCATTCCTTAAAAAGCATTTTATTTCGGCTGACGTCACTTTTATGGAGTCCTCCTTTTATTACCCATTATCTTCTGTTGATACTCCATCATGTTTGGACTTCATCTCATATCTTCGGCCCATCCATACAGAAACTGTTCTTTCCCCTCCATCTGATGAGCACCCCCACTGCCCTCCTGTGGTAGACCCTCCTCCATTACAGGTATACCATCGCCGTCCTCGACCTCCTGCCATTGAGCCTATCGTGGCCACGCCAGTTGATTCCCCTACGACGGTTCATGCATCATCACCATCAACTACCGCACCGCCTGAAAACACTCTGGATGATTTGCCCATTGCCCTCCGAAAAGGTACGCGTTCTACACTGAATCCACATCCCATATATAACTTTTTGAGTTATCACCGCCTCTCTACCCCGTACTATGCTTTTATTTCCCACTTGTCTCATATATCCATTCCTAAAACCACACATGAGGCACTGGCACACCCGGAGTGGCGTAAAGCCATGTTGGCTGAGATGGAGGCTCTTCATTCTAGTGGGACGTGGGACTTAGTCCCCCTTCCTGCTGGCAAATCAGTGGTGGGATGTCGGTGGATTTACACCGTTAAAGTTGGGCCTGATGGGGAGATTGATCGTTTTAAAGCACGCCTTGTGGCGAAAGGGTATACTCAGATATATGGTTTGGATTACACTGACACTTTTTCTCCTGTAGCGAAGATTGCATCAGTTCGTTTGATTTTATCCATGGCAGCAATGAGCCGCTGGCCATTGTTTCAATTGGATATCAAAAACGCATTCCTTCACGGAGATCTACATGAGGAAGTTTATATGGAGCAACCACCTGGATTTGTTGCTCAGGGGGAGTCTGGTATGGTGTGCAGATTACGTCGTTCATTGTATGGCTTGAAGCAATCTCCACGTGCATGGTTTGGGAGGTTTAGTGCCGTTATCTGCAGCTTTGGCATGATCCGCAGTGCTGTTGATCATTCTATATTCTACAGACATTCTGCTGACAACAAATGTATTTATCTTGTTGTGTATGTTGATGACATTGTCATTACAGGTAGCGATGATCAAGGAATTGTGCTCCTCAAGCAACATCTCTTTAGCAAATTTCAAACGAAAGACTTGGGAAAGTTAAGATACTTCCTTGGCATTGAGGTCGCACAGTCTAAAAATGGAATTGCTCTCTCACTAAGAAAGTATGCCTTGGATATTCTTGAGGAAACGGGGTTGCTAGATTGCAGGCCAGTGGATACACCAATGGATCCGAACGTTAAGTTCTTATCAGAACAGGGAGATCATTTGCCCAACAAGGAAAAGTATAGAAGACTCATCGGCAAATTGAATTATCTTACCATCACGAGACCAGATATTTCATTTGCGGTAAGTGTTCTTAGTCAGTTTCTTGATAAGCCATGTACTGGACATTGGGATGCAGCTATCCGAGTTTTGAGATACATCAAGAAAACTCCAGGGCAAGGATTGTTGTTTGAAGATCGAGGCCACCACGATATTTTGGGATACTGTGATGCAGACTGGGCCGGATGTCCGATGGATAGACGTTCCACATCAGGATATTGCATCTTGATTGGTGGAAACTTAATTTCATGGAAAAGTAAGAAACATGATGTGGTTGCCAGATCTAGTGCTGAAGCAGAATATCGTGCAATGGCCCTTGCTACATGTGAAATCTTATGGTTGAAGCATCTCCTCCAAGAGTTAAAATATGGAAACACAAAATCGGCTCAACTCATGTGTGATAATCAAGCTGCAATGCACATTGCATCAAATCCGGTATATCATGAGAGGACGAAACATATTGAAGTTGATTGTCATTTTATCCGAGAGAAGATCACGAGTGGACATATCATCACAAAATATGTGAACACAACTGAACAACTTGCAGATATTTTAACTAAGTCTCTTAGAGGTCCTAGAGTGGGATATATTTGTAACAAGCTTGGTACATATGATTTATATGCTCCAGCTTGAGGGGGAGTGTGAAAACCCTAGTAGTATTGGGCTTAGCCCATTTGTATATCTTGTATAGGAAACCCTAGTATCTTGTATAGGAAGACCTAGTACTCTAAATATAGCTATAAATATAGCCTCTTGTATAGCACTTGAATATCAAGTATATGAAATACAACAACATACTTGTTCACAGATACCAATGTTAGGAACCTGGTATAATCTGAGCGTAAACAGTAAACCAGCAAACACACAGATCTGATAGAATGATAAGGAAAGAGTGTTTATTGATGGAAGGAGATAAATCGTAGGCTACAGGGACTTCTTAGTCAACTGGGACTCTCAAGGCAACAAGGCAATAACTCAGCATCAAAATAACAGTCTGCCTATTATGGCTACCCCAGCTTCTATTTATAGCAAAAGTCCACGCAGGGACTAATTAGACAACTAAATAAGCTATAGGCACTTTAAAAGCTATTTAACTCCCCTAACCCCCTTATTTTAAAACTACTGATTAGGCTGATGCCTAACATTGTGGACTAATTAGACAACTAAATAAGCTATAGGCACTTTAAAAGCTATTTAACTCCCCTAACCCCCTTATTTTAAAACTACTGATTAGGCTGATGCCTAACACAACCAGTAAAAAATAAACAAGTCATAATCCAACTGCTAAAGAAGAACATAACAAAGTCGTTTAAATTAAATAAAATTATGACATTTGATCGGATTTTTGCAATAGTTGGCAAGGAGAACAGTGATCAGCATACCTTGTCATTTGGAGCTGCCGCATGACCATAATGGAGAACAGAACTGTAATATGGCAATAAATAATTGAAAATTAATTTTTTAAAGAGAAAACGATTTTAAACAATACCTATTATTACCAATAAACAAACAATAATACATAATATAGAAATAAGGGAAAAGTGTCAAATGGGACCTTCTACTATTTTAAATTCATCACTTAAGTCCTCGTATTAAAAAAGTATCAAATAAATGCATGTTCTCGAAAAATAAGTCAATTCAATCAAAATACCTGAAAGCAACCTTCTGTAACAGGTTACCATTAACGTTATAACGTGTCATTTTTTCCGTTACCCTTTTCTCTTTACTTTCTATTATGGTTTTTACTTTTTCTTTTCTTTTTTCTCCGTTCCCTTGTTACCCTCTTATTTCTGATCAGGAAAAAACTTCATTTTCCCCTGTTTTTTCCTTCATGTTTACTTGGCCTGCATTATTTTCATCATTTGCATTGGAGCCAAAGACTCACCATTTTTTTAGTAGAGAATATGGTGGAATAAAGTAAAATAGCTCACTAAACTATTTGCGCTTCTTTATTACTCCATTCGTCCCACTGACAATGGCACAAGAGGGAGTGGCACGTAAATCAATAAAGAGTGGTTTATGTGGTTGATATTGAATTGATAAAGTAATAATAAAGTAAGAATGATTTAGAGCCACACAAACTTTACCAAATTTGGTATGAGACAATCTTAGTGGGACAGACCGAAAATGTAAAATGGGACAATCTTAGCAGGACGGAGGGAGTATTAAGCAACAGTCAGTCCATGCAGTTTTCGATGCAATTTTCATCATGGGTCATCCGGAAACATCTGACTCCCTTACCCCACTGTAGGTGGGAGGGAGCCTTTGTGGCACTGGGGTAATGTTGTTGTTTACTTGTGGCATGCAATCTTGTTACGTTTTTCTGATGACCTACCACTTGTCAGGTTCCGCCGGTCAATCCCATCTGCAGTTGTAGGAATTGTAGCTGATCGGAGAAGTTGGTGTAATGTTTTTTGGCAACCGAGTGTTTTTCCCAATCAATCCATAGTCCCTCTTCCATTTTTTTCTTTTCTTTTTTTCTCTTTCCTTCTTTCCTTTTCTTATTTCTTCCGGCTCTACTCTCTCTTTACTTCATGTTTTCATAGACACATAATGGAGTAAATCAGTTGTGTCACAAATGCTTGTGGGTCAGAGCAATAGAATATATCTATGTTTGAAGCTAAGTGTGTATTATTTCATCGCAGCTACCTAAATGACTAAGTGAGCTGATATCTCTTTTATAGTTATATATATATATATATATATATATATATATATATGGGAGAGTTCAAATAAAAAGTAGTGTCCGGTGCAAAGTGCGAAATTTGCACTTTTTCATGTTTTGCTTGCACTTTTGCTTGTTTTCGTTGCACTTTTTCGCGATAGCGAAAAAATTGGTTTATTTACAAAACTGCCACCGTAGTTTTGGCTGAATTTGGCCAAAATCACAATGACGAAAAGTGCAACGAAAACACGAAAAAGTGAAAGTGAAACATGAAAAAGTGCAAATTTCGCACTTTGCACGGGAGCACCACTTTTTATTTGAATTCTCCCCTATATATATGTGTGTGTATATATATGTATATATAGATTTTGGTTCAAGTGAGAAATGCATCTAATGTGAGAAATGAGAATGAATCTCAGCCATTAGATTTACGTTGTTGCACTAAAAATGGCTTGATGTTGCAGTAAGCTTTAAATTTTGCAATGTTGCACTAAAACTGGGGTAAAAATGCGTACATCCGACCCCCCCTTACCCCACCGTAGGTGGGAGCCTTTGCGGCAAATGAAAATGATGATGAAAATGAATGTTGCACTAAAACTGTTTCATGATGCACTAATATTTGACGACGTTGCACCAAAACAGCTTCATGTTGCACTAGACAAGTGTAATACGGAAATTTAAGAAGTATTTACCAAAATGCCACTGTGCTAAATTGCATATTTTAGTGCAGCATGAAGTGTCTTTTACTGCAACTTAGTCGAATCTAACGACTGGGATTCATTCTCATTTCTCACCCAAGGGCTTCTTCTTATTTGAACCTCATCCTGTATATATATATATACATCGATAGAGAAATGCTCAGGTCCATCCGGAGGGACAGGAGCCTCCGTCCGAACTTCGACGTTTGGGGCGGTTCCCGGTGGAATTGTTTAATGAAATTTTTTGAGCATGTTCCTCATCAAGTCTAGTTTATCCATACCAAATTCAGCTCAAAATGCGATCGGGAAGGCAGTCAAATCATTTTTTGAATTTGACTGCGTTTTTATATGTATATTTTGGCGCAGTCAACTTCAAAAAATGATTTGACTGCTTTCCCAATCGAATTTTGAGCTGAAATTTGGTATGAATAATCTAGACTTAATGAGGAACATGCTCAAAAAAATTCATCAAAAAAATCTACCGGGAACCGCCCCAAACGTCGAAGTTCGGATGGAGGCTCCCGTCGCTCCGGATGGACCTGAGCATTTCTCTATATGTATATATATAGGGAAAATCGCACTTTTAGTCCCTGAAATAGTCACGAAATTGAAATGTCAGACCCGTGTTCCCAAGTTTGTACATGTCGTCCCTCAAATCCCTCAATTGTCCAAAATGTTGTAAATGTGGTCCTTTGAGGGGTGAAGTATACAATGTGGAAGAGAGTACATTTCACCACTTAAAGGACCACATTTACAACAATTTGGACAATTGAGGGGTGACATTTACAATCACAAAAATACGGATCTAACATTTCATTTTGGTGACTATTTCAGGGACTCAAAGTGCGATTTTACCTATATATATATGTGTGTGTATGTATATATATATGTATATATATATATATATGGGAGGGTTCTAGTGAGAACTCATCTTAAAATGAGAACTTGTTATAATGAAAACTTTTAATCCCAACCTTTTATTTAATTCAATCATTGGTAGGATGCAAATGGGGTACTTTGTGTAATTAATGAAAATTCAAATGGGGTGTTGTGTGTAATTATTGTAGAATTATTACAAAATTGCCACCTTGTAAATGCTAACCCTTGATTTCATAAATCAATGGTGTAGTATTCTCACTACAACCCTCCCCTATATATATATATATATGGAAAATCTTCCGGTAAGGTATACCTTACCGGAGCTGCCGTGCGGCCTCCACGTTTTGAGGGCCTTCCCGGTGGGATTTTTCGATGAAATTTTTTGAGCATGTTCTTCATCATGTCTAGTACATCCATACCAAATTTCAGCAAAAAAATCAATCGGTAAGGCAGTCAAACGATTTTTGGAAGATAACTGCGTTTTATATGTATATAAAGGGTGCAGTTATCTTCCCAAAATCATTTGAATGCCTTCCCGGTTGAATTTTTTGCTGAAATTTGGTATGGATGTACTAGACTTGATGAAGAAGATGCTCAAAAAATTTCATCAAAAAATTCCACCGGGAAGGCCCTCAAAATGTGGAGGCCGCACGGCGGCTCCGGTAAGGTATACCTTACCGGAAGAGTTCCTCATATATATATATATATATATATATATATATATATATATATATATAGGGAGCGGATCAGGTGAGAAGTGTTCTTAGGCTGAAAACTGCGAAGTTAAACTTATAGACTAAATATAGGAACTTTTAACCAATAAATCATAACTTATAGATCCCTCGAAAATAATTACGAAAATGCCACCGCAAAAAATAAATACAGAAACCGGGAAATTTTTTTGACGCGGTGGCATTTTCGTAATTATTATGGAGAGCTTTATAAGTTATGATTTATTGGTTATAAGTTCCTATATTTAGTCTATAAGTTTACTGCATTGTAAGATCAGATGCAAATCTAAGGGCTGAGATTAGTTCTCACTTCTCATTTTAAGGGGCACTTCTCACCTGATCTTTGCCCTATATATATATATATATATATATATATGAGCATGTGTATGCGTTCGCATAATGAATGAAGAACAAACTAAAATATAGGGAATAAATGTGGTAAGAGAGAACTGGGAAAAGAGAAAATCAGAAAAGAACAGATAAGGTCATTTGGAAAGGTTCAATCAGTGGCGGATCTACCTCTTATATTTTGAGTGTTCAAAATCACATTAATACTACAATTTCAAATGATAGTATGGAGCATTAATTTATGCGAGAATTATGCCCTTTTGTCATTCCAATAAAAAACTGCTACATGGCCAACAGATTATACACTCATCTTTTTCAATAATTTTTTTTACCCCAGTTGAAATTTTTTTAAACACATACGTTTCAATTAGAAAAACACTAATTGAATTCTAATATTTCTTCGAACCAGAGCAATTTGAAATTAGGGAATAAGGAGAGTAATATATCTTCCAAATTGAAATAAGCAATTTCCTTCGAAGTTCGAATGAGAGCAACAAACCACTGAAACCAGCAGCACTATAGTCCACACAATGGCATGCACTAGTATTTAAACGATTATTTTTTCTAGCACAAGACATAATATAAGCAGTGATGGTCAAATTGTTTTTCAATTGCAAACAGTATTCCACAATCACCGTGGGCACTTGCTGAAAGAAGCCACAGAAGGTTCAGGGAGCACTTAAAATGAAAAACGAGAACACACTGCAATTACCAGAATTCGTGCCTCCAACATTCTTCAACCCTTAGTCAAACACACCTCCACTTGTCTTTGTATCATGATGTTTCTGATTGTTTTTTGTTGAAGGATTACTTTTTATATCTTTTATTATTTAACAAGTCTTTAAAAAACCTGAGGGAAATGCTGGGGAAAGAAGAAGGGAAAAAATCAGAAAAATGAGCTCTCTTTGTATGGAGTTACCTCACCTTCTTTACCGCTCATGTATTCTTCTATCATACAGAGTGTGTTCTTCTTTGGAGCATTCTTCTTCGGCAGAGAATTGATCTTCACTCGCAACATCGCAAAATCAGAAAAATGAGCTCTCGGACTTTGCGTGTTCCACAAACATTGGATTCCCAACTAATGAAAAGTTTTGTTCGACTCGGGACTCTATTGTATCTGTTAGGGAGCACGAGATAACTGGGTTGCCAGGGACCACAAGACAAGTGGGCCAGTGCTGCAGGAGGGCGGGTCTCGCCCGTTATTGGTTTACCGTCGCCGCCAGCGAGTCTAGATGGGCTGGGCTGATTGCTGGGTTTTGTTACTTTATTTCATTGAATTGTTATTTCTATTTTCAGATCCTTTTTGTATCTTCTCTCGAATAAAATGACAATCGACCTCAATATGTTTTGTTCTCTCATGAAACACTGAATTGTTGGCAATGTGTATAGCAACTTGGTTATCGCACCACACTTTAGCAGGCATTGGTGTCTTCGATCCAATTTCACTCAATAAATGGTTTATCCATATGATCTCACATTCAGATTGTGCCATAGCACGATGTTCTGATTCAGCACTAGAACGAGAAACCACATTCTGCTTCTTACTTTTCCAGGAGACAAGATTACCACCAACAAAGACGCAATAGCCAGATGTAGATCTCCTATCATCTTTAGAACCAGCCCAATCAGCATCTGCAAAGCATTATATTCTCATGTGATCATGATTTTGATAAATAATACCTCGTTCCGGTGTCCCCTTCAAGTAACATAATATATGCTCTACAACATTCCAATGATCAACTGTCGGAGATGACATGTATTGACTCACTACACTCACTGAGTACGCAATATCCGGACGGGTAACTGCAAGATAATTAAGCTTTCCAACCAATATTCTATATCTTTCCGGATCTTCGAATGGAATGCCTTCGTTAGTGAGTTGCACATTGGGAATCATGGGGGTATTACTTGGTGTTGTCCCTAATTTCCCTGTCTAAGCTAGTAAATCAAGTACATATTTACGTTGATATAGAAATATGCCTTTCTTACTCCTTGTTATCTCAATCCCCAAAAAGTATTTCAATGAGCCAAGATCTTTCATCCGGAATTGACTGTGCAGAAAATTCTTAAGGGCCAAAATACCTGCATTATCACTTCCTGTAATCACAATATCATCGACATACACCACAAGGAATGTGATACCTGCTTTCGTTTGTCTGTAAAAGACAGAGTGATCTGATTTGCCTTTTATCATTCCAAATTGTTCAATTGATTGACTGAATTTCCCAAACCATGCACGAGGACTTTGTTTCAGACCATACAGAGACTTGTGAAGTCGACAAACCTTACCATACTCCCCTGAGCAACAAATCCCAGAGGTTGCTCAATATAAACTTCTTCCTGAAGGTCACCATGCAAGAATGCATTTTTAATGTCCAACTGATGCAAGTGCCAATCATGAGTTGCAGCTAGTGAAATAAGTAACCTGACAGATGTTAATTTAGCAACAGGAGAAAAAGTGTCAAAATAATCAACACCATAGGTTTGAGCTATAACCCTTCGCAACAGATCCGTCTGGGTTAACCTTAACAGCAAAGGCCCACTTACATCCAATAGATTTCTTCCCTATAGGCAAGTCAACCAAATCCCAAGTACCATTTAGATTTAAAGCATTCATTTTCTCTACCATGGCATGACGCCATTCAGGATGAGACAAAGCTTCTTTGACAGATTTGGGAACAGAAATAGAATCAATGGAAGCAATAAAAGAACATGAGGCGGGGGATAACTGATTGTACGACACAAATTAAGAAATAGGATGAGTACAAGACCGTGTACCTTTACGTAGTGCCATCGGGAGGTCAAAAGCTGAATGTGCCGTATTGGGAGGGATGCGGGAGGTGTTGGAGGAACAAAGGCGTGATGAGTTTATTCAAAGCATTGTGACTGCCTTGAAGACTGACCCGGACAGCTAGGCAGGGTTCGAAATAATTGAGGGCAGGCTATATTTTAACGGAAGGTTGGTGCTACCAGCCACTTCAAATTGGCTATGGGAATGCAAAAACATGAAAATCTAGGATTTGGAATTCCAAGTTGGAATCGAAACTCTAGGATTTGTATTATCTGCTTCTCCTCTATTTTAAGTACTTCTATGACGGAGTAATATCTCAATTAAATTTCATCACTCTGTTTTCGCCTCTAACTTGTCCAAGTTGTAAACATGTAGTATGATGGAACGGTGTCCTCCTCATCATCATCACCCCAGTGCCGCAAAGGCTCCCACCTATGATGGAACGGTGTACTTTAGAAAATTATGGAGTATGCTTTGTGAATAGTGGGTTGTCACACCTTTTAATATGGTATGTACTTTCTAATTTTAGTTTTACGTTCCGGCATTTGGAAGGGCAAAACGGTCCATTCAAAGCATAATATTTGATCTCCTCATTTGTTGTGCCGGTCAACATTGGCTTACTTTTCCGGGACGAAGGGAGTAATATGTATGTGGTTCTAATTCTTTCTTACTTTGTTCACGGTCAAATATCAACCACGTAACTCTTTTCTTAATAACTGCACCAGTCCCAATCTTAGAGGTATAGTAGTAATTTCTAAAATTACCTTCCACATACACACTCACAGAAGTGAGTATAAATGCTAGTTGAAAAAACTCACCCATTTTCACCTGTAGCACATATACATGTGTACGAACAATGCCTACATCCACCAAAAAAATAGGTATGATGAAGAAACATGCTCTCTAACTGGTATTCTTTCATACCCACTTTTATACTTCGCATAACCTGCAAGCAAATGCAAACACCGCTTAACTTATTTGGTTTAACATAAAGAAAACATAATAGCTGAAACCAGGACACCAATTTCATATAAGTGTTAGTTTGACCTCAACATGAGCTTCTGAGCTTATATCATTGGCAAATTGGATGAGAGCAAGCTCCAAAGTAGACTTTATAACACGACATTCAGCCAAAATAGGATGTAATGTATCTAAATCTCTCTCAAAGCTCTCAATGCCCTGAAGAGATTTAAAAGAACATAATAAAAAAAGATTTAAAAGAACATAATAAAAAATCGATTGATTCAATTGTATGGACTGCGGACACAAGTGATTGTTGATAGGAGGAATCCATTTTGGGAGGAAAAGAGTTCATAATGTTGAGTAACATGGTATATTAGTATTTGTTAAGACACGGGGTTCCATCCTAAAAGGTCAACCTTATAGGAGGAGTAGCTCAAAGCCTTATATAGTGTTTTATTGTTTTATAGCTTTCCGGTGTGGGACAAATACTTTAGCACGCCCCCTCAGCCCGAACCGGGTTGGACAATATCGGGATGTATAAATGGGCCAAACAGACCCTTAACAAACTACCCGTAACCATGGATGTTAAACAAGCAATCAAACCACAACCAGAATTGACTCTGATACCATGCTAAGACCCGAGATTCCATCCTAAAAGGTCAACCTTATAGGAGTAGCCCAAAGCCTTATATAGTGTTTTATTATTTTATATCTTTCCGGTGTGGAACAAATATTTTAACAATATTACTTTTATGGATAGACATATAATAGACTCACACCGGATTGCTATAATATAATAAAATACTACTTCTCGTATCAGGTTAATCTTCCAGAATGAAACCCCAAGTCTTATATAATATCAGAGTAAAATCCGATTGTTATTTGGGTATTGTTTAACACTCATAACTTAAGGTAGCTCGTTAAGAGTCTATTTAGACTATTTATACATCTTGATGTTATCCGGCCTGACAATTATACTCCTCAATGTTGTGTAGTTCATTTTGGGCTAAGGGGACGTGAAACCTTTATCCCATACTCGTTTGGTAAAAACAATAGAACACTTAAAAAATCTTGAGCTCTTCCTCCTACCAGGTTGACCTTTTAGGATAGATATCTCAATCTTACCATAGTATCAGAGCTAGGTCTAAGTGTAATTTGACTTTTTGTTCTAGATCCATGATTACAGGTGGCTTGTTAAGGGTCGGCTCGCTCATTTTTACACCTCGATATTGTTTAGTTTGATTTGTGCTGAGGGGGCGTGTTGAAATATTTGTCCAGTCTATAGGAATTTTGACCGTTGATACCTAAACCATGAATGTAATAAGAATATGAAACCATAACACTACTACAGTATACTACTCTTTCTATACTTTACCTCACCGCTAGTATCAACAAAGATAAGAGTTCATTTTCCTTTAATTATATAGTGTGTGCCTTACATTGGCAACATTTCAAAGTTAATTGTCACTCCAATTATTATGAGCTAAATCATTAGTTGTCAAGCCCGTGTTGTAACCACTCATACTATGTAAACTTTATAGTTTAGTCGTTTCAAGATAAATATGTTTTTATTTGATTGCCATCTTATTTATTCTTAAAGAAATTTTTCTAAATAAAAGTAAAAACATTGTGAAATTTCAAAAAATAAGCACCATGTTTTTTCCTTAAATGTGAGTAATTACTCTCATGCATGGAAAATACTACCAACAACAATCAAGCCTTTTCTTTAAAAGATTGTGGTGTCTCATCAATCAATACAATATCGTCAGCATACATCATACACCACGTTATATCTTCTTGAACTGACTTTGTAAGTTAATCCATGACTAAAAAAGAACTCAGAGCCGATCCTTTGTGCACTCCAATAGTAATAGGGAACTCTGTTGCCCTCCCTACACTAGTAGGGACATTTGTAGTAAAATTCTCATAGAGATCCATGATGATACTTATATACTTATGTGATTTGTCTTCTCTAGTTAAAATTCACCAAAGGACTTATCGAGGTACCTTATCACATGACTTTTCTAAGTCAATGAGCATCAAATGCAGATCCTTTTTAGAGTCCATTTGATAATCCTGTTTTTTTGGCTTATCAGGCTTACGAGCCAATTTTTTCACCAAACACGTGATCTCTGATTTCGGGCGCTGAATTGTGATATAATAAGAAAAAACAAGGTTGAAGTTACTTTTCTGGTTGTATAGGATGAAGTTACTGTAGAGGATTATTTTAGCTATTTTTCAGATAATTTTTTCTTTATTTTATTAATAATATATACTACCTCCGTCCCAATTTGATGGTACCAGTTCTTATTCACTCGGTCAACACAAATCACTCTTAATCTCTTACTTTATATATCAAATATCAAATTTTTTTCAAATTTGATTCTAGTTTTTGCGACTTCGTAAAGATTTTAATGTAGCTTCTGAATATGTAATTATTTTTTCTAAAAAACATTTGAGTGCGGACAAGGGTCCGTTTGCTTTATCGTCAATCAAACATCGTAAACCGCAAAGGTACCATCAAATTGGGACGGAGGTAATACTTAAAGATAATTTTTTTCACAAATCAACAAAATCAACCAATCTAGTCACTTCAGCCCAAACTTAATAAATTTTAGTTTCTTTATACTTCTCCACAATTTGTCTAAAAAGGTGAATGATCCAAAGTGTTGAACTTTCGGCATAAAACCAAACTGATTCTCCGAAAATTTAACATTTTTTCAGTCTTTGCTCAAATACTCCCAAAGTTTCGTGGTGTGACTCATAAGCTTATGAAAGAATGACAAAAATGAGACCCTCACGTTATGCAAAGACAGAAATAAGCCTAAATTCCGTATGGACAAAAAAGTGATTGAAAATGATTTGAATTGACTTAAATGCCCTGGAACCCTAACTGAAGTATCCCTCCCCATTTGTTCGATGCGTCAAAGCTCTCATCCACGACAACCTCATCGAGCAGACACCTTCTGCTTCTCCCTGCATCTGTGACGGACTCGTCGAGGCCGCACAAATCGACGCTGAACTGTCTGCCTAGCCTTTGCCGTCGTCCTGGCCTCATGCCGGTAACATAGCACAACCAGAACCTTTCTTCGATGTCATTCAGATCTGTTCTTCAACGCCCTGCACCTGTGTCGTCGTCGACCTCAACTTCTTCTTTTCTTCTATTTCTGTCTAAATTTGGGGGCGCGAACGTGTTTCCAACGTCCTCGTTCCAGATCTACCGTGTTGGGGACGGAGCCCGGCGGTCTCGAGTAGGGTTGCGGCATCCGAGGGGCTGGGGGTGATTTTGGGGGTAGGGCAGTAGAAGGGAGGGCATGGAGGCTGGGTGGTGCCAGAGGGGCAGAGGGTTTGGTGTCACAGGGGAAGGGGGCTGGGGTATCAAGGGGGGGGGGGGGGTGTGGGGTGTGGTGTTGGCGGTGGTGGTTGCTGGCGGTGGCCGAACGTGGGTGTTGCCGGCGGTGGCCGAACGTGGGTGTCGCCGGCAGTAGCGGCCGCCAATGGTGGCGGTGGTCGCCGGCGTGGCAGAAGGTGGTGGTCAGGTGTAATTAACTAATTAATTATTATTAGACCCGAGTAATCTTAAATAGTCGAACCGGATAACCCTAATTGTAACCGTAACTGAACGGTTCATGTAACTGTAACTAAATAGGTCATGTAATTATATAATTATAACTGCCTAGGTGATGTAACTGTAAGTCTGTAAATGAACGGGGTAACTGTAATTGGGCGGATCGAATAATTGTAACGATTGTCACTATATTAATTGGTCACTGAACGAAAGTCATTATAAGATTGGTCATTGTCGCGGTGGTCGGCGGCGGTGGCCGACGGAGGTCACTATTGTAGAGGTCACTGTATTTTAGGTCACTTTGGCGGACTAGGTCACTGTTAGGTAAAGTCACTAAAGTTAGGGGTAATTTAGTAAGTGTAATGCTTATTAGTCACACTTTTGGAAATTAAAGAGAAAGTTCACTTTTTTGTCTATAACTAATTTTTTACTAATATTTATGACCTAACCCCTAAGCTTATTCCCTCCATAGTTGGCACATTCTTGTACATCACCCTTATTTTCAAATAAGATATGAGAGTACTCTTCCGCCAACTCACTGCATTTTGTTATTTCTCTAAAACATGTTAAAGAAACGTGTTAGCCACTCGATGCCTTTCTCTCTCACACTCCTCGAGCCCTAGATTGGTATGCCATCTGGCCCCCCTGCTTTCTTCCGATCCATCTTTCTCAGAGCCGCTATAACTTCTGTAGTTTGGATCTTTCTTACAAAATTCTGATTTACCATAGAATCTGGCATAGTAAGATCATTAATACCTTAATATTTCCAGTTGAACAAGTTATCAAAGTATGACATCCACCTCTTTTTTATTTCATCATCCCTCATTAATATTCTTTTATCGACATTCTTCACACACTTAACTTCTCTGATATCTTGAGTCATGCGATCACGAAAGACGAACAAGTCTGTAGATATTTTTATCTCCTTCATTAGAGTCTAATTTTACATACAACTCGTTGTTCACTTTCTTTCTTGCTTTCTTTACGGCTATCTTAGATTTTCTTTTAACCTCCTTGTACTCATATATGTTCTCATCACTCAAAGTGTTGCCCAACTTTTTGTGCATTCCGTTTTGGTACTTATTGTTTGTTTCACCTCATCATTCCATCAAGGCATGTCTTTTTTTGTGGCAAACATCCTTTAGTTTCTCTGAGTATCTATTAGGGGTGGGCACGGTCCGGGACGGTCCGGGATTTGGCTTTATTCCGATCCCGTCCCGGTTTTATAACAACGGTCCGGTACGATACGGGATAAGTCTATATCCCAATGTTGTCCTATTTAAAACAGGACCGGGACAACCCGAGAAAAACCAGGACGGTTTGGGATGTCCCATAAAATATGCATTTGTGAAATGTGATATAAAAATAAGCATAACATAAAAAAAAAAGACGTAACTATTTTTGCAAATTTTGCTTCCCTAAAAAGTTAAGTAAAACCTTTAATTAACTATTTTTAGCTTTGGTCTTGTAAATTTTTTTGGCCCCCCTAATCTTGTGTTTCCTCTAGTAGAATAGTAGCGCAAAATATTTTTATACTTTGTAGTACACTTGTAATTTTTTTAATACCACATTAAATTAAATATCATATCTATAAATACACTATATATACATTTTCTAGTAGTTATTTTGGAAAATATTAAATCTATAACAACACTATAATTTGTAGTAGTTATTCCATCATAAATAGTATTCTACATGTAATAATATATTATGTATTAGTATTGGAATGAGAACTAAACAAATTTTAATCAAAAGAAACAAAAGAAATGAGATTAAGAGAGACATGAAATAAGATAAAATTACACTAGGGAGACCAAGGACTAGAAGCTTTTAATTAGGCTTGACTATTACATAGCATTAGAAATTTAAAATAACATATTAATTTCAAACGGGACACCAGGACGGGACATGATATTTATAGTTATCCCGGTCCCGTCCCGGTTAATATCGGTGCGGGACCGGTTCGGGATAAAAAATTGCGTGCTAAATGGATCGGGATAGTTTCGGAACAGTATCGGGATTTTTTAGTTTGGGACACCGGGACCGGGAATTTTGCCCACCCCTAGTATCTCTTGCGCCACTTCATTAATGGTCGACTCCAATGATACCCACACATCATCCGCATGTGTGTCATTATCAATACACTATACATCTTCCAACATTTTGTGTGCAAAACTTTGTTAGAGATCCCCTCGAGCCTCCACCGCTTTATCTTTAGCTCCACATGTTACTTAACCCATCTATGCAGAGTGACAGCACTCTCGCATGGGATGACTTTACAATCATTGTAGCTAGTTCACCAAATCATCCATACCAAAAAGTGGTCAATTTGGATACTATTAGTTCCACTTATACAGGTCACAAGGTGAGAGTCTCTTTTGTTGAACCAAATTTTCGTTATAGCCATGGATACTCTCAAAACCATCACGAATTGGGCCCACATACCCGTTGAGGTCGCCACCTATGATAAGTTTCTCTCCTCTTGGCACTCATCGCACCACTTCCTCACGATCTTCCCGAAATTGTTCAGTGATAGATGCATCCAATCCCACTTGTGGTGCATAGGCACTTACCTCAGACATGATCTCATCTCTTATTGCCAATTTAATGTTCATAATTCGGACGTTCTTTCTAAAGAGAAATAATAACCTAAATATGACCAAAATGAATATGATTTACAAAAATATGGTTAGTTACTAGAGTAGTAATGAAATCATAGTAATTCATGTTCAAGTTTTGAACTTAAGTTACCACAACACTACGTTGTAGTAATGAATAGTCATATTTATGTAAATAAGTTTTATTTTAGTAATATTCTTGTAAAAAACCCTTCTAAAGAATTCCACCACACCCTCAACATAATCACGCTTCACAATATTGCATACTCCATTTCTCTCTCCGCGATTACCTCTACTTAAAACTCTGGGATTAATCTGACGTGCCTTTTGTTCAACCCACTTAGTTTCTTGAACACACATAATGCTGATATTACTCCGCATAACCTCGACTACCCCAGATGATCTTCCATAAGAGAGTCAATATTCCACGTCCCAGAGTGCAATCTAGCACCCTACCTTTTATTCTTCGCACCACATTAACCCTTGCATGCCCTTGCATATTTGACACCATCCCCTGGCATTGAAGTGGCGTGTTACTTTCGAGCGACAACTTAGCAACCTTAACATTCTTATCACCACACAAGTGACGACTTAGTTGTAGTAATAATATTCATATTTCGATTCATGTCATGCGGTGTGACTAAGTGATACTGTTGGCCGTCATGCGCATACCACAACACCCTCTTCCTTTATCCTAACTTGGGACAAACATGATACCAAAAATGATCTCATGCAAAAGTTCTTGGAAAATACTATCAATTGTCATTAATAGTTTAATACTTCTCTTTTAATGCTTTATGTACGTTGTGTGTAGTCTTCTTGTTTGCTTGCTTACCACATTGCACACAATATCTTTAACTAATTGTAAGTCTCACTCGAGGCAGCCTATACCCTGTCAATAGAAGTAGGTCCGCACTTTACGAACATCTCACCCTTCCATGATCCTACTTCCGAGTGGGATATACTGGTTTTTTTTTGTTCAATTTGATTAGACTTGATGGTTAATGACATGATTGACATAGATTGGGATATGAACTCAGTTAACCATTGATCTAACAATTGGACTACGGGCCCACCTAGGCGGTGGTTGAGAGTCCTGATTTCATCCTAGACAGTTGGAAAAATTGATCAACCAGCCCAATCAGGTTGCCTAGGCTGGCGCTTAATTGGGGTTGAGTGGGATCTAAGGCGGATCCCTAGGCGGGCTCGAACAATGGGTTCAGTTCAAATCAATTTATTTTCGTTGCCCAACCCGAAAGACATAGTTTGGTCAATAAGTATTTTATATCTAGTAAAATTATGTTAATATTTTTAGAATAAATGTTTAACCTTTAAATTGACTAAAAACACGTACCTTTAATATTGTTTATGACTTTACTACAAAAACACAATCCCTCTGTCTCACTATGATTATCCCATTTTTCCTTTTTTTCCATCTCATATCATATTTGATATCATATTTGATAATATTTGTGTGGTTATAATTCATTTGTACTTCATTCAAACTTTATCAACCACATACTCTATTTTTTAAGATCGCACCACTCTTTCTTGTCTCAATCTTAGCGGGACAAAGGTAGTAACACTTAATACATACTACCTCCGTTCTTAAATAAATGCAACATGTAAAATTTTACACTATTCACATGTTCTACTTTGACTACGCTTTATTTGTTAATGTATTAATAATTTATTTTTGAAAATATATTTTTAAATTTGTTTCATCCTAAATTTTCAAAATCTGTATTTTTAAATTTTTTACTAAAAGAAAATTAAATATACTAATAGTCAGAGTTGTGCATTGGCAAACGTGAAAAATTGATTGTTGCATTTATTCAAGAACGGAGGTAGTATGAATTATTTCTATACCAAAATATTATAAAATGATTAATTAATACTCCCTCCGTCCCTTAAAACTTTGACAACTTTCCTTTTATGATGCCCCACTAATTTTGCCACTTTCCCTTTAAGTAAAGAATTTGTACTTCCAGTTAATTCTCTCTCCTCTGCACAAACCTCAACCACACGGTTTTTACTTTATTAATCCCAGTGTCGTTCAAACTTGGCAAAGTTTCAAGGGACGGGGGGAGTACTACGTAGTATTTGAATTCATAATAAAAGGGTATTGCCCTAAAGAGGAGAAAAATAAAGTTGTTTCCCTGAATAGGAGTACTTTGTTTTATTTTCCTAAATAGGAGCAAGTACAACCATCCAGATAGCATAGTTCCATACTATGGTTCACAAGTCCCTAGATTACTTGTATTTCCGCCATTCATTATGTTACATATCAGTTTATCACAATGGTAACAACACATTGTCAATGCCTTTGATTCTTGTTGATGAGAAAAAATGACTATAAAGTATTTTAAATCAGTGACAGACCAAGAAATAAAATACAATAGATGGGTTGGAACCTGGAATTCTGCGGGTTTGGAGAACTTTTCACTGTCGGTGTTGAGCCCATG
Organism: Cuscuta epithymum; assembly: GCA_945859915.1. NCBI lineage: Eukaryota > Viridiplantae > Streptophyta > Magnoliopsida > Solanales > Convolvulaceae > Cuscuta > Cuscuta epithymum. Next base: position 121,497 of record CAMAPF010000923.1, read on the forward strand.
TAGAAGGAACAACAAGGGATCGCCCTTTCCTTTATAGAGATCAAACAAAACATGGACAATCTCATCTGTATAAAGGACCTTGTTAACCCTATATATTTCCTGAAAACAAGTAATAAACTAGTTAATGGGCTCAAATTCACTGCCAAGCTACTATAATAAGTATACTCCGTACAAAACCAAAGAAAAATTACCTTGAAATAGGATACAGGCTTTATTTCTCCCAGCCAAACTGCATAAGAATCTGGTAATCTGGGAGCAAATAGCATTGACTCCCCACTTGCTACATCCTTGTGCAAATAAAAAATATCAAGGTCGATTTCTATGGTCTATGCAGCCAAAGATTTGTGGAAATGCCTACATGGTGACTGCATCACCATTATCTGAAGGAATTTATCATTCTAAAAAACATATCTACTTTTTGTCTAGTGTTAACAATTTTTTATTAATATGAAACTTGATAACTCATACCTCTATACAAGTGGGTACATTTATTGCTAAAATGAGGCACTAAGGTTTCTATACATGCTGGGCTAAGCCCACTATAACTAGGGTTTCAGCACTCCCCTAAAGCTGGAGCAAATAGATCATATGCACCAAGCTTGTTACCATGTGAGCAATATAAACTGATTGCCGGTCCGCTAACAATAATCTCAACTATTGATTATTTTTATATAATCCCAACTATATGAACCGTCCGACAATAATGGTCCATGACCGCTTATTACCTGACTATAGGAGGTCAAAGTTTAAGCAGAAACTAAGGGTATTCTATAAATAATCTGAACTATGCTCATTCTTCTTTTAATAATCCCAACTATCAACTCAACTAGTTTTACAAAATGTAGAAATATTTATTTAAATTTTGAATTTTATAAATGAAATTTAACTAAATATATAAATGTATTGCATTTTAGAAATAAAAAATGTTTTTTTTGGAAAAAATAGGCTTAAATTGATAACACATCATTAAGAAAGTGGGTAATCCGACAAAAAGATTCCTGACAACCGCCGTCCTGCGAACCAGACTCGGAATTAATCACCTTCAAAGAAGCAATATAATGGGGTTTTGTCATGAATAATACTAAAAAGTAGAGAATGGACAAAAAAGAGACCTTTTTTCTAAATTTCCAGGAATGTGACAAATTAACACCTAACTGTCTAAATTACCCTTCTTTAGAGCACCGCATCGCGCCGAGATAATAGCGCATAACGTTAAATGCACTACCTGACATTTCATTCTTTAACAATTAATTCTGCTTGCCTTCAAAAAACAATTAATTCTTCTTTCTATTTTAGTATTATTTCCAATAATACATATTTGGATGTAAACACATGGAACTTAATCGTTTAAATTATTAAATAAAAATAAGTCTGAAAATCGTCCCAGTTGCTATCGCTCAAGATCGCCCTAGTGACAACCGTCGACGATAGTGACAGTGACCACCACCGGCAACAATTACAGTGACCACCACCGGCAACAATTACAGTGACCACCGCCGCCGACAGTTACAGTGACCGCCGCCGCCGACAGTTACAGTGACCGCCGCCGCCGCCAGTTACAGTGACTGCCGCCGACAATTACAGTGATCGCCGCCGACAGTTACAGTGACCGCCGCCGACAGTTACAGTGACCGCCTCCGATAGTTACAGTGTCCAATTCATACAGTGATTCTTGACAATTTTGGGCGGTGGCAAATCGCCTTGTGATCACCGTCGAGCAGTTACAATTACTCCCGACCAACACCGGCCAGTGACCAATACCACATCGCCACGGCTAGTGACCAATTCGCACCCATCCCATGCCACCAGTATCCCACTGCCACGGTCAGTGACTAATTGGCACCCGTCCAGTTACAATTACCAATGCATCCACTTACAACCCGTCCAATTACCCATAAACCACCGCTGGCCACCGCCGGCCGCCACCGCTAGCTGCCAACGCAGCCCCTCTCCTACGCCAACACCAACCTCACTTCCGGTGTACCCCAACCCCCCTACAGTGGTCCAACCTACCGGCCCTACCCTAGCCCCGACCCCCAACCCACTGCTATCGCCGGAAACCACCACCATCCACCACCGCTGGCCGCCACCCCCAGCCCCTCCCCTACACCAACACCAACCTCTTTTCCACTCTACCCCAGTCCCCAACCCATTGTCGGCCCCTGCTACCCCAGCCGCCACCACACCTGCTCAGCCCTCTCAATCGCTACCCCCACCCCTTCACCAGGCCCCGTTCGTACAATCGATGCATCGTACCATCATTCGTCGCCCCCAGAACCTGATCCGACCACCAGCTGCACCACATCGGCCCCTAGCCCATCCCAATCATCTCCCCTGCCCCAGACCCGTCGTAACCCCATCCTCTGCTCCCGTTAACCCTAGCTGCTGCTTACAATCATATCTCGCCACCGCTACCCGCTCGATTGGAAACCCTAGGCTTCAGATCTGGTAGTTGAACCATGTTGCACCACCATCGCCGATCTGAAGTGAATGACTACGGAAATCCGGCAAAGAAGAGGCGAAGAAGATCGAAGGCGGCGGCGGCTCTTGGTTGTACGAAGAAGAGCGAAGGCGGCGGCTCTTGGTTACGCGAAGAAGAGCGAAGGCGGCGGCTCTTGGTTGTGCGAAGAAGATGACTTCGCGCAGGGACGAAGTTTGCTGGGAGCCTGGGATGCCGCGATGATGCTATGCGTAAGACCTGGGCAATTTGGGCATTTCACGACATTTTAATCCCTTATTTGTCTAGTACGAAAAGTGGTCTTATTTTTGCCCACTTAAAAGCTGATAATCCTATTTTTGCCATTCTTTCCAATACAATTCGCCGATCCATTAATGAGCACAAATGAGCCAAAGACGGTTACGGCAATCCTCCCATCACCCACATCCAAATCCAACGTCTTACAAATAGGAACAACAATAACGAAAAAAACCACACAACAAAATAAATTGTCACTAAAGAAAAAAAATAAAGCAAATAAACTTGAGCCTCACGAGTACCCTAACATTCTTCATCCATTCTAACTGTAACAATTTCGGCGGGCTTATTGAACGAAGCCCGTCCCTTCCCCGTTATTTGTCCCATCCAAAGTCGTGTTATCTTCCCCAAGTTTGATACTGAGTAGGCATTGGTCTAGTCCTCCTACTCAATGTATGTTGTTCCATCTTTTTTAATAAATAGGTAGGGTGTTTCCTAGCCCCCCCCAAAAAAAAAAATCTTCCCCAATCTTGTCTTCTCTTTGTGCCTCCCAAATCTTTCTTCTCTTTTTGCTCCCTCGATGTCTCCTCCTTCATTTCCTCTCTCACGCCTTTGGTTATACTTTGCGCTGATTCTAATATAGACTCTTTCCCCCCTTCACCCATCCTGCCGTCAGACTTATTATCCCCCACATACCTGCGTTCTCTGCCAGAACTCGATGAACCCTCCGGTAGCCACTTGCCACCTCTGGTAAGGCTAGTCTTCACCTTGCTCCCTGCCTTAAGATGGACCCCAAATTTTTTTCGAGCACTAGATCTTCTTCATAGTTCAATGGACACAACTTATCTGAATGCCCAATTAAGCCGCATATAAAACAGAAATTGGGCAATTTCTCATATTTGAAATCCACCCAAAAACTTTTTCCTTCTTTTTTCAGGTTCATTCCCTTTTTCAAAGATTTATCAATGTTCATGGACACCCTGATTCTCATATAAGATTCCACTTCTCACTTTTCTGATTATCATCATATTTTATAAACTTTCCAATAAAATTTCCAACCCACCTTGCAGTACCTAAATTAACTATGCTATAGGGAACATTATGGATTTGAACCCAAAAATCAGCCTCATTTAAAACAATCTTATGCGGAATATCATCAGGTTTAACTTCTTTCAACAACAGATTACGCTCAAACTGACATGGACCTCCTTCAAGCACACGAATCATATCAACACGATGATAGAAAGTAAATAGGTACCTTTTTTCACCAACTTCTTTGATCGGCATTCCTTTCCCCAGCCTCCATCGTGAGGACATAAGCTCTTTGAGGGCTGGAAATCTGACCTTCTTGTTAGTCAATAGCACCCCGACCACCAAAAATCCCAGCTTGCTTTCCTCAATCGGAACTTCCTCAGCTTCGAAATCATCAAGGTCCAGATCTTCTTCCTCTGCCCCAATCGCCATTTTTTTGTATTTGTCTACAAAACTCTCCATTCACAGCACCCTGGTTCGCCGCCGCACCCTAGCAGTTCCGCCTCCACGAAATAGCCATCGCTTGACTCCGCAAAGCCGCCTTCAACCCTAACGCCGGATTAATCCTTCGAGCCGACTCCCTTGAGAATGAAAGTCCTCCCAGCGCCGAAGCCTCCAAAACCGAATTGATATCCACAATCGGCCGGACAATCCCAGCCTCTCGCCCCTCGACAATGTCGATGAACGAAGAACTAAGCGTTGCCTTAAAGCAACCCTAGAGAGAGAGAAACTACGCGTACAAGTGTAAATTTTCATTAGGTGTGTAAATATTTTTAGAAATAAAAAATGTTACATTCTACTTTTTATTTTTATTATCAGAAAAAAAATGTTTTTATTTTTTGATATATAGTCGTTTTTGGATTCTTTTAAAAATTCATGAATATTTTTCTTTTTAACTAATTTAAAATGATTTAGTATTTTAGAATGATTAGCTTTTAAATTATTTAATATTTTGAAAAAATGTATTGGTATATTATATTTTTCACTTTCTTAATTTGAAAGTCAAGGTTTTCATTTTTTAATTTGAATTTGTACTTAATTTCAATTTTATTTTCCTTAAAGGTTTTTGTATTGACCTTTTTACTCTCCTTTATGCATTTATATTTGTTATATATTTACAATATCTTACATGTTATGAAATGTTAATTTTGAAATTTATATAATTTTTCCCATGTTTCTATAAATATATATATTTTATATTCTTTAGTTCCATAAAGTATCTAAAAAGGTTAATTCAGTGAGCAAGAAAACTCATGGGCGTCTAACCACAAGGGGCTGAGTAAACTATTCAATCAAATCCATACCTTTCAGTGACATCCTAGCCAGAGGAGCAAGTAAAAATATTTTTATTAAATCTTTTTTACTATTTCTATTTATTTATGGAAATTTTATTTTGGGTCCAATAGAAGTCGACAGATGATAGTTCGGATTATTATAATCTGATACTTTTTTTAATTTACTGAACAAGTAGGCGGTCATGTCTGACCATTATTGGCGGAAGGTCCCTAAAGTTGGGATTATTCTAAAATGATCCATAGTTGGGATTATTATAAGTTGGCCGCCAGTAGTTGGGATTATTATTATCAATTTTCCTTTTATTAATATGAAATTTGATAATTGATAGCTCTATACAAGTGGGTATATTTATAGTTATAACTGAGGCACTATGGTTTCTATACAAGTTGGGTTAAGCCCACTATAACTAGGGTTTCAACATCTAGCAAAAAAATGAATCTACAAATGCAATCATCAATTGGAAAGAAAATACTGAAGGTCCTAATACTTTGTAGAATGAAAAGGTTAGAGCGTGAAACAGATAAGTTGTGGTGTGGTAGGCAGGTCAAGTTAGGATTAGGAGTCAATAGATAGTAGGTTAAAGTAATTAGATATTCATAGGTGACAGTAACTAAGATTTGTGCTAATTTGTACTAAGAGGATTTGCAAATTGAGAGAAATGACTGGCCAAAGGTAATCCTCTAAAAAAATTAAGTTCTTTTAAAGAGACAGTGAATTGATTTTAAGAGAAAAATAAATAAAGTTTAGTACACTGAGCTTACAATAGCTCCATAGAACCCAGGCTCTTTTACTCCAAACAGGTACGCAAAATAGCTCTCCTGCCTACAAGTAAGCCACCAACTAATTGGATAAATCAATCAAGTTGGGTAAATATAACAGTAAAATAAAAACAAGACCTCACATTGATAGAGCCAAATATGTACTGATATTGCAAAGAAGACATAATTAACCAACAGAAACAGAATAAAGCAAGGCTTGATTACTTGAATACCCAACTCTCACTAGTTACATTAGAAAAACAATCATCACTCTTAAAATTCAAACCAAGAAGGACGGGGTTGGAACAAGAACAACTAAAGGCCCTGATTAACTAAGAAAAAATAGAAGCACTTGCTCTTGACAATGTTCATAAATTGTACAATACTTTTACGCCTTGAGGCCTGCCTCAACGATTTTTGGGGCTAATATGCACTAAGGTGAATCCCAGGCAATGTTGAGGCTTATGTCTTTTTGGGTCGAGGCAAGGAGTACACAATGAGGCAGGATTGCATTTGCATCTTCTGATTTTAATTAAATAAGTTGTGAACACTGCAAACTTTACAAACAAAAGTCTTTTCTTCTAAAACCGCTCCGTGTCTTCATTTATCTTCTTCAAAAACCAATGTTTTTTACCCCGGAAGGTCAACCACCAAAATCAGTGGGGCAAATGTTGGGGGACATTTACCATTATTTTATTAATTTAGAGAGTGATACAAAAGAGAGGAGGACCAGACCAAAAACCTCTCATCAGATAAAAACATGAATAATAATAATAGAGTAAACGAAAATATTTTTTGGGGGGGGCTAGACCTGACCCAAAAATATAAAATAATTAAAAACGGAGATTAGGAAAACCAAATAAATCCGCATAATAGCTCCTCCTAACATCCTGGGGCAAGGTAGAAACCCGATCAAACAACATAACTTGGGCCGACTCGATATAATGGCCCGCTAAGCAGTGAGCCGGCCCGTTACCCTCTCTTCAAAAACCAATTTTTCAGCATGTCTCCTATTTCTCCTCTTCACTCTTCATTCTCTTTTCTCTAACTCTCATCTTCAAGGTATTCACTATTCTTTTACTCCCTCCATCCTACAAAACTTCGGCATATTGGCTATGACTTTTCTTGATCAATGATGATAAACTTTAGACAACGATTTTAGTTATTATATTTGTGTGAAATTTATAAATTTTACTCTTATGGAAGTTTTATAACAAGAATTTTTATATACCTTTAATATTTTAAATAATTCCGTGTTCAAAAATACCATAGGTCAAACATGACCATCATCGACCAAGGTCAGTATATCGGAGTTTTGTTGTGTTGGGCGGAGGGAGTATTTATTTATTTACCCCGTTCATTTTGTTTGATGTTATTATACACACATCACCGTGATGTGATAATGAGACCTCTCCTTTTGTGCAAGGTGTCTTTTTCCTGCTATATTTTCTTTCTCTTTTTACTGTAAATAATGGATGGATGTCGATGGTGATGGTGAGAGGGATAGTAATGGTAGTGGTGGTGATGATATGGTAATGGGGATGGTAGTTATGGTAATGTTGATGGTGGATTTGATGTTGGGTGTTGATCCCTATTCCAAACCACTAGATATTGACGATTTTTTATTAAACACCACGTAATAGCAAATATTGCCTGCTCCATCATTAGAGCTTAAAGTTTATTAGATTGAAGAATGAAAAAAGTCAGGGAAAATCCCTGAAAACGTTTTGGAATTCCAAAATAGGAGTAAAAACATAGTAGTGTTATTTGGGAATTTACAAACGTTTTTACTCCTATTTAGGGAAATTTCTCTTAATAATATTTTGATGGGGTCATCACCCTATTACTGTTCATTTTGCCAACAAATTTGTTGAACTTTAATTATTGATTAAATTGATTTTTAATATTATCTATAATACTTTTATACTCCATAGAGATTTCTTTTATGAGTTGAGGCTTATGCCTCATATGGCCATGGTTTTAAAAGGCGTTTGAGGTGTGAGCTTCTGAGGTGCTGAGGTGCCAAGGCACAGGGGCTGACTGGCTGACACCTCCAATTTAGTGAAGCCTAGAGGCACTAGGCACAGAAGGCATATGTTATGGATCCATTCTATGGAGAAGTATATCAACGAAGGCGTGGCCGAGAAGATTTAGAAAATATAGTGGGGCCAATCGAGAAAGATCAAAGTGTTTTACATGGCTGATCAGGGTGTTAAGGAAAGTTGGCAGCATTTAATTAATTAGATCCTAGTATTTCCAATTCATAGTATTTCCTAATTCAATTAGGAAAGCTGGCAGCATTTAATTAATTAGATTCTAGTTATTTCAGACTCAAAGTTATTTCCTAATTCAGTTAGGAAACTTTCTATTATTCTTATGCTTCCTATTAGGACTCTTGTAATCTCTATTTAAAGGGACTAGTATTGTTTAATAAAGCACTTTTGGGAAGAATTAATTTTGATGTGTCTTGACTAGGTCGGGCACTGATTAATTCCACCTTAAGACTCTTACATATTTATTTTTCATCACTCCAATAATCTGAAATTCCACCTTAAGACTCTTACATATTTATTTTTCATCACTCCAATAATCTGAAACTAACAATATTGATTCGGAGGTCTCAGTTGGCTCCTCTTCTCTTCTGAGATCTCGAATGAGGCCTTGGACAAGGTCGTATACGACTATACGCGGGTCCTTAACAGCATATGCCTTTTTTGAATCAAAGTTTATGTTATTTCACCTTGTTTGGGATGAATTTTTAAAGTACCATGTTTGAAGCTTGGAATTTTTTTAGTTTTTTCCCTCATATGTTTCCCACACTCAATGCTAAACACACCAATCAAATAACCCTAGTTCTCAGTTCCATCCACTTCCTAATATGTATGTGTAGTCTTCGAAAATCTAATGGGTCTTCATCAATCTCTCTTCAACTTCCAAGTAACAACTTACTGTGAAATTTCTGAATATTTATGATATATTATAATCTCAAAATGATAGGATATATATACAGCCTATTGAGGAGAGAATCTAAGGCATTAAATATACAATCTATTAATCTAAATAATAGAATATCCTATTTCTAGAAAGAATAATTACTGGTAATTAATACAAAATCAGATCTAAAGTACAACAGTAGTTATTCTCTAGATCAAGAAATAAATCCACACTCCCCCTCGAGCTGGGTTGTGAATGTAAAACATCCCAAGCTTGCTAATTAATTCTTCAAAAACAATTCTCGGTAAAGCTTTTGTAAGAATGTCAGCAGTTTGAAATTCACAGTCCAGGCACAACGACGCAATTATCAGGGGGCGCGCTCTACCACTGAGCTAATAGCCCATATCCCATCATCGTGCGAGCCTCCCACTGGAGGCTCATTATTATAAAAGCCAGAGAAACCCCATCCATGTTTTTATTTATTTTTATTTTTAACCCCTATGTCGCCACACGAGGGAGGGGACATGAGGGCCTAGAGAATCCTTTAAACTAGTTCCGACCTAGGTTAATAAGCTCATGAGCTTGGTCTGACTTCACCGTTCGGTGTCAAACCAAAATACTCAACAAGCATTAGCTCTCCCTGAAAAGGAGGTGATCCAGCCGCACCTTCCAGTACGGCTACCTTGTTACGACTTCACTCCAGTCACTAACCCTGCCTTCGGCATCCCCCTCCTTGCGGTTAAGATAATGACTTTTGTAAGAATGTCAGTAGTTTGAAATTTTGATGGGACATAACAGGTTTGAATAATGGAGTACTCTATTTTCTCAACAGCGTCTGTCTATGTCAATATGCTTAGTTTTGTCATGATGGACCGGATTTTTGGCAATGCTAATAGCAACCTGATTATCACAAAGCATTTGTATAGACCCTTCTTTAAATACTCCTAGCTCGCCAAGTAATCTTTTCAGCCACATCCCTTCACATATGCCAAGAGCTAGAGCTCTAAATTCTGCTTCAGCTGAACTTCTAGAGTATCTAAGGATTCTTGTAACAGTTTCCATGTGTTCCTCAGTTGGATTATTCATGTATTGGCTTACTACACTTATGGCTTACTACACTTACAGGGAAACCAATATCAGGTCTAGTGTGAGATAAATATATAAGTCGTCCCACTAGCCTTTGATATCTCCCCCTGTCCACTGCCCGTATCTGAGTCAATCTTTTTGTTAGAATCCATTGGAGTTGAGGCTGGTTTACACCCGAGCATTCATGTTTCCTTGAGCAAGTCTAGAACATACTTTCTTTGAGAAACAAAAATGCCATGTCTTGATGTGCAAATTCCATGCCAAGAAAATATTTAAGATAACCGAGATCTTTTATCTCAAATTCCCTTGATAAGAAACTTTTCAAGTTTATCAGTTCTTCCTTGAAATCACTTGTAAGTATTATATCATCAACATAAACTATCAATACAGCTATCCTTTGATCTTGTGAGTGCTTCACAAACAAGGTGTGATCTGCCTGACACTGAATATAACCATTTTTAATGATTGATTTAGTGAATTTTCCATATCATGCTCGTGGAGATTGCTTAAGGCCATATAGAGATTTCTTCAGTCTGCATTCTTTGTTTCGGTTGGATGAATTCTCAAAGCCGGGTGGAATATCCATGTACACTTCTTCTTCCAGGTCACCATTTAGGAAAGCATTATTCACATCTAGTTGGTTCAACGGCTAGTCTCTATTTGCAGCAAGAGATAGTAGAACACGAATCGTATTGAGCTTAGCAACTGGAGCAAAAGTCAATCAATCCCGTAAGACTGGGTGAATCCCTTAGCGACAAGGCGAGCTTTAAATCTCTTAATGCTACCATCCGCTTTATGTTTAATGGTGAATACCCATTTACATCCCACTGGTCTCTTTCCAGATGGTAAATTCATTATGTGCCAAGTCCCATTCTTCACCAAAGCATTCATTTCATCTTGTACAGCATTTTTCCAACTCGGATCAATCAGTGCTTCTTGAATTGTGTGAGGAATTTGTACACTATCAAGGGAAGAAACAAATGCTTGATAGGATGGAGATAATGTTTTATAGGACACAAAATTGACAATAGGATGTTTAGTACAAGCATGAACGCCCTTTCTTAAAGCAATATGCAGATCATCATTTATACCAGTATCACTATCATGACAAGAATTACTCATACCTGAATGTATTTCTGGAGGATCTGAATCCAGTTCTAATTCATGACAGTCCGGTAGATGTGTCCGTTCTTTCTCAGAGTGCCTCCTTTGATAGACACGAAGTTCTTTAGGTTCTGGATGAGAATTAACATTTGGTAACGGTTCAGAGGTGTTTTCGGTGGCTTGAGATGAACTGGAGACTTGGTTTTTTATGACCTCTTGACGTTCTCGGACTGTCACAGGTTGTGGACTGGTGAGTTCAAGAATGGGTGCAGTAGGTGAAATTTCGCTCATAGGACAGTTTGGAACAGTAATACCCCAAAGGTGAGATTCACTTCCATTCTCCCCCAGAATCTCGGATTTGTAGTAAGCTTGTGATTCAAAAAAGGTGACATCCATAGAGTTATGGGTTTTTCGTGTAGTAGGACAATAACACTTATAACCCTTTTGATTAGATGAATAACCTATGAAGATGCATTTGATAGATTTAGGATCTAGCTTACTATGATTTTGTGGATAAAGATGGACAAAAACAGTGCAACCCAAGACTTTAGGATCAACAAAGCTAATGAACCTTGTATGAGGGAATATTTCCAGAAGAGTTTGACACGGAGTTTGAAATTTCAACAGTTTAGATGGCATCCGATTAATGAGATAGGCAGCGGTGACAACTGCATCCCCGCAAAAAACTTTAGGAACGTGAGACCCAAACATTAGAGATCGAGCAACTTCAAGAAGATGTCGATTTTTCCGTTCAGAGGGGTGTCAACACAAGAACTTAAATGGATGATGCCATGTTTTATCAAATAAGTACCAAGAATAGAATTCATAAATTTTTTGGCATTGTCAGTTTTGAGTACTTGAATAGTAGTATGAAACTGAGTTTGAATCATAGAATGAAAGCACTGAAAAATTCCACTCACTTCTGGCTTATTTTGCATAAGAAATACCAAAAGTTAATCTTGTGTGATCATCTATAAAAGATACAAACCATCGTTTCCCTGTTATAGTGTTTATGTGTGACAGTCCCCACACATCACTATGAATCAATGAAAAAGGTTTTGATGGTTTATATGTCAATCTAGAAAAATTAGTCCGAGTGTGTTTAGCATGCTGACAAGTTTCACAACAAAAAGAACTTGGATCCTTATTTAAAAATAAGGAAGGAAACATTTTTTTATAAATACACAAAATTTGGATGACCAAGACGATAGTGCCATAACATGATAGCACTATCCGGAACACATCTTAGCACTGCCAATCCTCTTCCCCGAGTTCAAATCCTGAAATACACAAAGATTGGAGAAAAATTTTGTCATACAGTGATGTTCACTAGTAAATTTACTATTTGAAAGTAAATTACAATCTAATTTGGGCACATAGAGCACAGATTTGAGAGTGAGGTCCTTAGTTATTTTGACTGAACCGGAACCCTCAACTTGAGAAAGTGATCCATCTGCTATTTTGACGGTGTGATTTCCTTTCTTCAGGTGAAACTCAGAGAAAATTGATGCATCTCCTGTCATGTGATCTGAAGCTCCGGAGTCTAGAATCCATGATTTGTTAGTGCTTCAATTGACAAAGCAAGCAACTGGTTTATTACCTCTCATACAACAATTCAGTATCCTGCGTATCCTGCTTAGAGATTGGATGAATGGAGGGATGCTTCAGAAGTTCCTAACAGCTTCAAATTGAAAGAATTTGTGTCCATTGAATTTGCGGCTCTGAGATGGAGCCATTGTTTTCGTGAGTCATGATAGACAAGAGATGGACACGATCAGAAGAGGAGTACAGAAACCCTGGGATATCTAGTGCTCTGATACCATGTGAAATTTCTGAATATTTATGATATATTATCATCTCAGAATGATAGGATATATATACAGCCTATTGAGGAGAGAATCTAAGGCATTAAATATATAATATGTTAATCTAAATAATAGAATATCCTATTTCTAGAAAGAATAAATTACATGATACCGGTAATTAATACAAAATCAGATCTAAAGTACAGCAGTAGTTATTCTCTAGATCAGGAAATAAATCCACACTTACCAGCAGCAAAGATCATGTGTGACATCTGTCATGTAATTATCTTAATTTCTCATCCTTTTTCTTTACTTCTCTGTTTTGCTATTCTAATTTTTCTGTTTCGCATTCTGCTTTTTAGCACACAATATAGTTTTCCACTTCTATGTTGTCCTCTCTCATACATGAAGCTGCAGCAATTTTTAGAACTCAAATAATTGATGGATCATTAAAAGTTAGTAACTTGGTATTCACTGGACTCTCTTCTACTTACAACTTATCAGTTGTAAGTAGTATTTATTGTTTTATAATAATTAGTACTGTTTAACTATTGATGTTAAATTATTGACACTACATAGTTCATACTTGATATTAACTGCTACTTGATATACTCATATACTTAGTTTGATAGTCACACAGGAATTTCCATATACTTGAAATTCCATTATAAATTTACTATTTCTTTATGTTTTATAATAAAACTTTTTTCATTTCATTCATAGGAGCAGGCTCATCAGACACGATGACTAAGTTCTGGAAGGACCAAGAAGAGGGGTCTCGTTCTAATATGAATCATGTTTCATAGCATGGAACTAAAGTTAAGCTGTCTGAAGGAAAGAGTGATTGTGTATACGTGAAATGCAAGTAGTGTAGCAAGGTCATGACAGGTGGAGTCAAGGGACTAACACTATGTTTGGTTGAGGGGTTTTAGTAATGAAAGTAATGGAAGTGTTAAGCAAGGTTGATCTTAACATTCGATTAGAAGAGACACAAAAAAATTGGGGTGTTAGTAAGGGTTTGAGTGTGTTAAATGTAACCTTCCCAATTTTTGGTACAGAGATATTTTGGTCAATTTAAGTGAAAACACTTATGTTACTAACACTTCAATTTTTTAACTCTCTCAAACGAGGTAAGTTTACATTTACTTACCTTCTCTTCCTTACTAACACTTAATAACATTTTCATTACTAACACTTCTTAAGACTCCATCCAAACACAGCGTGAAAAACCATCTTGCGGGAACATAAAAATGTGGTATCATACAAAAATGTTTCGGATGATGTGGAGAAAGATATTCTAGCGAACATGAGAGTATCTATTATAATTATTACGGAGTATGAGTTATCTTATTTTAATTATTGTATCAATATTTTTACAATTAATTTTGAAGCTTACGCCTTGCGAGGCTTCAGGGCTCAATTTCGCCTTTTAAAACCTCGGCAATTCTCTTAGGGCACTAAGGCTTACTCAATCCATACAAACTGCCTCAACTACCCAACATAACTGATAGCACAAGGGGTGTAGAATATTTTGATAGGGTGTATGTAAGAAGGGGAAGGAGGAACGGGAATAGTCGGGAATAAATAATGAGCGGGTTTGTTTGCTATATATATGTTAGGGTGGGAAATAAGAGGGACAGGCTGGAATTCAGTAAGTCTTGGCTGGGCTTTGGGGCTAGAGAGAGAAACCCACTATCTTTCTCTAGATTGGACTGTTCTTGTTATTTTACGTCTCTTTTATTAATAAAATACTGCAACTATTACCGATTATTAGCTTGACTAACATTGGTATCAGAGCAAACGGTCCTGCGGGCTGTGAATGACACTGACGCGATCAAAAATGGAACATCGCTTAGAGAATCTCGAGCAAAACGTGAGCAACATCGAGCAGAAACTGGAACGTAACAGCACAGAGGTGCGATCGATAGCAGACAAGTTGGATGGGGTGATGGCCGAGCTTCGCCGTCTCGCGAACAACCAGAGTCATCGGCAATCCAGGAGTAGGTCGCGGTCGACTAAGCGAACCGATGCACACTCTCGGACAGGATCTTCGCAATCTGGAGGTGATTCTCATAGTGCGGCCGTTGATTCTCGCGAACCACATATTTCTCGTGCTAAGCGAGGAATTGAGAGAACCGGAAGGAAAGTGGATCTTCCTCTATTCAACGGAGAGGATGTTAATGGATGGATTATTAGAGTGGAACGTTTTTTCAAGTTGAATCTGGTGCACGATCATGAAAAAGTGGAGCTGGTTGTCCTGGCCATGGAGGAAAAGGCATTGAACTGGTTCCAATGGTGGGAGGAACAAAACAAGGAGAAAACATGGGAGAAATTCAAAGGAGCTTTGATACGGAGATTTCAACCAGAGCTGGTGCAGAATCCTTTTGGGCCTATGCTAAGCCTTAAACAGACTGGATCGGTGATGGAATATAGAGAACATTATGAACGAGTGGCAGGTCCAATGAAGCATACTGACGAGGAAATGCTCAAAGGAATTTACCTTAATGGCCTGAAGGAAGAAGTGAAGGCTGAGCTCAAGCTATACCCAAATGCTGCCCTTCCTGAACTGATGGATATCTCTCTGGTGTTAGAAGGGAAGAATGCTGCATTTCGAGGGGGAAAATATCAGGTTGGGGACCAGAGGAATGGAAAGGAGAAGGGAGAGACACTGAAGAAACCTCAACAGTGGATAGATGGAAGCAAATGGAGATCACAGACCAATATTCAATCATCTCAGGAAAAGGCTGGGGGTGAGCCTAAGATGGGAGTGAAACCGGAACTCAACAATAACTGGAAGGGTGGCCAGAGACTAACACAAGCAGAATTACAAGAAAGAAGCAAGAAGGGGCTGTGTTTCAAATGTGGGGAAAGATGGGGCAAGGAACATATCTGCAAAATGAAATACTACCAGTTTATTCTCATGGAGGGGCCTGAGGAAGAAGCAGAAGAAATGGAACCAGAAATGGATTCGAAAGAGCCAGAAAACTCTCGAGAACCACAACAAATGCTATTGTCAGCCATGAGCAAACAGGGGATCACTACACAGAAGACTTTCAAGTTGGAAGGGAAGTTGATGGGAGATGGGCTAAACAGATCCGTGCTGATCTTGATTGACAGTGGAGCCACCCATAACTTCATATCACAAGCCTTAGTGGAAGAATTACAATTGCCCTACATCCAGATTGAAGGATTTCAAGTGGAACTGGGTAATGGAGACAGAGTGAGCAACAATAGGAGATGTGTGGGGTTGCAGGTTGGAGTACAAGGTCTTGATATTATACAGAATTTCTACCTGTTGGAGCTGGGTGGAACTGACCTAGTGTTTGGGGTTGAATGGCTAGCCAGTTTGGGAAATGTAGTGATAAATTTCCAAGAACTAACACTTAAGTGGTGTGAAGAGGGGAGATTAAAGAGCTTAAAAGGAGACCCAACTTTAAGTCAAGTGCAAGTTTCGTGGAAGGCACTGGTAAAAGCTCTCCAAAGAGAAGGCCAAGGATTTTATGTGACTTGTGGGAACTCTCAGGAGGACTCTGTAAATGGAGCTGCACCAGGAGAATTTTGGCAGGAAGTGTTGGACAAGCATAAGGAGGTTTTCCAAATGCCAAAGGGGTTACCTCCTAAACGCAGTTGTGATCATGCTATCAACATTAGGGAAGGTGCTGAAATACCTAACATACGACCCTACAGGTACCCTCACTACCAAAAAGATGAAATAGAGAAAATTGTGAAGGAGTTGCTAAATACAGGGATCATCCAGCCCAGCACCAGCCCTTATAGTAGTCCTGTGCTCTTGGTTAAGAAGAAGGATGGTGGATGGAGGTTCTGCGGTGACTACAGGGTCCTGAACAGGATCACAATACCAAACAAGTTCCCCATACCCATAATTGAAGAGTTACTGGATGAATTGGGAGGAGCCAGGGTATTTTCTAAACTTGATCTTAAATCCGGCTACCATCAGATCAGAATGAAAGAAGAGGATAGACACAAGACGGCTTTTCGAACGCATGAAGGTCACTACGAGTACCTGGTAATGCCGTTTGGATTGACTAATGCACCTTCCACTTTTCAAGCTTTGATGAATCAGATTTTAAGGAAGTATTTGAGGAAGTTTGTTTTAGTATTTTTTGATGACATACTGATCTACAGTCCTTCAGAATATGAACACAAAGAACACTTGAGTACCATCCTCCAGTTACTGAGAGACAACCAATTGTATGCTAATCATAAGAAGTGTATAATAGGGCAGAAACAATTATCCTACTTGGGTCATATAATCTCTGGAGAAGGAGTAGCCGCTGACCCGGGCAAGGTGGTGGACATATTGGACTGGCCTGAACCTAAAGAAGTCAAAGGATTGAGAGGATTTTTGGGCTTAACGGGTTATTACAGGAGGTTCGTACAAGGGTATAGTAAGATTGCAGCCCCCCTGACAAACCTATTAAAGAAAGATGCATTTAAATGGAACCCCGAGGCTTCTCAGGCTTTTGAACAGTTAAAGAAAGCTATGACAACTTTACCTGTTCTCAGGGTTCCTGATTTTACCAAGACTTTTGTTGTTGAGGCAGATGCTTCCGGGACAGGTGTAGGAGCAGTTCTGATGCAGGAAGGGAGGCCTGTGGCGTATATGAGCAAGGTTTTATCTCAGAGGAACCAAGGCAAATCTGTGTACGAGAGAGAATTGATTGCAATCGTCTTGGCTATCCAAAAATGGAGACCTTATCTCTTAGGCAGGATCTTCGAGGTGCATACTGATCAGAAAAGCCTAAGGTTTTTAACAGAGCAGAGACTGATGGGGGAAGAACAACAAAAGTGGGTTGCCAAGCTTCTGGGATACAACTTTGTTATTAAATACAAACCCGGCAGTGAGAATAAGGCAGCAGATGCCCTATCCAGAAAGAGTAGTATACACAGTTTGTCCATTGTTACTTGCCAAGAGTGGCAAGGGCTAGAAGAGGAATTGAAGGCAGACCCGAAATATCAGAATATCATACAAAACATAATGGGAAATCCAGCAAGTATACCAGATTTCAAGTTCAGAAATGGTTTATTGTACTATCAAGGAAGATTGGTACTACCCAAGCAATCTTCTCGAATACCTTTAATATTGAAAGAATTCCATGATTCTGCAATTGGAGGGCATGCCGGGGCTTTCAGAACTATGAAAAGAGTATCTGGTTTATTCTATTGGGTTGGCATGAGAAAGGACATCCAAGATTATGTGCAAGGATGTGAAGTATGCCAAAGGAACAAGTACCAGACCCTCAGTCCAGCAGGGTTATTGCAACCTTTGCCCATCCCTGACAGAATATGGGAAGATATCAGCATGGACTTTATTGGAGGGCTGCCCAAGGCTCAAGGGAAGGATACAATTTTGGTGATCGTGGATCGGCTAACCAAATATGCTCACTTCATAGCTCTTGTTCACCCTTATACAGCCAAGGAGGTGGCAGAAGTCTTTGTTCAGGAGGTGGTACGGTTACATGGATTTCCCAAGTCCATAGTATCGGACAGGGATAGGGTCTTCTTGAGTTCTTTGTGGGCAGAACTGTTTAAGATGGCAGGCACCCAACTGAAGTACAGCACAGCGTACCACCCTCAAACGGACGGCCAAACTGAGGTGGTAAACAGGTGCTTA
Source organism: Cuscuta epithymum (assembly GCA_945859915.1). Classification (NCBI taxonomy): domain Eukaryota; kingdom Viridiplantae; phylum Streptophyta; class Magnoliopsida; order Solanales; family Convolvulaceae; genus Cuscuta; species Cuscuta epithymum. Next base: position 139,842 of record CAMAPF010000923.1, read on the forward strand.
GAGACATATTTGAGATGTATCACCGGACTGAAGCCTAAACAGTGGCCTAAATGGCTCTCCTGGGCCGAATATTGGTACAATACCAATTATCACATTTCCATCAAGAATACGCCCTACAAGGCCCTATATGGACAAGATCCCCCCGCTATTGTGAGAGGAGATGTAACTTTGTCCTCAGTAGAAGAAGTCAACAAGTTGACGGCGGAAAGGAATTTAATACTGGATGAATTGAAGACCAGTTTAGCTATGGCCCAAAACAGAATGAAGCAGCAGGCTGATAAACATAGACGGCCCTTACAAGTGGAGGTGGGAGACATGGTATTCTTAAAAATTCAGCCTTATAAAATGAAAAGTTTAGCTAAACGGTTGAATCAGAAGTTGAGCCCAAGATTCTATGGGCCGTTTGAGGTGATAGAAAAGATAAACCCAGTGGCATTTAAACTGAAACTACCTGAGGGGTGCACCGTGCATCCGGTGTTCCATATCTCTTTACTCAAGAAGGCAGTATCTCCTAACATACCCTGCCAGCCCCTACCTACATGCATTTCAGAAGAATGGGAGTTACAAGTTCAGCCTGAAGAAGTGGTGGATTACAGAGTGAATCCTGATGGGCAGAAGGAAGTGCTAATTCATTGGAAGCAGCTGCCAGCTTTTGAGGATTCTTGGGAAGATTTAAACAAGTTTCAGAAGCAGTTTCCAACATTCCACCTTGGGGACAAGGTGGTAGTTCAAGGGGAGGGTAATGATAGCACAAGGGGTGTAGAATATTTTGATAGGGTGTATGTAAGAAGGGGAAGGAGGAACGGGAATAGTCGGGAATAATTAATGAGCGGGTTTGTTTGCTATATATATGTTAGGGTGGGAAATAAGAGGGACAGGCTGGAATTCAGTAAGTCTTGGCTGGGCTTTGGGGCTAGAGAGAGAAACCCACTATCTTTCTCTAGATTGGACTGTTCTTGTTATTTTACGTCTCTTTTATTAATAAAATACTGCAACTATTACCGATTATTAGCTTGACTAACAATAACTTTGAAGATTGGCTCCTTGTTCAGAATCACAGTTTTAGTTAAATAGTTTAACACATGTTAAAATTGTAACACCCGCACTTGAAGAAAAGGAATCACACGTCAAGCAAATACGCATATGATAATCAACCAGATACCTAAATAGTTCATCGTGATCAGTGCAGTATCTACTTTGATCCTCGCCTCCCTAAACCACAATCGCAGAAAATGATCCTTATTTTTCTAATGGTGACTACGAATGAATGAATGAATGAATGAATGAATGGTGACTACGAACGAACGAACGCACGCACGCACGCACGCACGCACGAACGAACGAATAAATAAATAAATAAATAAATAAATAAATAAATAAATAAATAAATAAATAAATAAATAAATAAAACCTGAATAAAGTTCACAAATAGGACACGTTTTATTCTCAAAATAGGACTCATCAACTCCTATTTTATGAAGTTTTGATCAAATTTTTCTTCTAGTAGGAGTATATAAGTCCTACTCCCTCCGTTTCTATTTGTTTGACACACTTTCCTTTTTTTGGACGTTTCAAAATGAATGTTACACTTCCCATTTGGTAAACAAAACAAAGGACGTTTCAAAATGAATGTCACACTTCCCATTTGGTAAACAAAACATGCAAAGCAGTGTCCAAACCTTAAAATTTACCCCTAACTAAATTTTTTCCTTAATCCTTGAGAAGTCAAATTATGTCAAACAAATAAAAACGGAGGTAGTATTTATTTAGAGAATTAAACATACTTAATGCTAAATTGAACAGTTTCTAACGAATGAATGAATGAATAAGTAAATAGATAAATGATAAATGAAAGAGTAAAATCAGTGAAAGGGATACGAAGCAGAAAGAGAGAGACACCATTTTACCTGCAAGAACACGAAGCCTTGAGAGGGACGAGAGAAAGAAGAGAGATTGGCTCGTAGAGAATTGAGGAGCTTCTCGCGGTTCACTGAGTGAAGTTCCATGCGAACCTCCGGTGGCGATAGAGAAGACGCCATGGTGGTTTGCTATCTCTCGCAGTCTGACGGCTATCGGAGTATCGGTTCTTGAGCGCCGTGTGTTCCTTCTCGACACCCTATATGGATTGTTGGTCTAAGGTCAAATTGGTCATTGGATTTTGGTTTTTGTATATATTTTAGTGGAAATTACCCGTTTGGACTCCTTTTCTCTGCCGTATTTCATTTATATCACCCGATAATATTTCTTTCAATTTTAAACTTTTAACTTTTCATCATAAACTTTTTTATTTCAAAAATAGGTTATAGCTTGGGGTGAGTCTTAAATCAGGCCCGATTGAAATTTAGATTGGAGTTCTCTCCATTCGCTGATTGCCAACTAGAGATGGAAGAACTGTGTCTCTCCGTCATCCAAGCTTCAGACGATTTGAACTTCAGCACCGAATGTTCACCAGGAGTTCAATTGAATCGGATTTGTGTTGAGAGTTGGAATCGCCGGTGATAGCGCCGCCATCCGCCGAATCTGATTCGGATCTGCTGCAAATTTGGAGAAAGCCACTGTCCATGGCGTTGTGTATCTAGCATTCTGACTTCCTCCTTCGTATGTCTGGGACTAACCGGCGATGGAGAGTCAACGAATCGACCTTTTAAGGACTAGATTCTCACCCCTATCCATTATCAGAACATAACATAACCAAAAAAGAACTTACTTCTTTTTCGTTGGTGATGTTGTCTTTCTTTCTACCAGATTTTACAGTCCTAAAATGGAACTCGATCCCCTCTTCGTACTGTAGCTCCCTTCAAGAAGAAGTCAGATTCATATTATGTGAAGAAAAGGAAGTCGGTCCTCATGCTTGATGTTGATAGAAGAGAGGTCGATTCGGATGTTGTTGTGGCGTAATTTTTGGATTAACAACCTTTTGCGGAGCCAAAATTATTTTGAATCAAAGGAGCTATAATGACGTCCAGGTATATAATCAAATCTTACTTTTACAATTTTCGTTTAATCATCTATATTTTCAGCTTGTGTATTTAGAAATAGTATCATTGCAACTGTTAATCCTAACATCAAGATATGATAAAAACGTACTACGTATTAATTTATGCTTTGAACTTAGAGTTTAACATTGAAGTGTCTGTAACTTTTCATCAAGGACTTGATGCTAAATCAATAACAACAAATGGATTATTAACTAGTTCTCAAGGCCAAGTTTGAGTGGCTTGATTCCTTACCTTATTAACTAAATACAATCAGTACATGGAATGAGAAAATAGATTGTAGGAGTATGAAATGGATTATGGATAACACAAAAATTGATCTGCCTTCCCAACAGGACAGACATATTTGTGACTCTGAGTTTAGCAAACGACTTTGTTACCTTCAATTTTTTTTTTTTCATTCCTTCCATTTGATTAATCAAATATTGATTTATACTCAAGGTCTGTGGTCAGCCTATGATTGATTATACGTTTGGACAAAAAGTTAACTCCAGATTAGAACAACATTAATCATGATTATTACTTTACTAAGTAATTCAGGAATTTTATTTTGCTTGGTTCCGATGATATTGTTAGAGTTAATTACTTAACATTGTGAAATTTATATTTTTAAAAGGTAGATGAACTTTCACAAAGAAAGTTTGCTAAAAGACTGATGAGAATGAAATTTAGGAGTTCATTAAGGTGCTAAATTATACTCTGTATTAAAGACAGGTCTCTGCATGCCAATCCTCCAAACCTTATATGGATTCCTGAACCATTTGTTTTGTCAATGACTATGTTTGTCTTCAATTTTAAGGTGTTTTAGTTAAGCCACATTCAAATGGTTTTGGGATGCCAAATTTATCCTACCTTTTCAATTCATTTTCTAATCTACAATAAACAGGTTACATGCTCATACCAGGTTGTTTATTTATCATGTTTCTATCCGCTACCAGATCCTCACGACAACGAGCATGGCTAAAACAACATCACCGGCCGTTACTCAAATATTAGATATATTCCTCTACATATTCATCTTGATTTATATGGGCTACAAATGGTCTTATATAGAATTAACTTGCATGGGTGATGTTAGGTCTCTGTTCTCTAGTCTAGAATGTGTATGTATGGAAGATAGATCTGGGAATGAAGCTTTCCATTGAATGATGAAGAAGTTTACAGAATGATATGAAAGTTAGCGTAAAACTTCTATCACCGATATAGGCTCTGCGGCACTAGGAATATTGAAAAGCTTAACCTAGCCTTTCCCTTAAGGCATATATATAGCCTGACGGGAAAGGTAGGTTTTACAATCATTTGGGCTCCTTTTTCTAGGAGGCCCATACCTAAAAAGGCATGTAAGCCTTTATTACAAATTGCCTTAAAAGGCCTATTCATTATTCTAGCTAGTCTATTTATTTATATAAGCTAAATACAAAGAGCTAAGAAACATTGATCACAATATAATGAAAATATCTCTAACAATCTCCCCCTTTGTGATCAGATGTTCTTGCTTCTTCTTTTCTTCGCTTCTGAGCTTTAAAATAATGCTTTCTAAGGTTGAGTGCATGCTCGTAGTTTCTGAGTGACCTTCTTCTGTCAAGTTGTTTCTCGATGGCTTTCAAGATTTTATCGACTCTTTCCAATTCTTTGATTTCTTCCTTCGAGGCTTCATTCTGTCTTTTATCTAGCTCTTCTTTCCTTGGCTGGAGCTGTTCTCGGATGATTTGCAGGGTCCCATCACAGTATTTTTGAATGTCTTCAACAATCATCAGACGCTTCTCTTCTTTGTGATTCAGATAGATGACTGAGATGGGCTTGTCAAATGTATAATATGCTGTAAAGGTTTCAAGCCCAGGTCTATCCAAGTCCGGTCGTGTAAGATTCGCCTTTGAATAATTGTGCTCTAGAGTCATCTGGAGATCATGGGAGGCGTAGAACCGAACTTGTCTTGTCATGAATCTCTTTATGGCCTCAAAACCTTCTCTAGCAAGTCTGTCTTTGTGCATTGGGAGCTCCCTGCATCTCATGAACATTTGATAAATATCATCCATATGCAGTAGGAAGAAGTCATTCTCATGACAGGTGAACTCCGAGCCATCGGTACGTCGTAGACGAAAGATCAGGAACTTAATCGTTTCTAAGTAGTCTTCTGTGATATCCAGGATTTTCGATATAGGACATCCACTTGTTGCAAGATTATGATTTAGAACTTGTCTTCGTTCCCCTGTGGATCTGTGTCCTAGCATATACAGGTTACCTTCTCGGTATTTTCCTTTCAAGTGATTGATTCCTCGCATCTTTAATTCACTGAACTTCTTGATTTTTTCAGGTTGTCTCCAGATTTTCTCTCGGATTTCTTCTAGGAAGGGGGCTTTGATTCTAACAATTTCCCATTTTTCTTTGACTGGTTCTGGTGCCTTGGGATTTTCTTTATGATTCTCCCCTTCCTTGAGTTCATCTTCATCGAGTCCAATCATTTGTGCATGATATTTGTTGAGAAATTCTCTGAGTTGCCAGCTTCGACACATTTCGTACTGTTCCGCTTCCACTCTAAGATCATCCCACTCTGTCCACTCGCGAGGCCACTGATCATGAACTAGAAGGTCTTCCAGTTCATCTTGTATTTGATTACCAGAGGGCTTAGAGTGAGCTTGTTGTTGTGTCGAAGGCGACCTGTCATGTGAAACACCGGGATCCTCAGGATTGCCCGTTATCATCAGATTAGAACTAGGTTCTTTCTGATGGCCTGAATAGAAAGGTGTACTCGAAGTAGCAACCTCAGGACTTCCACTCCATCCTTGGTCTACATCTATGAAAGATGAGCCTAGGAGTGTTGTTTCTAGCTCGACCGGGCTAGATGTGGGTGGATTGGCTGTTTGGTTTTTGTGATGAGTGGATGGTGGGGGCTGATTGTTCGAGGATTCAGGTTGGTTGGATTGCGTAGAGGGTTGGCTTGTTGACGCATCACGCTCAAGTATCCTTTGCCTCTTGTCCTCCCCCTCATGAGGATCCGAGTCATCGGGGTCCTCATGCGAACGTTTGTGACCAAGGAGACTATCACGGCATGAGCTATCAGGCTTAAGGATCCGAAGAAGGTCTTTTTGTTTCTGGGTTAGGTTGCCTTCTTCGGTGGCTAGTAGTTGATCTAGCATAAGGTTCTCGAGTACCTCGAACGGTAAAGTTTTAGGGTCAGGAAAAGGTGTGGTCGAAGTAGGGGAGGACACTAGTTCTGTATCCTGGGTTCCCCTTGAAGCAGTAGGCGAGTGAGGTAGGGTAGTGGATGGTTCAGAGGTTTGTTGGGTAGGTATGATAGGAAGTGGTTGGGTTTGTTGGGTATGTGAGGATGATGGTTGAGGTTGGATGATGTCATTAAGCAACGCCGGGGTGTTCCTGAATTCCTGTGCCCGAGCGGTTATTGCTTCGTGCACCCATGGTTTAATGGTGGAATCCAAGAAACGCTGCAGAATGACTGAAAGGTCGGTAGGGTCAGGGTTACCGGTTACAGGGGTAGTAACCGTTGTCACAGCATCAGTAAAGATTACTGAAGTGTGGCCTGCGGATAATGATGGAGTTATCTGATGTGCAGCAGGACTTCCGATCATCATTGACGTATCTCCGATCGTTGAGGACAAGTAGAGTGCACCTGTTGTGTGCAGTGGTGTGAGCAGTGAATGTGTCCTAGAAAATGTTGAAAATGTTGGGAGGGTGGAAACTAGACTCAATGTGCTAGAAGGAGGGGTAGTGGTCTGGGGCGGAAGACCACAAAGTAAATCCTCAGCTGCTTCGTAAGGAGACAGCGAGGTGGGTATAATATCCCCTATATGTGAAACTACTACCTGTTGGGAGGCAGCAGAGTGGCTAGGTGAGGCTTGTGCATGCGCAGTTGGGCTAGATGCTGCGTCTTCTACTCGGAGACTGAAAATATCAGCCTCTGCACCTAAGGGGTTGGCCCGGTTTATGGTGTCTAGGTCTGAGCAGCTGTCGTACAAAGCTAACTCTTCTGCCAGGTTGCTTGTGGTTTGTACTCTTTGCACAGGAGTAGATGATGAGGCATTGTCATGACGCACCTTGGAGCGAGTCTCACTGATGATATTTCCTTGAGTGTCCTTGATTTGGTGAGACTGCTCTTGTGTTGTAGCCCGAGAAAGCCTGATAACGAGTCGTCCTTTCTTAGCGCGGGCTTTCTCGACTTTCTTGCCCTTTGCATTGGCGTTGTCGTCGTCCTCATCATCATCATCGTTGTCGTTCTTAGCCTTGCTCCCAGAGCCCTCATCGTCAGCGTCTTGTGTTGTGGCTACGCTTGGCGAATCATGGGTAGTCTCTTCAGCACGGGTGTGGCCCTCAGCAGACATAGTCTGATCATCATGGGGCCGGCTTGCCACTGGTCTCTGTGGCCGGGTTGAACTCTCAGGACCCTCACTTTCTCTCAGCTGACTCCCCGGGGTAGGCTCAGGGGGGTTTATCTGAGCCATAGGGAGTATAATGTTGTTCTCCTCGCTGTAGCGTATGACATGTGGATCATTCCGACCAGCTAACAGGAGGAGAGGGACAGGAATAGGTAGTGGTACCAGTGAGCGTACCTCTGGCATTCTCTTCAGATATTGTAGGGCTGGAGTGCTGACATTCTCAGATGATTTGCACCTTTGAATCGTAGGAATTGTTCTGCAGAAATGTCGCACCAACAGTGAAAACCATCTCATGTATGGTAGATGCTTGATCAGATCAGTGTCAAACTTCCTTCTTCGCATTTCCAGAATGTCACCCCAGATTAGTGAGGCGAAGTCATAGTTCTTCATGAAAGCGATGCCGTGAAAGATGTAGACGAGGTAACCACTGCATTTGTCGAAGCCGCTGTGCTTAAATGTGCAGCACTTGTTCAGTGTAGCCATAAGTGTCCTCCAAGGTCGTGGAAATCGTGCGGTCTTGATTGCAGACATCAACCGGAGAGGTTCAGCGTGACCTAGTGTGATCATGTCCTCAAAGATTTGCGCTTCTGAGGCCAACGCATCATAATGTTCCTCCTCCGGGATCTGTAGCACTTGTTGGACCAGCGCCTTTGTAATGGTGACTCTTGTGTTGCAGATTGTGGCAGCTAGAACATCATCGAGTTGCCTGCCATTCGCATCAACGTCCTTGTCAAGTGTACCCCAGAATTGTTGGAGATACACCTGAGGGACTTCAGCGTTTTCGCTCAGTGCATTCCACAGCTTGTGGCCTTTCAAAATGGAGACGACCACGTCATCTTGACAAGAGAACACTTCTGGATCAAGTTGTGAGTTGTTCTCTTTGATCGGGATCCAGTGTTCCCTAGCATAGATCATGTTGATTGGAGTGTTGGCAGCCATTTCAGTCTGAAAATGATAAACAGATTAGAGCATACGATTGAAAATGGCTAAGTCCACAACTTCTGGTCACTTGGGCCCTTTATTGTTGTTTTTTTTTTTTAAGTGGGGCCCAATTTGATCTGATTATTGCTCTTTGGTGTAAGGTTGGGCCTGGACTTAGTATGTTTTGGCCCAAAAGAAAGATTTCCGCTAAGGGTTTAGTTCGGGTTGGGCTTGGTTTCGCTCCACTTATTCGCGCAGCCCAAAAGATTGCCCAAGGATAAGGATCGCACTAGCCTATTCGCGCAGGCCCCTCCTAGATCGCGCAATTGGGATCGCGCAAGGGGGAAGGATCGCGCAAGGGGCAAGATCACGCAAGCCCTTTCTGATCGCGCATCTACTATGGATCGCGCAACCTCCTTAGATCGCGCAGCTCAAGTCAATCGCGCAAGTGTGAAGATTGGGCAAGGCCGGGGATCGCGCAAGTGTGAAGATTGGGCAAGGCCGGGGATCGCGCAAGCCTGTTATCGCGCAATCAGACCGATATCGCGCAAGAGGCTAGATCGCGCGAGGGACAAGGATCGCGCAACGAGAAAAGATCGCGCATCCTCTTCTGTTTGCGCAACCTTTGTATATCGCGCGACATCCGAGATCGCGCAACAGGCGAGATCGCGCATCTGGTTTCGCGCATCAGTCCTTTCTCAACCCTGTTCGTCTTCTTCGTGAAATACCTGGTCATCACCTGTGAAGTATTCATATGAAAGCAAGAATGTATGGAGATTTTACCTTTGAAGTTCGTGGAGGAGATCGAGAGCTTGAGGGAGAAGGGAGATGCGATTTTTAGCTTGGGGGATTGCAAGAGTTTCGCGCAAGGAAGAAATGGAGAGGGGGTGTGCGCGTTTTCAATCGTTTAAATAGGCCCGGGGAAAATTTGAACTTAACGGGCCCAAAACAGTCTGAATTCAAATTTAAAATGCTCCCCCTCAACACTTGCTTCTCTTTAAAAATGAAAATTTTAGCAAACTCCCCCTCAATTTATACACAATTTTGAAAAGCTCCCCTCGATTTACGAACAATTTTAGAAAAGCTCCCCCTCAACTTATGCATTGAAAAAATGATGCATGAGAAATAAAAGGAAAACATGTGATGAAGAGAAAAGAAAAAAAAATGATGCATGAGAGAGAGAAAAGAAAATGTGATGCAAAGAAAAACTAAAATGCATAACATGAAAGCACACGCACACACACAGTTCAGATGTTACTCAGTCGTTTAGGTTCAGCATCCCCAACTTAGAGATCAGGAAATTGAATCTCTTTTCATCCAGGGCCTTTGTGAAGATATCAGCCAGTTGCAATTCCGTAGACACAAAGTACATGTCCACGGTGCCTTTCTCAACGTGATCCTTTATGAAATGATATCTGAGATCAATATGCTTTGTCCTTGAATGATGGACCGGATTGCACGTGATGGCTATTGCACTTTGAGAGTCGCTGTAGATCGGGATGTGTGAGAATGTGAACCCGTAGTCTTTCAGCTGGGTCCTCATCCATAATATCTGCGAGCAACAGCTAGCAGCCGCGACATATTCTGCCTCAGCTGTAGAAGTGGACACACAATTCTGCTTTTTGGAGGACCAGCACACCAACTTATCACCAAGAAATTGAGCACCGCCAGATGTACTCTTTCTGTCCAATTTGCAACCCGCGAAATCAGCATCTGAGTATCCAACAAGGTCAAAGCCTGATTCCTTGGGATACCAAAGGCCCAGATTGACTGTTCCTTTGAGATATCTTAGTATTCTTTTAACAGCATTCAGATGTGATTCCTTCGGATTTGCTTGAAAGCGGGCGCATAGGCAGGTTGCAAAGACAATGTCTGGTCTGCTAGATGTAAGGTACAGCAAGGAACCGATGATAGCCCGATAATTGGTAGCATCGACTGGTTTCCCGGAAGGGTCAGAGTCGAGCTTTTGTGAGGGAGACATGGGGGTTTTCATCGTTGACTTGCTGTCCATTTTGAAGCGCTTTAGCATATCGTGAATGTACTTGGACTGATTTATGAAGATTCCGTCCGGCATTTGCGTGATCTGAAGCCCAAGAAAGAAGTTCAATTCTCCCATCATACTCATTTCGAACTTGGTGCGCATCAGGTTGCTGAACTTTTTGCAGAAATTTGGATTTGACGAAGCAAAGATGATATCGTCCACATAAATTTGTATCAGCATGATGTCACCCTTGTGTCTTTTGATGAAGAGAGTTGGGTCTATCTTTCCCTTCGAGAAGCCTGATTCTACAAGAAAGTCTGATAGTGCTTCGTACCAGGCTCTCGGTGCTTGTTTCAGACCATACAAGGCTTTCCTCAGCTTATATACATGGTTGGGGCGTTCAGGATCAACAAAGCCGTTAGGTTGTGCAACGTAGACTTCTTCTTTCAAATCTCCATTCAGAAATGCTGTCTTTACATCCATTTGAAACACTGTGAAACTCTTGTGTGCAACATAAGCTAGAAATAGTCTGATGGCCTCAATCCTTGCCACTGGTGCAAAGGTTTCATCGTAGTCGATTCCTTCTTGTTGATTGTAACCTTTTGCAACCAGGCGGGCCTTGTTTCTCACGATCACACCATCTTCGTCTTTCTTATTTTTGAAGACCCATTTGGTGCCAATAATGGTTTTCTTGTACGGCCTTGGCACCAGGGTCCACACTTTCAATCTTTCAAACTGGTTCATTTCTTCCTGCATTGCAATCACCCAGTCCGGATCAGCCAATGCGTCAGTCATTTTTGTTGGTTCTTTCTGACTCAGAAAACATGAGTATAAGCATTCATTGACTGATGCCGTTCTGGTTCTGACTCCTTGAGATGGATCTCCAATTATCAGCTCTGGCGGATGTGCTCTAGTCCACTTTCTCTCGTGCTGTAGAGGTTGTGGAGTTATGATTGGATGATCAGGGTCAGAATATTCTTGCTCTGGTTCTGCTTCTGGGGTTTCTTGCGTTGCAGCTTCTTCATGTTGATCATTTACAGGAGAGGTTGGTTCATGTTCAGCTTCATTATCTGTATGCTCATCATCATTCTGAGTAGGAGTGTTGGTTTCTTCAGTGGTTGGAGCAGGTAACAGGGGGTTCTGAGTGGTTGTAGCATTTGTAGTTGGTGCTGCACGTGGTTGGCTGTAAAAATGCTCAAATAGAGAATCCAGAACCACGTGCTCATCAGGTCTTGTCTCACCTCCCTGCCCTCCTACTCCAGAAGATGATGGAGTTTCATTGTTTGCAGAGGTTGATGGTTCAGACTGAAAATGTTCAGAAGCCAAGTCCGCCATTTCATAGAAGCTCACATTGATGCTCTCCATGACGGTTCTTCTGTCTTTCAAGTATACTCTGTACGCCTTGGAGTTGGTAGAATATCCAATGAATATTCCTTCATTTGCTTTTGGATCAAGCTTTCCCCTAGCATCCCTGTCGTTCATAATGTAACATTTACAGCCGAAGACGCGGAAGAAGGCAATGTTAGGGATCCGCTTGAACACAATCTCATAGGGCGTCTTGTCAAATCTTTTGTGGATCACTGTCCTGTTCTGTGTGAAGCAAGCCGTGTTGATAGCTTCCGCCCACATGAAGTGAGGAAGCTTTGACTGTATCAGCATGGTTCTGGCTGCTTCCACCAAGGTTCTGTTCCGTCGTTCTACAACGCCGTTCTGCTGTGGTGTCTTAGCTGCAGAGAACTGTTGAGTAATTCCCTGAGCTTCATAGAATTCGGTCAGTTCCTTGTTCTTGAACTCCGTCCCGTTGTCAGTTCTGATGATCTTCACATTCTGCTGTAGATAGTTCTGTATGGTCCTGATGAACGTCATGATTAAGTTTGCAGTTTCGTCCTTGGAGCGCAAAAACTTGGTCCATGTGTAGCGTGAGTAGTCATCCACAATTACCAAGGTATATTTGCGTCCACTGATGCTATGCACGCGCATCGGACCACACAGATCCATATGTAGTAGCTCCAGGGGACGAGATGAGGAGGGAAATTGTTTTGACTTGTGTGATGCTCTCCTCATCTTTCCCAAATGACATGCAGAACAGTGATGGTTGGGGGAGTTCTTCAGAACAGGCAGTCCTTTCACCAACTTCTTCGAGGAGAGGGAACTGATGGCTGGCAGATTCAAGTGTGAGAGACGTCTGTGCCATAGATTACTTTGTTCTTCAGATGCTTTGGACAGGAGACAGATGGATATGGGGGATCGTACCGATTTCAGATCAATGGTGTAGAGATTGGTTTTCCTCTGACACCTTAATAATGGTGTCCCACCCATATCCATCACACAACATTGCCTAGCATGGAATCTCACTTCCATTCCATTATCACAAAATTGTCCGATGCTAAGCAAGTTGTGCTTCAGTCCCTGCACATACGACACATTTCTGATTGTGACGCTCTCACAGATGACATCTCCTATCCCGAGTATGGGCGATGAAGCATTGTTCCCAAACCTCACGTTTCCTCCAAACCTTTCAGAATAGTTGCTCAGTAGTTCAATCTGTCCAGTCATGTGTGACGAGCAACCCGAATCAAGATGCCACACATGACTGACCTGCAAAACAGATTAGTTTCGCTTAGGTACCCATCGCCAGATGGGTCCTTCTTTATCAACAGTGAGCAATTGTTTCAACTTCTTTTTGATTTGGGATCCTAGGCTGGCTGATTGAGAAGAGTTTTTCATTTTTAATTGTTCTGCTTCAGCCTTAGGAACCCATTTTTGTTTTATTTGAATGATTTTTGGAGCGAGGGAACTTTCATTTGTCCTAAGTGATTGTTCAGATAAGTGATCTTTCAAAATTGGTTCACGTGATAGCCTTCTCAGATGTTTGACTGAGTGAATCTTGAGAGGATACCTTAAAAATGGCAATTTGACCTCACTCTCAACATTCACCCTATCAATCTTGGGCTTGTTCACAACATTATCAACAATCACAGGATCATTAGCTTTGCGAGAAGAAACAGACTCAGAACAACAACATTTCATTGATTTAATGCAATTCAGAGAAACACATTTAGTACAACGATTCGAGACAGGAATCTTAGAACTAGAAGACTTAGGAGCCACTCTTTTAGCACAACTAGTAGAAGGCTCACTAATGCTAGAACTAGATTTATTCTTAACATAAAATATGGCGCTCGACCGCTGACACTTATTTCTTAATCTCGACTCTTCTTCTCTCTTCTTCCTTCTTATTTTGTCTTCAATCCACTCTCCTTTCTTCTCGACTCTCTTCTTCACATCTTTCCCTGTCGGAGAATGAGACTTGGGGTGAGAAGAAGAAGTCTTAAAACTATCGCTTGAGTTTTCAGAAGTGTTTTCAGAACAAGAAGGAGAAGAGGGTTGAGAAGTTGTGTTAGACTGAGAGGCGGTTTTCAAAGAGGTTATTTCTTTTAAAAGTTCATCCTTTTCTTTTTCTAAAACCTGCTTTTCCTTTTCAAAAGAATCTTTTAACTCAGCAAACTTTCTCACCAATGGTGGAATGTAAGCTGGTTTCTCAATTGGTTCAGATGTGGAAGCCTCCTCTCCGTCTTTCACAGCTTCCTTTTCAGGAGGATAGGTCAAGATTTCTTCAGCAGGGGTCAAAGGGAGTGCTTTGGTTTTGTAGCTCTTGTTTAACTCTGTGTAGTCAAAAGGAACCTCGACACCAGCTTTTGTCTTTCTCTTTTCATCCTCAAGGGCATTCGTTTCTTCAGCACCAGTGAAGGCCATGAGTTTGGTCAATCCTATTTTCATGTATCTAACATCATAGAGTTGTCTACAATTGACCTTTTTCAGGTTCTGAGGATTGGTCAAACCCAAGCCTTCTTTGGCGTTATAGAAACGAGTGTCCTTAGGCTGGTTAAGGAAAATAGTCTGATCTGTTTGGTCCCTTTTGGCTAACAGATCCTCAAGTTCTTTGATCTTAGTATATAGAGCACCCCTTCTTTCCATTAGCAAATTATTGACACCAAAAAGCCTAATTCTTTCCTTTTCAGTTGTTCTAAGCTTCTCTGTCAACTCTTTCTCACTAGCACTAAGTCGCTTATTCTCAGTTGTGAGCTTAGTGATTGTTTTCTCTGAATTGATTATCTTTATGTTTGAGCATGTCTGTTTTTCACGCAGTTGATTATATACCTCATACAACCTTTTGTAATTCACCTCTAGCTCCTTAAATTTATCATGCATATCAGTTCTAGAGCAAGTATGGACAGATGAATTAGAGGTACTTACTTCATTGTCAGTGTTCCTGTTCTCAGCTGACAGGGCAGTCATTTCATCAGCATGGGTTGCAGTAGGCAGGTTCTTCTTCACCTCAGCTTTGTCTTTCTCCTTCTTTTCCTCAGCAGCAGGGGTTGACTTCATCTTTCCTTTCTTCTCAGCATCTTTCTCTTTCTCCTCTTCTTCAACAACTGCCATCAAGGCCATATTCTCTTCTTCGTCAGAGTCATCCATCCAGTGATCTTTTTCAGCCATGAGGGCACTCTTCTCAGTACTTTCTTCCATTGTCAGCAACATCTTCTTCTTGTTCAGATTCATCTTCTACTTATAGTATTCAGCATCCTTCCTCCTCTTTGGCAATCTGCAGTCCTTCATTAGATGTCCAGTCTTCCCACAATTGAAGCACTTCGGAGCATCCTCAGCAATACCATTTTCAGACGATTCAAAAGATCGCTCTTTTCTCTTGTTGTTGCTGGAGGAGGACTTGCGGAGCCTGTTGTTAGAGGGGTTCTTCTTCTTCTGCATTTGGTTGTTGAACCTGGAGGTAAGAAGGGCTATCTGCTTCTGGAAGTCACGAAGCTCATCATCATCAGAATCTTCCCAAAATCCAATGTCGCTGTCTGCGCTTTCACTTTCATCAGCAATCATCTTATCTTTCTTGGAACCAGACTTTGAAGGCTTGTCAAGCATCAGGGCAAGGGTGTCAGCTAGCTTGTCCACAGCTCCCTTCCCTTTGTCAGCTGTCACAGTGGCAACCACAAAATCTGAGAAATCTTCAGCATATTGGTCAAGTGTGTTGTACACTGCATGGATATCCATCTCATCCAAATCCTTTGTGTGCCTTATCTGTGAGCTCAGCTTCTTCCAGTCAGCTCCAAGAGAAGATAGAAATCTCACGTTCAGTTCCATATTGGACTTATGCACGCCAATTTTTCTCATCTCATTTATCAATTGCAGAAATCTGAGGTAGGTGTCTTCGAGTGATTCTCCAAGCTTGGCTTTGAATGAGTCATAAGCAGTGAATGTGCTAGCTTTCTTCGCTTTTACTCCGATCTCAGTGCCTTGCATGATCTTGAAGATCTCATCCCACATCTCTTTTGCAGTTGACATGCTGTCAATCTGCATATAGATGTCGTTCGGGATGGCCTGCAACAGATAGGTCTTGGCAATGAGATCTGCCCGGAGTCTTGCTCTATCCTCATCATCATATTCATCTACCGTCTTTGGTCTCCATTCAATCTCCACCGGTGGGTTGTTCCCGTTGTCTCTCTCAACAGCTATCATCAATTGAGCGGGTCCATTGGTGATAGAGTCAAGAAGACCTGAGGATTGGTCCTTGCTCTCAAGAAAGTTCAAGAATCTGTTCTTCCATACGTTGTACTCACCCCTTCGCAGGATTGGGGGTCTTGTATCATTTCCGATTGATAATGCGTCCATGTTAAATGATCGGGCTGATCAGTTGATTGATTTGATTCTGTTTTGTTGGTTTCAGTACTTTGGGCAGAAGGTCCTTTGCAAGTAGAATCGCTCAAGTGTTGAAGGATCGCTCAACTTCACTAACAATCTCTCAACTTTACAAAAAGATCGCTCAAGTTTACAAAGATCGCTCAACTTGTAAAAATCGCTCAACTCTTTGAAAAGATCGCTCAACTTACTAAAAAAATCTCTCAACTCATAAAAAGATTGCTCAACAAAAAGAAAGATCTCTCAAGTCCAAATTGGCGCAACTTAAGGATTGCTCAGGTGCAAATCGCGCAAGTCTCAAAACAATCTCTCAACTAAAAAAAATCTCTCAACATTCAAATAGCTCAAGTCCGAAATGGGGCAGCTTCTCAGATCGGGCGAGTCCAAAAATGCGCAAATCAACGATCGCGCAGGTGAGCTTGCGTGAAGTGAAGATCGCGCAGAAGACGTTGAGCGAAGTGCAAGATCGTGCAGTAGTCAAATGAGGATGGCGCAAGTCCAAGTATCGCGCAGGATGTATTGCGCGAAACTCGAAATCGCGCAGGAGAATCGCTCAACCTGTTCTTCTTCTTCCAGACGTGTTGCGCTATACTGCAGGATCGCTCAAATCTGGCTTAACCTGTACGCCAAATTTCAGATCGAGATTTTCTCCAGGAATGATCCTAGCAACAGTAGAAACCTTTTCCTTCAGCCATTTTCCTGTAAAAACAACAACAAAAATAGAACCAGAAATCGCTCAAGTGCGAATCTTCAACGGTGAAGAAACGCGCAAGTGTATTTTTCCAGCTTTCAATCGATCGATCAGCTCCATCTCTGATACCAGATGTTAGGTCCCTGTTCTCTAGTCTAGAATGTGTATGTATGGAAGATAGATCTGGGAATGAAGCTTTCCATTGAATGATGAAGAAGTTTACAGAATGATATGAAAGTTAGCGTAAAACTTCTATCACCGATATAGGCTCTGCGGCACTAGGAATATTGAAAAGCTTAACCTAGCCTTTCCCTTAAGGCATATATATAGCCTGACGGGAAAGGTAGGTTTTACAATCATTTGGGCTCCTTTTTCTAGGAGGCCCATACCTAAAAAGGCATGTAAGCCTTTATTACAAATTGCCTTAAAAGGCCTATTCATTATTCTAGTTAGTCTATTTATTTATATAAGCTAAATACAAAGAGCTAAGAAACATTGATCACGATATAATGAAAATATCTCTAACAGGTGAAGTAATCATGTGACTCAAATATCTAATTTTCATAGTTTCCAACTTTTTCTTTTCTTGGACCATTTATCCTATGAGTCTGAAATTCGGATCTAGTGAATTTGACTTCTAATTTGTTACTGTGGGTGTGTAGTGGTTTTTATTTAGTTGTTTGTACCCCAAAAGGCTTTACTAAGTTGTGTTATTCTTTTTTGTTTATTTTGTTGTCTTCTTGTACGAAAATATGTTGGTATGTCTGTTTTATAGGTGTAGTGGTTCCTTGTAATATTAATTTATTCTAAATCTGTGTTATAATGATTGCATTTGCATTGCAGGTTTATAAGAGAGAAATGAAGATAAGGGAGACAAACTTGATGACTTTGTGTTGAGATGAATTAAAGGAAGAAGAATTCACAAGAACCAAAGTGAAATTATATGATAGATGAATGTAATAAATTGAAACAATATGTTAAATTATATGTTTATTTTGATACTTTTATATGTTTTTTTTGTTGCATCTTGTTGCTTTTTGTTGAATCATTTGTTGCATCTTGTTGCTTTTTGTTGAATCATTTGTTGCATTGTCTTACTTTTTGTTGCAACATGTCGCTTATTGTTATTTATTGTTGCTTTTTATTTTTGGTTGTTTATTTAGGTTTATATTTATCTTATCTACTTAATTAGAATCAATAACCATATATATAGACTTATATATAAGTACATAAAATTATAAAATTGGACTTGTGAGTACCAACAACTAAAAGACATGAAGCAACAATAAAAAACAAAAATTTAAAATTTTTCAACAAAGATAAACACAAAGAAACAATATGCAACAAGAGTAACTGTACATGTTTCAACTGATAATAGTAATTGTAATAGTAGTAGTAATAATAACTCAATTTTTTAACTTTTTGAAAATATTAAATTAATTATTTTTATATTTTAATTAAAAAAACTAGAAACATAGAGAAACAGTGAAAAACAAAATCTTTAGAACTATCAACAAAAAATATATATATATTTCATTTTTTTATATTTTTTATAAAAATATATTTTACATTTTTTTTTATTTTTATATTTTATATTTTAACATTTTAAGATTTACAATTTTTTAAGAATGTTTTTTTTTTTCAATTTTGAGAAAATTTTCAATTTCTTACATTTTAATATTTATATTTTTAATTTTTTTTTCTTTTTATTAAGATATTAATACTCTATTATTTTTAAATTTCATTAAAATTTCAAGTTAATTACTTTTTTATTTCATTAAAATTTTATTAAAGAACTATTTTTTTCTTTTATAAATTACAGTTTTGCCTAAATTTAACATTCTGATTTTCGTGTTTTGTCTTTATGTTTAATTCTTTTACATGTTGTTAGTTGTTCTAATCTTTTCCGATTTTTTAAAATTTATTTTCAATATTTAATTTACATTCTTTTCAATATTTAGATACTGTTAAATATAACCTTTGATTCTCTTTTTTCTTGAAGTTTTTCAATTTTAATGTTTTATTTTAACTCTTACAGGTTTATATGTATTCTACATAAAGTTAAATAACTGTGTTTTTTAATTTATTGAAAAAACGTACTTTCTATTCTATTTTACAATCTTTCACAATTTTTAAGTTATTAACATTGTTCTGATCTTTATATTTCTAAATTTTATATAAGTTTCTTAACTTTTTTCTGATTCAACTATAAAATAGTATTCTCTTAATTTTATAAATTTAATTACATCTTTTCAATTTGGGAATTTTTTATATTTTTTTAATTCAAGTTTTTACTTTTAGTTTTTAGACTTTTATTACTTCTTGTATTTTGATTTATCGTTTTTAATTTTTAATAATTTTGCCATTTCTGTTTTGTAGTTTTGATTTAAAAACAAAAAAAAGTAGTGTAATTGGTGTACATTCTATTTTTCTATTGCTTTGTAACTAACGTGGCTATACTTCAGTTATGCTAAGTTGTTAACTTTTGTTATGTACGCTTCACAGGACCAAAGCATCCCGTTATAATGTGATGCGGAGCCTACGATCTTTACTAATGAAAAGAAACTTTCAGCAAAGTCTATTTTTGAAAAGATAACTCACCGGTGACAAAGTTGATATTATTGTTGGTTTTTGGTCTATTTGTGATAAATTCCCTATATTTTATAACTACAAAACTCTAGTTTGGTCTGGTCTAGGATTAGGCCTGTCAATGAGTCGGTCCAGGCCGGAACGTAGTGTTCCAGATCCGGACTCGACTTGTATACTCGGCGAGTCTGGAAATTTGAACTCGGAATCAGGTCCAACGGGTCTCGAAATCGGGTTGGGTAGACACGTCAAGTATAATATGCACAACATTATAAATTTTCGGGAAATAACAAGACATGTACATGAAATGTAAAGCAAAGTGCGCAAACTTAAAAGCAAAACATATCTTTTCTTTTCAAAAAAACAAGGTTTCTCATAGAAAGATAATATTTTTATCCAATAAAGTATTGATTCTTGTAGAGGCGTATAAGCGTATTACTCCACACTCCATGTCTCTTTCTCTTGCACAAGACTATCGGTCCGTTACACCCGAGCTTTGACCCGACCAAGCTCAAAACACAGTCCGGCTAACGGATATTGGTCCGGGATTATTTAATTACTTATCGGCCTGGCTGTCCCATTAGCGTCATTATTAGTTGATAATTCGGACCAAGCCCGTGTAGCATTTAATTGGTGGACATGTTGTATACGCCTATAAATAGGCCATCAAACCTTGTATTCTCCCAAGTTATTTTCACTATACTGAAATGATGTTAGTTTCTCTACCTGAGATATTTTCTGCCAACAATAATGATATAATAATATTAATAATAATGATATTGGGTTATGCCTATATATCGAGCCCAATGCACACTGATGGAGTCTAATCCAACTACGAAAGCTAAATCTACTTAGAGATATCGAAAATATGGCAGCGTAAGGCGGTTTTATTATTATTATGGAGGAACAACTGACCGATCGGAATCCCTTGGTAGAGAATATACAGGAAATATTTATAGACTTTAGGAGCTAGTATTTCAGAAGGAAACTGATACAATAAATGCTATTTAATGATATTCTATTCGAATGAGTCTCCTGAACGCCTGGGACGTTGCATAATGATTAACTCCTTTAAGTCCACGTTCCTTGTTGAATCCCGTCTGCTGCCAAATAGCTATGCTTGAATGATAGCCTGCCACGTAAACCCTAGGAATATCCCAGCCTCACTAGAACTCCGCCCAGACTCGAGGTCTGCTGTCCAGCCCGGCCTGGCTGTGGGTTCCTTTCGTGGGCTTGATTCCCATTTAGGCCCAGCGACTTATCTAATATTAATCCCGATAAGGGCTTGATCCCGTTTATGGGCTAATTCTGTTAATTAGGCTAATCCCATAGAGGGCTGATCTCGTTTATGGGATAATCCTGTTAATTAGGCATTTAGGCTAATCCCGTAGAGGGCTGATGTAACACTTGAGATTTAATATAAATGGATTAATAGTACTACTCATACTAACAAGATGCATCTCCTTTTAAGGGAGCTCCTCCACTAAGAACTCCAAGTTAAGCGTGCTTGCACGGGAGTAGTCTTGGAATGGGTGACCCCCTGGGAAGTTTCTCAGGGCACTCACGAGTGAGGACAAAGGCTAGTGGCGGTTTGTGGGGACAATACTAGAGGTCTGGAGTAACTACCTCGGGGCCTGCGGGGACAGTACTAGAGGTCTTGATAGTTGAATCAAGCAACTATCAAGAACAAGTATCCATTGCCACGAATTGACGACTTGTTTGATCAATTGAAGGGGGCTAGCACGTTCTCTAAGATAGACTTACGCTCTGGATATCATCAAGTGAGAATATCTGAAAAAGATGTACCAAAAACAGCATTCCGCACGAGGTATGGACACTACGAGTTCACTGTGATGCCGTTTGGTTTAACCAATGCCCCGGCGGTATGTTCATGGACCTAATGAACCGTGTATTCCGACCTTATCTTGATACATTTGTGGTGGTATTCATCGATGATATTCTTGTGTATTCAAAAACCCCGGAGGATCACGAGAAACACTTGAGACTCACGTTACAAACTTTGAGAGAGAATTAGTTGTATGCCAAACTCTCAAAGTGTGACTTCTGGCAGGATCGGGTAGCGTTCTTGGGTCACATCATCACCCAGGAAGGCGTATCCGTAGATCCATCGAAGGTTGAAGCGGTGGTTGAATGGCGTGCACCTACCTCGGTCACAGAGGTAAGAAGTTTCTTGGGATTAGCCGGTTACTATAGGAGATTTGTTAAAGATTTCTCCAAGATAGCAAGACCGCTAACCAACCTGACAAAGAAGACAACCAAGTTCCATTGGAATGAAGATTGTGAAGCAGCATTCCAAGAGTTGAAGAAAAGACTCACAACCGCGCCGGTCTTGACACTACCGTCAGGGACAGAGAGATTTGATATCTATAGTGATGCATCCAAGAAGGGGTTGGGGTGTGTGCTAATGCAAAATAGGAAAGTGGTGGCTTATGCATCAAGACAACTAAAGGTGCACTCAATCATGTATAGGTTGAGTGTGGCGGTGACACACCTGTTTTTCCATTAAAGACTTCCGCTGTACTCTAAATATGTTTTATAACAAATATGTTTTCATTTCAAAATGTTATTTTATTTTGGTGGGAAAAATGGGGGTGTTACAAGTTGGTATCAGAGCGCCTTAGGTTTTCCATAGGTAATAGGTTGTATGGAGAAATTCTGTCACCAAGACAATAAGAGTCTAAGGCTGTTGGTTCTTAATTGAGCCTTTGCGCTCGTCCAACTACCTGGGAATTTTTCATTGTGCTGAAACTTCGTCGTTCGAAATTGTTGAAGGAAACCTTTGAAATTGTACCTTCAAAAGGGAGATTTTCAAATATTTTTAAGATTAGGAAAGATAATATAGCTAGGAAATGGCTTTTTAGGAACGTGGTGAGGACCTTGTGAGTATTTATTTTCCTTACATGTATCATGTATGTGATAATTATGCTAATTGTGGAAGCCGAACTCCTACCTTAAGTGTGCACACCCCCTAAAAGAGATTCCAAGCTCTCTGGGTAGTAAAAAGTCCGAGTAGTCGGGATTTTTCTACCGACTACTACAATTAAGCTGGGATACTCCACTTTTGGGAGATCCCTGGTGGAATTAGACTTATAGCCATTACCACTCACCAAATCCACATTTCTCTAGGTACTCACAAAATCATAATTCAATCTCAAAGTTCAAGTATCATAACTTCAATCAAAATGAATATGAAATCCGAATTCCTCAAAATTATTCACAATGAAATTATTAACTCCAACTCATCATACTCAAATATACCATAAATAATCCAAAATATAGGATACTTCATAAATAGCTCAAATCTCAAATCTCAATCCAATAACAATTCATATGTAAATTCAAATGCTCAAAATATCACCCAACATAAAATACTCAAATCTCAAATATATATAATTCACAATCACAATTGGTACGTGAAATCTCATTAACTATCATATACTCAATTGATCTCAAATAACTAGTCACAAATAAATTTATATGGGAAAAACATGAAATTTGGTTGACACAGTACTTACCCCAATCGTGACAAATCCTAACCGAAGCTTCTATCTTGACCTTCTCCAAATTCACCTTCCAGAATGTTAAAACTCTAGCATTAATAATTTATTTACTTTTAATAGATTAATTAGTCCAGTTATAATTTTCTGGTTATAACAACTTAATCTATTTTATTTATCATTATTGTAAACAATGATTGGATTATGTTTGGATTTAATTGGACTTGAATTCCATTGGTATTGAGGTGAATTGGTTTTGAGGCTCTGAGGTGAATTGGTTATGAGGCTTTGAGGTGATTTGGATTATTTGGTTGGACTTGATCGGGGTGAATTGAATTATATTATATTGGATTATTTGAGTGTGTTATATTTTTTTGGATTGGGTTGAATTTGAGGTGGTTGAGATTATTAAATTATTTATGGATTTCCGAAGTAATACTTTTGGATTTGATTAAATATATGTACCTATATTTGGAATATTATTATTTTACATGTGATTTGTGATGGGAAGTTTGTATAAAGCGTTTCATAAGGTTTCCTCCCAAATGTTTTCACAAAATGATATATATGTATCAAACATGATTATTTTACAGGGTTGGGTGGGCCTTACTTAGCATTTCCAGCTAATTTTTGTTTCTTTGTGTTTTTCTTTCTATACTTTATTTGTGCAGGAATTGCGGATCATATTGAAGTTGATTTCGAGAGCTTCCGCTAGAACACATAGACTAAAGTGATTGAGTAATTTATTTTAGTCTTAATTTTAAAGAATTGTAGTTGAACAATTAATTATGGAAAATTTTATTTTGTTGGTGGTGGATAGCCTGTGCACTCGGTTATGTGAGAACCGAGTGTGGCGGTAACGCCCCTGTTTCCCTTTGAATTTTCCGCTGCAAGACTCTGATGTTTTCGAATAAATCATTATTTACTTTGAATAAATCATTATTCAAATGTATTTTTGGGTGGGAAATTTGGGGGTGTTACAGCTGATCCCGTTTATGGGCTGGATTACGTAATTGGGCCATGGTCCGAGTCCATGGTACCATCAAGAGCCCCCTACTCCTCAAAATTAGCAGGGCTGAGTTTTGCAGGAGTAAAATGGAGCGGGTTATTGAATTTTGAATTCCGAATCTTTCATCAGTGACTGTAGCGCTGCTTTGCATTTATTGCGCTGATTTGACATAGGCCTGCCGCCCGGCTCGCCTTCCAATCTGCCTTTCCATTTCCCGACTACTCGAGTGCTTTTATCGCGGTTTCCCAAGCGGTTTCGAAGCGGTTTCTATGGTTCCGAAGCGGTTCCCAGGTCGGTTAGGGCTTCACTATAAAGGTAAACTTCCTCCCCTTCAGAACTCCTCTGGTATTCACGCATTCTCTGAACCTTTAGGCAAAAATCAAATTTTACCATGTCTTCATCTAATTCTACCCCTTCTCCTATAATCCTAGTGGACTCCCAGGGAAAGGAGACTCATTTATAATATTCCGGTCAGTCGGGCTCGCGCCATTCCCGCCTTGGCTATCTCGGATACGGTGTTTGAGGCCGTTGTCGCTCTTGTTGGTCCCAGCATGATCTGCTCACGCCCTACCCCTAGTCAGAGCATAGTGGACCCTCCGTCTCCCCTTCACTTTGGGGTTCACCTATCCAGTTTGTACATGGGACTCAGGTTTCCTCTTCATCCCCTCGTGATACAAGTTCTTTTCTATTACGGCATTGTCCCTGGTCAGCTTGCCCCGGTTGCACATCTTCTCTTGGCCGGTTTTATGGCCCGGTGCGGGTCCTTGAGGAGCAGGCCGAACATGAGCTTATTCCGGCACTTCTTCCATGTGGCCCGGTCTGATGCCTTCGCAGCCCTGGATTTCCTTGGGCAACATATGTTCAAGGTTATGCCCTACCCAGACTCTCTCAGGAACTGGGAACACAAATGGGTGTGGATGACCCCGACAGATGGCAAGTTGCCGTTCGAGAACAGGTGGGGGGAGCTGATTCATTGGTGGATCGTACCGGACCTTAATGAGGGAACTGAGTACGATGTCGACCTCTTTTCCAAGGACTCGCCCTATCGGTTGGGCCACCATGTAGGTGATGGTGGAAAGGTCGCGCTCACGTTCTCCTTAGGTTGGTAACGCCTGCTTTTGTTTTGGCTTTCTCTTTTCCTTCTACTCCAATAGCTGTCTTTGACCATGATTATGTTTGTTTTAGGAAGCGGAAGGGTGGCCTCCGGGGGGGACGTGATAGGGAACAACAAGGAGGCAGCGCTGTGACTCTTGCAACGCCGGCTGCCGACCTCCAGCCTCTTCTGACGAGGGAGGCTGGCATCCCAGACCGTTTCCTTGTCCGCAACTGAGAAGAGCTTGAGAAGTGTTGCTAGAGATCCGTCGCTGGTGGGTGGCACTCAGGGGGATGCCCCAGCACCTTTCCTGTGAGACCTGCTTACTTTTTTAATTAAACATTTTATCAAACATATTACCCAGGCTTGTGTGCCTGTAGCAGTTTTCCGCCCTAGGGGTGGTTTGTAAAGAAACACTTTACATTCTGCGTTTAACTCATGCATGTATATATGTATGACTGCCTTTTTTGCCTATTTGCTTGTCTGGAGTCTATTACTTGATCTGCTTGACCTCCTTAGGCATACTTAAGGTTGTCCAGCCTTGATTTAGCTAGCTTCTTCCTTCGGGAATTTCTGATCTCTGGGAAGTTGATCTGATCTGGATCTTGAATTTGCTTAGCCCGGGGACCTTGGGATGACCTCAAGGTCTAACTTAGGAGCCCTGGGATAACCTCCAGGTCTTCCCATGTTTGCTAGATCGACAAGTTTATTTTCAATCACTTTTGTCCTTATTAGTTTAGGCCTTGAATTTCCGGTCAAGGTTGTTTTCCTTAGGTTCTTAGTTTATGAACCAGTTTGGAAAACTTTACCAATTCTGACCCTTAGGTTCTTATTGTTTTGAACTAAATAGGGTGGGTTTTCCCTTAGGTGACTTAGACCTTAGTGATAAACCTCTTTAATTGGCGAGGCTTGGTGGCCTCTTTGGTGCAAAGTTAATTCCCTTTGTTCATCTTTTAGCCTAGTAAAATCAGTCTTAGCCTTGAAAAAGGTTGTCTTTTCCTGTTTGAGAAAATTTGATTTTGTTTATAAGGCTGTTTAACCTTGAGAAAGGTTGTCTATTCATGCTCTCGTCTTTGGTAAGACTAGGTTGAGCTTCAGAATTTAGATGAGTCTGGAATTTATACTTTGGCTTTTTGCGAGTACCAATTAGGCATAGCCTTGTTTTTTTTGGCTGGTTAAGAAACCTTCGCAAGTAATTTATAAGGACATTCGTGAAAGAAAACAAACTTTTATTGAATTAACTTGTAAATAAAGAACTACAAACTTACTGGTAAAATTTCATCATGTGTTCGAAATTCCACACTCTATCTACCAGTTTTCCTTTAGGAGTACACAGTTTGTAGGTCCCGGGCAAGTAATCAAAGAAATGCATGAAGGAACCAGTTCCTCACATCAAGGTGTGTTTACTCTAAGTAGAAAAGCCCTGGAATCAAAGGGAAATTTGATTCCACACATCCTTGCACACGACATGTACATCGTTGATGTCAACCTCCTTCTTTGTTTCGTCCACCACATAAGCAAGGGATGTGTGGCATCCCTTCTTCATCATCTTCCGTGCCCTCATCACGGATATGATACAACTATGAGATCCTCCCCGATCTCCCTCGAAACGTAGAGCATTTCCCTCAGCATCCTCGAGTTCCAAAAAACCTTGGCATAACAATCCACTCGAGCATGATGTTTCTCGAGCCAATCCATCCCTAGGATTGAATCGAATTCTAACATACTTAGAGGTACGAAGTCACAAGTCAAGGGTTGACCCGTCACTTCTACCTCACACGAAGGGTAGTAGTGTTTCCTCTCCACATCGTCTCCCAACGGTGTAGAGACCAACAAGGGTTGTGTCATTACTATCAACGGCACGTCAAAACTTTCGACAAACGCTTCACTCACGAATGAACGTTGTGCCCCGGTATCAATGGGAATTCTTGCGTTTCTACCATTGATCTTTAATGTTCCTACATATATAAGTCATGTAAGACACACTACTCAACGTACCGGATCGAAACGGGGCTGTTGGGTTAATGGCCCAAGTTGAGGTTCAGCCCATTTACCCCTTCTTCCGGACGTACGTCCAGATAGAACACTAAGCTAGCCTGGCAAGCCCATGCTCCTCCAGGAGGGACGAACGTCTGCAGTTGGGGTTTAGGCTCAACGGCCCATCTCGACGAACGTCTATGCAGGGACAAGGAGCAGGACCACGGGTCACCAGAATGACGACGAACGTCGTCAGAGCAAGCCCATAGCCATCAGAGGCAGTCCAATCCACATGGCGAGAATCCACAAAGGCCAGGGGACGAACGGCCAATACCCCTTGGAGGCCACCTGGAGCAATCCAGCTCGCTCCCCGGGCGGACGAACGTCCCCACTAATTAGGCGGGAAACCTAGATTCTGGCGGGAAGTGCATTTAATGCTGAAGATTTGGTGGTTGAGACACCAGCGAACCACTGGCTTCCACGTCAGTATAGCCACCTGCCCATTGGTGGGTATAAATAGAAGCATTTATTTCATCGTAAAGGGTTGACAACTTTCTATTCTTAGCACTCTAGCTATAGCATTATTTGTGACACCGTCCCCAAGTGTAATTACTTTTTAGTGAATATTGTATTTAACCTTATGGAATGGTTAACGAGTTTACGATGTTATGAATGTTTATTAATTATTTTGCGTGAATAGTAAATTCGCACGTGGGGCACGCACCGGGAACGGGGGCCGCTCGATATTCCCGGGACCACATAAATTATTCATCTTGGTCTAGATAATATTTATATGGTGGTGGATAACTCATTGAGCCATGGAAAGGTTCAGAGTTGACCGATTGGTCAAAAGAGGCCCAAATACCGGTATTGGCAATTTAACCGATAAAAGCCCGAAATTGAATTTCGGGGACTTATAAATTAAAGTTGGGAAATGTATAATCATTATAAGGGTCATAATGATTAAGAACTCATAATATATTTTATTTGACCCGATAAAATGAAATATATTTAAAACTGTCCAAAAAAATACAACTTTCGGGACCGATTGTACACATTGGGACACAAAGGGATGACCTCCCACATGAGTGGGGGCCAACCCACGTTTTTGTGTGCTAGATTAGACAAACTTGGGGCTGGTTGACTTGGAAGGAGGGAGGTGAGGTGATGAGCATCAAAGGTACACCTATGACCCCATTTCATCACTCATTGGTCCAAAAGAGACAAAAGCCACCCATCCACTCTCACCACCTCCATTCACTCGAGCACCATCATCCAAAGGAAGAGAAAACCTCCCAGAAATCTACCTCCTCCATAGCCAAACTCGTGCTGCAACTCAACAAGAAAGGAGAAGGAAGTTTGAGGAAGAAAAAGGGGAGGAAAAGTGTGTTGATTGAGGTAATGACCCTATACTAGTTTTCCTTTGTTCATTAACAACCATATGGCTATCATAGCATGTGAGGAACCCTTATAGTAGCTCTACATTCTTAAGAATGTAGAAGGAGGGGTTGAGAGGAAGTTCCAAGTCCAAGAACGGACATAGGAGCCAAAATAACCGGTTCACCGGAAAATAACCTTTTAGGGGTTATTTGTATTGATTAAGGTTTTATGATGTTAAAACCTTGTTAGGAACTTGATTAAAGTATTTTTGAGCTTCGCCGGAGTTTTCGCCGGAGTTGGTCAAAGTTCGCCGGAGTTGGTCAAAGTTCACCGGAAATTAGTCAAAGTTCAACCGGGGAGCGTAGAACGCGCGTGAGCTCACTTAAGGTGAGGATGACCGACTATATTGCTTATAATTATTGGGTTAATTTCATAAGATTACCTAAATGAAGTATATGTGTTTGGCATGATTTATTTTTAATAAAAATGCATAAATGAGATTATTATTGTTTATAAGCAAAAATGCATGATATACAAATTTATGAATAAATTGTGTATGATTATGTGTTATGAATACAATGGTATAGTAGTTGTGTAAACTATAAATTAAATTGTGATAAATATACTTTTACCTCATGTAAGGAAGTCATGGAAGGATAAAAGTGATATTTTGATATTAGAGCCAAGTTATACTTGAATGTGGAATTAAATTGAAATATCCAAATTATTATGAATTTGCATTGGTTTATTAAGGTGAAATGACTAGTATAGAAATACTAGTCGGGAATGTTAGTTCAATAGATTTTGGGAGCTAATCCCAAAATATTGGAGTTAGGTATCCTTAAAGGATATGTTTAAGGTGGACTTTATGAACTCAAGTTACATTTAGAGTAGGCCTCAAGGGTTACTCAAAATGGTTGGAACCTAGACTAAGAAGTGGTTTAGGGATTAGTTTGCGTGACTATGAGCCGAGCTCTAGCACGTGATAGTATGACTATGAGCCGAGCTCTAGCAAACGTAGGGTGACTATGAGCCGAGCTCTAGCACAAATTAGTATGACTATGAGCCGAGCTCTAGCAAACGTAGGGTGACTATGAGCCGAGCTGTAGCACAAATTAGTATGACTATGAGCTGAGCTCTAGCAAACGTAGGGTGACTATGAGCCGAGCTCTAGCACAAATTGATATGACTATGAGCCGAGCTCTAGCATGGAGAACATGAGTTAATTACAAATGAATAACATCTTAGATTGAGGGTCTTGGAAATTGAAACTTTGATTATACTTAGTATAGTTGTCATTGTACTTGTCAAATGCTTCCAAGTACTGACCTCCCCTTCACGGGGGAGGCCACCTCACAGTTTCAGGTAGAACTTGAAGGTTGCTACCATCGCCGTTGCTCCAAGAGAATTCAGGAGAAGAAGACATGGTTCGTGCTTCCTCCGTTCCTGTTTTAAAATCATTTAAATTAATGCTCATGGATGTTATCTTTTGAATAATTATTCGATGGCTTGTATGCCCATGTTTCGCCAAGTGTGGCTTGAACACTTGTATTAAACGTTTCCGCTGCTTTGAATGAATATTTTATATTATGTTTGTTTATGGATGTACTGTAACATTTGAGATTTAATATAAATGGATTAATAGTACTACTCATACCAACAAGGTGCATCTCCTTTTAAGGGAGCTCATTAGCCAAGAACTCCAAAGTTAAGCGTGCTTGCACGGGAGTAGTCTTGGGATGGGTGACCCCCTGGGAAGTTTCTCAGGGCGTGCACGAGTGAGGACAAAGTGCGCGTAAAAGGCTAGTGGTGGTTTGTGAGGACAGTACTATTGGTCCGGAGTAACTACCTCGGGTCCCACGGGGCCGGGGTGTTACAGGTGGTATCAGAGCAACCCTGCGACAGTGTGTTGATCCGTTGGATATCAGGCGGGCACTTAGCAGGGGAAAAGATTCTGGGGTGTGATTGAGATTGGTTTAAGGGCGCAACGAGGACGTTGCGATCCAAGTGGGGGTGATTGTAACATTTGAGATTTAATATAAATGGATTAATAGTACTACTCATACCA
Source organism: Cuscuta epithymum (assembly GCA_945859915.1). NCBI lineage: Eukaryota > Viridiplantae > Streptophyta > Magnoliopsida > Solanales > Convolvulaceae > Cuscuta > Cuscuta epithymum. The sequence continues at coordinate 170,162 of CAMAPF010000923.1, forward strand.
ACAAGGTGCATCTCCTTTTAAGGGAGCTCATTAGCCAAGAACTCCAAAGTTAAGCGTGCTTGCACGGGAGTAGTCTTGGGATGGGTGACCCCCTGGGAAGTTTCTCAGGGCGCGCACGAGTGAGGACAAAGTGCGCGTAAAAGGCTAGTGGTGGTTTGTGAGGACAGTACTATTGGTCCGGAGTAACTACCTTGGGTCCCACGGGGCCGGGGTGTTACATGTACTATGTGTGAATGATATCCCAGACGCCTTGTATAGTATGAATGTGTTGGACTGCGGTTGACTATTCATACTGTACGGCGGATTGTTGACGTGTCCGGATAGGTTCGGGGCGTGACATTCTTACTCGCAGCACTTCTACTGCCTTGTAAGACGAACGGCCGACGAGCCTTAGTGAAATGTATTGTATTAGGGAGTTATTAAGAGATAATAATACCTAATCACTTACTTGTTGCTTACTGTTCTCCTTGATCCATATTACTTGTTAGTTGGGCTAGATATTCATACACACTCCACTCGAAATCCTTGGGAAACTGAACTAAAAGTTTCCAAAACTATCCTAAACAGCTACTAAATCTACCCACAGCAAGCACAATGGCAAGAAACAACCAACTGCATGATCTCTCGGAGCGATTGTCTCGCGGACGGAGGAGCCGCGGGCAAACCGCTGAGCGTTCAGAAACGCTGGGAACTACTGGGGGTGATGGTGGCCTCACCAACCTCATCCCCCACGAGGCCAGACGCGACCCTCGACTCATGAGGGAGCTGGCGGAAACTATGCGCCGAATGGCGGACGAACAGGAGGCGGATGAGGAGGTGTACTCAGCTAACACAATCTGGACACCCATGTCACCAATCCACCACATGCAGTCCCTGGATGAGACAGCGGATTCTGCAGAATGTCGGGCGTCCGTCCACACGAGGTTGGGCCGGAGCCCACCAGCGCGGAACTCTCATGGAACCAGGGGGCTCACCAGTGCCAGCACCCCGCATTATGGTTGGCAGGACGATCATCGGGGGCGCACACCGGACGTTCCCACGGAGCATCATGACGCGGCAGTCACCCCCGCTGCCAGTAATATTGGGCGACGTTTCCAAAGGCGTGGTGCCCATATTACCCGAAGGCAACCCGACGCGGTTGTCCCACGAAGGAACATTGCGCTCGAGGCCGCCCCTCCTGTGTCCCCCGGAAGGGCCGCACAGGAGGCCCGACTAGAGGCAATGGAGCGGCGAATAGCCGAGATGGACAGACGGGCGGAGGCCACCCCAGCTACGCCTCGTTTCTCCCTCACCTCACCATTTACTCCGAGGGTCATGAACGCAGAGATCCCGCGGGACTGCAGACCGCCCGGAGGAATAATATACAATGGGACTGGAGATCCCAAGGCTCAGTTGATCAGCTTCCAGGGGAACCTCTCCATGCTGGGAGCATCCGATGAGACCATTTGCCGGCTCTTCTTCAGCACCTTGAGGGGCCCGGCGCAGGAGTGGTTCGGTCAGCTAAGACCCGGATCCATTGACAACTACGGACAGCTGTCTCAGCAGTTCATGGCGCAGTTCACCGCCAGCACCACCCCCAAGAAGAGCTTCACACCGCTCACCAGTGTGAAGCAGGGGAAGGGCGAACCTCTGGCCAAATTTCTGGTCAGATGGAGAGACGAAGTGCTCCAGGTAGGCGACCTGGACGAGCGGCTGGGAGTGAACATGTTCACCAGCGCTTTGGCAACGGGGGACCTATACCGGGACCTTCGGAGGAACCCCAGCACCAGCTACACCGAGGTGCTGGCTCGGGCGCAGAAGTATGCCTCCATTGAGGAGGAGATCAGATTGAGGGACGGCGCGCCGACGCCCTCTTCCCGGAAATTATCAGACAGGCTCGGCCCCGGAGGCGGCCCCTCCCCCAAAAACAAAAGGCAGAAGACGGACGGAGGCATGGTTCCATGGAAGGCCCACCCTGAGGCAAGCACCATGCGTCCAGGGGATTATCACGTCCCCCTGGCCTACCCCGTGGGCCAGATCTTCGGTACTGATGACTGGAAAGAAACAATGTGTAAGGTTCAAAGTAAACAATGAAAAAATTAGTACAAATACAAGACAATGAACGGAGAATCACTGCTGATCGACGTCCGGAGTTGGAGCCTTGAAGAGAATCTGTTTGGCCTTCTCTCTAGCTTCGGCCTCCTCCTGCTCCCTATGCTCCTTCAGCAGCTCAAGTACCCCCGCATGAGCGTCCGCCATCAGAAAATCAAAACCCGCCGCCTCCGGATCGAAGGGGGCCCCAAAGTGACGCTCGAAGGTCGGAAGATTCTCTGCCACCAGCCCAACCATACCCTTGCAATAGGTATCATCGGCAAGATCATCAACGAAACGCTTTCCGGTAGGGGTGGCTTGAAGCAGCATAATCCCATCCAGATAAGGGTCCGGGCAGGTGGCCAAGAACTCACCGACGAGCCTCGGGAGGAACCTCATGGCCATAGTATGAATGGCGCCAGTATAAGCTTTGGATTTCTGGAACTCAATAGAGCCAGACTCCTTGATCTTGGCAACATCGGCCTCATAAATGGGAACATGATTATCCACGCCCGTACGGCGGATTTCCACCTTGGCCTGCTCTACGGCCCACATCCGACTACGGAGGTCCACGAGCTCGGCCTCCTGTTTCCTAAGGAGCTCCTTCTGGGAAGCATTCTCCTGGACAAACTTGTCGTAGGCATCAGCTTTCTCTTGGAGAGTTCCAGCCTTGCCCTTGACATTCCTCAGAAGGGCATCACATTCAGCCCGTACTCTGGCCATCTCCCTACCCTGATGCTCGAAGGCCATCCGAGCCCTGTGGAAGTAGAGCCCGGCCTTATCCAGGGTGCTCTGACCACACTCTAAGAGATCTTCAGGGGCCTCCTGGGCGGCGAAGTCCTGGGGAACCTTGAGATTCAGGCCGCACCAGATAGAGGACGCTATCTGGCCAAAGAGCATCATCGACTCCTTGCGGGGACCAACCCCGAAAAACTCAATCAGGCCAAGGGAGGACCCATTGGCTTCTGGGGGCGAAGAAGGACGAACGTCGTCAGAGCCCTTGGCAATTTGGACATCCTTATCTCGGAGGCGACGGACGTCAGAATTCCGCGGAGGAGAAATATGGGGCATATTCCGGGAAGTGGGCTTCCGCTTGAGGGGACTCCCGGGCTCACCATCAGAGTCATCGGCCACTATGATGGCCTTGGAAGCGGTACCCTCGACACACAGCCTCTTGGAAGCACCGGCCCCCGACGTGTCATCAGCCCGTGCTCTGGCCACCCGAGATTCGACCTTGGGGACGAGCGGCTTCTCGAGCTTGTCATGGTTCCTGCACTCGCGGCCACCAGCAGTCGAAGCGTTGTTGGTACGACCCATGGCTGACGTAGATGGGAAAACTCCTGCACAAAAGGAACCAAGACGTTCAGAGCCAAAACAATGAAGGGATGATAAAACAATGCAAGTACAAACAGACGCACCTAACCCGGCCCGAGCTTTAAAAGGCTCGGCCACCAGCAACCGGAGGTTCTGGATGCCGAGTCCAGCTATGCGCTTGGCATACCCAAGCTCGTCGTCCGTCATGGGCGGCGGAATCGTCTTCACCGGGTAGGCATTCCACCGGTCAGGGAATGGCATCGGTGAGCCTACTTCGGCCAGGAAGAAACGCTCTTCCCAGCCGTCCGGATTCCCAGCGTTGTTCGAAAACAGGACCATGGACGGACGGGCGATCAGAGTCAGGTACCCCGTACGTCCGAAGGGGGACAGCCGGAAGAAATGGTGCAGCAGATCCACGGTGGGGGTCACGCCGACGCTATGGCATCTAATTATGAAGCCAGCGATTATCCGATAGGCGGCAGGGACGAACTGCGCAGGCACTATCTTAAGGATCCTAAAAAGCTCCAAATGAAAGCTGTGTAGGGGGAAGAGAAGCCCGGCTATCACCGAATCCAAGTGGACCACCACATAGTTGGGCAGATGGCGCATGGGGTTGCGCAGGCGCCGATCGTCGTAGATCCTCGGGGGATAAAACCACTGGCCGATCAGACGCTTATCAGCATTCGTCAAACGTTGGCTTTGACGCCGGACGTAGGAAAAGTTAAGGCTGTAACGGGGAGGCCGAGGCGGCATTCCCCGCTCATAATACTCTAAGTCATCACCAGAAGAACAACCATCGTCGAAACGAGTTTCAGAAGGCATGGCAACGAACGGTACCTTGGGATTTCGAGACTCAACACGGCTCGTAGGAAATCTAGAGAGAGAAAGCAATTGCGCAGCGTAAGGAGATGTGTGAGTGAATCACATGGTTCTGGGTAGTTATAGACAGCACCGTGGGATCACGCCAACCGAAGTGGGACACGTGGCACCCAGATACCGGTACCTACCACGGTATTAAAGGTGCCTCGATTTTATCGCCTCATAATCACGACAAGGAAATCCGGACCGATGCCACGAACGTCCTACCGGGGGATGCCACGAACGTCCTGCCGGGGGAATTCATCAGCTCCAAGGGATCTAGAGATGCCCAGAGACCGCATCCATCGGCTGTGCCTAATATCGGCGGCTAATGGGAGACGTACGCATCAATAGGGTACATTCGTATTTCCATACTTTGTGCCACAGAAACATTGGGGCCAGACGAACGGCTCCCTACGAAGCCTGGGTTGAGCACGCGCAGCATGGATAGTTGTGCTTACGCATACGGGACGAACATCTCTATCAAGTGCTGGCTCTGGGGAGTACGTTCGTATCTCCATACTTAAAGAGATTTGCTACTGACCAAGGAAGCAGCCACCAACGAACGTCGTCTTACGGGATTGGAATTGACTACAGACAACGGTTAGTGATATGCTTGCACTTATAAGATGGACGTCGCAGTCAGAATATGGATGCCGGACGGTACGTTCGTATCTCCATACTTGGGAAATCCACTCCTTGCCAGCAAGCAGACATCGGCGTCAAGCGTCGCCACCCGACGACAAGCTTTCGCAGTACGTCCGCGCATTCGAGTACGTACGGGGGCATGGCAAGGGGGCGCCCGTTGTGCTAAACAAATGGGGGATTGGTATGAACGTCCTCGCGAACTTTAGCTATATCTCGAAAGGTCAAAGCACAACAAGGCCCCGAAGGAAATCCCACGCAATAAAGCAATGAAGGAAAGAAAAATGATGAAGTAAAAGATCACGAACGTAGAGACAATTATGGGCAAAAGTTGTGTATATTCTTCAGCTCTAGCGGCTGGGCGTTACAAGTTCAAAACAAGGAAATTACAAGCTATATTACACAAGAAAAGGGGACCCCGGCCGGCTGCCTCCCGGGTTCAGCTCTTCCTCCTCGGCCTCAGGCTCTGGGGTCGGCGGCTCCGGGATCTCCCCTGGCCTTGGCCTCTTCCCGACGCTGGTCCCTCCCTAGCTTCCCCAAAGCTTGGATCAGCAGATCATCGTCGGTATTTGCGGCCAGATCAAAATCAGCCCCCTGCAGCTTGGCAAATATGGGGAGAGTGGCCTTAACTCCCTCATTGTACCCGACGGCAAAGGTACTGTCGCCGACCTCGTAGAGGAACTTGCGGGACAGAGGAGAGCTCTCGAGGATCCGGACGCCGCAAGCCAGACGCTGCCGAGGCGATATCTTCGCCAGAGCTGCAGAGAACACGTCGCCGAAGGCCCCGGCGCAGTAGTCTTTGGCAGAGTCCATGAACTCCCCGGTGTTCCTGTAGCCGGAGGTGTCAACCAGCCACTCCGGGTTTGCGTCCTTCTCAACGGGAAGCACCGGTACAAGCTTGAAGCTGGCTCTCTCAAGGCCAGCCACGCTCAGGTAGCCATCGGAGTTCTGAGGAGTGATCCGGTAGAAGTAGTGGAACAGATCCAAGGTGGCAATGACTCCCTCAAGTTTGCAGCGCACCAGGAAGGCCGATATGAACCTATAGGAGTTGGGCATGAACTGAGCCGGGGCCACCTGGAAGCAGTGGAAGAACTCCACATAGAACGGATGAAGTGGGAACCGCAGCCCGGCTTCAACGGAGTCCAGGTGGAGCATGACCATCCCCGGCCGCCTTCTCATCACATGTTCAGCGCCTCTCACGCTAAAGACGAACGGCGGGGGAAAGAACGTCCGGATTTTGTTCAAAGCAACACGGGAGAGGACTTGATCATGATCGAGGGTGCTCCTGATCGGACAAATGTGGCGCTCCATATCCATAGGGATGCCCAGATCATGCACCTCCATGTCAGAGCCGGATTCGGCTTCTTCCCCAGAATCATAGTCAGCAGGGCGCTCATTAAGGGGGACTGCATTAATAACATCCATCGCCCCGTCAACGTTTCCGTTGCCAGCGTTGCTCCCGCTACCTTGGGGAGCGTTATCAGGCGCACCATCGGCCTGGATAGTCCCCACAGTCGAGGCCGAACCCGAACTCCCTGAAGCGCTAGCCTTTCCGGGGGAGCGTGAACCAGAATCGGAGGAGGAGCCCGAGGAAGAACCCGACGAACCGGAGCTAGAACTCGACGAAATCTCCATCGAAGTCATCGTTGCAAGAATTCAAGACAAGGAGGAGAAGCAGAGGAGGGAAAATTACCTTACGAGGAGAGTAGCGGAACTCGGAAGCGGGGGAGAAAACTCGAGGAGCAACGGAGATTCTAGAGCAAGGGAGCAAAAATTGGGAACCCTAGTCCAGAGGGAAAACCCGGCATTTATAGGAGAAGCACCGATGGGGGAACCAACGAGGGGTTGACACGTAGCAAGGAGCGTATTCCGGCTCACGCACTGTGCGTGGGGTGGAAGCGTAATGATGACATTTCCTCGGAAAATGCACCGCCGCAATAGCAGCCGTCACCTCGGTTCCTGAGCCATCGACAGCTGTTAAGCACCATGACCACGAGCGTACGCCTTCACCGGATGCAACAAACACAAGTACCAGGTCACGCGCGTCTTACCCTCAAGGGAGATCATACTTCCTTATGTCCTGTGCATGCTCAGAACATCAGAAGTGGGGGACTTGTGTTGGGTTAATGGCCCGAGTTGAGGTTCGGCCCATTTACCCCTTCTTCCGGACGTACGTCCAGATAGAACACTAAGCTAGCCTGGCAAGCCCATGCTCCTCCAGGAGGGACGAACGTCTGCAGTTGGGGTTTAGGCTCAACGGCCCATCTCGACGAACGTCTATGCAGGGACAAGGAGCAGGACCACGGGTCACCAGAATGACGACGAACGTCGTCAGAGCAAGCCCATAGCCATCGGAGGCAGTCCAGTCCACATGGCGAGAATCCACAAAGGCCAGGGGACGAACGGCCAATACCCCTTGGAGGCCACCTAGAGCAATCCAGCTCGCTCCCCGGGCGGACGAACGTCCCCACTAATTAGGCGGGAAACCTAGATTCTGGCGGGAAGTGCATTTAATGCTGAAGATTTGGTGGTTGAGACACCAGCGAACCACTGGCTTCCACGTCAGTATAGCCACCTGCCCATTGGTGGGTATAAATAGAAGCATTTATTTCATCGTAAAGGGTTGGCAACTTTCTATTCTTAGCACTCTAGCTATAGCATTCTTACTCGCAGCACTTCTACTGCCTTGTAAGACGAACGGCCGACGAGCCTTAGTGAAAAGTATTGTATTAGGGAGTTATTAAGAGATAATAATACCTAATCACTTACTTGCTGCTTACTGTTCTCCTTGATCCATATTACTTGCTAGTTGGGCTAGATATTCATACACACTCCACTCGAAATCCTTGGGCTTACGTGTTGGACCCGAGGGTTGAAGGAATAAACCTCAGCATGGGGCTTAACGAAAATTTTTCGGACAAAAAAACACTGGACCGGCGCCGGGTATGGGCCTGGCCGGCGCCGGTTAAGCTACTGGAATCGGGGATATAAAAAATTTTAACTGGACCAACGCCGGTTCAAGCCTAGACCGGCGCCGGTTTGCCCCTGGAATGAAACGCTGGAATTTTTTTCCCGGACCGGCGCCGGTTTGCCCCCTGGCCGACGCCGGTTAAGCTACTGCCAGCTTCAAACACTCCCATTTTACACTAGACCGGCGCCGGTTCGTCCCTGGGCAAGTCTAGCTTCATTTCTTGCTCGAAAACGAGTCCAAAGTGTGATCTGTTGACTCGTACATGCTCCCTAAAGCTTATAACACATATCTATATGAAAAATACAAGTGTGGGCAAGGGATTACCTGCCACGGAGTCGGGATTTGCCTGAGCATCGGCCTCGGTCATCGCGTAGACTCTTGCTTGATTCCTTCCCTGATTCACAGACAGCGCGTTGCTCGTGCTCGCCTCTTGTCCCGTACTAGTATGAGGTGCTCCCGATCGATTCCTGTTTGCCGTGGTCGCGTCACTTAGCCCCGACCCTCGATTCCCACCAAGTTGAGGGTAGTTTGGCTTAATATGCCTTGTATCTCCACATTGGTAGCACCGAGGAGGGTCACGACACTTACCCCCATGGTTCTTGTTACAGTTTCTACACTTAGAAACCATGAAGGCTTGTGAGCCCGAGTTTTGCCCAAGATTGAATTAAAGCAAAGCCCATCAACGGGATCACGCATAAATAGCCACTGGGCCTAATTAGCAACCAAGCCCATGACAGGAAGCCACAACCAGGCTGGACAGCAGACCTCGAGCCTGGGCGAGCAGACCTCGAGCCTGGGCGAGCAGACCTCGAGCCTGGGCGAGCCGACCTCGAGCCTGGGCAAGCTGACCTCGAGCCTGGGTGGAGTTCTAGTGAGGCCGGGATATTCCTAGGGTTTATGTGGCAGGCTATCATTCGTTCATAGCTATCTTGGACATGAATTCATAGACGAGAAGGAGATAACTCCTAGTTATGCTTGACGTCCAAGGCATGAGAGGAGTTCTATTTCGAGCAAGAATATAGTTCATTAATCAGCATTTGTTGTATGAGATTCCTCCTAAAATTATAACTCCTAAAGTCTATAAATACTTCTTGTAAACACCCTACCAAGGGACCGAAACTTTGACGGCCAATTGACCCTTCAGAATAAAGAGTATAGTGCCTTACGCTGCCATATTCTTTCATACTTATTCATACGTTTCTCATACCTTTTGGTAGATTTAGCTCTCGTAGCTGGATTAAACTCCATCAGAGCTTATTAATAATATATCTATCTCTTAAATTTAGTCTACATCTTCTTCATTTCATAACACTATTCACGTTATCTGGCTCTAAATTCTTTTAACATTAAGCCTCGATTGTTGTTGTATATCTCCAAAAAGGCCCAACCAGCGATAGTTTTTATTTAATTGATCTTACTCTTTACAAAGCATTGATTAAATAAATACTATTCTGGAGCTAACTCTGTTGTTGTATATATCCAAAATTAAAATTTTTACACCACCAAAAGGGTTGTTGAAAAACAGTATGATTAAGAATGATTGTCATCAACCACACACACATATGTTCCAATACTTTAACAGTATAGTTAAGAATGGTGACAACAAGCTGGCAATAGACTTGTAAGAGTAATTTTGTCCAAACACATATAATTACTCTTATTTAGGGAATTAAAATAGTAGATCATATTTTTGCATGTAGCCCATGTTGTACTCCCGGGGAATTGAAAATTTGTTCTAAATAGGAGTAAACCTAAATATAATTGCACAAATAGGACTCAGTGTTTTGTATCCATAAATAGGACTAAACATTGTCTTTCTACCCTTAATAAATTAACTAATATAACTAATTTTATCCCAATTCCTTTACCTTTACATAATTGCGTTGGTGGCAGAGCAATCCAGTGGTGGTGGTGGCGGCGACATTCAATTCTTGACAGATCAGTACAACGACCTAGAGGAAAAAATCCGACAACCAGCAGCGGCATTCCGGAGGCTTGTAGGCGTATTTTTTCCAAATACACATAATTACTTGTATGGAAAAGGGTCAGATAGGCCCTCGAACTTACATAAAAATGTCAAATAAGCCCTTATATAGGAGGCTCTGTCCGGACACCGCCATTTGGGGCGGTTCCCGGTGAAATTTTTTGATGACATTTTTTGAGCATCTTATTCATTAAGTCTAGTTTACTCATACCAAATTTCAGCTAAAACTTCAATCGGGAAGACATTCAAATGAATTCTTGAAGATAACTGCGCAATTATCTTCAAGAATTCATTTGAAATGCCTTTCTGATTGAATTGTTAGCTGAAATTGATATGAGTAAACTAGACTTGATGAATAAGATGCTCAAAAAATTTCATCAAAAAATTCCACCGGGAACTGTCTCAAATGGCGACGACTGGACAGAGCCTTCTATATAAGAGCTTATTTAACCTTTTTATGTAAGTTCGATGGCCTATTTGACCATTTTCCCTTACTTATGTGCATTTAATAGGGTCCTAATTATTGGAATCCAACGAAGAACTCAGCAGTCAGCAGTCCAACTAAGTGTTGCGATCACCCATGTTCTACTTCTATTTGAGGAATTCACTTGAATTGAAATCAATATCAAACCGTATATCTCACGGTTACTATTTCTTATGCGAAATAAATCAGCGAAACAATTATTGGTCCCGAGGTGGTGGAATTCTGTAAGCAAATCTTCCGGTCAGGTCGGTTACCAGATAAGGTGAATCATACTCATATCATTCTAATTCCGAAAAAGGAAAAACCCCAAACAGTGGCTGACTGGAGACCCATTTCACTATGTAATGTCATTTATAAAATGTTTTCGAAAGTTTTAGCTAATCGGATGAAAATTTTGCTGGATGGTCTCATCTCTCATAACCAAAGCGCTTTCATTCCTGGTCGGTCAATTATTGATAATATTATGATCGCTTTTGAAACCCATCATTTTCTGAAAAATAAGCGTCAAGGTCAGGAAGGCTTTGCAGCACTTAAACTAGATATGAGTAAGGCTTACGATCGGGTGGAATGGGTTTTTTTGGAAGGCATGCTTAGAAGGTTGGGTTTTGGGAATAAATGGGTGGATTTAGTTATGGAGTCTGTGCGCACGGTGTCTTATGCTATTCCTTTTGACAATACAGAATTGGGCCCAATATTGCCGCAAAGGGGCCTCTGACAAGGAGACCCATTATCTCCATATTTGTTCATTATTGTAGCAGAAGGTCTCAGCGCAAAACTAAGGAGAGAAGAAAGAGCGGGCAGATTGCACGGAGTGGCAGTAGCAAGAGGAGCACCAAAGATTTCTCATCTCTTGTTCGCAGATGATTGTTTCCTTTTTCTCAAAGCAACTCATAGCGAGGGTTCGGTGGTTAAAGAAGTGCTTAGTGACTATGCGGAGGCTTCAGGACAAATAATTAACTATAACAAGTCAACTCTCTCATTTAGCGCTAATGTAGAAGCCGGTGTTCGTGAGGGGCTACTAGAGATGTTTGGGGTTGGTCATATGGAGACAGGGGCTAAGTATTTGGGTTTACCCTCTTTGGTTGGCAGAAGTAAAAAAGAGGTATTGGGATTTATCAAAGAAAGGATCATTAAAAAATTGAATAGTTGGAACCAAAGGTTTTTATCAAAGGCAGGAAGAGAGGTATTGCTGAAAACTGTTATTCAAGCAATGCCAAACCATGCCATGAATGTCTTCTTATTTCCAAAGGAGATGTGTCTGGAGCGGGAGAGAATAATGAATGCTTTCTGGTGGACTGGATCAGCGGGTAAAGGCATCCGATGGAAAGATTGGGAAGGTTCGTGTTTACCGAAGAAAGGAGGGGGGCTGGGTTTTCGTCGGGTGAGGGAGTTTAACCTTGCTATGATCGGAAAGCAGTCTTGGAAGATCTTCACAGAGCCTAACACTCTGGTAGAAAAGGTTTTTCAAGCAAGGTATTTTCCCAAGTCCACTTTTTTAAATGCTAAAGTTGGGAGCAATCCCTCTTTCATATGGAGGAGTATATGGGAAACCCAAAATCTTATTAAAGAGGGATATAGATGGAGGGTGGGTAACGGTAATTTGATTAAAGTGTGGCAGGACCCATGGCTCCCTTGTTCATCTAATTCAAAAGTGGAGTCTCCTGGTGTCTCGGGGCTAGAAAATTGTTTGGTATCGGGCTTGATGCGGACTGACGGGGTGGGCTGGGATTCTGATATTCTGAATGATTTGTTTAATAGCAGGGACAAGTCGATGATCTGTAGCATTCCCTTGAGCAGGAGGTTAGTCCCAGACAAACTAATTTGGCAGTGGGAGTTAAATGGGAAGTATTCGGTTAAAAGTGCTTACAGGAGACTGACAGAGAATGGTGGGTCAGTTCAGACACTGGGCTGAACTAAAATGTGGTTATTCCAGATTCCACCAAAGGTGAAGGTCTTCTTTTGGCAGGTTTGTGCAGGTTGCTTACCTACAACAGATAAGTTAGCGGGAAGGCAGGTTGTTTGCTCACAGCAGTGCCTATTCTGTTCAGCGGGGACTGAAAGTTTGGAACATATTTTTATTTCGTGTTCATTTGCGAAGCAGGTCTGGGCATTGATGAAATGGCAGATTTCTATACCTGGGGATATGAATTTCATGAGTTGGGTTGATAACCTTTTTAGCATCAAAGATGAGGAGTACTGCAGTAATTTTATCATGTTAATTTGGGGAATATGGGGAGCTAGGAATGACTTTCTTTGGAAGAAGAACTCTACTCCTCCTGGACAGATTGTAGCCGCTGCAAATGGCTTTAAGGACGGATGGCGAAGAGCCCAACGCACACACAGTAAAGATGGGAGTAAGAAACAAAGTCTGGAAACATGGAATAAACCCGCAGCTGGTCGGATTAAGGTGAATACAGACGCAGCCGTGAAGCAAGGAGTGGAAGGGGCGGGATTAGGATGGGTAACAAGAGATTGGAATGGTGTTTTTATTGCTGGAGGCATGCTGTTTTGGGCTGGTTCTTTTCTTCCCCGGGAGGCCGAGTCATTAGCTATGCGGGAAGCTCTAAATTGGATCAAGGGAGAAGGGTGGAATGAAATAGAAGTCGAGACAGATGCGCTTGAGCTTATTAAAAGTATACAGGAACGATCGGATGACTCGGCTTTTGGTGTGATTGTTGATGATATTTTAGAGCTGTCTTCTAGTTTTACTAGTATTACTTTTGCTCATGTGAGACGGTCAGCGAACCGGGTAGCCCATGCCTTAGCTAGGGCCGCTTGTTCTATGCCTGATTGTCATGTTTGGCACATTGATCCTCCTTCTTGTATTTTATCCTCCCTGAACTATGATTTGAGGAATAAAAGCTAAATATGTTAATTTAAAAAAAAAACGGTTATTTTAGGCATACACATGGAGGATGGCATAAACTGGTCATTGAGATCCAAAACTTGGACCAACTTCACTCCACACGCAAAAAAAAAAGCAGCTTAGGTGTTAAATCTCATCTGGACCACCATGATTCTGTGCAGTCTCCCCCCACTTTGACACCTAAGCTGAAGCTGAAGCTTCTTCATCACTAAGGTCAGGAACAATGGGGTCCACGTCTGCATATTCTGTATAAACTTGTTCTTGAACATGAAAAAGTTTCTCCGAGAGTTTCATCGTGAGATCTTCCCTTAAACCAGCATTATCGGCCAAATATGTTTTAATAGCATCTTTACCGCTGAAGCTTTGATTATTCATGGTGTAAAATGCATCTCCTATCTTTGTAATGAATTTGTGCTTCAATCCTAACTCTATAAGCTCAGATTCGCGACATATTCCTTTCCCAAACTCAAGCTGAAATTCTGCAGTTCTAAATGGAGGGGCAAGTTTGTTCTTTACGATTTTCACTATGACTTGGTTTCCTATAACCTGTAAAACAGAAAGAGTTTGTAAACAAATTTCACAAGAATTACTATGGAAATCAATATGTTGAAACATGTAGAAGCAATATTCAGTTACAAATTTACACCCTCCATCAAAATAAAAATAATACAATGAAGAGTAGCTATTATCACATTAAAATATGTACCTCTTCCCCTTTCTTGACCTGTCCAACTCTCCTGACATCTAAACGTACAGACGCATAAAACTTCAATGCATTTCCACCACAAGTAACCTCTTGAGGTCCTCCAAATCCTCCATAATAATAATAATAATAATAATAATAATAATAATAATAATAATAATAATAATAATAATAATAATAATAATAATAATAATAATAATACGGAGTACAATTTATGCAAAACTAGGAAAACATGTATGTGTGTACTATGTACTTCTAGTTAGTACGACTGTACGGCACACGCATACAACTAAGGGAGTTTGAGTTTTCAAACTTAAAATATCACGTCTAACTATCTATTGTTTTATATAGTAAAACTCAGTTATAAATCGCTAACATGTCTTTATCTTATTGGTTAACAAGATTTAAAACATTTAACTATAACATTTTTTATTTAGAAAACTAAGGAGAAAAAATAGTGAGCGCATGGTAGAAAAGATCGGAAGAAAGTACGTAACTAAACAAATGATAGAGTCCTTAATCATGTACTTTTCATTTTTTTATTATCAATTAATTTCGTTTTTCACAAATGTATACCTTTAATTATAAAATTAAAGCATACCTGAAACGATGAAGTATATATACCTGAAACGATGAGGTATACAAACGTATTTTATCACTTTATCATCTTTATAAACTAGTTTTGTACCCGGGCGTTGCCCCGGGGCAACTTGCGTATAGTATATATTTTTAGTTTTCATATTGTATGTTTATAATATTTTATTGTATCAAGTTACTAATTCCTATTTGTACGTAAAGCACCAGGATGTGTATTTATGATAATAATAATAATAATAATAATACGGAGTAATAAAGATCATACATTTTGTAACATCGTAATATGTCTAAAAGCACATAAAAATTTGGAAAGACTGTTTCTTAATTTTGTAAAACTTTTCTATAGACAACATTATATTTATGGTCTTGGTGGAAAACCTCTGATCTGTAGAGTGAATTAAAATATTTTATCCATCTTTGTTGGAGATTCATTCAAATATTGTGGATCTTATTCTAGTGAAACATTGACTATTTGTAGTGAATGGGCAAGATAAACTACAAAAAGAAAAAATAAACATTAGGATAATGAAATGTATTTGGAGTAAGTTTAATTACATGCTAACACATAAATATGAATCTAACATAATAATTTATTCTCCAAAGCCTGCACTATATATATATTTACCAATAATTGAACATAGCCTCTATAAGTTTTTCTTTTTTTGATTTTTTTATGACAGAAAAATCACACCTTTAGTCTCTGGAATAGTCAGCATATTGAAATGCTAGACCCCCATTTCTGAGATGGTAAACGTCACCCCTCAATTGTCCAAATTGTTGTAATTGCGCCCCTTTGGTTGGTGAAATGAACTCTTGGGATGTTTTCTTTTGGACTGTTTTCAGTTTCAGACCAGACCAGACCAGATTAGACCAGACCAGACTTAAACAGATCAGACCAGACCAGACTTAAACAGACCAGACCAGACCAGACTAGACTTGGATAGTTATAAAATACACAGAGACCAGACGTTTACCAGACCAGACCAGACCAGACCAGTTCAGACCAGACCAGACCAGACTTAAACAGACCAGACCAGCAAATTTCAGTCCAAAAGAAAACATCCCTAGTCTGCATTGTAAAATAACAATTACTGAGAGCAATAGTACAAATAGAAAAGCTTTCTCTTTAGATAAAGCAATTACTTCACACTTTTCCAACAACTCTCTGGATTTAACTATTTTGGACTCAAAATCCTTGTCTCGCTCTTCAAATTCAGTGAATCGCCTCTTCAGAGACATCTCGATATCGTGACAATATTCTCCAAGTTGCATCCATTTCAGGTTGAGAGCAACAAAGTAGTAACTCTCAATATCAGTCATCACTCTATGCAGTTGCACTTGTGGAGTCCATGTTAGAAAAGAAAGGTTCAGGGTTTGGAGTGGAGCTTCACCTAACATGGTCACTCATCAAGGTTGCATGTACGTAGTCAATCTGTTTGGGAGTTGCTCTTGTGTAGCAATATTGTGTTTCAATTACGTAAGTTTTACTTCTTTCATTGTAACATGTGATCTATCTTTCCTATATTCATGAAGCAGAGGATCCAGTAGTTCAATATTTTTTCCACAATTTTATTCAATCAGACATTGATATTCTATATGTTATTTTATCAATTGGACTTCTATCTGATAAATGTGTAATATAAGAGTTTTTATTTATTTTAACAAATTAATCAATGGGAATATTTCCTTGAATAATTAGGTGAGGTTTATGTCCATATATTTGTAGATCCATCAATTTGTTTTTTAATGTGTGAGCTATATTATATCTAAGACTGCTCCTTGGAAAAGAATGTCATAGTGTGGTTCAAGAGTTAATCTGGGAACCTAAGATTTCAAACTATTTTAGAAATTTTAATTGTTTATAAAGTTTTAGTATGTTTGCCAATTCAACATTCTCCCTTTTTATAGAGATAAGTTTGTAGTCTTGGTTGAGAATTGGAAATTTGATGGATATGATCATTTTCATCGGTTTATTTCTTTTCCATAAGATGTTGTGTACTCTTTTATATCATATGAACTTGATTTTCCGCGCTTCCAAAAAAACCTACCTACAGGCTACAACTAATTTCACGAAACTATATTCAATTAATAGCTTATTTTAGTCATCATTGATTGTAACAATATACGGAGTATATACATATAAGTATATAACAAATTATTAAAATGTTCTAATTTTCAATTATATCAAACATACTCTAGGTGCTAATGGCTCAAGTGAAATGAAGTATATCAGGATGTTTGATTTAATATTGCATGTTTAGAAATCAATATTAACAACAAATGTAATGTTAGTCTAGTTTCTTTAATTAGTGACAAACCATGTTCAGACTTTATCACAAAAAGGATTATAGAAGTGATGTTATCCAATCAATCACATATACTCCCAAATTGTTTTGCAAAGTCAACATTTTTTTGTCAACCAATAATAAAAGTCAATGCTCTGTATCGATAATTAATTTAATTTTTAATATTTAAAATTCATATATTCAGAAGCTACATTCAAATCTCTTCAAAGTTGTAAACTCCAAATTAGAATATAATTAAAAATTGACATCTTAATTAAGCGAATAAAATGAAACTGTTTTACCAAGAAAAGTCAAATTTGCAAATCAATTTGGGACGGAGGTAGTAAGTATAATGTTTTGGAGTCTTATTATTTGAATTTTATAGGTTCGATCTACACAAACATCATAATTTCATTATATGTTTACGCGTGCCCTATTTTACTTTAATTTTTAAACTCTGCACTATTAATACCTCAAGTCCTCAACCATAGTACCTTTCACTCATGCCTTAAACATCACGAATCACGATTGATTATGGACTAATCTCGCCCATAAAAATAAAAATTAAAGTTTTAACGAATGTCTCATATTGATTTATCAAGTTGTCTCACATACCTAACACTTTATTTATGTTTTACAGCTATATTTTCTGACATCCCCCCTGATTTTGACAATAACCGAAAAATAGAATTCAAGGACCTATCTAGTATTTATTGATTTTATTCTAAATTTTGAATAGGAAATAAGAAGTACGTCTACTTTAAAATCTGAAAAAAATTCCACCAAAGGATTTCACATTTTCTTTGTTCAGGATTTAATCTCTAAATGCAATTTTTTTCTCATCCGTGTATTGAGGGATGTTTTTTAGTTTTCCATCCACCATAATTCAACGAAATCTCACATGAGTCACTGGACTACTATAATCTTTCTTTTACCTAATATAAGCTTTAACTTTGCAATCCTATTATATGGGATTATTTAATGGTGACAACTCCGGTACCCTTTTAAAAAATGGGGTACCATACCTACTATTTATTTGATTGGACCACATCACTTTATCATTTTTAATTTAGATTTAAATAATTCAACTGTAACATTCTAATTGGTCCATGTGGTCAAAGGTATGGTACCTTATGGGTACCATAGAATCTACCTTATTTAATTTAAGATTATATAAAGGTCATTGTATCATTAACTCCATTTAGGTCTAGCTTTCCATTCTGATCTTAAGTAAATGATACTACCTCCCTCCCCTAATATAGGGACGGAATGGAATGGTGTGGCTTTAAAAAAAAGGTAAAGTTATGTGATTGATAATGATTTGATAAAGTGGGAATAAAATAAAAATGAATGTGCTACTCCTCCTTGAAATGATTAAAATTTCTTGAAACTTGATCTTTAAATCAACCTAAACATATTTTGTGAAGACTTCGTCAGTTCGTCTTTGTCTTTAAATTTCTACCACGCACTTTGGGGGTAGCAGAAATCTAGATAAACTGCCAAATTGCTATAAAGATGAGGGAAAATTATTTGAGTAATATAAAAAAACATGTAGTGTAGTCATGTAACACACACAAGAGTCAGATCTGTAGTGTAGTGTAGTAATATAAAAAAACATGTAGTGGAGTACGTCATATAGTGTACAAAGAGCGTTTATTGTCCAAAATTTGTATGATGCTTCAATTCTTTACGTGATTTGTATTGAATATCGAAGTTCGAAGTGTTGCATATTATTCTGTGATGAAATAAACGATTGCATATTAACATTGAAAATGTTGCATCAAGAAAAATTGGTTTATTTAACAAAATGTCACCGTGTATTTTTCGGCCCTTAGAGCTTTAAATCCAATGCACCTTAAATATTTGCATTTTTTTGTAAGTTGAGAGCACGTTTTATATGATCTCATATCACACACACACAGAGTATCGTGCCTTTCAGGAGCTCCTGACCAGAACCGTCCTGCCGTTTGAGGTGGTTTCAGGTGGAGTTTCTGTATAAAATTTGAGGAAATGCTCTGCATGAAGTACATATTATGTCCACAAATACTCATCTTAAAATTCAATTAGAAAGCCAGTTAAATAAATTACTGAAAAGAATTGCGCTTGTTATAATCAATGTACAATTTTCATGCTCAATATCATCTATTTGCTAGAATCTGGGTATTCTTATACTAATATGTTCTCTTGTTTATTTAGGATAACATTTTATAATTAGTTTTTGGTACTTATTGATAACTTAAGATTTAGTATGCTTGATGAGTTTGTTTCAAAAATAATGATAAATAAAAAGATATTTACAAAATTAGGGTCCATTCAAACTATTTATCAAAATACTATCAGAATGAACCGTAATTAACCAAAGAGCACCAAAGACGTCAACTCACTTGACAATTTTCTCTTAAAATTTGAAATCAGGAACAAAGCTTAGCAAACGGGAATAGCTAGCAAATCAAATCACTTCATGGACCAAAACTAAAAAAAACTCTCTTTCTTAAGTTCCTTTAATCTCTAAATGCAGTTTTTTTCTCATCCGTGTATTGAGGGATGTTTTTTAGTTTTCCATCCACCATAATTCAACGAAATCTCACATGAGTCACTCGACTACTATAATCTTTCTTTTACCTAATATAAGCTTTAACTTTGCAATCCTATTATATGGGATTATTTAATTTAAGATTATATAAAGGTCATTGTATCATTACCTCCATTTAGGTCTAGCTTTCCATTCTGATCTTAAGTAAATGATACTACCTCCCTCCCCTAATATAGGGACGGAATGGAATGGTGTGGCTTTAAAAAAAAGGTAAAGTTATGTGATTGATAATGATTTGATAAAGTGGGAATAAAATAAAAATGAATGTGCTACTCCTCCTTGAAATGATTAAAATTTCTTGAAACTTGATCTTTAAATCAACCTAAACATATTTTGTGAAGACTTCGTCAGTTCGTCTTTGTCTTTAAATTTCTACCACGCATTTTGGGGGTAGCAGAAATCTAGATAAACTGCCAAATTGCTATAAAGATGAGGGAAAATTATTTGAGTAATATAAAAAAACATGTAGTGTAGTCATGTAACACACACAAGAGTCAGATCTGTAGTGTAGTGTAGTAATATAAAAAAAACATGTAGTGGAGTACGTCATATAGTGTACAAAGAGCGTTTATTGTCCAAAATTTGTATGATGCTTCAATTCTTTACGTGATTTGTATTGAATATCGAAGTTCGAAGTGTTGCATATTATTCTGTGATGAAATAAACGATTGCATATTAACATTGAAAATGTTGCATCAAGAAAAATTGGTTTATTTAACAAAATGTCACCGTGTATTTTTCGTCCCTTAGAGCTTTAAATCCAATGCACCTTAAATATTTGCATTTTTTTGTAAGTTGAGAGCACGTTTTATATGATCTCATATCACACACACACAGAGTATCGTGCCTTTCAGGAGCTCCTGACCAGAACCGTCCTGCCGTTTGAGGTGGTTTCTGGTGGAGTTTCTGTATAAAATTTGAGGAAATGCTCTGCATGAAGTACATATTATGTCCACAAATACTCATCTTAAAATTCAATTAGAAAGCCAGTTAAATAAATTACTGAAAAGAATTGCGCTTGTTATAATCAATGTACAATTTTCATGCTCAATATCATCTATTTGCTAGAATCTGGGTATTCTTATACTAATATGTTCTCTTGTTTATTTAGGATAACATTTTATAATTAGTTTTTGGTACTTATTGATAACTTAAGATTTAGTATGCTTGATGAGTTTGTTTCAAAAATAATGATAAATAAAAAGATATTTACAAAATTAGGGTCCATTCAAACTATTTATCAAAATACTATCAGAATGAACCGTAATTAACCAAAGAGCACCAAAGACGTCAACTCACTTGACAATTTTCTCTTAAAATTTGAAATCAGGAACAAAGCTTAGCAAACGGGAATAGCTAGCAAATCAAATCACTTCATGGACCAAAACTAAAAAAAACTCTCTTTCTTAAGTTCCTTTAATCTCTAAATGCAGTTTTTTTCTCATCCGTGTATTGAGGGATGTTTTTTAGTTTTCCATCCACCATAATTCAACGAAATCTCACATGAGTCACTCGACTACTATAATCTTTCTTTTACCTAATATAAGCTTTAACTTTGCAATCCTATTATATGGGATTATTTAATTTAAGATTATATAAAGGTCATTGTATCATTACCTCCATTTAGGTCTAGCTTTCCATTCTGATCTTAAGTAAATGATACTACCTCCCTCCCCTAATATAGGGACGGAATGGAATGGTGTGGCTTTAAAAAAAAGGTAAAGTTATGTGATTGATAATGATTTGATAAAGTGGGAATAAAATAAAAATGAATGTGCTACTCCTCCTTGAAATGATTAAAATTTCTTGAAACTTGATCTTTAAATCAACCTAAACATATTTTGTGAAGACTTCGTCAGTTCGTCTTTGTCTTTAAATTTCTACCACGCATTTTGGGGGTAGCAGAAATCTAGATAAACTGCCAAATTGCTATAAAGATGAGGGAAAATTATTTGAGTAATATAAAAAAACATGTAGTGTAGTCATGTAACACACACAAGAGTCAGATCTGTAGTGTAGTGTAGTAATATAAAAAAAACATGTAGTGGAGTACGTCATATAGTGTACAAAGAGCGTTTATTGTCCAAAATTTGTATGATGCTTCAATTCTTTACGTGATTTGTATTGAATATCGAAGTTCGAAGTGTTGCATATTATTCTGTGATGAAATAAACGATTGCATATTAACATTGAAAATGTTGCATCAAGAAAAATTGGTTTATTTAACAAAATGTCACCGTGTATTTTTCGTCCCTTAGAGCTTTAAATCCAATGCACCTTAAATATTTGCATTTTTTTGTAAGTTGAGAGCACGTTTTATATGATCTCATATCACACACACACAGAGTATCGTGCCTTTCAGGAGCTCCTGACCAGAACCGTCCTGCCGTTTGAGGTGGTTTCTGGTGGAGTTTCTGTATAAAATTTGAGGAAATGCTCTGCATGAAGTACATATTATGTCCACAAATACTCATCTTAAAATTCAATTAGAAAGCCAGTTAAATAAATTACTGAAAAGAATTGCGCTTGTTATAATCAATGTACAATTTTCATGCTCAATATCATCTATTTGCTAGAATCTGGGTATTCTTATACTAATATGTTCTCTTGTTTATTTAGGATAACATTTTATAATTAGTTTTTGGTACTTATTGATAACTTAAGATTTAGTATGCTTGATGAGTTTGTTTCAAAAATAATGATAAATAAAAAGATATTTACAAAATTAGGGTCCATTCAAACTATTTATCAAAATACTATCAGAATGAACCGTAATTAACCAAAGAGCACCAAAGACGTCAACTCACTTGACAATTTTCTCTTAAAATTTGAAATCAGGAACAAAGCTTAGCAAACGGGAATAGCTAGCAAATCAAATCACTTCATGGACCAAAACTAAAAAAAACTCTCTTTCTTAAGTTCCTTTAACTTTTTTATTATTTATAATCTAGTTTTTACAAAAAAAAAATATATCAAAATTCATAACATTTAATTATCTTACATATGACACCAATATTGCATATATAAATTAAATTAAGTTGAATCCCAATATATTTATTTTAGAATTTGGATCTACTTAAGAAAATTTTTGAACCTAAAAACTCCACCAACCGTATTTTTATTTTCTTATACGCAATATTAGGTTGATAAGAATAATAATAAAAATTGGAACAATTAATGATATTGAACTATCTAGTAGAACACATATGCTTAATAGTAGTGATGGAGTACTATACGTAATGCGCAATGAGATATGGGCAATAAAATATTACTGAATTAATTTAAATCTAAACTTATTAAAACTAATAATCTACCTATTACTAATCTATTCAAATTAATCTACTTAATAGTGGTGTGTGCCTAGCAATTTTTACGGCTATTGATTAGCCTTTTAAAAAATACCTCAAAACTAATCTAAACTGAAGTCACTCTCTACCGTATTTATCTGATAAGTTTCTCCCGTGATTGAAGCATGCCGTTGTCTAAAATCAGAAGGGAAAGTTGTATTAGTTTAAATTGCAACAATTTTGGGCAAAATCTAAAAATTATCAATTCTAATGATTGAACTCAATTGCAATTTAGGTAGAAATCAATTTCAATTGAAATGACTCTACTTTATTAGTACTAAAGTAGATAATGGGTTGTGATACAATTAATAGGACTCTACATCAACAATCCAAACCTTAATCACAAAAGATATTGAGATTGACTAACATGAATCAATTCATGATATCAGCGTAAAAAAGAAAAGAAAAATAAGAAAAATAGAAAAACGTAAGATAAAATGGATAAGATTTTGGCCGCAATGGTGGAGAGATTTTGTTTCAGGTGAAAAACTTGCATTGGGCCGCACTGGGACAACACTAATTTATCCATTTTTTAATTTCATTTGAACGTAAAAATAATTCACATCACATTGACTGTAAGTCTGTAATACACATCGCAACAGCCTTAATAGCTGCAGCCGCAGTGACCGCAACACCATCGACCACAATATAAAACCTTGATATGGACTAAAGAGTAAATATATAATATATGGTGATGGATAATTTAATAATCATTTAACAAATACAAATTTAGAAATTTTGTCAATTTGGGACCTGAAAGATATACTGTAACACTTGAGATTTAATATAAACAGATTAATAGTACTACTCATACCAACAGAGGTGCATCCTCTTTTAAGGGAGCTCATTACCTAAGAATTCCAAAGTTAAGCGTGCTTGCACGAGAGTAGTCTTGGGATGGGTGACCCCCTGGGATGTTTCTCAGGGCGTGCATGAGTGAGGACAAAGTGCGTGGTAAAGGCTCGTAGTGGTTTGTGGGGACAGTACTATTGGTCCGGAGTAACTACCACGGGTCCTGCGGGGTCGGGGTGTTACAAGTGGTATCAGAGCAACCCCGCGACAGTGTGATGACCCGTTGGATATCGGGCGGGCACTTAGCGGGGGAAGATTTTGGGATTTGATTGAGATTTGAGATTGGTTTATGGGCGCAACGACGACGTTGCGATCCTATGTGGGGGTGATTGTAACACTTGAGATTTAATATAAATGGATTAATAGTACTACTCAAACCAACAGAGATGCATCTCCTTTTAAGGGAGCTCATTACCTAAAAACTCCAAAGTTAAGCGTGCTTGCTCAGGAGTAGTCTTGGGATGTGTGACCCCCTGGGAAGTTACTCAGGGCGCGCATGAGTGAGGACAAAGTGTGCGGTAAAAGGCTAGTAGCGATTTGTGAGGATAGTACTAGAGGTCCATAGAGGTCTGGAGTAACTACCCCGGGACCTGCGGGGTCGGGGTGTTACATATACTCCCTCCGTCCTATTTTAGTTAGCCAATCTTGACTTTTCCGGTCAAAGGTGGTAAACTTTGAGCAATTATTTGAACTAATATATTTATGCAAAAAATAAAAATTTTATACTTTTATGATAGTATTTTCAACAAAGAACATTTTCATATAATTTTTATGTTATTAATTTTTTATCTATATAAATATATAAGCAGTCAAAGTTACGTATCATTGACTTGGAAAATCATGTTTGGCTAAGTAAATTGGGACGGAGGGAGTATGAATTATCAATCCGGGACGTGAAAGGTGAAATGTATCGGTATATGACCTGCATGATGAAAACGTATATCTCTGACCCTAACATTTCATAGATTTTGATTTATTTAGTTTTTCTATTAATTCCATCACTAATATTTGATGAATTTTTCTTCCAAAAGTTTATTAGTTTAATAAAACTAAATAATATTTAACTTTTTTAAAATAAAAATAATAATAATATTTGTGAAAACTTAGATCCTCTATTGATAGTATTCAATCATCCGGGTCCTAGATTAGTATTCAATCATCCTACATTTATTTTTCAGGTCCCAGATTGATAATGCGTCTATCTTTGAGATTCCGGATTGATGAAAATTACAATATCTATTTGTATTTTACATTTTAACTCATACTGCGTATCAAATAGACGTGCTACCGGGGCATGCCCCGGGCTTTACATTAGTATATACGTAAAACTAATAATAATATTTAATAATATTAATACACATTTGCATATGGTGAGATCGTCGAATGAACTCTACGCGGATTGGGCTAATCAGATGAAACCCTAAACATTAGAGACCTAGAATCTTCGACTTATGAGTATAAATAGCAGCCTTGCGATCAACCTACGCTGCACAAAACCTCGACCTACGACCTGCGTTGCAGGGAGAAAACGAGAGAAAAGAAAGTGAGGAAAAGAGAGAAAGAAATATAGAAACGTGAGAGAGAGGGTGAACGTTTGGAAGAAGAAAGGCCGATCATCTGGGAGTGACAGACCTTCGCGGGAGAAGGGAGAACGCAGATTTCAACCGAACGTTGCTGGAGAAGGAAACTGCCGGAGTGCTGCGCCGCACCATCACCTTGCTGCCGCCGTCTTAAGGAAGAGACTCTGACCGCCGTACCACCTTCCACCGTTAAGGTATGGCCGTACGTTCGTTCATGCGTAACCTCGTTTTTCCGGTGTTTCCATACGAAGAAGATGACAAAAAAAATGACACTAAACTGGTTTGGACTATCTAACCTGTTATATGGACTGTTCGAAAATAAATAAAATAAGTACAACAATAATATAAAAAGGTGAACATGATCGATAATAATAAAAATATAACAGTGACAATGGATCGGTTATTGTTATATATACATAATTGGATGATTAATGACAAGCAATTAACTGATTAGAATAAAGTAGAATTTGGACTATTTTGGTTGAATTACTATAAAATGGACATTTGGATTATATTAAAGTACACAACGAATATGAAAAATAAAACAGATTATCATAATGGACTACATTTAGAGACTATGATAACGAACTGTTTTGTTGTTATAACTGAACCTTTATTTTATTTTTGGGTCAAGTTTATTAAAATGAAACTTAGACTGAACTAATAAAAATGAATTGAGTAGGGCCGATTGTTTTATTTGTTAAAAACTGAAGTTAATGATGGTGAGGATATAACACTCTAATGATAAGCAATGGACCGATTAAATTAAAATGGAACTTTTATGATTGGACCGATTGAATTGTTATAACTGACTATTTGTAATAATGAAATACTTGTATGGGAGTAATCAAGCAGATGAACATAAATTTCTTGACTCGTTATCTATGAACAGAACCAATGGTATACATTAAGTTAATGATTCGATAACGGATTAAATTAGATTAACTATAATTAATAGACTACACCGCTTAATTTCATATTGATAAATAATCAGGAATCGGGTAAAAGTAGTAAAACAAAATAGCCTGGACTTGATTATATTAACGATCCAATAAAACAAATAAAGCTATGGAAAAAATAGAATAATTTACTTATTGTGAAATTTTAAATAATAGAAGGACAGTTGGGAGAAGAAGCTGATAGGGAAGCTTGTTAGGAATATCGGGAATTTGAGGTAAGTTTCATTGCAACCAAAATTATACCTTTTACCTCGAAATTATTTTAAACGTTTTTTTATGTGCATGTTTTGAATTATATTGGTGTATTAAATTTAAGTAAATACTACGTATTATTCTATGGAATTGTTTGTACTTGATGTATTGAATTATTATTATGGAGTTTCGATGTGAGTTATTGTAGATGATTGTTGGGAGACTTTATACTGGTGAATATTTTGGGTTGTGACGAAATTGGATTTTGAGAAAATTATATGGAAATTTTAGTGTATTTTTGAAAGATACGAACTTTTGAATGGATTTTGAGAAAACAAAGAAAAGTGAATATTTTCAATGGTGGGGCACCACGGGAGAAAACCAGGTTTCGGTCCCCTTCACGACCGTTAATGGTGAAGGATTCCTATATGGAATTTTGGGAAGAGATAAAAGACTAAATGATTTTTCATAAATTAAAGGTGGGCATCATGGGAGAAATCCGTGGTGTCGGTCCCCTTCACGACAGTTAATTGTGAAGGAGTGATTAGGGATGCTACTATTTGCTTGGTGGGTTCGGTAACCAATCCGAACAATTTAAATAGGGGAAAACTGTCAATTACGCCCTCGTACTATACGTGAACCTTCAATTACGCCCTTGTACTTTGGAAACAATCAATTGAGCCCGTCAAGTCTCCGAAAACACTCAATTAAGTCTATATTACCGGTTGTCTCCCGGTTTGCCTATTGCTCGCTGAGCTGGACGCTTACGTGGGGGTCATCTAATACACTCGGTCAATATTTTTTAACACGTCAGTCTCTTTCCCTTTCCCTATCAGTTCCCATCCTTCCCTATCCTTCGGTTCTTTCACCAACATCTCCATAGCCCGGCGGCGGAGATGAACAGTTGGAAACACAGCAACATCTTCAGCTATTCCAGGGCTTTCTTCTTCATCTCCCTCCCCTTTCCCCCCTCAATCAATTCCCTCACAAGCCCCTCCCCTTTCTCCCTCTTCACATACCTGTCAACCTCCATTCCAATCCTCAACTCCGTGCAAGCCATCTGGCAGTTCATCGGCTGCTCTGGAAAAAAAGACCAGCAGAGCATCGGCACGCCGTTGCAGATGCCCTCCACCTTCGAGTTCCAGCAGAGCCCTTATACTTTCAAACACATCAGCTCCTTTCTTTCCCCAACATGCTCCGGCCATAGCCCTTCTGCGTTCAAGAAATTTGGTCCGTACTCCATAGAGCTATATACAGAGGATAAGGAGGTTACGAAATAGAGGGCAGATTTACAACCGATCTGATTTCATCCACTCAAACAAAGAAAGAAGATGTCAGGGAGTTTCCACCCAACTTTGTGCTTTCGATGGAGATAACGATTGAAGGTGGAAAACTGATTTTGTGGGGGAGAGAGAATATTAGTAGCTGGTGTAAGAAGGATAGTCATCTCCGCCGTCGACTTTTCCGGTCGGTTTCCTCCGCTTTCTAAAAGCTAATGAAAGAAGGGCAGTCACCAACAAGGCAACAATCCACCCAACAACATAAAATTCCACTTCTTTTACCCACCCTCATCTCCCCACCCTTCTTATCTTGTTCTCTGTACTCTGTTTACCAGCGATGGCGGCTTCCCTTCTTCACAGACCTTCGAATAAAGTTGGTTAGGGGCTTAGGGCTACGGAGCAATGTTGGGGAAGGATAAGGTAGGTGGCTGAGGTGTTTAAAAAATATTAACTCAGCTTACTAGAGAGGCAAATGACTTCCACGTAAGCTGCCAGATCAGTGAGAAACCGGCAAACCGGGAGACAACTGGTTACAAAGCCTTGATTGAATGTTTTTGAAGAGTTGACGGGTTCAATTGAGTGTTTCTAAAGTACGAGGACGTAATTGACGGTTCGCCCATAGTACGAGTGTCAAATTGATAGTTTTCTCTTTAAATAAATTAGTTTGGTGCGTTCAGTAGAAAAATCCCGAACGATAGATATTTGGTGGATTTTGGCAATAGTAGCTGTACTTAGTCACTTAGAATTAAATTTTGGGTGAAGTAGTCGGTAGAAAACATCCTGACTACTTTGGGCTTCTTACTACCCGGAGGGCTTGGAATCCCTTTTAGGGGGTGTGCACACTTAAGGTAGAGGTTCAGATTCTATAGGGGTAAGATGTGGTACCGGTAAAAAGTCCGGGGTGGCCGTACATAACAACGGATCACCGGGCTCGATAAGAACTTGAGCACCGCCCTTCTAATTTACGAGGTGGTTTAGTGAAAAGAATTTTGAGAAACTCAAAGAAAAGAGAATTTTTGGTGTATTTGATTGGAAAAGTTTACATTAGTATTGTGGAAGTTATTGTGATTTGGAAATATGTGTCTATAATTCAAATACTATTATCTTTTGAATCGTGTGATTAACAAATTTACAAATACTATTTTGTTTTAAAAAGTTTTTCCTCCAAAACGTTTTTGCAAAAATTATACATATGTAGCAAACATGATTATTTTACGGGGTTGGGTGGGACTTACTTAGCATTTCCGGCTAATTTTTGTTTCTTTGTTTTTTTTCCTTTTCTTTATTTTACAGATGATTATGCTTTGGATGATGGTATGCTATCTTGAGTTCTTGAGGGCGCTATTTAGAGACATCTTCATTAATAAGACTTTACTTTACGAGCTTTTGGTTTAAGAACATGTAGAGGACATCTTTACTTTTAAATTTCCCTCACTTTAGAATATTTCGACAAGTATTTTTGGTTAGCCTGTGCACTTAGCTATGGATATGCTAAGTGTGGCGGTAACACGCTCAATTTCCTTTTTGTTATTCCGCTGCAACACTTAAAGTATTTCTAAATAAAGTTCATCATTTTCATTTGGATAAATTATTATTTCAAGGTTTATTTTGGGTGGGGAAATTGGGGGTGTTACAGGAAGACTCAAGCAAGTAAGCAGAAGAGAATTTATTATTATTATTATTATTGATGTTGTTGTTGTTGTTGTTATTATTATTATTACATTGAGCTTAAACAACCCATCAATTGCATACCTCTTGCCCACATACATTCTTGACTTAGACAAAATTAGTTTGTTTGACTCAAATACCATGCGCAAGCCATGCTTGTTCAACAACGAACCAGAAATCAGGTTTTTGCATATTTTCGGGACAAACAACACTTGGTTGAGAGTCAGCTCCTTGTCTGAAGTCATCTTCAGGACCACCTTGCCCACGCCTTCAACCGCGGAATGAGCAAAATTTCCCATCCACACCTTCTCACCATTTGATGGCTCAAAAGTTGTGAACAACTCCCGGTTTGAGCAAATATGTCGGGTAGCACCAGTGTGCACGAACCACTCCTTGGAATTGGATCCAACGAGGTTGACCTCCGTTACCACGGCCGCAAGGATTATGTCTTCATCCTTTTGCCCACCTTGCACCATGTTGAGTTGAGAGTCTTTCTTCTTCCTTGGTGCCTTGAAATCCGAGGACTTGTGTCCATTTCTATTGCAATTGAAACATTTTCCATTAAATTTTGGTTTGGAAATGCCTCATTTAATTTGTGACCGAGCTTGATCTTCCCATTATTTTTGTTCTTGGAGCTTTTAGCATGCTCCACCACGTTTGCCTTGGCACCGTTAACGATTGGGAGTTTCCCATCGTTCTTCCTATTATCCTCTTCAATCCGAAGACGGAGGATCAATTGCTCCAAGTTCATTTCCTTTCGCTTATGCTTAAGGTATTTCTTGACATCCTTCCAAGCCGGCGGCAACAAATGTATTGTTGGCCGATTCCTTGATTTAGGATAACCTCCTTTCCAAATGATTTAGGATATCCTTCTATAAAATCCATAATATGGCAGACCATACCCTTGCAGGAACAGGTAAAGGCTGCAAAACTCCAGGATAGCTTGACTTATCATACTTGCACCTTTGACATATGTCACAAGATCTAATGTATCTTTGCACATCCTTAAACATGCCACTCCAGTAAAATAGAGTTTTCAATCTCTGAATGGTAGCATCTCTACCTGAATAACCTCCTATAGCAGAAGTGTGAGCCCAATATGGTAATTGCTTCTTAAGCTCCATGTCTGCTCCCACAACTAACTTCTTTTTCCTTCTATGAGAAGTCGGGTCAACTGTCACGTCTGATATGACGTTTGTATATCAACATCACCATCCCAAGATTTCTTAATCTGTTGTAACATATCAACTGTGATCTAATTTAAAACCATATGCAATATATCAGATTCAGGAATCCCTTCTTTTCTTGATAGAGCATCAACAACTTTATTCTCTTGACCCTTTTTAGGGAAAAGGGTCAGATAGGGCCTCGAACTTACATAAAAAGGTCAAATAAGGCCTTATATAGGAGACTCTGTCCGGTCAACGCCATTTGGGGCGGTTTCCGGTGGAACTTTTTGATGAAATTTTTTGAGCATCTTATTCACTAAGTCTAGTTTACTCATACCAAATTTGAAATACAACTTCAATCAGGAAGGCATTCAAATGAATTCTTGAAGATAACTGTGCAGTTAAAAGCGCAGTTTGGTATGAGTAAACTAGACTTAATAAATAAGATACCCAAACAATTTCATCAAAAAATTCCACAGGGAACCGCCCCAAATGGCGACGGCCAGACAGAGCCTCATATATAAGGCTTTATTTGACCTTTTTATGTAAGTTCGAGGCCCTATTTGACCCTCCCCCCCGTTTATATTGAATCTCAAAGTCATACCCCATAAGCTTTGCCATCCAATCTTGCTGACAAGGAGTAGATATTATCTGCTCGAAAAGATATTTTAAACTTTTTTGGTCAATTTTGATGATAAAATGCCTATTAAAGAGGTAAGGGCTCCATTTTTGGACTGCAAACACCACAATCGTTAATTCTCTTACATAGGGAAATTTAGCTTGATTTTTAGGACCAAGAGATTTGCTAACAAATGCAATAGGATGTCCATCTTGCATCAATACGGCACCTATACCATAACTTATGCATCAGTCTTAATAACAAAGGTCTTGTTGAGATTAGGTAGAGCATTGCATAACAGGTGTTTTAATTGATCAAATGCAGAAGATGCTTCTTCTGTCCAAGAAAACTTGTCTTCTTCAACAAATAGTAGGAGGTTTTGCTATCTGACCATAGCCTTGAATAAACCTGTTAGGTCCCTCAGACTTTGATGAAATATAGTTTTGATGATGCAATCCTCCCTTGATGATTAGATTTTCTATTCAATATTAAATGATCATTGTGTGAACTGAAGTGTGGTCTAAAAAGGAAGGTGACAAAATTAGGAATGTATAAATTATGTCACAAAATAAATATACTGAAAATATAAAATGCAATAAGGTAAATCCCTACCTTTCAAGGATATTCAAATCCAATCAGTATATTTTTGTGACACAAATTTATTATTGTCACTAGTAAAATTGTGACTAATCTTACATGTACATCTTATGCACAAAATTAATTTTACTGGAAATATAAAATGCAATAAGGTAAATCCTTCTTTACCTTAAAAAGGATATTTAAAATCCTACCAGTACAAATTAATTTTGTAGACAAGGACCAGAGTCACAAATTTTACTTGGAAAGCTGTATAATCACGAGACACTCCAGAGTTGCCTATGAAGACAAAATCCCACTAGATTATGAATAGTGCGCAAAAGGCCTAAAGGAATGGGTTTACATTTCCTGCAAAGCAAGTTGCTCCAATTGCGTCTGAAGATAAGCTGCTCCAACACAAGAAGACGAAAGTACAAGAAGCCTCAACGACATAGATTAAATCCTCTCAACCAACGGAGGAGATTAATCAACCAGAGATGCCTATAAATTCGGGCATAAGCATGAGAAGAAAAACAAGCTCCTGAGTTCACTAAGCAGAGAAATCATACTACACAAAGAAGATATCTAGCAAAAAGAGAAAGGGTTCATTACATTCTGCTCTCTGCTTAGACTCATGCTTCACTAAACCTTCTAGAACAGAAATCCTCATTGATACACTCAGAAAGTTTAGTTTTTAGTTGGAGGCTAGAAGTTTGTTTCATATTAAAACTGTTGTAAACACTTCTAAGGATAGCGTCGTCTAAGTCCTTAAGTGTGGTAGAATAGGATAGAGTACCTTTTGATCCCCACTGGATCAATCGAGAAAAACCTAAAGGATTGAGTAACTTGGAGTGGTGTGTACTCTCAGTGAAACACCTTGAAGTCTGAGCAAGTTGGTGATAACAGCCAGACGGTCACTAATTGTATTGGGTTGAATACTTTAGTGGAAATCCATCTGAAAGAGGATGGGACTGGATGTAGGAGGATTACACCACCTCTGAACCAGGATACATCTCGTGTCAATCTTATTTACTCTGATCCAAGATCATCAGAGGACCTCATGCAAGAGTTTCTGACTCGAGATCATCAGAGGACCTCACGCAAGAGTTTCTGACTCGAGATCATCAGAGGACCTCACTCAAGGGTCTCTGATTCAAGATCTTCAGAGGACCTCACACAAGGGTCTCTAACTCAACAAGGTTCTCTGACTCAAGATCATCAGAGTACCTCATACAAGGGTCTCTGACTCTAGATCATCAGAGAACCTCACTCAAAGGTCTCTGATTCAAGGTTATCAGAGGACCTCACTCAAGGGTCTCTGATTCAAGGTCATCAGAGGATCTCACTGAAAGATCTTCAAAGCAGAGCCTCTAGTCTACTATACACTCCAGTCACTAAAGATAAGTCATCCTACATACAAATACCTCTTCCCTCTTATCCTCTCATAAGAAAGTTACCATTCACAGTCAAAAAGAGGTCATAACTTCCGCTGCGATCCTAAATCTCTCAAAAGATTCTAGATCATCATACCTATGAGGGAAACTCTTTAAAAATAGGAAAGGACTTTAAAAGTCTATTCACCCCCCCCCCCCTCTAGACTTTTACCTCTATCAGGGACCATCAAAACCTTCTGTAATACCATGATAACCTAAGGAATCCTCTTAACTTCTTTAAAGTGTTTGGAATTTGTCAATCCTTAACAACTCAAACTTTTCATGGATCGGTGCTGACACCTTTTGCAGAAATGAAGTGACCCAAATATTCCACCTTATTCATGGCAAAAGCATGTTTACTTCTCTTAAGGAATACGGTATGATTTTGTGAAGTCTAGAATACATGCTCCAAATGTATTACATGATCCTCCATTGATTTACTGTACATTAAGATATCATCAAAGAATACAAGAGCATATATCCTAAGAATAGGCTTGAATATATGATTCATCAAACCTTGGAATGAAAAAGGATCATTGATCAGTCCAAATGGCATTACCACGAATTCATAATGCCCTTCACGAGTCTTGAAATTTGTCTTATAGATGTCATCCTTACTCATTCTTAATTGGTGATATCCTTCTCTCAAATCCAATTTAGAAAAAATAGTATCCCCCAATAAAGGGGGGCTACTATTAGGAATATGAAATGCAATGCTCCAGTCTTGGTGATGTCATCTAACAAGTCATCCAATAAAGGAATATGAAACTTGCCCTTTATTATTTGATTGTTAAGATCTCTGTAATAAACACATAATTGCCATGAAACATCTTTTTTTCCTACTAACACAACAAGAGATGCATATGGGCTGCAACTATTGTGAACAAATGCATGATTCTAGCATTTCTTTGACCAATTGTTCAATGATTTCTTTCTTCATAGATGGATACCTATATGGTCTTTTACTCACAAACTGAGACCCATTTTTATAGGTATTCGATGATCAAATTCCCCTCTAAAAGGAGGTAGTTCAACAGGTTCTTCAAAGATGTTGGCATACTTCTCCAGTAATTTTTCAATCTCAATAGGGCGATTAGCCACTTGTGTATTCATTAATTTAGAATGAACTTCAGAGTCTCTCACTACATGTAGATCAGTGATTTCTTATACCCATATGAGTGCTAGTTGAGAACAATCTTCAGTCGTAAGCTTCTGGGATACCATAGAGCAGCACCTCTGTAAGAGTCATGTGAGCAGAAGGCCCAGAATCAGGATACCATAGAGCAACATTTGAGTCATCATTGGAAGTCAGAAGAGCCTGCAAACGGCTTACTAAAACGAGAAGGACAGTGAAGCACAAAATGACCTACAGAGAAACAAATTTGATAGACAACTGGTGGCGGATCAGAACCAAGAATACCCTCAGCTGATGGGAAACCTGCAGAACTAGCATGAGTATGTCATGTAAAATAGGGATTAGTATTTAAAATTGACACAATTGGATTACATGCAGAACCTGAAGTGCTCGGACGCTGATGTGACACCCTCTATGGCGGAACAGGAAGCTGGCCGGACCCCTGACCCGGCTGTGGCTGCTGCTGTCCGCCCAATGGTGGATGGGCAACATCAAAATGTTGGGCGCAGAACTACTGTGGTGCTCCGTAGTGCGGCTGAGCCTCTCTGCCGCGACCATCGCGGCCTCCTATACCACAGGCACCCCTTCCGCGATATCCCTGTCCAGGATGCTGCTGGCCAGCTGCTGGTGCAAATGCCCGAGTTCCAACCGTCTTCTTTTGACGTTGATAGAGAACACGCTGGTCATGCTCTAGGAGGCGAGGTTGCAGGATATTGAAAGGAAAATTCTCGGGAAATAAAGAGA
This sequence comes from Cuscuta epithymum, assembly GCA_945859915.1. Taxonomy (NCBI): domain Eukaryota; kingdom Viridiplantae; phylum Streptophyta; class Magnoliopsida; order Solanales; family Convolvulaceae; genus Cuscuta; species Cuscuta epithymum. The sequence goes on from CAMAPF010000923.1 coordinate 205,086, forward strand.
CGGTGGTGACAAGGGACGCATAATCCGGACCCAAGCCATTCAAAATAGACTGAAGTAGCTCTTTATTCGAGACAAGGGAATTAATAGCAGCAAGCCAGCAAGGGAATCAACTAAATTTTTTATGTCTCTCAAAAAATGTTCCATATATTGAGTTTCTTTGTTTTTTGTATTTGACATATACGTTTACGTTCCATACATAAATCGAGTCTGAATCATACTCTAAATAGAAACAGAATGTTTTAGATCATGAACATCGACCAAAACATCTCGAGAGATAATATTTGGTATTTGGAATTTGGCGATTAGCAAAATCAATATTATACGCAGACGGTACCTGAATGGAACCATCAACAATGCAAAAGAGACCTTGAGAGACCAAGAACGATTCAAACTGAGTGCGCCATGTAAAGTAGTCCTCTACTGCCTTGAGTTTGATAGTCACAATCTGTGAGGCAGTAGTAATATGTGAAACTCATTGGGCAAGAGATGCCATGGGAAAGGCAAAAACGGACTGTTCTGATGGCCCAACCACGCCTGGTGACCCGCGGCGGTGGGGGAACTGATGCCGGACTGGACATGCTAGCGGGCTGCCACGGAAAGCGAGGCAGCAGAGAGCTGAAGATGGAGTAGGGTTCTGCCGCGGAAAACATGGGTGGCGGCGGGAAGTTTGTGAACAGCGTGGACGACGTTGACTGCATCACCGGCGATCCCATCATGACTGGAGAAGAGGCAACGGAGATTGACGTAGAAAAGCTCGGTTGTGCCGTCGTACTTGAGGAGGAGTTGCTGAATTCCGGCGCCGTTGATACCATGGTTGTAGCGGAAGAACTCATTGTCGATGACACCATGGCTGCGGACGAGTTTGCAGATGAAGAACTCATGAAGACGGCGGAATTTTGGAGTGAGAGGGAGAGGGAAAAAAATAGGTCTGAGTTCTTGATACCATGTGGAATAATGGGAAAGAGTGCTCCAATAGGAGCCATGACAGATATATTTATAATAAAATAGGAGTTTCCAAAATAAACAAGGATTTCTAATTATATAAACTATTACTAGACTCCAGTAAGGCTGCTCCAGTGTTGCACTATTGTAGAGGACGAATTGGAAAGTGAATCTCATTCATTTTCACCGGTTTTTCCATTTCAGCTTGTTGGGGTGTGGTAAATACCATTATGATAGTGAGGAGGGTGAAGTGAGGTCGGGTGAGTAGATCTAAGAACACATAACTAGGGGAAGAAGAGAACGGGGAAATGAAGAAAAAAGAGAGAGAAGGAAGCAATTGCAGGTGAGGTGAGAGGAAGAAGGGACCACCGATGTATTCGGGGAATCTCCAACAAAAGATACACAATATTCCCCCTTTTCTACCAAATTGATCATAACCATAAAATAGTGCACCACAAATAAGAGCTAATAAAAAGACCCATAATTCCGTAGAATGACTAATCCTTGTGGGAAAAAAGAATTTGCTGGGCTGGAAAAAATGATATCCTATTTGTACAAATATACCAAGTGGGAAAGAATGAAAAAATAAAAATAAAAAAATCTCTATGAAATGACAATTTGACTCGTCTTTTGTTTTTGTGGGGTTTAATTGAGTAGTAATTAAGTTGGAAGATCCAATTGACATTTCTGTAATAGTAAGAGGATTTATTTGACATTTTTCCCAACATTTTTTCAATGGACTAAAAATGATAGACCTATGTCTAGAACACGAAAAACAATTTGCAAAAGAGGTATATTGAAGAAAAAATTGACTCGATAAAAAAATATTAATCATCATTCATAATTCTAATGCGATAATTTCACAACTTTATTCCTCAAAGGCTTTATGAAAATGTGAAAGATTAGCTTCCTTGCAATAATACTCTAATTTTACTAACCCATTTCCCAATCTCTGAAGTCGTGATGTCTAATTTAAATTTGCTTTGCTCATGAAGTCTTGAGTGTATAATATGATCTTTTAAAATACTTATTTGCCCTGATACTATCACGCAGAATGGTCATGCAATCCAATGTTATTCCAAAATCAATGAATTGATGCTTGTCCTAAATGCAATCCAATGGCTTTTTTCCGTCGTAGTATAAAGCGTCATTTCAATAGAAAAAAATGTAGTGCTCTTCCCCCTAAAAACTAACCTTCAATGAATTATCTGTTCTGAACTAGTCTGATAAATATCTGGTGATTCTAGTCTATATGTACTTTGTAATTATCCAAGTCTGGTCCGTACTGGTCTGATACTCTGATCAGGTTTGAGACTGAAAACAGTCCAAGTAAAAACATCCTAAGAATTAAATGCAAATAGCCCAGAAGAGCGGACCACCCAACAAGTATCAATTATCTAGGAAAATTGCCCTAAATAGGACTAAATGAGATTTGGAATTCCAAAATAGGACTAATATGTTTTTCTTCCCCGAATAGGAGTTGTTACTGTCATGCATGAAAAATATTGTCATGATTAAAAAATATTGTCATTAATTATAATAAATATTGTCATATTAAATGCATTGTACTCCAACAATTTGACGACCACGCCTACAAGATGGCAGTAACTACTGCCATGTTAGTCATTTATGGAATAAAAACATACTCCCTCCGTCCCCCTAAGTTTGGGACGGAGGGGTGTGGTGTGGTTTTTAAGAAAAAGTGGAATTGTGTGGTTGGTATTGAATTGATAAAGTGTGAATAAAGTAAGAATGAATTCTAACCACTCAAATGTTACCAAATATGGTATGGGACAAACTTAGTGGGACGGACGAAAAAGGTAAAACGGGACAAACTTAGGGGGACGGAGGGAGTAATAGTTTTATTTTGAAATTTCAAACTCCATTTACTCCTATTTTGGGAAATCTCCCATTATCTTATGGGTAAGGTAGAAAAAAAATAGACATCAAATACACATGACACGATTAAGATATACTCCATTTACTCCTATTTTGGGAAATCTCCTATTAAAAGGCCTATTTGTTAAGAGTATATCTTAATCGTGTCATGTGTATTTGATGTCTATTTTTTTTCGGCCTTTTATTATAGATATTACTAATTAAAGACCGGTTGACAAAAAAGTGAGGTAAATGACAAATTTCCAATCATATGACTTTCTAATACCCCAGGCGTATAATTGAGGACCACAAACCATACACAGTGACTAATGTATTTGCTGCATTGACTTTTAATTTTAGTCACTTCAAATTTTGCAACCACCACCACCACCGTCGGCACCGCCGCCGCCGCCACCGCCACCACCGCCACCGCCACCGCCGCAACTTCCAGTCACTTTCTTAGTGACTCCGACCAAAGTGACTCCGGTCAAAGTGACTCCGACCAAAGTGACTTTGCCGGTCACAGTGACTCCCGCCTAGCGGCCAGCGCCTAGCGGCCATAGTGACCACCTCTCACCGGCCACAGTGACTCCGGTTACAGTGACTTAGGCATGGCAATGGGTCGGGGCGGGTATTGCAAGACCCGGACCCGTCCCGTGACTTGGCGGGGCGGGTCCGCCCCGCCCCGTGACCTGCACGGGTCCAAACTTGTTGACCCATGACCCGCCCCGCCCCGCCGCAACCTAATTAGCTAGTTTGTATTTTTATTTGTGGGAAGTTGTTACCAATTGAATCTACATAATGTTTATCTCTAAATAATAATTAAAAATCAATATATTAAATCAAATTCATGATACGCTAAAAATTTCAAAAATTAAGGAAAAATTACTCAAACTTGAATAGTTAATCTAATTAGTTATATTAATAATTGAATAAATGTATTAAAATTCTATATATAAAGAAGACATTGATAATCCGCCATCCATCTCATTCTATTATATACTTATTTATATATTATAAGATCAAAGAATTTATGATTTATTGTATACACACATATGTATGTTGAAGTATATTTGTAGTATAAGTTAAGAAAAAATATGTATACTTATATATTGAACGGGTCGGGACGGGTCGGGTCGGGGCGGCACAGGTCAATTCTAATACCCGGACCCGCCCCATTGTATAGGCGGGGCGGACCCGCCCCATTGTATAGGCGGGGCGGGGCGGACCCGCCCCAAATGTCTCGGGCCAGGGCGGGTCATTGCGGGTCGGTTTTTTTTGACATCCCTACAGTGACTGCCTGCTCACCAGCCAAACAGAATGCCCGCTCACCGCCAGTGTCTGCCGCCGTCGGGCAGTGACTGCCGCCGTCATCAACAGTGACTTCGCCGTCACACTACGCCATTAGTGACTGCCGCCACCCCTGGCCAGTCACTGTTGCCACCCCGGCCAGTCACTGTCGCCCCCCTCCCATGGCAAGTCACTGCCGTTGTCCGCCCCTTCCATTGAAGCACCACAAACCAACCACCCCGGCCGGCCAGGCGGCCACCGCACCCCAACCCAAGCCCAAGCCCCTGTCCACCATTGGCAACCTCCACCGCCGGAGACCACCACGCCCCAACCTCCTGCCTCACCTAGCCCCCCTCCCCTGTGTCACCATAGCTCCGCCTCAATTCAGCCCTCTGCCTGACCTCACCTCAGCCCTCTGCCTGACCTCACCTCAGCCCCCTGCCTGACTCCCTGCCCTGCTTCACCGGTGTTCCCCTGTCACGCAAATCCCCGGACCTTCCCTGCCTCACCACTCCCCTATTCGCCCAACGTCGCACCCCACCCACAAACCACGCCCTAGCTTCCAGCCCCACATCTCCCACCTCCCCACCTCTTCCGAATCTGAGTCACCCCAGAACGAACCAGATCTAAAAAATCAAAATCCTTCAATTAGATCTGGAATTTCGATTATTGGACGGCGGAAGCAACGCTACAGCGGCGAGGTGGCAGCATCGCAGAGTTGGAGTTGTAGCGGTGTGCTTTTGAATCAAAGACCGACCTGCACCTGCTCGAGCGACGGCAGAGGGAGAGAAAGGAGTAGAAGAAGAAAAGAAGGTTGTGGCAGCTGAAGAGAAGGGACGGCGGTTGAGGAGACACGGCGAGAAGCGGAGGCAGCGTGTGCGCCTGTGCGGCGAGGAGCGGCGAGGAGAAGCGCTTGCCTCCATCGTTGAAGAAAAGGCGGAGATGGGAGCAGACGAGTTCTCGGAATCGCAGGTTGCATAAGTTGGGCGCTATTTGACGGTGAAGTCAAATTATTGGAAAAAGTAGAAACATCAATATATTTGTCTTTTAAAAGTCCATGGCTAATATCCGTGCCATTTTTTCTAACAAATACGATCAGGAATAAGATATCGCCATTCCATTTATCCATTAGCCTAAAGTTTAGGATTTGAGCAAATAGTACATTTGGATCTTGCTTCTACATGCTCATACAAGCTTAAGCTATTCATTCTTCTCCGGTCAAATAAACACCAGTTCTTTCTCCTTTTTGCCTCTTGTTTTTTACCAAATCTTTCTCTTCTAGCATCTTAAGCTTTTGAGTTTTTCTAGATTTTGCTTTCTCCTCAAAGCCATCATCTGTCATCTTCATTGTTGCCACGCGTCTAGCCTTGAAAACCTGGAAAATGAACTCAGGCAGTTGCATTTAATATATCCACCCAGTATAACAGACCATTTGGTTGAATGTGCTGGATTTTGTCGAAGGACAAGCATTTGGTATAATACATTTCAGCCCAAATAATAAGTAGCGTTCGGTATACTACATTTCAGCCGTAATAACAAGTAATTCAAAAGCTGCTCATTCTGCTAATAAGACAAAAAAGCAGGATAAGCAACTTTTAGCTACCAAACAGGCTTTAAGTATGCATCAGCTCAGCTATAATAAGAACATTGAGATTCAAGCCAAGATAGTTGTGTACCTTTGTGATGTTATCATTAGAATCTTTCTCCTTGCATTGAAATTCCTCCAACTGTTTACCAAGGACAGCTTCTATCTCATGAACTAGTTTGACATCGTACTATATTATCAAAGGTGAGCACAAATACGCAACCAATGTCAAACTCAATACAGAGGCAATACAAAGCAGAAGAAAGTTACATTACACCTAAAAATATGTTTGTTATCATCATAAATACAACACTTGTTTTAGAGCCCTATAAAATTATTATATCATTCCTGCAATTTATATCGACTTCTTTTTAGTATCTATCCTTAACCTCCATTTAAACGATTGATGTGACGGACAACTCAACTCAAACTCCGCTAAGAGGTGAAAAATGAAAGTGGAACAATGAGTTTTGTTTAGCCCTAAACTCTTCAAACAGCCCTAAATTGAAAGTTGGCATGTAAAGGTGAGACTAGAGTTTTGTTAGCCATGTTTGTGCTGTTTGAAAGGATGAGGCCATAGAAACTGAATGTAAGAACAACAACAATATAAATTGGCAGCGCATAGAAAAAGAGATGATATATTTAAAGGGACGAAAGGCATATTTGAGGTTCTCAAGGATTTATGAAAAAAACAAAGTGGATTGACTGAAAAATAAAGAGAAGCTTGATGTGAGATGATGTAAATCGGGGAGATGAGATCCACATCCAAGGAGGCGAAAGGGGATTTTCCCATCGGTGAGTTCCGTCACCAACTCACCGAGCTTGATATGGGCAGAACCAACAGGGACAGGAAATGGCATGACAGGGAAGCTTCGTTGGTCAGGCTGCGTCCGGTCAATCATCCGCTACCAGGCGAGAGGCGGAATCTGCGATTTTCCAGCGACCAGGCGTAATGGTCCCTGTTGCAGCTCAGCGAGCAGAGAAGATGTCATTTCACCGGGTACGACTTCGAAGGATGGCGCCACTGGCCTGCTCTCAGATCGTCATTTTGTGATCATGACCAGGTGTTTACTAACTCCCGACCTAGGCCTCCAAATCAGCTGCTTTGGAGCTCCGATACAAGCGATGAGAGATTTAAGGACAATGTTAGTGTGTGAGGCACACTGATTCAGGGAAATAGCATCCAAGGGTGGTGGAAAATAGCAGTAGGAGCATACCAGATCCAAATTTTCGCATACCAGGCTCACCTACAAGACGGCTTTGATGTCTCCCCTCGGTCACAAAACTTCTGGTTAGCACATCACTGGGGATCTACTAGTTTTGGCGAGGTTGATTCAGGGAGGGGTTTTGCGTTGGGGAAGGCTATGTGGATTGTGAGAACTCGAGGTGGCAGACAACTAGAGGCAAGTCTGGCCAACACTCCAATTCTCTGATCAACACAAAAATTTCAGATTCTCAAGGGAAGTCTTTCATTTCAAATAAGAGTAAATCATTTTATTTTGATTTTAGAATCCTCTTTTCATAATATTAGTCAGGTTAAAGGTCTTCAACCGTGTTTAATTTCACTGGATAATGATGGGGTGGATTGGCTGTGTAATTCATTATGCCATATTTTATACTCCCTCCGTATTTAAAAGTTCACTACAATAGATTTGGGCATATTATTTAAGGATGAAATAGTAGGGGTAATGAATAGTGTAGAAGAAGTAGTAGAGAGGGTGATAAAGTATTAAAGAGAAGATAAAAAGTAGAAAAGTAAGGGTAGTTGAGTACTTTTAAATGACAAACTTACCAAAAAGGGAAACGGTAGCAAACTTTGAAATTCGGAACCCGTATAGCACACCATTGGCTTTTACAAGGTACGAGAAGTCACACAAACTTCATGTCTTTTGATAAGAATAATTTTGGTGGTTTCATTCATCTAGTAGAAACAGGAACCAAGGGTCGGCCAAACAATATAGCAATATTGTTCGGATTTGTTCCAGAAGGTCGGTATGGCGAGGGTTTTCAACATTTTGAATCTGCTGTATTGGACCAACAAGTGTTGTTAAAAGATTTCTTAAAAGGAAATTCGTGTAAGCATTTTGAGGATTTTTGGATTGTCTATTTGGAATCAATGGTTTCTTCTTTTGAGAACTCAGGGTTTATCTCATCCTCGCTTTTCAATGAAGATTTACAATCTTTTGGATTTTTAAATCTTCCTGAATCAGAGAAATTAATTGAAGCTGCTCAAGAGAGCATATTAAATGTAGCTGAGGGGACGAACAAAAATGATGAGAATATCGTAAAGGTTAAATCACTCCAGTTCTCATTTCCAGCTCAGAACACGTCCTCGGAGTTTAGAGGACAGACTTATTTTGTCAGATTCTAACGCCTCAGATTCTGACACTTCAGATTCATCGGGAGAGAAGATTGAAACTACTCCTATAAGAAGATCCCTCACTGATCAAGAGTTAACTGACTGTTTATCAGCTATAAAAACTCCTTCCATACTGAGAAGGAAGAGTGCGAGATTAAAGGCTAAGAGTGGTGTTGTCATATAGAACCTTTTTGGATCACATGTTTCGGGTCTTCTTGAAGGGTCTGATTTTCCATTAGGGATTTTTTTCGAATTAATGTTCTTCAAACTTTTGAGTGGAGTCTAAGCTCTTGTGTTGATTTGGGAGAGGATATGCTTTGTTGGGTGATTGAGAGGACCCAAGCTCTCTGGCAGGTTTTTGGGAGACTTGTGTTTTCGGGAGACGTCCAACATGTGGCTTTTCTCGTGTTAACTGGCTTTATTTTATTAGTTTCTCTCTCTCTCTCTCTCTCTCTCTCTCTTCATTAACGTTGAATTGCATTCCTTTGTTCATTAGCACTTTTGTACTCTCCTTTAATAAAATATTTTAATAAAATTAGGTAAGAGTGTCCAGCTCTTACCCCACTGAATCTCATGGAATCCCTTCTGAGAATTTTAAAAAAAAAAAAAAAAGTGGATTGACTTCTTGCCTCTGTAACTATACTAGCAGCAAGCCCACCTCTACCTGCTCTTGCAGTTCGACCAACACGATGAACATAATCACGTGGATATCTGTAGTATAACAATATCAAGTTATTAACAAAAGAAAATGTGACACCATTGATAGAAAAAGTATTAAACCCAATCAAATTAGCAAACCTTGGAAGATCATAATTTATCACCAGATCAACTGTTGGAATGTCTAAACCACGGCTGGCAACATCAGTTGCAAGTAGGATAGGGACCTTTCGTGATTTGAATCTTTGAAGCGCAGAGAGTCTCCGTGACTGAGGAATGAATGAGTGCAATGCAGCAGCTTCCAAATCAAGTTCTTCCAATAACAAACTTAAATAATGACATGTCCTGCTCACACCCAGTAAAGAAGTTATTACTGACAAATTTAAAGGTAAATCTTCGGTGCAGTAATTCTTGTTGATACATGATATAAAGGCAAGTAACATGTACCAAATATATCAAACCTGCAGGTAGAAACAAATACGATGGCAGATCGAATGCCCATATCTTCCATTTTAGACAAAACACAATATAGAGAAACCTCCTTGATGTTTGATGGAGTTAATAAATACTTCTGTGCAAGGGACTCAACAGTATTGAATCCCTCATACGCCTCATAGAAATATGCCCTATTTGCAGAGAGCTCAAGTAAAGTCTGCAATTCACCCGTCATTGTTGCAGAAAATAGAAGTGTTTGGCGGTTCTTCGGCAAACACTGAAATATTACTTTCAGGTCCTCTTCAAAGCCGACGTCTAAAACTCTATCAGCTTCATCAAGAACAAGGAACTGCAATGAATTAAAAGAACAGCATAAGCTCCACGATTTAAAATCACAGAAGGTTGCATTATTCAGAAGATGCCAGTAAAATCAAATGAGGAGAAAATAGGGGAAGTTTGGAAGGACAGAAAACGTGAGGGAAAATAAAATATTCCTTCAAATACTATAGATTTATTTTTGATGTTCTTTTGAAGTCTTTCCATTCATTATTCTACTATATAAATACTAAAAATATGAGCATAACAAAAAAAAATCAAAAACATATTTCATTGTCCTAGCGTTTCCTAGATAAGACCAGAATTCCCTGTAATTGTTTCATTTGCCCAGCATTTTAATGGATCTAATTATACAATGATTGGCAGAATGTTACAGAAATGCAGAAATGAAGGAAGTGAGGGACCTTGGTTTTTGAGAAGATGCAAGGAATGTCAGGAGTCTGTTGGAGAAGAGTCTTGATTCTTCCAGGGGTTGCAATAACCACATGGGGTCTTTGCATTAGAGTCTTGGCCTGATTGATAGCATCCATTCCCCCGACCACTTCCACACATCTCAAGTTCAAGCAGGAACCGAGGGCGCGAAACTGCTCGGCGAGCTGGTAAGCCAACTCTCGTGTGGGAGTAATAACAAGGGCAAACACTCCGAAGGGATCTTGTGCGAGGAGATGAAGTAGAGGAAGGGCAAAGGCGGCCGTTTTCCCAGTACCGGTTTGTGCAATTCCCAATACGTCTTGACCAGTAAGGATTCTGGGAATGCAGTGGCGTTGAACGGGCGTTGGTTTCTTCATGCCGAGCTCCTTGCAGGTCTGGACGACCCATTCGGCTAGGCCTAGATCGGAAAAGGGGATGTGGTCGGGAGTTGGGTAGGGATCCGTCTCCTTATCCAGTAGCTTGGGGTTTTGGTCATCGGCTGGAGGAACGGCAGTGGTGGGTTTTGGTTTATGCGAGATTGTTTTGCGCGAAAATAGCCGGAAATTTTCACTGATTCCTATATCTTCTTGCTCTTTCATAGTTATTATAGACTTGAGATGGAGGAGAAAGGGGCAATCGCGATTTGAGAAGAGAGCGCTCTGCCAGGTGAGGGTAGGGTTAAGTAGCAAAAAAACAAAGTAAAAGTTGAGAAGAAGAAGAAGAACATCTTGCTACTTTCTTTATTTGGGTAGCTTAGGTTTATGCTTTGGCACTGCTCAATTCCAATGAGATTATAGAATCAGTTGAGGCTGTGAGAATAATATGGAAGTATTATTTATAATATAGAAATTATTACTTCAAATAGAATTAAAACTATGGCAAGAACTCAAAATATGACTTGCTATGTTTTTATTCTAAAATAAGACCACAGTAGTCCTATTGGAAACATACTCATTTCTTCCTTTCATTCTTACACTCCTTTAAATATTAGTAAAAGATAGCTAAAAGTCATAATTAAATGTTTAATTCATAATAAATCCGAAAAAAATTCAATAATTCATAGAAAAATAATAAAAAAATTATAAAATAAAAAATAAGAAAAAAAAATTTAATTTTTTTTGAAAATTAATAAAAAATAGTAAAACTCCATAAAACAAATTAAAAAAAAATATGGATACATTTCCCACCGCCTGTACTACCTCCCTGAACCACCACCTCCGATCGGTGTAAAAAATATCACTTTTTTTAAATTCCACAAAAATGGCATATTTCTCTTTGAGAATGCCAACATTATCATTCGGCCAACTTGAATCCTTTTGACTTTTGCCAAAAATATGGCATTCATAATTTTTTTGCCATTTTTTTACCCCGGTGACAGGAGGTGGTGGTACCGCCTCCCTGCACCACCACCTCCGACCGTTAAAAAAATGCCATATTTCCAACAAACTTCCATTTTTTTTCGGAAAATGCCAAAAACATGGCATATTTCTCTTTGACAATGCCAACATTTTTATTCTGTCATCTTAAATCATTCTGAATTATGCCAAAAATATGAAATTCATAATAAATTTGGCATTTTTTCCCCAAATGACTGGAGGTGGCGGTGCTGGAGCGGCAGAGGCGGCAATGACAAAAAAAATTTTGATTTTTTTTTAAATTTTTTTTTATTTTTTATTTTAAATTTTTTTAATTTATTATTATTCAAAATATTTTTATTAATTTTTTGGTATATTTTACGATTTTTTATTATTTTTTATTATTTTATTATGAATTAAAACATTCCAATAGGTATAAGGGTATATTTGTCCAAGACACACATAATTAGTCCTATGGAAACATAGTTTATTTTTCGGTCATATTTTATGTGCAAAGTGAATGACTTTTAGTCATATTTTGATAATTAACTCTTTATAATAAAAGAGTTCAAGATACCTCAAGATTCCTACTATAATTAGACAACCTAATTAATATTATTAAATACATTATTACACCTCCTCAAGTTGTGTAGGGGAAACAATGTGCGGATTGTCTCGAAGAGAAGTAAAGCGCTGTGGAGATAGACACTTCGTGAAGATATCTGCCAACTGAAGCTGAGTAGGAACAAACTTGACCTGTAAATCACCATGGGCCACCCGTTCACGAACAAAACGATAATCAATATTAATGTGTTTGCTGCGAGCATGTTGAATAGGATTCGCGGATAAGTAAAAAGCAGAAACATTATCACATAAGAGCTGAACAGGTTTGTCGATGGAGATGCCCAATTCGAACAGAATAGAACGGATGTGAAGAGTATCCTGAACAGTGTAGGCAATGGCGCGATATTTTGCCTCCGTAGAAGATCTGGAAACCGTAATCTATTTCTTGGACTTCCAGGACATCAAATTTGGACCAAAAAAGATAGCAAACCCAGACGTAGACATGCTGCGGTCTGGACATCCTCCCCAATCAGCATCTGAGTAAGCCAGTATAGTGGGTGCTGTAGAACTCGGCCGAAGAAGTAGCCCAAAATCAGACGTCCCTTGTAAATACCTGAAAGTACGCTTAAAAGCCAAAAAATGTGTAGTACGGGGAGCATGCATAAATTGAGAAATCAGGTGAACAACATAAGTAATATCAGGTCGAGTCATGGTTAAATATTGTAGTGCTCCTATCATACTCCGATACTCAGTGGGATCTGCTAACATATCACCATCAGTTAGCGAAAACTTGGTACGAGTGGGAAGAGGAGTTCGAACAGGCTTGAGAGTATGAAGATGAAATCGGAGTAACAAATCATAAACATATTTTGTTGGGAAACAAAAAGACCACGAGGAGTATAGAGCGCTTGAACTCCTAGAAAAAAATTCAAGTCACCCATATCTTTCATAGCAAAGGATTTATCAAGACGGGATATAAAGGAATTAATGAAAGATGGGGAATTACCTGTAACAACAATGTCGTCAACACAGAGAAGAAGATAAATAATATGTGCGCCATGTCTAAATAAACAAGGAATTATCTGATCGACTACAAATAAATCCATGCATCAAAAGAAAGCTACTCAAACGATAAAACCAGGCATGCAGTGCTTGTTTAAGCCCATAGATTGATTTGCGAAGACGACACACATAATGAGGAAACTGAGGATGAACAAACTCAGGGGGCTGACGCATATAAACCTCCTCCATAAGGTGACCATGAAGAAATGCATTTTTAACATCCAACTGGCGGATTTGCCAACCAAATGAGACAACTAAGGTAAGAACAAGACGGACTGTCGCGGGCTTGACGACTGGCGTCGACGACTGCTTGTTTCTTCTTTGGGGGCCCCCAGATCTTCTTCTTCTTCTTGCCCGGAGCCACACTCAGAGGTTCCGGATTGAGTGGCCTGGAGCTTCCGGCCTCGGTGTCATTACGAGCAGGCGGGAAAGCAATGGTGACCTTCATCCTCTCCTTTTCCTCCCCCTTCTCGGCCACTTGAACTGCGAGGGCCAGCTCCTCGTCCTCATTCACTTGCTCGAAATCTTCGGCCTCCAACTCGACCCGAAGGGCGTTTTGTACCTCCTCGGCTACCACATGGTCGTTGTTGGCCGATAGCGTCTCACTCGAGGACTCCACCTCGGATATGCTCTCGGACTGCACCGAAGGCTCCTTGGAGATGTCTTGAGAATCGCTTTGCGAAGACATGTCCGGAGACTAGAACTGAGGGGTTTAGAGAAGAGGGCTCCCTAGATGGCTCTAACACTTAATCTAAGAACAACAAAGCTAAATGTGCTAAGGAAACGAAGAACAGATGAAGAACTGACCTTGGAGATTAGGGTTTGATCGAGGGCAAGAGTTTATCTCTCTAGAAATTTTGGCAGAGCTCCGCTATTACTCAATATCGCACAAGAGGAATGAGGTCTGGCCTTGGGGTATTTATAGGCTTCCAACCTCAAAGAACGGGCCTCGATTTGAAAAGCCCGTCATTACGGGCCGCCGGTTCAACCAATGGATGGCTCCCGCCCACCTTCAGCCAACGGCAGCCTGCCACGTCGACCCCTCCTCCAACGGCTCTTTTCCAACGACTCTATTTTGGAAACCATTGAGGCAACCTCAGATGATAGCCTCCGGCCATCACTTACCAAGGCCTTTGGTGAACAACTTCTACCAAGTGCTCTCGAGCAAGCATCTTTACAAGCCTTCAGCTTGTCAATGTTGCCACTCACCAGAATATAATTGGACGATAGCCTCCGACTATCATCCACAGGAGCCTCCGGTGAACATATGTCACCTGACACCCCCGAGCAAGCAGCAGTATAAGCCTTCGGCTTATCAATGTTGCCACTCGTCGGTCAATGACGCCCCTCGGGGTCGCATGCAAACATCATGACTCCTTCAGTCCGAACCTCCCTTCAGTCTAAAGGAGTGGGGGATTGGGATACACCCCTCGGGAATCACACAGGACAACATATCCACATGCAAAAATTTACAAGTGACACATGCAGCCTCCGGGAAAACATCAAAGGAGAACCCATCGGGTACATGCTTCCATATACCCTTCGGCAGAAGCAAAATATCGAAAATTTCCCCAAGTCACTGACAATGATGGAGCAGCCTTCACCACAACACATACAGGCAACTCATCTGCACTTCCCTCAGAAAACCCTCGACATGTGGGGGACTGAGGGGAAGCCCTCGGCAAATACCAGTGAAGCTCTCCGGTAAAGCGCAGCCTTCGGCAGAGCCAGCGCGACAACACAATTACTCCTTTTCCCTCGAGTACCTCTCGGCAAAAGGAGTGGGGGACTCCTGATGGAGTATATGGCCCAGGGACCCCCGGCCCATAGACTCCTACTTCTCCTACACAGGCCCATTGAGCCCAAGGAGCATTCGAGGCTCAAATACAGCGGCCCAAGTCTCAAAGAAGCCCAAAATACGCACTGGGGTGCCTTCGGCCTTCTTGGACGAGGGCTCCAAATCTCACAGGGCTGCCGGTTTCAAGCATACGAAGCTACTGGGAGAAAACGGCGTAAAACAGTAGCCCTCGGCTACCAGATGCCTTCGGCATCAGGGAAGCCTTCGGCACTCCCATGCCCTCAGCTACCCAAAGCCCTCGGCCGAAGGGGGAGCATTCGGCCAACAACTCAATCATCGAAGATTCCCTTTGGAGACAAGCAACCACCGCATTTAATGCGACGTCACATCCACCCACCGCATTCAATGCGGTGCACATGCGATTGCCAGTGCCACCTGATTGAGGTGACCCCTCGGCCGTTAGATTATCGCCATATGTACTCTCATCGCATTTATTGCTGCTATAAATAGCAGCCCCTTTCCCCATTGTAAAGGGCCAGAACATCTCGAGTTCATAATATAATCTCCTCTCTCTCTCCTACTTGTTTGCTCTGACTTCTCTCTAGGTTATTCCCGTAATAACCCCTCGGATAAGCTACCCCCGGGTACACTGTCCATCAGGGACTAAGAAGCTGTTCTCTTCGTCTGATCTGAATGTTTCTGATCTGAATTTATTAAGTTCTGATCTGATCTGATCCGAATCTTTCTGATCTGATCTGAATCCTTCTGATCTGATCTGAATCTTTCTGATCTGATCTGAATATTTCTTTAATTATAATTATAATTATTATAATTATTATTGTAATTATAAATATAATTTAAATATAATTTATAATTATAGTCTTAATTCTAAATAAATTTAATTATAATTATCATCATAATTATAATTATAATTAAAGTTATAAAAATTATACATACTACACTGCTTATAATTATAGTTATAATTATAATTGTAATTATATTTTTAATTATAATTATTTCTATAAATATAATTGTAATTATAATTATAATTACTTTGTATAATAATAAAAATAAATAATAATAATATTAACAATTATTATAATAATAATATGGAGTAATAATAATAATAATAGTCATCACCTCAATAATAATCATAATATTAATAATCATAATAATAATTATTGTTATTATTACTATTATTATTATTATTATTATTATTTATAATAATAAAAGTGATAAATCATGTTTGAAATTTTCTGATCTGATCTGATCTGAATGCTTCTAATCTGATCTGAATCTCTCTGATCTGGTCTGATCTGATCTGAATCTTTCTGATCTGATCTGATCTGATTTGAATTTTTCTGATCTGATCTGAATAAAATAAGAATAAGCAATAAGTAATACTCCCTCTGCCCCAATTTGTTTTGCAAAGTCAACAATTTTTGGTCAACCAATAATAGAAGTCAACCCTCCGTATGGATAATTAATTCAGTTTTTTATAATTAAAATTTACATATTCAAAAATTATATTAAAATCTCTTCAAAGTTGTAAAATCGAAATTAGAATATAATTAAAAATTGACATCCTAATTAAGTGAACAAAACGAGACTGTTTGACTAAGAAAAGTCAAATTTGCAACACTTGTTGAGACGGAGGTAATAAGTACGGAGTAACAAGAGTAAGAATAAGAACATCTTCTATACGCGTCTCAGCCTGGGAAAAACTCTATTTTACGGATGAATGAATGACGAGAGCCGGCGTTAGGTTTTGTTTTGTGATCGGTGGGGATGGATATATGCGCCGGCAAAGCAGCAGCGGCAACGGAAAGGATGCATCAGCGCCACGCCCGAAAAGCTGCTGTCCTCCTTGCCATCATCCCCCTTCTCATCTCCACAGTCGAATCGCATGTACGCAATTCTCCACTATACATTGTTCCATCTCTACTCTGTTTTTTTTGTCTTTATAAGTGATGATTCCGATCTTTGCTGGAATGGATGACAGGTTGGTTGCAGTACAAGGTGTATTGCGGAAAACTGCAATTGTATTTCTTCCTTCCCTTCATCCTATTCCCATTTACTTAATTTTTTATCACTGAGAAAATTTTAGGGCATTTCAAATTTTACTTATTTTACTATACGCTACAGCCATTGGAATTAAATACGGCAAGTATTGTGGAGTTGGCTGGACTGGTTGTCCAGGGGAGAAACCTTGCGATGATCTTGACGCATGTTGCAAAATTCACGATCACTGTGTAGACAAAGCGGGTATATACATTTGCTTTCCCACATTTGTTTTTTATTAAAGAAACAGCTGAGGTATTATTACTTTAAGGTTGGATTCATAGGATGATGCAGCAAAGTGTCCAGTTTCTCTCATTTCTACTCTTTTTTTATGCATGAAATGTAAATATCTCATTTTCTCTTAAACATACATGATGGTGCTGTTACTTCTTACTACACTGAATTTACCTTCTTTGTTGTTCTTTCAATATCAGGACATCAAGCGCTTGCCTTAAAATGAAATTTGCTTTTGATCAACAAATACAAAGATATAAAGTAGCGATCATGTCAGGCTGACAGGACTCGCAGTCTGGTCGAGCCTGTTTGGGGCCCCTTCAGGTAGAATTTTTTATGAAATTTTTAAGTATGTTCATCAAATCTAGTTTATACCTACCAAGTTTCAGCTTAAAATTCAACCGAGAAGACAATCAAATAAATTATTTACAAACACTGCACTTTATATATATAAACTACGCAATAATTTTCAATTCTACATTTGACTAACTTCTCAATTGAATTTTTAGCTGAAATTTGGTGAATATAAACTAGACTTGATGAAGGACATGCTCATAACATTTCATCAAAAAGTTCCATAGGGAAGAATCCCGAATGGCCCCGGTCAAAGACGGCGGTTCCCGTCAGGGTGGCTGGACATGAATGGTACTCTCTCTCTCTATATAAAGGATCAAATAAATCCCCCTCCTAATTTACAAATTACAAACTCATCTTGGCTATTAGATGTGTTGATCTAAAGGTTATAAAAGCACGGTGAAAATTTTGTAATAAAAGCCAACTTGTATAGGATGCAACTCTTTGAACGTTAATATGCAACTACTAATTTGTGACTGAATAATATGCAACACTTTGACCCTCAATATGCAATACAAACGTTTGCACAATAATCACGGTTTGTATGTGATCCGCCCAAGGTTGTCAAAGTCGAGCGCCTGGGCGCTTAAGCGCACCAGGCGCAGCGCACAGAAGCCTCAGCGCTGGAAGAACGATCAGGCGCACCCCCCAGCCTAAGGCGCAGCTTAGGCGCAAAAGCGCTGAAGCGCAACTGCAATAAAAAGCGCTCGCTGTTTGCGCCTGATAGGGGAACACGTTTTTTAAGTTTAATAAGAAGCCTTTTTTTTTTAATAAAGCCCGTCTAAATAAGGTCAAAACAAAATATACCTACGCAAAACAACACACCTACGCTAAACAACACACCTGTCAAAATATACCTATTCGCTCCTCCTCCTGTCCTCCACATCAACTGCATAAGTTGGCAGCAGTAAGCTTTCTTCTCCATCGTTCTATTTTCTTTCTTTTTTCTTTTTTCTTTTTTCAGTATCTACTCATATACTCTATACAACTCGAAAATATATATGTAAACTACCAGTATAATGGTCTGTCATGTGCAACAACACTCTTCATTGTGCCATTTTCTTTGTTCTTTACTTTTTCAGCATCCTTCTTATATAGTTTATACTCTATTACTCTAGATACCTAAAATCTAATTATGTTTTATTTTTCAGTTTGAAAGTTTAAGACTTTAAGTTATGAATTCTGAATTTGGTTGTTTTACTTTTGTGAATCATGAACTTTTTTGGTTAATCATGACTTTATTTTGGTGAAACATGACTCTTTTTGTGAGAAACCTGACTTTTTTATGTAGTTAGTTCAATATGGTGGTATATACATCATGTTTTATTATTGAAGAAGAGTATATGTGATACTTTCTAAGCAATGCGCCTGACACGAGTCAGGCGAGCGCTTTTTTGCTCCTTGCGCCTCAGGCGCTGGGAATACCCTATCGCCTTGAATGCGCCCCACGACTTTGAATACCTTGGATCCGCCCCTATATAAATATATATAGATAATGGATCAAATATAAACACATCCTAATTTACAAACTACAAACTCATCTTGGTCATCCGATGAGTTGATCTAAAGGCTATAGACGCACGGTCGCACTTCGGTAATAAAACCAAACTTTTTTGGATGCGGCACTTTGTGCGTTAATATACAACTGCTTATTTCATTGCAGAATAATATGCAACACTTTGAACGTTAATATGCAATACAATTAGTGTGAAGATCAGCATACAAATATTTACACATTAAGCAGTAGTGTACCTGATCTGTCCCATTATACTAGTTGTATGACGCGCGTTGCGCGGGGGGAAAATGCCCAATTTTTTTTGACAAGATTGACATAATGGATTGTTAGTAATAATAATATCATTAATTATAAATAAGAATAAGAATAACAATAATAATAATAAATAACTATAATAATATTGATAATAATGCTAATAATTACGTAGTATAATAATATTTAAAATAGTTAATATTGGTAACAATAACAAATATAATTATAACAATAATAATTAAAAGGTAATAAATCATGTTTAAAATTTTCTAATTTTGAATGTACTTTTACAAACTTGACATTATCTAAATCTTTTAGATTTGATCCGATCTGAATTTATCTGATAGGATTTGATCAAGTTTTTTTTATTCGATCTATTCTGAATAAAATAAGAATAAGATGAACAATACAACTTCTAAGAAAAAGATGTTGCCAAATCTTTGTGGCCACAAAAGATTAATAACTAAGGTTTTTTTTGAAGTAATGGCTTTCGCTGTTTCGCAATCTCTGCCAAAATCTTGTTAGGTATTGGCAAGGTTTAAAAAGGCGGGTTCGGGTATCAAGGCGGTTTGTTCCTAAGAGGGCGTAAGCCTTGAGGTGTAAGCCTCAAAATATACAGATATATTAAACTTAAAATAGTTAAACTGGTAGCTCTTTTCTTTAAGAATGTTCCTAGTAGCTCCCATAGCAATACCAAGGCCTTGAGAACTACTAGGTGTAGCAGTAGCACCAAGACATCTTTTTTTAAACCACTAACTATTAAACTAAATCTACACAAAAGTATTATAAATAACATGACTATCAAGGAAGCAAAGTGAAACCTTTACCAGTTAGAAAACATGAACAACAGTTCTCTAAAGGAAGGGATAAGAAGCAGTGAAGGAGAAGAAGTGAAGAAGAGGAGTTGAATAAGAATAGAGGAGCAAAATATGGGGAAGAAGAAGAAGAGAGCAGAAAAGAAGTTACCTGCAAGCTATGTATGAAAGTATGCAGGAAAGTAGAGAGTTCTTTGTGCAGGTGTTTAGAAAGTTTACGTTAGGGACTTAGGGTTTAAATGAATAAAAGACTTGCTAGGATTTAAACGAAATCAGACTTGTTAGGATTTAAATTAAATAAGACTTGTTAGGGTTTAGTATATGGATTTCTATTTAAAAAGTACTCTGGGCTTTTTTAAGATACTACACAAGTGCTCTTCACCTCTATAAACGCCTCAAGGCACGCCTCAACCTCTGAGGCGTAAGCCTCTTCACCTACAAAAAACCTAAGCCCCGATACCCAAACAGTACGTCTGACCTTGAGGAGCGCCTCAAAACCGCCTCTTAGGATGTTATTACTTGGACTGAAATTTGCTGGTTTGGTCTGATTTGGTCTGTTTAAGTCTGGTCTGGTCAAGTTGGTCTGAACTAGTTTGGTCTAATCTGGTCTGGTAAATGTTTGGTAAATGTTTGGTCTCTGTGTATTTTATTACTAAGGAAGTCTGGTCTGATCTGTTTAAGTCTGGTCTGGTCTGGGATTGAAAACATCCTTAGCCATTTCATTCATAAAATCTTACATAAAATTGTATTTTAATGCTTTAAAATGCCCTAATAATCATTGGTGCTTATAAGTTTTTAAAGTAATCGCTTTCGCTGTTTCGCAATCTCAGTTGAAATCTTGCTTGATATTGGTCATTTCATTCAAAAAAAACTTACATAAAAAAGATACCATCTACTACGTATAATAAGGAATGTAAAATAAATTAGGACATTAAGTGGAAATCAAATCAATCAATTGTATAGAATAATTAAAATGTGAAGGCCACATGATATAGAATATTGGAAACTCAAAAGTTGGTGTTAACGGAGGTAGGGGGAAGTAGATTTAATGATGGAAGTGTACAATGACTAAAATAAATTGTACAAGTGCATCATGCTTTAATGTTACACCAACATTTTTATAATTCCTAAAATGTCCTAATCATCATTGGTGCTTATAAGTTTATATATACATATGGCAGATCATATTAGGCCGGCCTGACGGGAACCGCTGTTAGGTCGAAGCCATTTGGAGTCCTTCCCGATAAAATTTTTTGAGCATGTTATTCATCAAGTTTAGTTTAGGCCACCAAATTTCAGCTACAAATTCAATCAGGAAGGCAATAAAATAAATTCTTTTACAAAAATTGCGCTTTATATATATAAACATAGCAGTTTTGATAAAGAATCTATTTAATTGCCTTTCCGATTGAATTTTAAGCTGAAATTGGGTGGCCATAAATTAGATTTGATGAAGAACATGCTAAAAAAATCATCAAAATGTTCCACCGGGAAGGGTCTCAAATGGCCTCGGCCAGACGGCAAATCATGTCAAGCCGGTGTGACAGGATCGCTAATATATACCTGTTATTTTTAAAAGGTGCGATTTTCTATCAAGGAAAAGGAATACCATAAAAAAGAAAAACTTGAAAACCCAAAGTTTCTGAAACCCTTATTACTTAGGGAAAAGGGTTTCCTAATTCTTCTTACATGGCCCTGGAATGGGAATTTCAAGTTTATGAGTTTTTGAAACAGGGAAGCGTGAGCTGGGGCGAAACCCTATTTATTTTTGCTTGCTCACTTGAAAAATGAGTGAGTTATTATTGGCAACTTCGCCTTTTTCTTATAGCTCAAACCCTAAAATGCTGCAGGATATGTGCTGTCTGTGTTAGTTAGCTTGTCATTGCCAACCTGCTCTAGTTATTCTGTTTGAGTTGCATGTTCATCTATGTTCAATGTTTCCCTGTAATTCTGTAAATGTGTAAAATCACCATTACCAATTAGTTTCTTCTGCACATGTGCAACTTTTGAAAATGGTGTTTGCATTCCTATAACATCTTTCCCTTTTTAGTTTTATGCTTCTTCTAATTCACTCCTGTGTCCCTTTATTATTTCCTCATTTGACTTGGCACAATTTTAAGAATGTGGAACTGGGGAAACTCTGTTGTTCACATGTAGAGTTTATTTAGAAGAGACAGAAACAATGCCAACAACATTAATCTTTCTTAAAAAGGAGAGAGGAGATAAATCATCATCATCATTATCCTAGTGTCGCAAAGGCTCCCCACCTATGGAGGGGTAAAGAGGGGTCGGATGTACGCAGCCTTACCCATGTACTAAAGCAGAGAGACTATTTCCTGAGGAGATAAATTATGGACAGACAAAATTAAAAAAAATGAAGATAAAAGGGGGTCATATGGAGTATTAGTTTTGGTTGTTAAACCATACCCTGGTAATGATGATGCACCTTCCACAACACTGATAATGTGGTTTCTTTCAAGGAGAATGCATTCTATGACAGTTGGTAAGTTTGATTTCATCTTCTTTTTTCATGATATGCCTCAAACTTTGATCAGGTATGACAAATGTCAAATGCCATGAGAAGTTCATGAAGTGCATAAAGAAAGTGCAGAAGTCAGGAAAGGTAGGATTTTCAAGAAATTGCCCCTACGACACAGCCGTGCCAACAATGGTACAAGGTATGGAAATGGCCATTATGTTTAGTCAGTTGGGAAACTCAAAAGTTGAGCTATGATTAGCTTTTGCATTGCCTGCCCCCCACTTGTTAGATAAAGGTGATAAATATACTAATTTCCATTCCTTCAAGCCTCATTTCTTGTAGTGACTTAAAGGTGATAAATATACTAATTTCCATTCCTTCAAGCCTCATTTCTTGTAGTGACTTGAATTTGAAAGTTCGTGTCAAGGGTTTGTTGTTGCCTACTTCAATTCTGAAACTCCAACACCAATCTCCATTAGTACAATAGTTGTTCTGTTCGAACTTTTTTTTATTGTCTGGATTTATCTTCTTGCTCTAAAAACTATAGCTTAGTTGGATCTGAACACTATGGTGTAGTTTTGTGAGAGTAAATGAGTAATAAACAAAAGTAAGCATCCATTGTTATTGTAGTCTTTAATGGTTAAATACAATGTTTTTACTTGGACTGTTTATAGTCCTAGACTAGACCAGAGCATACTACTAAACTTCAACACATCACAACAGACCATACTTGGACAGTTATAAAATACACGACATTTACCAGACCAGTTCAGATCAGAGCAGATCAGACAAGACTTAAATAGACCAGATCAGACAAGAAAATTTCAGTATAATTAAAAACATCCTTACATTCAAAATCTAATTTTTTTTACCCACACTTTAGTCCACCATGAATATAGAGCTTCCCAATCTTAGAATAAACGGTCAGGATTTTGTCATTAAAGATAGGCTAAATGGTCAAATAGGTCCTCGAACTAACATAAAAAGTGAAATTCACCTCTTATAAAGGAGCCTTTGCCCGGCCGTCACCAATTGGGGCGGTTCCCGATGAATTTTTTTAATGAATTTTTTTGAACATCTTTATTAATTAAGTCTAGTTTACCTATACCAAATTTCAAATAAAAATTCAACCGGGAAGACAGTCAAATGATTTTCTGAAATGTAAACTAGACTGCCTTCCCGATTGAATTTTTAGCTTAAATTTGGTATGAGTAAACTAGACTTAATGAAGAAGATGCTAAAAAAAATCATTAAAAAATTCTATGCGGAACCGCCCCAATTGGCGATGGCCGAACAAAGCCTCCTATATAAGGGGTGAATTGCACTTTTTAAGTTAATTCGAGAGGGCCTATTTGACCCCTTTAGCAAAAAGGCCGTGTTCCATAACTTCCATTAACATGCTCATCATTGGAATGGCTTTAAAATGTGCAACCCTGGATAGTTTGACAATTCAGTCTTTTTGTCGTGTGTGACACACTCCATGTGTGTTGAGAAAATAATAGGGAGAATACCTAATATAGCTTCGTTTGGTCTTGTCAAATTTTACTACAATTAGTGGATTATATTTAAATCATGTCCGAGAAATTATTACTAAATGTAGTGGTGTCTTCTATGGATTTTAATAGAGTTTAGAATTCTATTTAAACTAGTATTGTACCCATGCGATGCACGGGGCAATAATGTACTTGTGTTGTTATGTTTTTTAGTTATTTAAATATGCTCCTAGTAATATAATTAATTTGAATAAAAGTGTGAGTAAATATAATATACAAATAACCAAACTAATTCAAATACTAACTTGTAGATGTGTACAAGATAATTTATAATTGTTTCACAACATATGTTAACCATCTAATTATTTTATTTAGCTATAATAATAATAATTAGTTATACTAAATTACTAATAATTTTTATGAACACTCAAAAGAGTGCACAAAGTGAACACTTTTAATACATTTTAAGTATAATTTTTTCATATTTTCGTAAATTTGAGCAATCAGCTAATGCAGTCAAAAGTACACCAATTTCACCAAATTCAACAGATTCAATCAATTTTAATATTATCAAACATGTTTTGTTTCTCAATTACATGTTTCCCCACCAAATTAGATCCAAGAATTTTCATATCCAAATTTCAATTTCCATTTTGACATCTCCTTAAATTCTCTTTCAGGAACTTGTAACTTTTTAAGTGTTATTTAAATAACTTTTTATAAAATACATTCGATTTCAAATTCCCAAATAAACTACGTAGTACTCTATGTGACACTGTGTTACAACTTACAAGTACAACATGTGATTCCAAAAGAAGAAAAAGTAAACTTCTGAACCCCGGCCCCCCATATTGCCACCCCCTACCATTCTGACTTAGACCTCATTTGATAACACGGAAATGGGATGATTTTTTTTTTATTTTGCTGAATTAAAAAAAATTTAAAATATATTTTATTAATAAAATAAAGAAAAAGTTGTATGACAAATAGTTAAAATGCTTATCTACAATAACTTCAATCAATCTAGCTAAAAAAAATAAATTCAACCTTACTTATTTTGATTAATTACACAACTTGACGTGCGAAATCAAAAGTTACATGTGTTGGGAGGAAAGTTAGTTGATAAGAGCATTTCCATCTATGCTTCTCAAATATTCGGGTTTTTATGTTTTTTTTCAACAGATCTCAAGTTTTACTTTTGATTCATTTGCACATGCATCAGACATCACCAGATCAATAAAAAGATCCGAGATTTGAAATCCTTAAATTAGATCTAAAAAGTTAATGTTTTTTTCCCCAAAAAACATTAACTTACACACTTTCACAAATCACACTCGAAAATATATATTCAATCATTTGCTATCCTTTTAATATCTAAAATATATATTTAAGTACAACTATTTTTGTATTCACATTAGACCTATATATACATTGTTTTTATCCACCTTTTAGATATTCATACATAAACTCAATGCCAAACCATTTTTAGGTTTTATGACATTTTCATACTCCCTCTATTCTAGGACAAAAAAAAATGAATAACCCAATCCACCAACAATCTCCCCTTAGATTTCCAAATCCATTATATGGTCCTCGGCAGTCCTATTCATGACGATTAGTTTCATCTGTATAATACTCCCCCCTTCCGTCTTCATTCATCTGGTAACATTGGTGTTCAGTGCTCTTCAATCCTTCAACTACACTTCCCTCCATCAATTAATTTCATATGTATAATACTTCTATGTATTACTTCGTATACATAGTTTTCGTTGCTACCAGCTCTGTTTGATAATGGATGCTTTATTTGATGAGGATATAGATTTTGAGAACCACACAATGCTAAACAGCAATAGGAGTATAAACAAATAATGTTTCATGATCTTTCATCCAGTAGATCGAGTCTCACTAGTCCCACACTCCCACTACAGCTCATCTTAATCTAGTTAATAATAATAATAGTATTGCAATTGCTGCTTTGAACGTAGAAAAGAAGAATGGTTAATTATGGGTTCGTAGGTTGTGCATGTGTTTGTCTATTATGGTTTATTCCGGTGGAGGTATGCGGCGGCGGTTCATCAAAATATTTGTGTACTTTTTCAGGCGGCTGTTCATCAAAATAATTGTCTACTTTTTCAATTTAATTTTTAACTATCGACCTATGTTTAAAATCTATTCAAATCCATTGAAATCCATATGACTCTTTGAAATAGAATTCCCATATAAATCTCATGCAATCTATAGAATTCCAATAAAATACATAGGTACTACAATCCTATAAAATCCTGTAAAATCTATGTTGGGGACACCCCCGTAGTGTAACTGATAGAGATATTTCATAATAATATTTTAAATTATCTACATCATCAGTATCTCTTGTACTTTATTAAAAGGGGAAAATAATTTAAATACTCCAAACTTTAATGACGTGTGCGATAAGTACTCCAAACTTGCATATGTAATATATTTATATACCCTCATTTTTTTTTAATAAAAAGTGATTTTCGCAACATGATGTGAGTTTTAGTTTGGAGTCGTCGTCTACCGAAGGCGCGGTTAGTGAAGACATGAGAGAAGCTAGACGAAGCTGATGGCGGAGGTGCAAGATCCTACTGCGATGCTCGATTGCGACGAAGCTGCAACTCGTGAGAGGGTGAGAGTTTCCTTTCTTTTGGTCGAGATAGCTCTCAAGCTCTGCCATCTGCAATGGAATGGACCGGACCGAACCGGACCGGTATAAACCGGTCCGGACCGGACCGGTATAAACCGGTCCGGACCGGTATAAACCGGTCCGGACCGGACCGGTATAAACCGGTCCGGTATAAACCGGTCCGGACCGGACCGGTATAAATCGGTCCGGGTTTCGGTCCTTAGTTTTGTAAAATTCCGGGTTCCGGTCCGGTCTGGGTCAAACCCGGAAAAAACAGGTTCGGACCGGAATGGACCGGTAACCTATTTTCCTGTAAAATATATACTTGGTTCTGTATCATTAGTAATTATGTTTATGACTTATTTTTGTCTTTTATTATATAAATGAATATATACGGAGTGTATATTTGGTGTCTAATTATTTCCTAAGTTGTTTATTTATTTATGTGATTTTTCTACTTTTTATTTGTTTCTTTATTTGCAGGTGCACATGTAGTTTATACGTAGTATATTTTTGGACTTAATTTAGTTTTTATTACTTTATAATAGATTTCGGATTTTAATATACACAAAAGATTGTAGTTTTAATTATTGTGGGAAACTAATTGTTACGATTGAATAGTTTTGATAACTATATTCCAAATATAATAAATGAGCTAGATAAACAATTATTTAGTCTATTTAGCATATCCGCACATAAAATATAATTTAGAACAACAACATCCAAGCCTTATTCCAAAAAAAATTTGGGACCAACTAAGAACACTCTAAGATAATATTTATTTTTTAAAACCGGGTCAATTAGGGTCAAAACCGGACCGGACCGGAAAATTCAGGTCCGGACCGGTCTGGACCGGTTAGATTTAGGCCCGGTCTTCGGTCCAAAGAAAATGATGATTCCGGTTCCGGTCCTAACCGGTTCCGGTCTGGTCCGGTTTTGGACCGGTGCACACCCCTAATTGCGAGAGTATTGCGATGAAGAAGGAAGAGATGCGTTCGCGGAAGAGGGCGAGAATTAAAAAAATCACTTTTCTGTCTTTTTCAAATGTGATCATATTTTTGTCCAATAGATGTTGAGAAGTAATATCCATGCCATTGTTTCTTAATTGTAACCCCATACTTCATTTTGAAATTACAATTTATAAACTGAAGTAAGAATCTTTCCATTGGAATAGGTAAGAAGTGCATATCTTTTAAAATGCATGTGCATAAAGAATTGATACACATTTTTTCTAAAAAATTTGCAACATGCGATTTTATATTAAATGTGCAGCAACAAATGAATGCACGTCCACTATATTCGAAGTATCGTAATTGAATTGGTAATTTCTATAGATAGATGCACTTTTATTTGAATTTTATGCAACTTTAATTCCATTAATTTTTCAACCATATTTTTAGTTTCCAAATAAAAGATACTTCATAGTTCAGATCACCCATTTTAAATTCTTCAGTCCATTTACGAACTTGAAACAGTAAGAGTGCATAGCTAGTCTATAACTCATTTTAGATCATACGGCACATTTATTGTTGAGATGATAAACAATGTTTTGTTCACATTAGTTGTATGATGCACAATTTTGGGTGCACATTTGTTAGTAAAATGATGCACAACACCATTAGAGACAAGGCGGAAGGGCGGCGGTGAGGAAATATAACCAGTAGCATACACACGGCGAAGTATAGGCCGGTAAATTTCAAGTCAGAATCATCTCTTCAAAAACCATGTACACAAAGAAAGATCATTTCGCGATGTCGGGACGGGATGATTGGGATCACTGTAATGTATTTCGGGACGGGTGAGAAAGAGCAGTTGTTTCCATGTTTTACATTGGGCTTGTTTGGCAATCGGCGGTTAGCGGTTAGCGGATTGAGTCAGCGGGTTCTGAATAGCAGATTGAGTTAGCGGGTTTGACCGGTGGATCAATTTGGCGAATTAAAGAAAGATGTTTGGTAAATTAACTGTTTGTTTTTAGCGGTTAATAGATAAAAAGACAAAAAAGGACATTACCATATTTTAATATTTCTTTCTTTGTGGTTTAATGTGATGTTATAAGAAATAACAACAAATACGAACAATAATAATTAACACAAATAATAAACAAATACCAATAATTAACACCATTGTTCTAAAACTCGCTAGGCGCTAGTCGGGCGGTTGCGGGGCGCCTAGCGCCTAGGCGGCCGACTAGGCCGATTTTTTGGCCGACTAGGCCGACTAGGCCGCCTAGGCCGATTAATCGAGGATGACTGACGAACTGGAAAAGACCATCAAGAAACTGGCGACGGGCGGCCTCGAGCCCTTGGAGGATTTCCTTACTTTCAAGGCACTCGCTGACGCAAGGATAGGTACCGCCCGCGTCTCTAGATCAACCATTCTTTTACGCTCGTCTTGAGACCCCGGGCGGTCCTGTTTCTAAGGTGAGTGCCTTTAGGATTCATGCCGCCCGGTTCTGATATCTTCTGTTTCTTGTTTCAGGTCCTCCCCCCACAAACGAACAGATGAATAATGAGAAGATGCTCCGCAATAGGAAGGCGAAAGACGCAGTCCTAATGCCCTTATGGATCAATACCATTGGAACTTTCCTTTTAATAGAAAGCTCATGTTACCAAATCGATATTAATAATATAATGATTTGCGATTTTTGTGACCACTACTAGATCAATGACAGCAATGAACGGATTTCATTCTTATTTCTCTCCCAGGATATCATTCTCACTGCAACCGCACCATATTTTAAAAAATTTATTTGTATGTCTTCCTGATTGAATATTTAGCTGAAATTTGGTTGATATAATATATCTACACTTCATGAAGAACATGTTCAAAACATTTCATCAAAAAATTCCATAGAGAACCACCCCAAGCGGCCTCTATCGCCTCCCGGCACCACCACATCCGATCAGTGAAAAAATGCCAACAAAATGACATTATTACTCTTTGATAATGCCAAAATTTTCATTGAAACTGTCATCAATATGACATTCCTAATGAATGTTGGCATCTTTTTCCGGAATTCCGGTGATCGGAGCTGGTGGTGCTGGGGGTGGCAGAGTCAGTGGTGTAGTTTTTACTTTTTTATTTATATTTTATTAATTTTATAATTTTTTTAATTTTTTTTAATTTATATTTTTTATTTTATTAATTTTATTAAATATTTATTTTAGTACAAAAAGCTACATGTGTATGTTTGTCCAAACACACATAATTAGTTCTATTAGGAAATTTAAAACAATGTAGCCCTTTTTGTGATTTTTAGCTATCTTTTACTTCTAGTTAGATAATTAAGATAGAGAAAATTGCTCCGAGTAAGACTCGTTCATAGCAATTTTATAAAAATAGTACCTACGTAAGTTTCTCCCCTGCATATGACCTATCTAGTTCTATTTTAGAAAACTTTATTCTAATTTCCAGTTTTACCCTTCACCTATTTATTAAAACTAAATACCTTATGTCATTGATGACCACAACTTTCGCGCTCCAGCTAGCCTTCCTTCTTCTAGCCTTCCTTCTTCGGCATTTTCATGGAGTTTTTCAATCTTCCACGTTCGACAGCTACGTATGAATTCGATGAACTACGTCCATATGAAATCGACATCGTCTCATTGAGCTGGTTTGGGCCGGATACATCGACTACATTCTGGAGGATCTTGGCTTCGGAGTCTACGGCTCCACCGATACCCTCATTTTTCGGAAACCAAATAGAAACCTTCCATCTTTCCAGGAGCACCATAAACGGCCACTGACAACCCCACGATGGGAGTTCATCATTAGTCTACACGCCCTAGCTAGGGTCATGATATTCATTGTTCTGCCAAATTGATCTTTTGATCGGAAATGGCCTACATCTTCTCATCCTGAAGTTTCTCTACGGCCTTTTGGGGTAATTTAATCATTGGAAATAGTGAATGGTAGATATAGTGTTTTATTTTACCTGGTCTGCTACTATACTATAATTCAAATTTATTGTGTATTTATTGGCTACTTACTGTCTATGTATTGTCTATTGTCTTCCAAGTTTGATTCTGGTCATACATGCTCTCTTATTGTTAGAGAAGCCCCCCCTCCCACCATGAAGCTACAATAGCTATACTCGGTGATATCATCAAACACCGAAATGAAAATGCATATACAAAAGTGTATGTTCCGAATGACATAATAGAAATAATTCTATTATTTCAACACTGCATTCACTTTGTACTTACTTGTAATGTTGTGTATTATATTTTAGGTTAAGCATGCTACTCAATTTGAGTTTCAGATGTTGGACAAAACATCTAGAAGTTTTATTGTTAATCTCAAAGAAAAGACTTGATCATGTAGTGAGTTTCAACCAGAGTAGTTCATACGTGTTCATGATGTTGCCAATGTGGGTCAACATCTAGGACTATAGTGTTATGATTACATCCCCAATATTGATTCTCGCTTTGAAACGGACCTTGTTGATTATATGCAGTCCACAATGTGCAATCCACCTACATGCCTCACACGCCAACTTGGTAGACATAAAAAGAAGTGTGTTACCTTCAGCTAGAGGCTTTGCTTCATGACAACAGCAATAATGTTCACGTTATAAGAAAGACGGACATAATAAGTAGCATTGTAGGAATCATATTCCAGTCCATAGTTCTTAAATTCCTAATGTCCTATCACTTTCATTTTATTTAATCTAATGAGTGTTGTAAGACCTTTAGTTTTGTTTTTGCTCACAAATAATAATTACCACAGTTTAATTTGTTGGAAATGGAGCTTATGCTAGTTGTAATGGTTTGAAGATCATGTTATTTTCTTGTTTGTACTCAAGTTTAATAAATAATAGCCATTATAAAAACTAGCTGACATATTTGATCAAGATTTCATTCAATTTCTAAATATCCCATATGACTCTATGTTATTGACTTTTATTGTATAATTAAAGTCTTACTTAGATATAATATTTTTCAACAATTACCTCTTTGCCCAAGACATTCAAGTATGAAGAACTCCCTTTTGTGTACAATAGAAGTTTATTAATATAAGCAACAACTGATTTACAAATTTATTAAAAGACAATAGTTATTTTTCCACGTCTTATATGTATTTAAAATATTTAAGTTACCTTTCGATGATATAACTAAAAACTTGATTTCTTAATTACCTACTTTTAAGACTCGTTTTTTTAAAAATATTTTGACTATAAAAGACGTATGCGATTGCATTTTGGATTTTGATTTGTAACTAAAACAATATGTGACATCAAGTAGAATTTAATGTGTGCAGTTTGGCGTAAAATAAACATTAATATAAGTCTTAATATAAAAGGTTTAATTGCACCAGTACAACTTAACCACTTAAATATGTCCAAACAGATGTGCAAACAATACATATTAAATTGTCAAATTATATATTAACCACCACAAATGTGCTCGTTTACCATACATATGACAAGAAATGCTTAGAAACTCATCAATTTTTATCAAAAATATCCTGCACTTCCACCTACAACATTACAACATATTAATTTCTATAGCACTTTGCCTGTTTAGAATGAATTGAAGCTATTAAGTTTATGTTGTACATACCCATCTTGCTGTTTTGGACGGTTGCACATCCCATTTCAATACCACTTTTACTTTCGCTTTGAACAATAGTGTGATCTTAGCTAGTTCATAATTTGAAGTCTCAAACTGATTAGTTGCTCATTATAAGCTCTTTTGAAACTCTTGCATGATTCTGCTTTGATTTTATCCTCTATTGTGAGCTTCTCAATTTTAGCAAAAGGTACATCTAATTTCTCATGTCATGCACCCATTCCTCACATATAATAATGATCCATATATATTAAGAATACATATTAATTTTTCTTTTAATTTACCCGGCCTCCGACTACCTGCTCAAGCCAATCCAATTATAATCAAGAAAATTATAGTCACGAAACATAAACAAGCAGTAAAAGTATGCCTTCAGTTCTCTATACTCTAAAGTTCTTTCTCTGCTTTTTAGTTTTGGTTTTCAAATAGATGAAATTGCATTAATAGAAACTTGATTGTTAAATGCAATAAGCGAGAGACATTACATAATCAACTCTAGTAGTATGAAATAGATTAGGGGAATTGAACGAGACTATGCATAGACATTGATTGCACACACCTATAATTGACGACATTGATTGCACACACCTATAATTGACGCATATTGGGCAAATAGAAGGCCGGTTAGGGTTTCCACATACACTCCACAATCTCTTAGCTATAATCGTGCATGAAACACACATGCGCCAAAGACATTAGAAGAGAACGTGCAGCGGACACAAGGGCTAAGGGACACTCAACGCGGTGAATGGTTAACTAGACAAAAGGCCGGAACCCTTGAATACAACTGGCGTACGAAGATTTGGTACCTCATCGGCGTCGAAGGTGTATTCCAGGAAGAGCTCTTCGTCAAAGGCGGCATCATCTACTATGCCTTGAAAATGGGATCTACTATCTGATTTTATATTAATGGTATAGTGGTCAACACAATTGTTCTCCGCCACTTTTTAAACCTAATTTTAGAAAGTGAGAAAACTATCAAATATATCCACATACCTTTAACAAGAAATCAATTGAGTCCATGTACTTTTTTTCCGAGTCAATCAAGTCCGCTAACTATCGAAAAATGACCAAATCAGCTTTTTAATAGATAGTCAACCAGTTACCCAATTAAATGCCTACGTGGACGTTCGAGCTGTCATTTTTTACTATTTCCCATTTTTTTCCCCTTTCATTTCCTTTTTTTTCCTTTCTCTCTTCCTTTTTCTTTTCTCTTTTCTCTTTTTTCTCTTCCTTCTTTCTTCTTGATGCGCTTCTCTCCTCCTTTCCCAGTCCGGCCATCTCTTCTCCTCTCCCAGTCCGGCAGTCTCATACCATTACAAATAGAATATTACTCCCTTTGTTCCCCTAATATTGGGACGGAAGAGAGTGATGTGGTTTCTAAGAAAAGTAGAATTATGTGGTTGATAATGAGTTGATGAAGTGAGAATAAAGTAAGAATGAATTAGAGCCACACAAACGTTATCAAATATGGTATGGGACAATAATAGGGGGACATCCAAAAATGGAAAAATGGGACAATTATAGGGGGACAGAGGTAGTATTATATAAGATTCTACACAATAATAATATCTTAAAATAAATTCCTAAAATACTCTAAAACATATCTTAATATTCTAAAGAATAGTCTAATATCTTTCACTCCCCATCAAGTTTGAGCACAGATATTTATTATGCCCAACTGGTTACATAAATAACAATTGAAATCCCGTTAGTGTTTCAGTAAATAAGGCTTTGTTTGCAAACACTAAGAAAAGCGTTTCCCAGCTTTTGGATTTAAAAAGCTAAAAATAGTGTTTTCAAGTGACAACTTCTACTTAAATTAATACTTAAAAGTTAAAAGCTAGAATACGTTTTTTTACTTTTTCTATTATACAAAAAGCACTTATTTTACCAAACACTACCAACTTTTACTTTTCAAAATCACTTTTTCTCAAACACTACCAACTTTTACTATTAAGCACTTTTTCCAAAATCACTTTAAAAAGTTCAAAAGCACTTATTAATAGTGTTTGCAAACAAAGCCTAAATCCTCAAGTTGTTCTCCACTCTTCACATATCGTGTAGATATCAATCCTTTTTGTATAATCTCTCAAATAAAATGACAAATGACCTCAATATGCTTTGTTCTCTCATGAAACACTAGGTTATTAGCAATGTTTATATCAGCTTGGTTATCGCACCATAATTTAGTAGGCATTGGTGTCTTCAATCCGATTTCACTTAATAAATTGTTTATTCAGATTACCTCACATGTCGATTGTACCATAGCTCGATATTTTGATTCAGCTTCATACTTTTTAGGAGACTAGGTTACTGCCAACAAAGACACAATAGTCAGATGTGGATCTTCCATCATCTTTAGATCTGGCCCAATCAACATCTGCAAAATATTCTATTCTCATGTGATCATAGTTTTGATAAACAATATCTCATCCTAGTTTTCCCTTCAAGTAATATATATATTCTGCAGCACTGAGTAAGCAATATTTGGACGTGTAACTCTGAGATAATTAAGCTTTCCAACCAATCTTCTATATCTTTCTGGATCTTTGAATGGTGTGAGTGAGTTGCACATTGGGAACCATGTGAGTATTGATTGGTTTCGCCCCCAATTTCCCTGTTTTAACTAGTAAGTCAAGTACATATTTACGTTGAGATAAAATATGTCTTTCTTACTCCAGATACCTGAATACCCAATAAGTATTTCAATGAGGCGAGATCTTTCGTCTGAAGTTGGCTATGAAAGAAAGTGTTGCTAAAATACCAGTCTCATCATTCCTTGTAATCACAATATCATCCATATATACCACAAGTTGCGTAATACCTGCTTCCACGTGTCTATGAAAGATAGAATGCTTTGAGGAGGTGTGTCTACATATGGAGTTTCTAGTAGATGTTTGTTCTTCCATTAAGTAATGTTGTATTGAGGAGGTGTGTCTACGTATGGAGTTTGATGAATTACAAATTGAGGAGGTGTGTCTAGTACATGTTGAGCCATATACAACTTAAATGAGACAGACAAATTTTCTTGAGCATTGTCCCCTCTTAAAACATGAACAGAGACATTAAATTGAGTTTTGATTTCAGCACAAAAGGCACAAAAATGAGAAAATAACTCAGATCACCATTTCATAAAATAAAATATATCCAAGTCATACGAGAATAATCTTCACCAAAGGAAATAAAATATTTAAAACCGACCAGTACTTGGTAAAAAAACACTTGTACCACTTTTGAACTCGAGAATAGCCTAAGAGAATGGATTTTAATGACTTGGGGTCTAACTTGTACCACAGAATGAAAGCTAGAGCAATAAAGAGAAGAGAATGATTTTCTATGTATTTCATTGGATGATTAAGTCCCTATAAATATACTTTACAAATAGAATATTCTTATATAAATTTTTATACAATAATAATATCCTAAAGTATATTGCTAAAATATTCTAAAGCATATCTTAATATTCTAAAGAATATTCTAATATCTTTCACATGAGGTGTGTCGATGATGGAAGAGAAATATTGATAAATTGAAAATAGATCAAATACATAGTGAGAGACATAAAGTTACTGAAGGTGAGAAGTTAAAATATAACGTAGATATCAAACAATTTGATGGGGAAGTAGCGGATGGTGGAACCTAATAAATGGGGAGTATTGAATGGTGTGACCAAGAGTATTGTAGCTATTTGAAGTATTTTTTGTCACCTAAAGTAGAAGTGAGGCAATTATTTTGAAAGTGTAAAAAAAAAGAAATTATTGTAAGTCTGTAACTTTTAAGAGCGAAGTATATTTACCTAAAATGCTTATTCTCATTCGTCACTCTAAAACCTTGTTTTTTTGTCTAAAATGTTTATTCTCATTTGTCACTCTAAAACCTTGTTCATTGTCTAAAATGTATATTCTCATTTGTCACTCTAAAACATTGTTCATTGTCTAGAATGTTTATTCTCATTTGTCACTCTACAACATTGTTCTTTATCTAATTATATGAACCATTTTGAAAGAATTCTCAAGAGGTGAGGTTTACCCCACTTTTATTAGTTTTAGATACTAAACCCAAATTTAGTAGATAATAACTGACATGGTATACAGCGCGGCCCGCTTGTGGTTTGTAGAGTGTCCGCTCGTTCATTGGTTTGGGTAGCCCATTTGGGGGTCATTCAGCTTGACTTAAGCTTGGTGTGTGTGTTGAGTATCCCACATCAGTTTGTATGCAATATATAAAAGTGTGAGACAAACCTAATGCTTGGATGTTTGTTGTTGTGAGACAAACCTCACCTTTTAAAGATCTTTTGGGAAGAGTTATGTCTATTTTTTACAATATGAATGTTTGATTTACATCAGTATGAAGCTATTATGCTCTTGTGAATTGATTTGATAGGAAAGGACAAATCTGTGGTACTTTGGAGCATCACTGATCATGTATCGATGTTGGGAACAGAATCAACAGATGCACAAAAAGCTACTGGGTCATCTATTATTGTTGCTGATAATTCCTCTATAGGAGCTCGTGGAATCTTCAAAGGTCATAAGGTTATCGTTGAAGATGTTCAGTTTTGCACCTCAAGGTAAATGCATTTATCTCCTTATCTCCTATTTTGTTATGGGATTTATTGTATCAGATCAGTCTCTTTACTCTCATATTTTCTTTTGGCACAGTTCACAAGAATTTTGTAGTGTTGGTGATGATTCATGCCTTGTACTATGGGATGCTCGAGTTGGTACTGGTCCAACTATGAAGGTCAATATTTTAATTTGTTGGTATTTTATACGAACAACCTGGGATTTGGGGGGTGTTTGGAACTTATTCTGCTTCTGCTTCTTTTTTAAATCAGAAGCAGAATCAGTTTTTTTAGAAGCTGGGGGAGACCAGCTACTAAAACTGATTCTAGGAGTAAATAAGATCCCCAGAATCACTTCTGCACTTTCACCCAAACACTTCAGCTTCTGTTTCTGCTCTTTGAAGGAGCAGAAGCAGTTTTAAGAATCAAATGCAAACACCCCTTGGTTCAGCTTCCTCCCAAAAAGCGCACAGTTGGTTGTAAATGGGTTTATACAGTTAAACTTCATCCTGACGGCTCACTGCATCGATTGAAAGCCCGATTAGTCGCCAAGGGTTACTATCAAGCATATGGGATGAACTATGACAAACCCCCCATAGCGAAGATGCCATCTATTCGTATTTGTATTGCTCTTGCAATCAATCATTGACCGCTTCATCAGTTGAATATCAAGAATGCCTTCCTTAATGGCTTTCTTGAGGAGGTATATATGGAGCAGCCCCGTGGATGTATAGTTAAGGAGGAGGCATCTAAAGTATGTCGACTGAGATGTTCTTTATTCGGACTCAAACAATCTCCTACAGCTTGGTTTGGACGTTTTTCAGATGTCCTTCAACAGTTTGGCATGACCAGAAGCTCTCAAGATCATTCTGTGTTCTTTACACATCATATGGGTCGACGACTCATTCTTGTAGTTTATGTGGATGACATTACCATCACTGGAAACGATAGCAGTAGAATTTCAGAATTGAAAGAGTTTCTACCATCACAGTTTCAAGTCACCGGCTTGGGACGTCTTCGTTACTTTCTTGGGATAGAAGTCTCTAAGTCTCCACGGGGAATTCTTTTATCTCAACGGAAGTAAGTCCTCGATATGTTGACTGAATGTGGCTTATTAGGATGCAAACCAGTGGACAACCCAATGCTTACAACAGGGAAACTTCTTGAAAATGATGGAAGTCCTATGAAGGATCCAAAGAGTTATAGGAGACTAGTCGGGAAACTAAATTATCTAAATGGTTACCCGACTTGACATATCATTTCCAGTAAGTGTCTTGAGCCAGTTCATGTCTGATCCATACACAGGCCATTTCGGATGCAACTCTTCGTGTTTTGAGGTATCTCAAAGCCACACCGGGCTTAGTAGTACTCTATTCCGATTAGGGTCATTGTCGAGTAGGTGCATTCACAGAAGACGGAGATGGCGGGATATCGGGTTTTTCGAATGCAGATTGGGTTGGCTGTCCTATTTCCAGAAGATCAACTACGGGATATTGTGTCTTTGTTGGTGGAAATTTAGTGTCCTAGAAAAGCAAGTAACAGCACATTGTCTCTCGATCAAGTGTAGAGTCAGAATATAGAGTCATGGCAGATGTTTCATGTGAAATGATATGGGTTAAAAGATTACTCAAAGAGCGTGGAGTGCTTTCTAACCAGTCAGCTATTCGTATAGCCAAGAATCAAGTGTTTCGTGAGAAGACCAAACACATTGAAGTTGATTGCCAATTAATCATAGATCATGTGATTAGCACATGATAGGAACCGACTTATTAGACTAATAATAGAAGTAATATTAGTAATAAGGGTCTGGGAGTATTTCAGTATAAATAGACGGGAAGGGGGAGTTAGTGAGGAGGCTTTTGGACATTCTGTCTTGGGACTGGGAAAGATTAGAGTTTAATCCTCTCTATCTTTTGGGGCTTCGGCCATTCGGGGCTTCGGCCATTGTTACTGTTACGGTTCATCTTCAATAAAAATTTTCAATTGTTTCTTGATATAATTTCTGCATTTTCTGTATATTCTGGAGGGTCTCTATCATTGGTATCAAAGCACGTTCTGATCGCTAGATGATTTAGGCGTGCCAGGATGGAAGGAAGAATCAACGAACTGGAAAGAAAACAAAAAGAAACATCGGCAACAATGGCGATTATGGCAACGACCTTCAGACCTTGGCAGTCATAAAGGCGGACATCGCAAAGCTGGAGAATAAAGTCCAAAGTCGCTCGCGAAATAGATCCCATACGTCACACACTTCGCACCATTCAAATCGTTCTTCGCATCGCTCTTCGGAAAGTTCTTTCCATCACTCTTCGCAGAGTTCTTCGCATCACTCTTATCATCGCTCTTCGCATCAGAGTTCGCAAACTTCCTCAACGACCATTAGCTCGCATTCAAGAAAGACACAATTGAAAAGAGAATCTTCTTCTTCACAAGAGGGTTTTCACTGTTCCCAATCTTCGTCTAAAGTCGCTTCTCGGTATTCAGCTAGTTCAAAGATGGAGGAATTACCTCTATTCCACGAGGATGAAGCGTACGAATGCATAGAGAGGATGGAAAGATATTTCCGAGTCCAAGCTATTGCAGAAAAATTTAAGGTTGACGTCGCAGCAGAGGCTATGGAGGAAGCCGCGTGTGGCTGGTTTCAATGGCGGGAATCTCAAAAGAGAGAAGATAGTTGGAAGGCTCTAAAGGAAGACTTGATTAGGTGTTTCCCACCTAGACGCCGACAGAAGACAGGGAAGACAACAAAACAGGAGTCATCGCGGTCGCCAAGAACTTCTCGCTCAAAAGTTTCTCACCCAACGCTAGAAATTTCCCAGTCAACAAAGAAGACCCAGATGGAACCAACTGAACATGTAATCAAGCAAGTGAATAAGAAAGACGAAATCAAGGAGAAAAGACAAGATATTCAATGGCGTGATTATGTTTCTTCTAATCTTGCAGAGGATGTGGATTTAATTCCCAACCAAGTTTCTATTGCTGACAAGCTTATTCAACCATGTTCTTTTGGAAATAGAGCCCTAATTGCTTCTGAAACTGTTCTTGTCAAAAGTCAACTATCTTTACAACCAAAGGAAAGGTTTTTAGAAAAATTATGCATTGGTAAAAATAGATCTGGTACAGAGGCTCAGGAGGAGGAGTTTGGGCTTGTTTCACGAGTATCTGCTATCATTCTTGGAAACCGCAAACCGATTCATGATGCTGACAAGTCTAGTCATTTCCAACATCTTGGCAGAAATCCATTGCAACTTGCAACCTTAAGTGTTAAAAGCTTATCAGAAGTTCAAGGGATCGAATTGCAGCCAATTGTTGAGGGCATGAGAAGCTGCCCCAAGCTTGGCCTACATAACCCATTGAAAGCATTAGAAGGATATCTAAAATTGGGAGACATCAGTGCAAAGACTGTTCTTAGCCTATCGCTTCCTGATGTTTTTGACATCTTCACAAGAGTATTAGAGAAGATGGCTCTTAAGAGTTATCAGCAAGCTCTAGGCAAAGTTGTTGCACCAAATTTTTTAGAAATACTCTATGGTAATCAGGTCCATTCTCTGGCAAGATCTTCTGAAGTGTCAGGAAGTTATCTGGGACAGAACAACCCTGGTTTGTGGACTTATGGTCCTTTGGAAATTGTTACTTCTTTTAAATTTGCATTGGATATTCCTGCATTTCAGCTGATGGGTGCATTACTCAAGGAAAATAAGCATGTTCTTAAGGAAGACATCTGGCTATGCAGTGTAATGGGACAAATGCTACTTCTGTTTCATGATGGGGGAATACCATTGGAGATTGTTGAAGTCTTAAATTCAAAAAGAGGAACACAGTATGACGCAAGTTCTCATAAACTTTCTTTTGACATGTGTGTGGATGAAGTTTTGTACAAGCTATTCAGTGAGAAGTTTCACTCAAGAGATAGGATGGAGTCTGAGGGACATGCAATGCTGAGCATGGTCAAGAGTTTCTCATCCAGAGGTCTAGAAGTCTGGGAACTTCTTATGCCACCATCAGCGAGGTACTAGGAGGGGAGAGGCACCAGGAGCCGGTAGGGCTGAGTCCGAAAAAACGAAAATCGAAATCCGAATCAAATCATACCGAACCGTAGCCAAATAAAACCGAACCGCTAACAAACCAAAACCGAATGTGAAAAACCGAACCGAATCGTAGTTGTTTGGTTCAGTTTTGGTTTTTACCCTTCAAAACCGAACCGAACCGAACAAACCGAACTAATTTAAATATAAAATTTATTTGTCCATTGTGAAGCATTAATCCTAACTAATCCTAATATCATTAATAGTCTTTGGTTTTCTTTTACTAGAGAAATAATGTTTGTGTTATGTTTAGTTTACTTTATGAATTCATTTACACATTCATTGCCGGTAATAATGTAGTTATACTGATAATATGTTCTTACTTGTTATTAGTATTAATTAACTTTTATTTTTATTTAACTTACAGAATTCATATTGATGAAAAAATAAATATTTATCTCAACTATATCACATAGAATTGAACATATATACTCATGAACTTTTTTTGAACTAGAGACAAACAATGTAAATTAATAATACATATACTTTTATCTATCTCGCATACTCATATAATTCATGACATATTTATTTGTTTTCATTTTTATTTTATTTGTTTTAGTGTGCTTGCATTCTTTATGTAATATATGCTTGATCACTCAAAGTATTATATCAATTTTAAATCAAATGATAATTTCTTGGTAAAAAACCGAAACCGAATCGAAACAAACCGAACCAATCAAACCGTGGTTCCAAGTTTTGAAGTGTTAAACTGAACCGAAACCAAAACGAACTTTTTACTTTGATTCTATATTTGGTTTTAGGTCAAAACCGAACCACAAGAACCGAACCCACCCCTACCAGGAGGAAGAGGAATTCCACACTTGGTTCCTATCATCCCACCTTGAGGACAAGGTGGTTGTTTAGGGAGGGAGTATTGATAGGAACCGACTTATTAGACTAATAATAGAGGTAATAATAATAATATTAGTAATAAGGGTCTGTGAGTATTATAGTATAAATAGACACGAAGGGGGAGTTAGTGAGGAGGCTTTTAGACATTCTGTCTTGGGACCGGGAAAGATTAGAGTTTTAATCCTCTCTATCTTTTGGGGCTTCGGCCATTGGGGGCTTCTGCCATTGTTACCGTTACGGTTCATCTTCAATAAAGATTTTCAATTGTTTCTTGATATAATTTCTGCATTTTATGTATATTCTGGAGGGGTCTCTATCATGTTCTTGGCTATTCATATAGCCAAGAATCAAGTGTTTCATGAGAGGACCAAACACACTGAAGTTGATTGACACTTAATCAGAGATCATGTGATTGGCACACAATCAAACCCTCCATCGATCATACCGGTGCATGTTAGGACTAAACATCAACTTGTAGACATTTTTACGAAGCCACACCGTAAATCACAGATAGATTTTATTTGTAGCAAGTTGGGCATGATTAATATCTTTGCTCCAACTTGAGGAGGAGTGTTAGAGATATTGCAGCAGTATATATGGTCAATCAAAGTAGATTCTGTTAATGATCTGTTACAACAGTATATATGCATATTTAATGTAGATTCTAGTCATTGAGTATAGAATATACACTTTTCTAGATCAGCTATTATACTCCTGTATATATTCAACATTCTTTGTTTATTTGAAACATAGAAAACATTTCGATACTTCTCTGTTTACACCACCAAAAGGAGTGTGATCACTCTATAAATATAAAGGAGGAGGCTCTTATTCCTAACTCATGACCATACAGATACCCACAATACCAAAAAATGAGATAGAGAAATTGGTACAAGAAATGTTGATAACTGGAATATTAAGGCCTAGTACCAGTCCTTACGGCACCCCAGTTATCATGGTGAAAAAGAAAGGAGGCTCGCGAATATGTGGTGATTATCGGGCCCTCAATAAGATCACCTGTCACGCCCCGGACCTCCCCGGACACGTCAACAACCCGCCGTACAATACGAATAGTCAACCGCAGTCCAACACATTCATATTATACAAGGCGTCATGAATATCATTCACACATAAGTCATCCATAAACATACATAATGAACAATTCAATACGCAGCGGAAAACATTGTTTAAAACAAAGGGCCACACAGGGCAAACATGAGCACGCAGGCTCTAAAGTAAAATATCCATGAGCATGTTTACTAATGTTCTAAAACAGGATGGAGGAAGCACGAACCAAGTCTTCTCTCCGGGGAAATCACTCGGGCAACGAGCACAGGAAGCAAGCTCTAGCCTCAACCTGAAATGGTGGTGGGACGCCCCCGAAGGGGTCAGTACTCTATACGGCTATAAAGTACTGGTGTGGCAGGCATCTAATAGATATACAACAAGTATTTCAAACACAAGACCCTCAAATAGGGTGATAGTATATTATGATTTGTAACCCTAAGTTACCCATTTGAAAAATATACTTACTTTATATAAAAGTCAAGTAGTCGGCCCGTGGGCCCATGTTCATTTGGAAATCACCATTCCCAACCCCGTGACTATAAGCCACGACAACTCCTAGAGTCCAACCCTAGTACATGACATTGTATTCTAGAGCTCGGCTCTACCACATCACCATACAATTCATATACCTCGGGTCAATTTCCTTACCTTGCGTTCTAGAGCTCGGCTCTATCACATCACCACGCAAGCCCTAGAGCTCGGCTCTAGCTATACAATACATAGACTCCAAGTCTACACCTTACATGCATTCTAGAGCTCGGCTCTATTACATCACCATGCATTAAGGTCCAATTCTCAAGCAACCCTATGCCTAGAATTGACATATCATTAAACTACCGTGGGTCATTCTTAAAGACTTCCCATAACTTAACCTTAGTTCCATACTAAGTTATTATATACACTTGAACTATATTCAAGTACCTTTCATACAATCCAATCCCTAGGATCAATTTAATCAACAAGTTCCAATAATCACTAACTAGTATTTCAATACTATTAAGATTATTGTTATCATACCATTATCCTCATTATTTGTAATTCTCTACATATTTATAATTATGTAGCAGCAACTTAAGTATTCAATCTCAATACACAAATATTCATTTATGTATCCACATAATTCGTACATGAGCAAAATGCCCATTTTCACAAAGTAGTTCATTTATACTCATTTAATCTCATATTATTCATACCTTCTCAAATCATTTCAAATTTCATTCTTTGGCAACTATATCAATATTTCATCAATATATAATCATCATAATCCATGAAAAATCATGATTTAAGCATTTAGGTAATCTCATGCTTAACCTACAAGTTGTAAGCAATTAGATGTCAATCCTCACCTTAATTGAGCTTTAAACTTTCCTTCTTGATCCAATGGTCAAAGCTTTGGCCACGGTGGATTAAGAACTGATTCCTTGCTTAAATATGAGTGTTAAACCGCCTCCCCAAAGTGCTAGCTCACCCTCAAACGTTGATACGAAAACAGCCCCTAGAATGGGTGTTTTCCGGTCAACTCGTCTCCTAGTTTTTCCAAGATTTACTCTAGGTTAGTATCTAACCTTTACATCAATTAAATAACTTTCCAAGCACATATTATACACTTGGATTAGTGTACAATAGTTCCACCAATCGTTCATATCATTTGGAAAATGAAAGGAAAGGTTTTGGGGTTAACAACTCACTTTAGAAGAGTAGATCCGTTTCTGCGAGGTTGTGTTTTGCTCGGACGATTTGGAAGCCTTCCACTACTCCGATTGATGAAAACCAGACCTTCACGGATTCCTCGTCTCGAGAGCTTTCTTTTGGTATCTCACACGCCTTAATTGGATTGGTATAACTAGAGATATCCACCAAACAGCTTCAGCACTCTCAGAGCTCGAGTTTACAGACCACTGCTCTCTCCAGATCGATTTTTGGATGATTACTCTCTCCTCTCGAACAGAGACCACTCAATTATGAAAATAGACTTCAAAGGCTATCCAAGGACACCTTATACA
Organism: Cuscuta epithymum; assembly: GCA_945859915.1. Taxonomy (NCBI): domain Eukaryota; kingdom Viridiplantae; phylum Streptophyta; class Magnoliopsida; order Solanales; family Convolvulaceae; genus Cuscuta; species Cuscuta epithymum. The sequence goes on from CAMAPF010000923.1 coordinate 249,754, forward strand.
CGTTGTTTGGTCGAGTATAACTCCCATAATGAGTGGAGACAAACAGCACACCATTTTGTGCGAAAAATAGAGATGGTGGCCCAACATTTGATTCCTATCAAGTCTTGTGCAGCTCCTCTCCATGGTGGTCGGCCAAGGTAAGTCTTCTCACTCATTTTTATTTGTTTTGCAGGTACTAATATCATGTGGAGTGGTTCCCCATTGATCCCAATTATTTTGGGGTCCAAAATATCTATCAATACTTCCAAAAATGGGAAGATGGGTTCTATTGTTTTATCTTTTGTCAAAGATGTCTTTTTGTACTCATCCTAACTTATTTAGAACAAGTCAACTTCCTACATCACATTATTGATCTCCAATATGTGTAGTCTCATCTCAATAATTTACATGATGAAAATTATAAAAGAATACGGGTTTGAACAATACAATATTCAATCATGTATTACGTAAAATATTTAATCGTTTTTCCATTGTTTTGAAATCGGAAATTCAATACATCACTTTGAATTTAAGAATGGAATTTTCAAGGACGTTCGGGTGCGGTGTCACATCACCATTCCAGACAAATTTCTATTCCAGTGATAGAAGAGCTATTAGATGAGTTGGGAGGAGCCGGTATCTTTTCTAAATTGGATCTAAAATCTTGATATCACCAGGTTCGCATGAAGGGAAGGAATATTCCGAAAACAGCCATTAGAACGCATGAGGGTCACTACGAAAATGTTGTCATGCCTTTTGGATTCAGAAACGCTCCTACATTTCAAGCTTTGATTATCCAAATCCTCAAACCATATTTGAGGAAGTTTGTGTTGGTGTTTTTTAATGACATTTTGATTTATCTAAGAAAGGTATTGCAGCTCCTCCAAGATAATCAATTGGTGGTTAACAAGAAGAAGTGTTACTTTGGGCAGAAGGAGCTGATTTACTTGGGACATATAATCTCTGGTCGAGGTGTAGCCACTGATCCAAGCAAAATTCAAGATATGATCAATTTGGATTTTCCTTCAGATGTAAAGGGCCTTAGGGGCTTACTGGTTATTACAGGAGGTTTGTGCAGGGATATAACAAGATTAAACCACTCACTGATTTACTAAAGAAAGATGGATTCAGATGGACGGGGAGGCCAAGGCTGCATTTGAGAAACTGGAACTGGTTATGACTCAACTACCTGTGTTAGCAAATCCGGATTTTAACCAACCTTTTATCGTAGAAATGGATGCTTCTGGCCAAGGCATTGTGGCGGTATTAATGTAAGGTGGCAGAACTATAGCCTATATGAGTAAAGTCCTTTCTACAAGGAACCAAAACAAATCTGTTTATGAGAGGGAGTTGCTTGCTATTGTGGTGGCGGTTAAAAAATGGAGACTGTATTTAATGGGCAGGTGTTTTGAAATCCACATAGATCAAAAGAGTTTGAAATTTCTGACAGAAGAAAGGCTTATGAGTGAAGAACAACAAAAATGGGTGGCTAAACTAATGAACTATAATTTCATTATCAAATACAAGTCGGGGTTGGAAAATAAGGTTGATGATGCCATATCCAGAAAGGGAAATTACCAAGCTTTGTCAGTTCTCAGTTGCTGATAGAGAGCAGGGATAACAGGGGGGCAAGGACGGGCTTGAGTCCACCTTCGTGGGCTGGCTGCGGGCCATTTAATTAATACTTCCTCCGTTCTTTAATTCTTGCAACATTGTGATTTTTGTACTATTCACAAACCTTACTTTGACCACGATTTTCTACTAATATACATAATCAAATTATTACGTATAAAATGTTATTGAATTCCTATCAATGTGACTTTTCATAATATCAACTTTTTATAATATTTACTAATGCATAACTAAATATAATTACAGTCAAAGTTGTGTGTTGGCAAACGTAAAGTCAAACTGTTGCAAGAATTAAATAACGGAGGGTAGTATTAATTATTGATTTTATTTTGTTTCCTAATTTATTTTGTTTCCTGGTATGATTTAATTAGAACTTCTATTCTTATTAGAATTTGAGGTTTCCTATTTCTATTTAGTTTCCTAAATGGTTAATTGGGACTTCTATTCTTATTAGATATAGAGGTTTCCTATTTAATTTATTTTCATAGTATGGTTTAATTAGGATTCCTTTTTTATTAAGACTTAGAGGGTTATTTAAACCCCTAAGGAGGGTTGTTGAAATCATCAATTAATAATATTGGACTTTTAGCTTTAAGCTTGGGCAACGGTTGCTAACCGTTGATTATTTTATTTTTCTGCGTTCATCCATTGGTCCAACCTGCCGGATCTCGTCCTGCCAGAATGACGAGATCTCAAAGCGATCACTTGACAAAGATGGAGTCCGAGCAAACCCGGATGAACAAGACCTTGGAAGAACACGGCGTACAACTGACCGAGATCACCGCATCACTGGCGGCGCTCACCAAGGCACTCATATCGCCGGCGTTGGTGGACAGCTCGTCGGCTGCAGTCTTCAGCGTCGCTGTAGCGGCGCATAATGGTGATGGAAATTCGCGCAGCTCCACACCGACATTGCTGCCAGCGTTCGGCGGAGAAGACCCCATCGGATAAATACCCAGAGTTGAGCAATAGTTCGAAATCAATCAAACCCCACTTGGAAGAAAAGTAACAGCAGCTATGGTAGCCATGGAAGGGGTTGCCTTGTACTTGTTGACCTGGTTGAAGGCACGGAAACCGGGCATGACCTGGGAAGAATTCACACAAGCATTGGTGGCTCGATTCGATTCACGATTTAAAGGCAGCCGATTCGAACGGCTTTCCAGGGTAAAATAGTTGGGAACCGTAGAGGAATATATTAACCTTTTTATTCAATTGGCCAGTCAGGTTCCCGGGCTGTCCGATGATCATTACTTGGGGTATTTCATGAACGGGCTGAAGGGACCGATTCGTGGATCCTTACTGTTGCTGCGGCCAAACAGCCTGGAGATAGCAATGGAATTGGCCAGAGATATTGAGGGCTACCTGTCCTTTCAAGATGGAGGCTGGGAAAGCCAACCATACAACACAAATTTGTGTTCGGGCAGTTTTTCGTGCCCGAGTGGCGGTAACAGCACGGTCATAAGTGGTGGCAGCTTAAGGTGATCGAGTGGCAGCTTTTCTAAAGACATTGTCTGGGGACGAATTCAGGGCTGTCCGGGCAGTCTACAGCACGCTCTAGGTTCACTCGACTTCCACCGAAGGAATTAGAATCTTAAAGTACTTGTCCCACACCGGAAAGCTATAAAACAATAAAACACTATATAAGGCTTTGGGCTACTCCTCCTATGTTGACCTTTTAGGATGGAACCCCGAGCCTTAACATGGTATCAAAGTCAATTCTGGTTGTGGTTTGATTGCTTGTTAAACACCCATGATTACGGGTAGCTTGTTAAGGGTCTGTTTGGCCCATTTATACACCCCGATATCATCCAGCCTGGTTCGGGCTGAGGGGGCGTGTTAAAGTACTTGTCCCACACCGGAAAGCTATAAAACAATAAAACATTATATAAGGCTTTGGGCTACTCTTCCTATCAGGTTGACTTTATAGGATGGAACCCCGAGTCTAAACATAGAAGAATTGCGGACAAAAAGATTATGCTTTAGGCGTAAGAAACTATTTATACCAGGGCATGACTGCCCCTTCAAGCAGTTACGGGTAATGATAGCTGAGGAGGATAAGGAGTTGGACCTCCAACAACATGGTTGTGAAATAACCGGTCAGGAAAAGGTTCAGAAATGCCAAGGGGGATGGATTGATAGAGAGCTGGAATGTTTCAGCCTCAAACTTTGAGATTTCAACCTTGAGGACAATGTTATTTCGAAGGAGGATGGATTGATAGAGAGCAGGGATAGCAGGGGGCAAGGACGGGCTTGAGCCCACCTTCGTGGGTTGGCATCGGGCCATTTAATTAATTTTAATTATTGCTTTTATTTTGTTTCCTAATTTATTTTGTTTTCTAGTATGATTTAATTAGGACTTCTATTCTTATTAGAATTAGTGGTTTACTATTTCTATTTAGTTTCCTAGAATGATTAATTAGGGTTGCTATTCTTATTAGAATGAGAGGTTTCCTATTCTATTTAGTTTCCTAGTATGGTTTAATTAGGATTCCGATTTTTATTAAGACTTAGAGGTTTATTTAAACCCCTAAGGAGGACAGTTGAATCATCAATTAATAATATTGGACTTTTAGCTTTAAGCTTGGACAACGGTTGCTAACCATTGATTATTTTATTCTTCTGCGTCCATCAGTTGCCAGGAATGGGAGGGGCTAGAAGAAGAATTATTGCAAGATAAACGATGCAACCAGCTCATTCAAGACCTATTAGTCCAGCCAGATTCACATCCAGGGTTTAAGTTAAGAAATGGGCTGAATATATTACAAAGGCAGACTCATGTTGCCTAAGGGATCTCCCCGAATTACTAAGGTACTGACATAATTTCATGATTCAGCCGGTGGACATTCGGGATATGTCAGAACCTTAAAAAGAATAGCTAGTGTGATCTACTGGGATGGGATGAGGTCGGAAATCCAGAAATATGTGAGCAGTTATGAGGTATGCCAAAGAAATAAGTACCAGGCATTAAGCCCATTCCAATTACTGCCCATTCCTACTCACATTTGGCCTGACATTAGCCTAAACTTTATAGGAGAACTACTAAAGGCAATGGGCAAGGATACTATACTTGTAGTAGTCGACAGGCTAACAAATTTGCTCATTTTATTGTGATAGCTCACCCGTATACGGCTAGAGTGGCGGAGATATTCATTCAAGAAGTTGTGAAGCTGCATGGGTTTCCCAGACCATAGTTTCGGACAGGGACAGTGCGTTTTTAAGTTCATTTTGGTCAGAGCTTTTCAGGTACTAAACTCAAATACAGTACTGCCTATCATCCACAGACGAATGTGTAGACTGAAGTGGTAAGTAGATGTGTGGAAACCTATTTGAGATGCCTCTTTGGGACGAAACCAAAACACTGGCCAAGATGGTTGTCATGGGCTGAGTATTGGTACAACACTAACTACCATGCTTCATTGAAGACTTCCACTTTTAAGGCTTTATATTGTCAAGACCCACCAGCTTTATTCAGGGGAGATGCTACCCTTTCCGCCGTGGAGGAAGTCACCAAACTCAAAGCTGAGAGAAATGATATGCTTAAAGAACTGCAGCATAATTTGGAAATGGCACAAAACCGGATGAAGCAACAAGCACACAAACATAGGAGGGAAGTTCAACTGGAATTTGGAGACAAGGTATATATGAAAATACAGCCTTATAAGCTGAAGAGTTTGGCAAAGAGAAGGAATCAGAAGTTAAGCCCTAGGTTTTATGGGCCATTTGAAGTGATAGTAAAGATAATTCTTGTGGCTTATAGGCTAAAACTGCCAGAAGGTTGTGTGGTGCATCCAATTTTCCATGTTTCACTACTAAAGAAGACTGTGGCTCCTAACATTCCTAGCCAGCCTCTGCCCAGTTGTTTTTCGGAGGAATGGGAGCTACAAGCTCAGCCGGAAAGAGTGATGGACGCTAGGATGATACCTACTGGAAAAAGGAGGTTTGGTGCAGCGCAAGGATCTGCCTCATTTTGAAGACTCTTGGGAGGAATTGCTGCAGTTCCAGTCCATGTTTCTAGACTTTCACCTTGAGGACAAGGTGTGTTTTCGGTGGGGGGGGGGGGGGTTATGATACGAGCTCAGCTAAGTACCAAATTAATCCCAATAGGGATTTTTCTAAGGTCTATACCCGTAGGAATAAAAGAGGGAATATAGTGGCAGAAAAAGAACGTGGAGATGAACTAACAAAGAATGAGGTGTCAGGATGGCTGAAGGAAGAGAATAAAGAGTAACGGAAGAGAGAGTGGACAGGAGTTTTGGAGTTTGGGCAGAATTTGGTTTCAGCCTGTATCTTCTTTCGTTTCTTCTGTTTTGTTTATGCAAACCTTATTATTGTAATTCCAGACTTTAAGCGATAAATATACGTAATATTTGGTGTGTGTCGTTCGTCTCTATCAAGATGATCGCTTAGGGGGACGACCACATCTCCCCCTAAGTTAGATGGAATAGAGCCTGAACCAGTGGACCCAAATGAGTATAAACGTTTCCTGGCTGATTTAAAAGCAAAGTTCCATTCGTACCAATCAAATATCAATCAAACTTTGGAAAAAAGGCCCTGGAAAAAAGGACGGCTTCTTCCCCTCCAAGTCCATCAACAGAAAAATTACTAGAGATACCTGACGAGGAAGGTTTCACAACTTTGATTTCCAAAAAAGGAAGAAAACAGAACAACATTGGAGTCAGATCAGTATTAACTCATCAACAAACGTGATTGATTCGTAATGATTCTCATTTATAGCGTTTTTTATTTCCATTGCTTGCCTTATCTTTATTTTCATTCCTTCATCAACGTTTTGTACCCTTCTTAATAAAGTATTAATAAATTTTGGCAAGAATTTCCCAGCTCTTACCCCACCAATTTTGGTGGTTTTTACTCGGGCAATGTTAGGTTATCGCTAATTCAACAGTAATTCTGATGCTCAAAAATGGCGAATAAGATCAAAGACAGAAGTTTATTGTCGTTTCCGACTCTCAGTCCCAAGCCCGATAATTCCAACCTCCCTATTCTACTCCTAGCTCACTTTATTTATTCATTTTCTAATGGGCCGGCCCACCACCATTTAGTTAAAGGGCCTAAACCCTTTTTTTATTACACAATATTAAGACTTAATAATACTCTTAGGTCTCTATCATTATAATAGTAGTACTATTATAATACCTTATTGAAATACCGGAAATAAGAGAATCAAAAGAAAAATATTGGATGATTTTATTACATCTGATAAGGTTTACTCAACATAGATCTATCTATACACAACAAAGATGCTAAGATGCTGACTATCGTTCCAATTCTAAGATGCTGAGTATATTCATACTTTATTCACAATATATTTCACATCAGGAATATCGTGTATTTATTTGACATTATTTTAATTTTTTAATCGTAGTGTTGTTTCTTTTCGTTATGAAACAGCAACATGCAATTTTGGACGCGATTTTCACTATGGGTCATCCGGAAACAGTCTCTCTATGCTTTAGTACAGGGGTAAGACTGCGTACATCCGACCTCCCTTACCCCACCGTAGGTGGGAGCCTTTGCGGCACTGGGGTAAATGAAAATGAATGAAAAATGAAAGTGTTGTTTCTTTTCGTAGTCATATTGGTTGTTGTTGGTCCCTATTTCTACTCTATAATGTATAAGATCTGATTAATAGGAGTAGAAGAAGCTTTCCATTGATAGCCAGAAAGTTTACATAAAGATGAAGAACATGTAGCGTAAAACTTCCGTAGGCTCTATTCTATGCGCAGAGAATTTTTTTTAAGGGAGGAAAGCTTAACCTAGCCATTCCTAAGGGGTCTATTTATAGCCTCCTTAGAATGGTAGGGTTTACAATGATATGGGCTCTCCTTTTTAGGAGGCCCATTCCTAATTTAGCTTAGTAGCCTTTTCCATTTAAGGCCTACTAAATACACAATAAATACTACCAAGAGGCTAGATAAAATACATTGATCACAATACTAAAAATATCTCTAACATTCTCCCCCTTTGTGATCAAATGTCCGTTGTTGGCTCTTGTGGATTCTTCTGCCTCTTGTAGTAGTTGCTTTGTAGTGCTAGAGCATGTTCATATTGGTGCAACATTCTCCTCTTTTCGAGTCGAGCATTGATTGCGTCTAGCACCGCTTTAGTCGATCAAATTCTTTCAGTTCAGCTTCTTTTGTCTTCTTGGAAAGGCTTCATGAAGAAATCCTTACAATCTCCCCCTTGGTGTTATTCACTCCATTCGTTCTTTGATGCCGGGGGTTGAGGGATTCTTCAAAATCTTGCTTTTAATCCTTGCCTTTCAGAAGTTTCTCTTGATCAGCTTGAATGAATCCGATGGCGCCTTTAGAATGATTGTTCTGAAGAAATCTAGGCGCATAAGGGATTAATCTTCAGTATTTAATCATCCGACCTCTGTATCCTCCAGAATGTAGCCTTTTCTGACTATTCGGTTGTGAATGCTTTTGAGGAACAGTTGTCGGTGGCACAACGGAAAATGATGGTTGACTTGTGAGCACGGATGACCTTTAGATTTGAAGCTGACTTGGCAGTTGATGAACATGAGAGAGTAGAGAGTTATTGTTTTTGAGCTGGAGGAGAGAAGTGTCCGAGAATGATTTTTGAGAGTAAACAGCGTGTGGACCACTCTCCCCCTTTATGACAATCCAATGAATCGAGATGTCTTGCCTTTATTCTTTTATTCTGGAAAATTGAAAATGCAAAAAAAAAATGAAAAGATAAGAACCGGAGACACTGTGGTGTTCCGTTGACACAACATCAGTGTAAACATTGATGTGTGGCCTGTATATAATGATAGAAACGTTGTAGCTCTAACAGGACTTCCAACCAATCATTGTGAAACATCTGAAGTAGATGTCACTCTGGTTGTTATGGCATGATCACTAGGATCAGCATAGATAATTGTAGCCCCCCGGGATCATGTAGACACCCGTTATCATCACTATAGAGATGAACTCTAAATGATGGCCTGAAAATGTTGGTGATTTCTATGTTGCAACATCAGGACTTCCATCCAATCATCGGTCTGCATCTATAGAAGATGAGCCTATGGAAGTTCTCGCATGGTCACTTGGACCTGCAACTGACTCTAAAAATGTGTCTGTGTCCTAGAAAATTCAAAACATTTAGGAGTGAGATAACTAGACACAATGTGTTAGAAGGAGGGGTAGTGGTCTGGGGCGGAAGACCACAAAGTAAATCCTCAGCTGCTTCGTAAGGAGGCAGCGAGGTGGGTAAAAGATCCCCTATATGTGAAACTACTACCTGTTGAGAGGCAGCAGAGTGGCTTGGTGAGGCTTGTGCATGCGCAGTTGGGCTAGATGCTGCGTCTTCTACTCGGAGACTGAAAATATCAGCCTCTGCACCTATGGGGTTAGCCCGGTTTATTGTGTCTAGGTCAGAGCAGCTGTCATATAAAGCTAACTCTTCTGCCAGGTTGATGGCGGTTTGCACTCTTTGCACAGGAGTAGATGATGAGGCATTGTCATGACGCACCTTGGAGCGAGTCTCACTGATGATATTTCCTTGAGTGTCCTTGATTTGGTGAGACTCCTCTTGTGTTGTAGCCCGAGAAAGCCTGATAACGAGTCGTCCTTTCTTAGCGCGGGCTTTCTCGACTTTCTTCCCCTTTGCATTGGCGTTGTCGTCGTCCTCATCATCATCATCGTTGTCGTCCTCAGCCTTGCTCCCAGAGCCCTCATCGTCAGCGTCTTGTGTTGTGGCTACGCTTGGCGAATCACGGGTAAACTCTTCAGCACGGGGGTGGCCCTCAGCAGAATTGTTGGTGTTGTTCTGCTGAAACGTCTCACGAGCATTGACAATCATCTCATATATGGTAGGTGATTGACTTGGTTTGTTTCCTTTCTTTTTCGGATCAGCTATGTGATGTCATCCCAGATCAGCGAGACATAGTCGTAGTTCTTGCAGAATGCCATGCCGTGAAAGATGGTCAAAATGTAGATGCTGCACTTGTCGAAGCCAGTGTATTTGGCAGTGCAACCCTTAATTAGTGTAGTCATCAGAGTCTTCTATGGCCGTGGTAGTCTTCCGGGCTTGACCTGGGAGATGAGCTTGATTGCTTGTGCATGGCATAATGTGATCATGTCTTCTATGATGTCTTCCTTGTTGGCCAGTTCATAGTCGTCATCTTCCAATTATCAGCTCTGGCGGATCTGCTCTCGTCCACTATCTCTCATGATTGGATGATCTGGGTCAGTGTAATCTTGATTCGGTTGTGCCTCTGGGGTCTCTTGCGTTGCAGTTACTTCAGGCTGATCATATTGCGGGGTAGATGGTTCATGTTCACCTTCATCATCTGAGTGCTCATCATTATTCTGAGCAGGAGTGAGTGTTTCCTCTGCGGTGGGAGCATATAACAGGAAGGTCTGAGAATTTGTAGCGGTTATAGCTGGTGATGCACGTGGTTGACTGTAAAAGTGCTCGAGCAGAGAATCTAATACCACGTGCTCATCCGATCTTGTCTCGTCTCCCTGTCCTCCTACTTGAGAAGATGATTGAGCCTCTTCGTGTTCAGTAGCTTTCGGATCAAGCTGCCCCCTAGCATCCTTGTTGTTCATAATGTAGCACTTGTAGCGGAAGATGCGGAAGAAGGCAATGTTAGAGAGTCTGTCCAATCGTTTGTGAATCGCCATCCAGTTCTGTGTGAAGCAAGCCGTGTTGATAGCTTCAGCCCACATGAAATGAGGAAGCTTTTGACTGTATCAGCATGGTTCTGGCTGCTTCCACCAAGATCCTATTTCTTCGTTCTACGACCCCGTTATGCTATGGTGTTTTGGCTGTAGAGAACTGTTATGTAATTCCCTGAGATTCGTAGAACTCGGTCAGCTCCTTGTTCTTGAACTCCGTTCCATTATCAGTTCTAGTGTTTGGAGCACTTGATGCATGAACTTTTTTGGTGTTGGTCGCCTTGGTGTCGTCAATGGTGTCTTTCAGAATTCTCGGACCAGCGGTATCTCTTGCTTAGTTGAGTGTTCCTCAGAATTGTTGGAGATACACCCCTGGTGCTTCGACAATTTTTGTTTAGGGCCTTCTAAATTTTGCGGCCTTTGAGAACAACCACCACGACATCCTTGAGTTGTCTTGATTGCTACTGGTTCTGCCATAACGTCCTTGGGTTGTCTTGCATTGATCCTTGATTTGCGTCAGGAGGAGAAAATTGTAACTCCCCCTCAGAATGTGCAAGGTGTTGTTTGTCACCCGGGGAGTAAAGTAGAAAACTCCCCCTTGATATGTGCTTTCTTCGTTGTAAGGCACCAGAAAGAGTGAAAAAGAAACACTCCCCCTCAGAATAAGCACTTGTTGTTTCTTCTTGGCATGTGTTGGTGTTGAGGTGTGCATTTGTTGATTTTCTGCTCAGTGGGGTAGTATACATGCCAATACTCCCCTTAATAATGTGCACCAATTGATTGTTCACAGCTCTTCTCACCCGCCATGTGTGTGGAGCAATCGAATCAGGTACCACACATGACGGACCTGCAAAACAGATTAAGTACGTTTTGGTACCCACTTCCAAATGGGTCCATCCTTATTAGTGGTGAAGAAATGTTTCAGCTTTTGTTTTATTTGGGAACCTAGGCCAGCTGATTGAGAAGTGTTTGACATTCTTAGTTTCTCAGCTTCGGCCTTAGGAACCCACTGTTTTCTGAGCTTAGGAGCGAGGGAGGTTTCATTAACAATGAGTGAATGTTCAGACAAATAACCTTTTAAAATTGTTTCTTGAGAGAGTCTTTTCAAATGTTGGGAAAAGGTGCAAATAGGCCCATGTACTAACCAAAAAAGGTCAAATAAACCCTTATTTAGGAGACTCTGTCCGGCCGTCGTCATTTGGGGTGGTTCCCGGTGGAATTTTTTGATGAAATTTTTTTAGCATCTTATTCATCAAGTCTAGTTTACTCATACCAAAATTCAGCTAAAACTTCAATCGGGAAGGCATTCAAATGAATTCTTGAAAATAACTGCGCAGTTAGAAGCGCAGTTATTTTCAAGAATTCATTTGAATGCTTTCCCGATTGAAGTTTTAGCTGAAATTTGGTATGAGTAAACTAGACTTGATGAATAAGATGCTAAAAAAAATTCATCAAAAAATTCCACCGGGAACCACCCCAAATGACGACGGCCGGACAGAGTCTCCTAAATAAGGGCTTATTTGACCTTTTTTGGTTAGTACATGGGCCTATTTGCACCTTTTCCCTCAAATGTTTAAGTGAGTGAATCTTGAGGGGATACTTTAAACATGGAAATTTGTACTCTCCCTCAATGTTCACCTTTACAGCAGTTGATTTCTTTGGGTATCTCTGAACATTCACATTCTTATCTTTGATGGAGGAGGAGGCAGGCTCAAAACAGCAAATTTTCATTGACTTGACACAATTCAGAGAACAAGCACTACAGTAGTGATTCTTGACAGATGTCTTAGAAGGAGCCACTATTTTAGCATTACTAGTCGAGGGTTCGCTTAGGAGATTCCTAGGAACACCACTTCTAGTATTACTAGTTGAAAGCTCACTAATGCCAGATCTAGACTTATTCTTGGCATAAAACAAGGCACTCGAACGTTGATTCTTATTTCCTAGATGAGATTCTTCTTCTTTCTTTCTCCTTCTTAACTTCTCCTCGATCCACTCTCCTCTCTTCTCAACTCTCTTCTTCACATGGTTTCCGGTCGGAGAATGAGACTTGGGATGAGAAGAAGATGTCTTAAAACTATCGCTTGAATTTTCAGAAGTGTTTTCAGAACAAGAAGGGGAAGAGGGTTGAGAAGCTGTGTTAGACTGAGAGGCGGTTTTCAAAGAAGATATTTCTTTTAAAAGTTCATCCTTTTCTTTTTCTAAAACCTGCTTTTCCTTTTCAAAAGAATCTTTTAACTCAGCAAACTTTCTCACCAATGGTGGAATGTAAGCTGGTTTCTCAATTGGTTCAGATGTGGAAGCCTCCTCTCCGTCTTTCACAGCTTCCTTTTCAGGAGCATAAGTTATGACTTCATCAGCAGGTGTTATCGGAGGTTCTTTGGTTTTGTAACTCTTGTTCAACTCTGTGTAGTCAAAAGGAACCTCGACACCAGCCTTTGTCTTTCTCTTTTCATCCTCGAGGGCATTCGTTTCTTCAGCTCCAGTGAAGGCCATGAGTTTGGTCAATCCTATTTTCATGTATCTAACATCATAGAGTTGTCTACAGTTAACCTTCTTCAGGTTTTGAGGATTGGTCAATCCCAAGCCCTCCTTGGCATTATAGAAACGAGTGTCCTTAGGCTGGTTAAGGAAAATAGTCTGGTCTGTTTGGTCCCTCTTGGCTAACAGGTCTTCAAGTTCTTTGATTTTTGTGTAAAGGGCACCCCTTCTTTCCATTAGTAAATTATTGACACCAAAAAGTCTAATTCTCTCCTTTTCAGTAGTCCTAAGCTTCTCTGTCAGCTCCTTTTCGCTAGCACTAAGTGTTTTATTCTCAGTTGTGAGCTTAGTGATAGTTTTCTCTGAATTGATTATTTTGATGTTTGAGCATGTCTGTTTTTCACGCAGTTTGTTATAAACATCATACAATCTATCATATTTCTCCTCTAGCTCCTTAAATTTATCATGCGGGTCTGTTGTAGAGCAAGCAGAATTAAAAGGGTTAGGAGTACTTACAGCGCTGTCTGCGTTCTTGTTTTGAGCAGAAAGGGCAGTCACTTTATCAGCAATATTGGGAGTGGTCATGATTGACTGTTGGAAATTGATCGTTGACGTGTGGTTGATTGAAGTTTTCTGCAAGTTTGTGACTCTTGAAATGTAGCTTTGATTTCGAGAAAATTTAGTCTTAACCTTGAGATTTTTTTTTTAATTAAAGTATTTTTTGTTTTTTTTTTTGTTTTTTTTTTTTTTTTTTTAAATCTCAAGGTTGACTATTTGAAGCTTTGAAAAAGTGTTGACCTTTAGTTTTGGAGTTTGAACTCAAGGTTTAAAAATGAGCTTAAAATTAGCACTTGAAGTGGGTTTTGGGAAAAAATGTACTTGTCCAAGTGAAGGAAAAAGTAAGCTTGTTAACTTATCCCACACCTAAACTCTTTGAAATTTTTTTAGCCTATTTATATGGAGCACTCCTTCCTTAGGATTAAATGGTGAAGGAGAGGAGGGGAGCTCTCGCGCACAGGGGATTTCGGCTTGAAGTTCAAAAACGAAAAATTCGCACCCCCCCTGCGCGGGCGACCTGCGGACACGATAGTCGCAAAATTCGCCGGGTCTCAAGATCGCGCAAGTGCGCAAACTGTCAATCGCGCAACAAATACTTTCACGCACAAAGGCAATCGCGCAAAACGCCAGGAGGATCGCGCAACAATATTTTCTCGCAGCACAGCTTTAGCTCGTCTCTTTTCGCGCAACACAAGATCGCGCAGGGACAAGTTCCCGCAAAAGAAGAATCGCGCGAGTACAAATAGCGCAACTACAGATTGCGCAAGACAAAAAATCGCTCAAGTGTTGATCGCTCAAGTCTCCAGATCGCTCAAGTCATGAAATACCTCAAGATCAAAATTGCGCAGAGTGTTTCGCTCAACTCCAAAATCGGGCAACCTGTGTTGCGCGAAAGTGGAAATCGCGCAGGAGACCCTTTTTGGGCTAAACCTGTTCTTCTTCCCAAGGGAGTTGCGCGAAAGTGCAGGATCGCTCAACTCCAGCTTAACCTGTACGCCAAAGTTCTGGATGCAATTTTTCACTGAATGGAACCTTGCAAGCCTACAAACACTTTCCTGTAAACATTTTTCTGCAAAAATAACAACAAAAATAATATACAACATCGCGCACAAGGCAGAACAGTGCCGATGAAAAATCGCGCAAGTCCTGTTCTTCAACTTCAATAGATCGATCAATAGCAGAAACTTCAATCGGTCACACGCTCGGCTCTGATACCAATTGTTGGTCCCTATTTCTACTCTATAATGTATAAGATCTGATTAATAGGAGTAGAAGAAGCTTTCCATTGATAGCCAGAAAGTTTACATAAAGATGAAGAACATGTAGCGTAAAACTTCCGTAGGCTCTATTCTATGCGCAGAGAATTTTTTTTAAGGGAGGAAAGCTTAACCTAGCCATTCCTAAGGGGTCTATTTATAGCCTCCTTAGAATGGTAGGGTTTACAATGATATGGGCTCTCCTTTTTAGGAGGCCCATTCCTAATTTAGCTTAGTAGCCTTTTCCATTTAAGGCCTACTAAATACACAATAAATACTACCAAGAGGCTAGATAAAATACATTGATCACAATACTAAAAATATCTCTAACAGTTGTTGGCACTCATGGTCATTATACATCCCTATGTGATCAATTACCATTTACCATTAGTTCTATAATACTTGTAAGGCCTTTACTTGAGTTGGTGGTCTCTACTTTATATAGGTTGAAAAAGCTCATAATGCTGATCTACATTGTGTTGATTGGAATCCTCACGATATCAACTTTATTATCACTGGGTACCTCTCACCATCTTCTCTGTCAGTTTTGTTATCAATAATACTATGGAAAAAGATACTGGTATGAAGGGCTCACTACTTCTATTGATGATGTTCACTCAGATCCGCAGACAATACTGTCCGCATGTTTGATCGACGTAGTTTCACTTCCAGTCCATATCTTTGAAAATCACAATGCAGCAGTTCTTTGTGTGCAGGTATGCAGCTTGTTGTCTTGTCCATTCTACTTGTATGTAGATCCATTATTTTTTGGTGGATTTTGATGCTAAATTGGGCCTAACTCACCTTAAAAGGAACTTCAAAAGGTTATGTTGATCTAACACTTATGTACTAGACCCAGAACTAGTAGACAACTGAGGTAGGATACTCACCGCACCAGCCTCAGCCCAAACCATCAGGCGGGCAGGCTCCCCTCAAAGCACCACCAGACCAAGCGTTAACATCACATGAAATGAGGTCTAACTCATCACAAAAGGATACTCCACAAGGCGGGTTTATCTCACGTCTATATATCACTAAAACCTAGTAGACTACCTGCATGAGATACTCAACATTCACATTACCATATCTTGACTGCATATTAATGTTTTTTCTTGTTCCTCTCCAGTGGTCTCCGGACAGGGCCTCTGTTTTTGGGAGTTCTGCAGAGGACGGTCGTTTGAATATATGGGATTATGAGAAGGTAAAGTTCTAAAAGGAAAAGTACTTTGATGAGGTTGGTCATATGAGTGGGGGTAAATTGGTATCTAGTGTTGCTCCAGGGTTATTTTTCCAACATGCTGGCCACAGGTTGAAACTATACACTCTGCATCAATGCTCGGATTGCAATATCCTGAAATTTTATCTTGGTTTATATAGACCCCTTACATTAGCCTTGAGGCTCAGGCCCATTGATCTCCTCATTTTGCCTGATCACATCTCTTATGGATATTATTGTGTCTGCCATTTGCGCCCCATGTTCTGATTTTCTACTGACCCTATATTTAGTGGTGAAAATATTAGGTCGTGCCAGTAGAAAGTTTTTTTTCATATATTTTTTACACGTTTTCTTCCATCATTTCCAATGAAACCAAAGACTCATCATGTTTTGGCTTGGGAATACTTACTATGATGGAATGAAGACAACTGACTCACTTAAATGTCTGCGCTTCTTCTTTATCATGAAACAACAGTTAGTCCATGCAATATTCGATGTGATTTTCATCTTGAGTCATCCGGAAACAGTCACTGTTCTTTAGTACATGAGTAAGGTTGCGTACATTCGACCCCATTACGTCACCATAGGTGGGAGCCTTTGCGACACTGGGGTAATGTTTGGTAATCTTTTACACTTTTTACACAATATAATTTTAACCAAATTTGAGGTGGGTTGGGGCCGGGCTAGCCCCTCTCTTGCCAAGCCCATGATGCTAATATTCTTTGAGTAAGGATTTCGAGAGAGAAAGACTCGTGGAAAGGCTAAAAGAATGCTAAAACTACCCCATAGGGTAGCTCACACACTAGGGTGGGCATTTGATTTACGGTTCAGTTTTCCCAATTTTGGTTGGTTTTGGTTTATTCAGTTTGGGAAAGATGAGGTTAAAATAAATTTGTTTGCGTAGTGGTTTGGTTTCGAGTTCAAATCATAAAAATAAAATCGATTTGGTTCAATTTGATTTGGGTTTCAAATGCTTCTTGATTTATTTGACATAGCGTGGTCCATCTATCAGAAAAATTTCTGTTTTTAGAAAGAGGTAATGAGTACAAGTCTATTGTCTTATTCAACAACAACAACCAAGCCTTTGCCTCAAAAGAAAGTCCATTGTCTTATTCATCATCATCATCATCACCCCAAGTGTAGCAAAGGCTCGGTACTAAAACACAAAAAGACTGTTTTCGGATGACTCATAGTGAAAATCGCGTCGAAAATTGCATAGTGAAAGTCCATTGTCTTATTATTCAAGTAAAATGTGGACACAAAAAGATAAGAAAAGAAAAATTACTAAATATTATAAAGCAACACGTAATTTTTTGAGATAAGGGTCAGATAGGGTCTCGAACTTGAAAAAAATGTCAAATAAGGCCATATTTAGGATGCTCTGTCCGGCCGACGCCATTTGGGGTGGTTCCCGGTCGAATTTTTTGATGAAATTTTGTGAGAATCTTATTCATTAAGTCTAGTTTACTCATATCAAATTTGAACTAAAACTTTAATCGGGAAGGCATTCAAATGAATTCTTGAAGATAACTGTACCGTTAAAAGCGCAGTTATCTTCATGAATTCATTTGAATGCCTTCCCGGTTGAATTGTTAGTTCAAATTTGATATGAGTAAACTAGACTTAATGAATAAGATTCCCACAAAATTTCATCAAAAAATTCCACCGGGAACCACCCCAAATAGCGTCGGCCGGACAGAGCATCCTAAATATGGCCTTATTTGACATTTTTTTTCAAGTTCGAGGTCCTATCTGACCCTTATCCCTAATTTTTTTAATAGAAAGGAATGGAGGAAAAATTCATGACCTAAAGTTCCATATTTTCAATCCCCGGAAAAAAGGTTTACCTCTTACAGAAACTCAATTTATGTTTACTTAGCATTTAGTAACCCCACATAAAATATTCTAAGAAAAGTAAATGAGGTGGTCAAGGGAAACGGTTGAAAGGTTCATATTTATTCAAATGAATCATGTACGATGTATACCATTGGTTACTGTAACTGAAAGTAATATAACTAGTGTGCTATTGTCATTTTCAAACATGTTTTTATCACAAAATATTGCAAATATATGTTAATTTTACCAAAACAAAACATGGTATATTTTTTTTAAAACTCAGTAGGTAAACCACTCATCAGTGGGGTAAATGCCGGGGAACATTTACTATCTTATTAGATAAATAAGAATACTACTATACAATAGAAGAAGGAGACCAAACCTAAACCTCTCGAGTGAAGGCGTCCCTTCACAAAATACATGAAATATAAAATTTAAAAGAAAAGGCATAATGAATTTGTCATCTTTTCTTTTTAGGATGTCACCAAAACTTTGTAACTTTTCCTTTTAATTAATAATAAATTTGTGGTTCCTCTTATTTCTTTCTCCTCTGCACAAATCTCAACTACAAGTTTTATTATATTATTTCTCGTGCTAGTCAAACTTGGTAAACTTTTGAAGGGGACAAAGGGACTATATGTTTTATTTATAGCTTATGGATGAACTGATGAACTATGTGTTTTTTCTTGGCAAAAAATAAATGATTTTGTTCGTATGTGTTCGTGAACAAGTTTAGTTACTACTAGCTTTTCTTTACGAGAATTACTCATTATTAAATATTTTGTTAATATTAAACCAGATCGACCATCAATATGGTAGAAGTAGAACTATATGCTGCTTGAAAGTTGAAACTATGAAAAAAGTGGAGCGGGGTGCTACGTATTGAGCAATATTCATCTTTTTGGCTTTCTTTTACTACCTCCATCCCTTAAAACTTTGTCAAGTTTGACCGGCACGGAGAATAATAAAGTAAAAACTGTGTGGTTGAGGTTTGTGCAGGGGAGAGAGAAATAACAAGAACCACAAAATATTGATTAAAATGGAAAATGCCAAATTTTTTTGGGACATCCCAAAAAGGAAAGATGGCAAAGTTTTAAGGGACGGAAGGAGTATGTTATAATATTAGATAATTCGAGTTTCACATTTTTATAGTAATTTTTAGCATACAGAATATGTGTGCATGTGTGTTGAAAATAATTTTTCCTTTTCTTGTAAAAAAAAATGTAGAAAATAATTCAAAAAATAAAGGAAGACTATAGTAGCTTCTTAGCAGCTGGCTTCATGAATTATTCACTCAAGAATGAAATTACATTAAATCTTAAAATGTTTGAAGCTAATATATTTATTGCTACATTAGATATACATTTGAGTTCTCTTTTATTAGAAATAGTGTCCATTCATGAAGTTGGAAATGAAAAGACGGAAATGAACAGACGTATAAGCTAGAATCAATACAAACTAAAGCAAACGACTCGGTTCATTGTTTCAATCTTGAAACCTGCAGGGATAAGATTCCCGATTTCCACTGGAATGTAGCCGATCCCTGGACAATTGTTAGTGTATCTGATGACTGTGGATCTACAGGTGGAGGTGGTACGTTGCAGGTATGTAAAACATACGGTTTGAAGTGCTGAGATTTCCAGTATCCTTGTTTTGGTCAATGTATATTTTGGAACTGCCCCGCTGCAGATATGGCGCATGCTGGATTTATTATATCGTCCTGAAGAAGAGGCTCTGGCCGAGCTTCAGACATTCAAAGACCCCGTAAGCAAGTGCACTCCAAAGTTTGAGCAGGACTGAACATTTTAGGCATTGTCTTTTCAGTTTTATTAATAACCTTTTAAGACCGAAAGATGTCCTAGGACAACTATGTCTGTTCATAAGAGCACTCTTGTGTCCTGCCCCTAATGGTGCAAAATTTAGAATAGCTAATATTTCAGCTGTGCAATACACACAATAACTAAAAGTAATTGTCCTTCATAGGAGTAAAACATTCCCATATAGGACTAAACATTTATTTTCTACCCCTGATACCCCTAATCTAATTAATTGCCATCTAGTTCCCTTGGATAATCAGATCAATCCGTTGGTGACGGGGCAATCCGATGGTGGTGGCGGCAGCGTAACTCCGGTGATTGGCAGTGGTGGCGAAAACTTGGAATGTTTTTGGCGCTGCCAGAGCTCCGTCGACCAGCGAACGGTGACACCATTGTGCCAAGGCTAATACTTTTGTAAGGGTATTCTTGTCTAACCCGGCATGTCAATGGGGGTGGCATTTTGGTAATAAAATCAAACTCTTTTCAGATGTAGCACTTTTAGCGTTAGGATGTTTTTACTTGGACTGTTTTTAGTCCTAGACCAGATCAGACCAGTTGAGACCAGACAAGATCAGAAAAATTCAGTCGAATTAAAAATGTCCTTGATATGCAACTACTTATTTCATTTTTAATATGCAACACTTTAAACATTAATATGCAATACAAATGGCTTAAAGATGCATCGTACAAATATTTGCACAATAAGCATTGTTTGAAATTGATCCACCCCCTCTATATACTCCTTCTGTCTCATTCTAAGGTTCTCACTTTCTTTTTTGGACGTCTCATATAAAAGTTTTCATTTCTATTACAGAAAACAATTATCACTTTTTTTTTTTACAGAAATAAGCTTATATTGATAACACATCATTCAGATAGTAGGTAAATCGACAACAAGACTCCTAAAAACCGCCGTCCCACTAACCAGACTTGGAGTTAATCGCCGCAGCAATATAACTCGCTGATTCATTAATGGGTACAAATGAACCAAAGATGGTCAACATAGTCAAATCATCAGATAAAAACATCGTCTTACAATTGACATAAAAAAACCAAACATAAATTGACATAAACCATCCATTAAAATAAACCAAAACAAAAAATAAGAGATATTTTCAATTTTTTCAGAAAATTGGAAAACTGGAAAAAGGAAAATAGAAAATGTGTAGCTTCATGCATTATTGACGACGGCGGACTTAACCATCTAAGCCCGCCTCCCAATTTTTTATCCCATCTAGAGCCATGCTATCACCCACCTAGTTTTCTCTTTTACTTGCCTCCCAAATGCGTCTGCGTTTTTGTTCTCCCGTAGCCTCCTCATTAACCCCCAAAATCCCATCTTTCGCTGAATTGCTTTCTGAACCTACCGTGAGAACCTTTCCTTCTTCCGCCTCTCCATTTGTCTGGTTGTCCTCAAAAATAGGGCCTCGACTCGACTCTCAAGTTGGAGCCTTGGAGGACCCGTCCACCAACCACTTGCTACCTCCTGTAGGGTTAGTCTTCACCCCGCTGCCTGCTCGAAGATGTACACCAAACTTTTTGTCTAGCACTAACTCTTCTTCATACGTTAATGGACAAAATATGTCAGAATGACCAATAATTCCGCAGACATTCGGCAACCTCATACTTAAAATCTACCCAATATCCAATGCCATCTTTCTTCAGAGTAGTGCCCTTTTTCAAAGGCTTTTCCACATTCATACATACCCTAACTCGCAAATAAGATTTCCATTTTTCTCCAAATTGTTATCATCATATTTGATAAATTTTCCAAAAAAATTACCCACCCTTGTTGTTCCTAAATTCATCAGGCTATAAAGAACATTATGCACTTGCACCCAAAACTCAGCCTCATTCAGACAAATTTTATGCAGAATATCATGTGGACCAATAACTTTCAACACTAATAAATTTCTCTCAAACTTCCACAGACCACCATCAATCACACGTTTCATATCAACGGGATGATAAAAATTAAAGATATACTACCTCCGTCCCGCTGCCTGATCTCCTCCTCAATGGAGGCATACTTCTGGGCCCGAGCAAGAACCTCGGTGTAGCTGGTGCCGGGGTTCCTCCTTAGGTCCCGGTATAGATCCCCTGTGGCCAGCGCACTGGTGAACATGTTGGTGGCCAGACGTTCGTCCAGATCGTCGACCTGTAGGACCTCGTCCCTCCACCTTACCAGGAACCTAGCCAGCGGTTCGTCCCGCCCTTGTTTGATGTGGGCGAGAGCCGTGACGTCCTTCCTGGGGGTGGTGCTGGCAGCAAACTGCGCCATGAACTGCTGGGAGAGCTGTTCGTATGAGTCGATGGTGCCTGGCCTCAACTGGCCGAACCATTCTTGCGCCGGCCCCCTGAGGGTGCTGAAGAACAATCTGCAGATGGCCTCGTCTGATGCTCCCAGCATGGACGGGTTCCCTTGGTAGCTTATCAGATGGGCCTTGGGATCGCCAGCCCCATTGTACACCAAGTTGCCCGGGGGCCTGCAGTCTCGGGGAATCTCGACGCTCATCACCCGTGGAGTAAAGGGAGACGTGAGAGAGAAAGAGGGTGTGGCCGAGCCAACGTCCGCCCGCCTATTCATCTCGGCTATCTGCCTTTCCATGGCCTCCAACCTTGCATCCTGTGCGGCCCTTCCGGGGGACACAGGGGGCGCGGCTTCGGGGACGGCATTCTGCTGAGCGGCCACAGCATCGTGCGGCCGCCTAAAGATCTGCGCACCTCGCCGTTGGAAACGTCGTCCAACGGTGTTGATCCTCGGGGTCTCGTCCCCCCGCGGGATTTGGCGGGGGACTGATGGTGTGTGAGCCCTGGATGCAACGATGCTGACTCTGGTTCGCCCTCCCGTTCCACGGGAGCCTGAACCCCCACCTAGCCGCTCGTGGACTGAGGGCCGGTGGTCGCTGGATCCTGTCGTATCGTCATACGACTGCATGCGGCGTATGGGAGAGAGGGGCGTTCGCTGGGTACTTGCAGAGTACACCTGGTCTCGGGCCTCCCGCTCGTCTGCCAAGCGACGCATGGTGTCTGCGAGTTCCCGCATGAGGCGAGGATCCTGCCTGGCCTCCAGAGGAATGAGGTCAGTGATACCCCCGTTTCCCCCGGAGGTCCATATTGTTGCGGATAGTTCCGAGTTCTGGCCGCGATTCCGGCGGCTTGATTCCAGACGCTCGGAGAGATCACGCTGGTTGTTGCTTCCTGACATCGTTTTTGCTGTAGGTAGACTTAGTAGCTGTTTGGGAGAGTTTCTGGAAACTTTTTGCTCAGTTTCCCACAGACGGCGCCAGTGTTGAGGTTTATTCCTTCAACCCTTGGACCCAACACGTAAGCCCAAAGGTTTCGAGTGGAGTGAGTGTATGAATGTCTAGCCCAACAACTATCAGATGGATCAGGAAACAGAAGTAATAGCAGGCAATGTAAATAGGTATTATTAACTCCGTAATAACTCCCCTAAGTACAATCTACTTGCTAAAAAGGGCACGTCGGCCGTTCGTCTTACAAGGCACTTAGAAATGCTGCGAGTAAGAATGCTGAAGCTAGTATGCTAAGAATAGAAAGTTGCCAACCCCTTACAATGAAATAAATGCTTCTATTTATACCCACCAATGGGCAGGTGGCTGTACTGACGTGGCAGCCTGTGGACCGCTGGTGTCCCAACTACCAAATCTTCAGCATTAAATGCACTTCCCGCCAGAATCTAGGTTTCCCGCCTGATTAGTGGGGACGTTCGTCCTCCCGGGAAGTGAGTTGGATTGCTCCAAGTGACCCTCGAGAGATATCGGCTGTTCGTCTCCTGGCCTTGATAGATACTCACCATGTGGACTGGGCCTCCTCCGATGACTATAGGCTTGCCCCGGGGACGTTCGTCGCCATCCCTGGTGGCCCGTGGTCCTGCTCCTTGTCCCCGCACAGCCGTTCGTCGGGATGAGTCTGCTGGGTCTGAGCCCCCAACATCAGACGTTCGTCCATCCTCAAGGGGCATGGGCCTGTGGGCTGGCCTGGTGTTTTAACTGGACGTGCGTCTGGCAATATGGGTTAGTGGGCCGGACCTCGGCTTGGGCCCTTAACCCAACACAAGTCCCCCACTTCTGATGTTCTGGGCTCGCGCAGGACATAAGGAAGTAGGAAATCCCTCAAGGTAGACGTTCGTGTCTTGGTACTTTGTGTTTTCTGCACCCGTGGAAAGCGTACGCTCGTGGTCATGGTGCTTGACAGCTGTCGACGGTTCAGGAAACGAGGTGACGGCTGATGTTGCGGCGGAGCATTTCCCGAGGAAATGTCATCATTACGTTTTTGCCCCACGCACAGCGCGTGGCCGGAATACGCTCCTTGCCACGTGTCAACCCCTCGTTGGCTTCCCCATCGGTGATTTCTCCTTTAAATGCCGGGTTTTCCCTCTGAATTAGGGTTCCCAATTTCTGCTCTCTTGCTCTCGATTTTCCGCAGCTCTTCAAGTCTTCTTCTGAATCCGGCTAACCCCTTTGTAAGGTAATTTCCCCCCCTCTGCTCCTTTTCTTGTTCTGATTCTTAGCCGAAATGACCTCAATGGAGATTTCGTCAAGCTCTGATTCCGGTTCGTCGGGTTCCTCCTCGGGCTCCTCTTCGGTTGATGTGAGTGCTCGCTCCCCCGGGAAGGCCAGCATTTCCGGGACCTCTGGTTCGGCCACGACGGTGGGGACCATCCGGGCTGATGGCGAGCCGGATGATGTGTCTCAAAGTAGTGGGAGCGACGCCGGGGACGGGAGTGCTGACGGGGCAGTAGATGTTATTGACGCAGTCCCCCTAAATGAGCGTCCTGCTGATTATGACTCTGGAGAGGAGGCCGAATCCGGTTCCGATATGGAGGTGTATGACCTGGGCATCCCTACGGATATGGAGCGCCACATCTGCCCGATTAGGAGCGCCCTTGACCATGACCAGGTCCTCTCCCGTGTGGCCCTCAACAAAATCCGCACCTTCTTCCCCCCGCCGTTCGTCTGGAGTGTGAGGGGCGCTGAGCACGTGATGAGGAGACGTCCAGGGATGATCATGCTTCACTTGGACTCCGTCGAAGCTGGGCTGCGGTTTCCCCTTCACGCATTCTATGTGGAGTTCTTCCACTGCTTCCAAGTGGCCCCGGCGCAATTCATGCCAAACTCCTATAGGTTCATATCGGCCTTCTTGGTGCGCTGCAAACTTGCGGGGGTCGAAGCCAGCCTGGATCTGTTCCACTACTTTTACCGGATCACTCCCCAGAACTCCGACGGGTATCTGAGCGTGGCCGCTCGTCCGGGGAGGAGGCTGTTTAAGAGCTACCCCTCCTCCATCCATGACTGGAAAAACCGGTTCTTCTTCCTTCGCTATGATGGTCCTCCCCTCCCAGTTCGTTGGAATGGCTATCCCCCGAAGATAGAGTCGCCGGAGTTGACTGACGATCTGAGTGAGGCCGTGGAAGGCATCCTGCAGGGCGGCATTCGCCCCATAGCTGGCTATCTGACCTTCGAGGCACTCTCGGGGGCAGGCATAGGTACCGCCCGTGTCCTTGGACTCCTTCCACCCTTCGACGCTCGTCTCGGGGCACCGGGCGGTCCTGTCCTTCGAGGTGAGTGTCCTTTTGCATTCTTTCCTCGTCTTCTAACCCTTTATCGTTCTCCTGCAGGTTCTCCGCCAGACAGAGCTCAGATGAATCACGCTGAGTGTCTGAAAACGAGGAAGGCCAAGGCGGCCGCTGCTAAAGCCGCACTGATGAAGGCCAAGAACGCCCCCGCATCGGATTCCAATTCTTCGGCCTCTGATGCTGCCCGACGAACGGCTGAGGGTGAGCAGCACTTGATCGCCACCGTGCTGGCTCAGGGTTCCGGGGCCCCTGCCCTTGAAGCTGCCCTTCCACCGCCGGTCGTCCCCACGAAAGCGGCTCCACAGAAGGGGACAGAGAAGGTCCCCGAGAAGAAGCAGAAAAGGGGCCGTGAGGCAGGCTCTACTGCCCCCCCCGCTTGAAGACGCCAGCTCCCTGCCTTTGAGTTGCCCGGCGGAGGAGCTTTGGAGGGAGATGGCCTTCAAGGCCGGTCTCGAGCTGCCCCGCCGTTCGTCGTCCGAGGCGACCAGCGCTGCCCTGGCCACCGCTCTTCAGGTATCCCTTCTTTACCATATCCGAGTACCTCTTTTCCTTGATGTTCATCTTCTGACCATTGCCTTTATTTTTCTCTGCTCTCCAGTCTGGGCTTCTAGTCCTTCAAGCTGAGGCTGCCAGGGAGGCTGACCTGAGGGAGGTCAAGTCTAAGGCCGACGCGGCCGTTGCTTCAGCTCGGGAGGCCGCTGCTACGGCCCGGGAAGCCGTCCGTCGAGCTGAGGCGGAATCTGCGGCCAAGGGGAGGGAGATAGCAGCCCTGCAGGCTGAATCCCGCTGCCAGCTGGCCAGCCTTGCAAAAGCTGGCATTAAGCTCGTTCCGGTGCACCCTGTTGCGAAGGACGCGAGTCCGGAGTGGCTGGTCGACACCTCCGGCTACCGGAACACTGGGGAGTTTATGGACTCTGCCAGAGATTACTGCGCCGGGGCCTTCGGTGACGTGTTTTCTGCGGCCTTGGAAAAGATACCGCCTCGCCAGCGTCTGGCCTGCGGCGTCCGGATCCTCGAGAGCTCTCCCCTGTCCCACAAGTTCCTTTATGAGGTCGGCGACAGCACCTTCGCCGCCGGCTATAACGAGGGGATTAAGGCCGTTCTCCCGATATTTGCCAAGCTGCAGGGTGCTGACTTTGATTTGGCCGCCAACACCGATGATGATCTGCTAATCCAAGCTTTGGGGAAGCTGAGGAGGGACCAACGGCGGGAGGAGGCCAAGGCTAGAGGGGAAATTCCGGAACCCCCGACCCCCGAGCCCGAAGCCGAGGAGGAGGAGCAGATCCCGGGAGGCAGCCGGCCGGAGTCCCCTTTCATGGTGTAAATGTAAATTGTAACCTTCCCATTTTGCGTTTGTAATGCCCGGCCGTTAGAGCCGAAGAATATATACAATTTTTGCCCAAATTGTCTCTACGTTCATGATCCTTACTTCTTTACTTTCACTTTCGTTTCCTCCATCGTCTGTTGTATGAGAACCCCTTCGGAGCCTCGATACATTTCGCCACAACGGCTAAAGTCCGCGAGGACGTTCGTATCCGTACCTTGCTTAAGGCAAGGGTGTTTCCTTGCCGAACCTCCGTTCGTGCCCAAGTGTGCGGGAGTACCGCCCAAGCCGGTCTTCGGGCGTCGATGCTGGGCTCTGACGCCGGCTCACCGTCCTCAAGGTACTCTAATCCATGAAACGACGTCCGTTGGTGGCTTATGATGCATACTCAAGGTGTGGACGTATGAACGTATTTCCCAGAATTAGCGCCCGGTGACGACGCTCGTCTGTCGCTGCGTGGCACGAATACTCTAGCTACGTACGAGGACGTTCGTCTGTTCTACATGTCCAAATGGCATGAAGTATGGAGGGACGCACGTAGCCCGTTGATGCATATGTCCCCACTAGCCGCCTATATTAGGGACAGCCGATGGTCGTGATCCCCGGGCGTCCCGAGTTCCTCGCTGGACGTTCGTGGCTTCGATCCGGCCACCTTTGCCAAGATTATGCGGCGACGGAATCGAGGCACCTTAAATGTCGTGGTAGGTACCGGTACCCAGGTGCCACGTGTCCCACTTCGGTTGGTGTGTTCCCGCGGTGCTGCCTATAAGTACTCTGAACCCATGTAGTTCATTCATATTTTTCCTTACACTGCACAATAGTCTTCTCTCTCTAGATTTCTCTCAAACCGTATCGGAAACCTCGAACCCCAAAGGTACCGTTCGTTGTCATGTCTTCAGAAAGTCGCCTTGACGATGGATGTTCTTCCGGTGATGACCTGGAGTATTATGAGCGGGGAATGCCACCCCGGCCTCCCCGTTATAGCCTCAGCTTCTCTTGCGTTCGGCGTCAAGTTCAACGCCTGACGAACGCTGACAAGCGACTGATCAGTCAATGGTTTTATCCCCCAAGGACCTACGACAATCGGCGTCTTCGGAACCCCATGCGCCATTTGCCCGGCTATGTGGTGGTTCACCTAGATTCGGTGATAGCCGGGCTGAACTTCCCCCTGCACAGCTTCCACTTGGAACTTTTCAGGGCCCTTGAGATTGTGCCTGCGCAGCTCGTTCCTGCCGCCTATCGGATAATCGCTGGCTTCATCATCAGATGCCACAGCGTCGGTGTGACCCCCACCGTGGACCTGCTGCACTACTTCTTCCGTCTGTCCACCTTCGGACGCACGGGATATTTGACCCTGATTGCCCGTCCGTCCATGGTTCTATTCTCGAACAATGCCGGGAATCCAGACGGTTGGGAAGAACGCTTCTTCCTGGCCGGAGTAGGCTCACCGATGCCTTTCTCTGATCGGTGGAACGCTTACCCCGTGAAGACGATCCCGCCGCCCATGACGGACGAGGAGCTTGGATATGCCAAG
This sequence comes from Cuscuta epithymum, assembly GCA_945859915.1. NCBI lineage: Eukaryota > Viridiplantae > Streptophyta > Magnoliopsida > Solanales > Convolvulaceae > Cuscuta > Cuscuta epithymum. Next base: position 277,631 of record CAMAPF010000923.1, read on the forward strand.
CGCATAGCCGGACTTGGCATCCAGAACCTCCGGTTGCTGGTGGCCGAGCCCTTTAAAGCTCAGGCTGGATTAGGTGCGTCCGTTTGTACTTGTATTGTTTTACATCCCTCCGCTGTTATGGTTCTGAACGTCTTGGTTCCCTTTGTGCAGGAGTTTTTCCATCCACGTCCGCCATGGGCCGAGTCAACGCCACCTCGACCGCCACCGGTCGTGAGCACAAGGGGCGTGATAAATCCGGGACTCCGCTCGTCCCTAAGGTCGAAACTCGGGTGACCAGGGCACGGGCGGAGGATGATTCGGGAGCTGGCGCCTCCAAGAGGCTGCGTGCCGAGGGTACTGCCTCCAAGGCCATTATAGTGGCCGATGACTCTGATGGGGAGCCCGGAAGTCCCCTCAAACGGAAGCGCATTTCTCGGACCAATCTCCGTGCCTCTCCTCCGAGGAATTCCGACGTCCGCCGTCTCCGGGATGATGATGCCACAACCGCCAGAGGTTCTGACGACGCCCGTCCAACCTCTCCCCCCGAAGCCAGTGGGTCTTCTCTTGGCCTGATTGAGTTCTCCGGGGTTGGTCCCCGCAAAGAGTCAATGATGCTCTTCGGCCAGACAGCGTCCTCCATCTGGTGCGGGCTGAATCTCAAGGTCCCGCAAGATTTCGCTGCTCAGGAGGCCCCTGAGGATCTCTTGGAGTGCGGTCAGAGCACCTTGGACAAGGCCGGGCTTTATTTTCACAGGGCCCGGATGGCTTTCGAGCATCAAGGCAGGGAGATGGCCAGGGTGCGGGCCGAATGCGACGCCCTTCTGAGGAATGCAAAAGGCAGGGCTGGCACTCTTCAAGAGAAGGCCGATGCCTATGATAAGCTCGTTCAGGAGAATGCCTCTCAGAAGGAGCTTCTCAAGAAACAGGAGGCCGAGCTCGTGGATCTCCGCAGCCGGATGTGGGCCGTAGAGCAGGCTAAGGTGGAGCTTCGCCAGACGGGCATGGACAATCATGTCCCTATTTATGAGGCCGATGTTGCCAAAATCAAGGAGTCTGGTTCCATTGCCTTCCAGAAATCCAAAGCTTACACTGGTGCCATCCACACCATGGCCATGAAGTTTCTCCCGAGGCTCGTCGGAGAATTTCTAGCCACCTGCCCGGATGCCTACCTGGATGGGGTCAAATTGCTCCAGGCCACCCCCACCGGACGGCGTTTCCTTGATGATCTCGCCGATGATACCTATCGTAAGGGCATGGTCGGGCTCGTAGCGGAGAATCTCCCCACGTTCGAGCGTCATTTCGGGGCTCCTTTCGATCCGGAGGCGGCTGGCTTCGACGTTCTGATGGCTGATGCCCATGCGGGAGCCCTTGAGCTGCTGAGAGAGCAGGCGGAAGCCAAGGCTAGTGAAGAATGCAGGCAGGCTCTTTCCAGAGTTCCAGCTCCGGACGTCGATCGAAAGTGATTCTCTGTTCATGACCTTGTACTTGTACAATTTTTCCCACTATTTTCATTGTCTTGTAATTTCCCGGCCAATAGTGCCGAAGAATAAAAATGAATCATTCTTTGCTCCTTGCTCTTCAGGCATTTTTTTTTTTTTTTTTTTTTGGAGTCTTTTAGTCTTCGTTCGTCCTTGGTCCCTGGTCCCACCGGCGTCCCTACTCCGAGGAGACGTTCGGTGTCCGCCGACATCACAAGGATGAACAGGTTTATCTACATCGAGATTCCCCCCTTTTTTCGTTCGTCCGTGGTCCTTTTAGCCTTACCGACGTTTCTTGCTTCGAAGAGGACGTTCGGTACCCAAGGACTCGCAGGGACGAACAGGTCTACCCTCACGGGTCCCCGATTTTGTTACCCCACGTCCATCGATCCATGGTCGTTTGTGGGATAAACAGGTTTATCTTGGCAGGCTCCCTTGGTTCGTCTAGCCCCCTCCGCGTCTCTACTAACCTCTACACCGAGAGGCGTTCGTCTTCGGCGGTTGGAGAAGATCTGGCACACCCGGGCAAGATTCCCTTCTACATAGGAGCTCCTCTCCTCTTCTCCCCAATTTTTTTTTTTTTTTTTTTTTTTTTGGGGGGGGGGGGGGAGGCAATCCATACTCTTCGTTCGTCATTGGTCCCTGGTCCTACCGGCGTTCCTACTTCGAGGAGACGTCCGGTATCCGCCGACATCTCAATGAGGAACAGGTTTATCTGCATCGAGATTCCCTGGTGCTTCGTTCGTCCTCGGTCCCTGGTCCCACCGGCGTCCCTACTTCGAGGAGACGTTCGGTGTCCGCCGACATCGCAAGGATGAACAGGTTTATCTACATCGAGATTCCCTGGTGCTTCGTTCGTCCTTGGTCCTTGGTCCTACCGGCGTCCCTACTTCGAGGAGACGTTCGGTATCCGCAGACATCACAAGGAGGAACAGGTTTATCTACATCGAGATTCCCTGGTGCTTCGTTCGTCCTTGGTCCTTGGTCCTACCGGCGTCCCTACTTCGAGGAGACGTTCGGTGTCCGCCGACATCGCAAGGATGAACAGGTTTATCTACATCGAGATTCCCTGGTGCTTCGTTCGTCCTTGGTCCTTGGTCCTACCGGCGTCCCTACTTCGAGGAGACGTTCGGTATCCGCAGACATCACAAGGAGGAACAGGTTTATCTACATCGAGATTCCCTGGTGCTTCGTTCGTCCTTGGTCCTTGGTCCTACCGGCGTCCCTACTTCGAGGAGACGTTCGGTATCCGCAGACATCACAAGGAGGAACAGGTTTATCTACCTCGAGATTCCCTGCTTTAACGGTCGTTGGCAAGAACAGAAGTGATGAAAAAACAGGGGCCTTATTATTGACGTCGTCCGGCCATTTTACATGGTAGTGGGAATAATACAAGGACAACAGCCCCTAACTATTGATAGAACTTCTTCAAGTGTTCTACGTTCCACATCCCGGCATGGTTCCCCTCCAGGGAGTGGAGGAGGAACGTCCCCTGGTTATATCTTCTGATGACCCGGTAAGGTCCTTCCCAGTTCTTCGCCATTTTGCCGCCTTCGAGCGGCTTGCTCTTCTCTCTTTTCCTGAGTACGAGGTCCCCGGCCTCTATTTCGCGGAATTTCACGGCCTTGTTGAAGTATCTCTGGGTGGCCCTGTGATACTCTTCCATGCGACGAGCCGCTAGGTCCCTCCGTTCCTCGATGAAATGGAGCTCTGCTCGTAGGTTGATCTCGTTGTCCTCCGGCTGGAAGTGCTTGGTGCGATGGGTAGGCACCAGTACCTCCGTCGGTACCTTAGCTTGGAATCCGTAAGCCAAGGCAAAAGGGGTTTCCCCAGTCGCCGTTCTTGGCGTCGTCCTGTATGTCCACAAGACATAATTCAGCTGTTCCGGCCAGGTGGAGGCGTAGTCTTCCAACTTCTTCTTGATCCCATCCATGATGGTCCGGTTCATGTTCTCCACTTGGCCGTTGGCCTGCGGGTAGGCCACCGAGGCCTTAGAGTGCCTGATGCCCCACTTTGTCAAGTATGCCTCAAAGCCTCTGCCAACGAACTGCCGACCGTTGTCTGTGATGATCTGCTCCGGGATTCCGAAGCGGCAAATGATGTTCTGCCAGACGAACTTCTGGCACTGGAATTCAGTGATGGAGGCCAATGGTTCGGCCTCGACCCACTTCGTGAAATAATCAACCGCCACAATGACGAACTTCCTTCCACCAGCAGCCGTGGGCAGAGGACCCAGCAGGTCTACGCCCCACCTAGCAAAAGGTAGCGCGATGGTCATCGGGGTGTAGAAGCTCGCTGGGCGGCCAGGGACAGGTGCATACTGCTGGCATACTGCGCACTTCCGCGTGTGTTTGAAGCAATCTTGCTGTATGGTCGGCCAGTAGTAGCCCTGCAGGATGATTTTTCTGGCCAAGGTTCGGGGGCCCTGGTGGCTGGAGCAGATCCCTTCATGTATTTCCTCGATTACCGCCGCGGCCAGGCTCGGCGGGAGGCACCTGAGGTAGGGTCCGCCGAACGTCTTCTTGTAAAGTTGCCCATCAATGAGTTCAAAGTTAGGGGCACGCCTCTTTATCCACGCGGCTCTTCCTGTACTGCCATCACCTTCAGGCTCAGGGAGTGTCCCATCTCTGAGATAATCTGCTATCTCCTTTCCCAGTTAGGTTCGGCAACGGACATAACCTCCACCTGGATGACGTCCGTCGCCGGTGCTGGGAATACTTCCTGCCTAACGAAGCCTCTGATGTGTCGGGGGATGCTTGATGCCGGGTCATCGGTTGGGGGGTTGCTTAGTTTTGACAGAATGTCCGCCTCTGCATTCTCCACCCGCGATACCTGCTCGAGCACCACCTGCTCAAATTGTGCGGTCTGTTCCTCCGTCAGCTCTTTGTAGACCTTCATTCTCTCTTCCCTGGTTTCTGCAGTGCCGTTCATCTGGGTTACCACCAGCTGGCTGTCCATTCTCACCTTCAGACGAGCTGCTCCGAGGGCTTTCGCGCATTTCAGCCCTGCGATAAGCGCCTCGTACTCAGCCTCGTTGTTGGTGACCTTGAACTCAAATTTCATAGAGTAGTAGGCTTTGAAACCTTCGGGGGAAGTGATCACTGCTCCTCCGCCGCAGCCCCGCGCACTTGAGGCCCCATCGGTGTACATCTCCCACCAATCGTCAAAGTCATTGTTGTCATGGGTTCCGTCCTCGGTGCGCGCGGTGCATTCCGCAATGAAGTCCGCCAGAGCCTGCCCTTTGATCGTCGGCCTCGGCTTGAAATCCACGTCATACTGGCCGATCATCAAGGACCACTTCGTTATCCTTCCGCTTGCCATTGGGTTCCTGAGGACTGTGGCGAGGGGCTGCGTCGTGTAGATAGTCACCGGGTGTGCTTGGAAATACGGTGCCAGGCGCTTGATGGATGCAATCAAGGCGAGGATCGTCTTTTCCATCAGTGTGTACCTCGTCTCGGGACCGTTCAGCGCCTTACTTATAAAGTATATTGGCCGCTGGACGCCTTCAGATTCCTTCAGCAGCACGGCACTTACGGCCAGATCGGCTACTGCCAAGTACATGTATAATCTCTCCCCGGGATCTGCCTTGGTGAGGACGAGCGGAGAGGAGAGATATACCTTGAAATCTTCGAAAGCAGTTTGGCACTCCGGGGTCCATTGAAAGGGATTGGCCTTCTTCATGATCTGAAAGAAGGGAATCGCCTTATCAGCCAGTTTGGATAAGAATCTGCTCAGGGCCGCCAGACGCCCGGTGAGCCGCTGCACGTCTTTTAGGTTCTTTGGGGCTTCCATGTCCATAATCGCCTTCACCTTCTCCGGGTTAGGCTCGATCCCCCGCTCGCTCATCATGTAGCCGAGGAACTTGCCGCCCCTGACGGCGAAGGCGCACTTCTTCGGATTGAGCCTCATGCTGGCCTTCTCCATGATGCTGAAGACCCTCTCCATGTCCTGGACATGGTCCTCCTTTTTCTTGCTTTTGATCAGGATGTCATCCACGTAAGCTTCCATTGTCTTTCCAAGTACGTCCTTGAACAACATCCCAATCATCCTCTGAAAAGTAGCCATGGCGTTCCTCAGGCCGAAAGGCATGACGATGTAGCAGTACACGCCGTCCGCCGTAACGAACGCCGTTTTTTCGGCATCATCGGGGTGCATGAACACCTGATGGTAGCCCCTGAATGCGTCCATGAAGCTGAGCAGCTCGCAGCCTGCTGTCTCATCCACCAGCAGGTCGATCCTCGGGACAGGGTAAGGGTCCATCGGACAAGCTTTGTTGAGGTCCGAGTAATCGACGCACATCCGCCAAGTGTCGCCCTTCGGGGCTAGAACCACGTTGGCCAACCACTCCACGTGGATGACTGGCCGGATATGTTTGATGCTGAGGAGAGTTGCTGTTTCCTTCCTGATGAAATCGCGTCGGTCGGCCGCCATATATCTCTTCTTCTGTTGCATAGGCTTGGCATCCGGCCGCACGGCGAGTTTATGGCATATGAGGTTGGGGTCGATGCCCGGCATGTCCTCCGGCCCTCTGGCGAACAAGATCCTGAACCTCCGGAGGACGGCTATGACCCCTGCCCTGATTTCCGGCTCTAGATCCGCACCAATGGACACCTTCCTGTCCGTCGGATCGTCGAGTTCAATTTCCTCCAGCAGAGTTGCTGGTTCCAGATGAGCGTCCAAGTCGGCCTGTTTGGCCTTTTCGGAGATGCTGTTGACCCGAGCCTCCCGCTCGTTGAGCTTCTCCATGGCCTTTGTGTAGCAGGCCCTGGCCATATGTGGGTCCGTACGTGCCACCCCCACGCCAGTGTCGGTGGGGAATTTGATGCATGAATGTCGTACGGAGCATATGGCCCCCAAGTCTTCCAAGCCGGGTCGGCCCAAAATGGCGTTGTGGGCGCACTTTAGGCGGACCACGACGAACGTCATGCTGATCCGGGCAGTGTGAGGGCCGTCGCCGACCTCTACCGGTAAAATGATGGTGCCCTCAGCGTCAATGCAATCCCCGGTGAAGCCGGACAGCGGGGTGCGTAGGGGGTGCAGCATGTCCTTCCGGAGCCTCATTCCTTCGAAAGCCTCCCAGTAGAGGACGTTCACACTGCTCCCGGTATCAACGAGGACGCGACGGACGATAGCATCGTTCACGTCCATGCTGATCACCAGCTCGTCTCTGTGCGGCGCCGGTGACATTGGCAGGTCAGCGGGGCCGAAGGTAATTGCCTCGACTCTATTGCGCTTGGTGGGGGGTGCTGATACGGAACCCACATAGAGTGACCTCTCAAATTTTTTCCGCTCGGCGGGTGTATCCCCTGTCTCAGCGCCCCCGAAGATCACCTTGATCTCCAATTTCTTCTTCTTGCCCTTCGGGCCGAGGGATCCCTCCGGACGTTTATCTGCACTTCGATAATCCACGTCCTGAGGTTCTGCCTCGCGCCGATCGTCGCGGCGCCATGTCTTGTGCCTTGAGTTCGGCTTCTGCTGGCTGTTTTTGTTCAGCAGCTGGGTGAACTCGCCCAGGTACCCCTGACGGATCAGCTCGTCGATCGCTTTCTTTAATTGGCTGCAATTATCCGTCAGGTGGCCGGTCCTCTGATGGTATTCACAGTAGGCCGATTTGTCGTGCCCCATATGCTTATTCATATCCTGGGGTTCCGTTAGGAGGCCCTTGTCCTTGATGGCCTCAAAGATTTGGCTCACTGGATAGGCCAATGGGACATAGCGGTCGCCCGGCCGTGCTTGAGTATCCCCGGACGGAGCCTTCCAGGGGACCATCGCCCCGTCTGTCCTCTTCTTTTTGTTTGGGAGGGAGGGCCCGGGTCCCGGCCCGGGCCCGAGCCTGTCCGCCATCTTCCGTGGGTGGGCCGCGGGAACTCCGTCCCGCTGCCTGATCTCCTCCTCAATGGAGGCATACTTCTGGGCCCGAGCAAGAACCTCGGTGTAGCTGGTGCCGGGGTTCCTCCTTAGGTCCCGGTATAGATCCCCTGTGGCCAGCGCACTGGTGAACATGTTGGTGGCCAGACGTTCGTCCAGATCGTCGACCTGTAGGACCTCGTCCCTCCACCTTACCAGGAACCTAGCCAGCGGTTCGTCCCGCCCTTGTTTGATGTGGGCGAGAGCCGTGACGTCCTTCCTGGGGGTGGTGCTGGCAGCAAACTGCGCCATGAACTGCTGGGAGAGCTGTTCGTATGAGTCGATGGTGCCTGGCCTCAACTGGCCGAACCATTCTTGCGCCGGCCCCCTGAGGGTGCTGAAGAACAATCTGCAGATGGCCTCGTCTGATGCTCCCAGCATGGACGGGTTCCCTTGGTAGCTTATCAGATGGGCCTTGGGATCGCCAGCCCCATTGTACACCAAGTTGCCCGGGGGCCTGCAGTCTCGGGGAATCTCGACGCTCATCACCCGTGGAGTAAAGGGAGACGTGAGAGAGAAAGAGGGTGTGGCCGAGCCAACGTCCGCCCGCCTATTCATCTCGGCTATCTGCCTTTCCATGGCCTCCAACCTTGCATCCTGTGCGGCCCTTCCGGGGGACACAGGGGGCGCGGCTTCGGGGACGGCATTCTGCTGAGCGGCCACAGCATCGTGCGGCCGCCTAAAGATCTGCGCACCTCGCCGTTGGAAACGTCGTCCAACGGTGTTGATCCTCGGGGTCTCGTCCCCCCGCGGGATTTGGCGGGGGACTGATGGTGTGTGAGCCCTGGATGCAACGATGCTGACTCTGGTTCGCCCTCCCGTTCCACGGGAGCCTGAACCCCCACCTAGCCGCTCGTGGACTGAGGGCCGGTGGTCGCTGGATCCTGTCGTATCGTCATACGACTGCATGCGGCGTATGGGAGAGAGGGGCGTTCGCTGGGTACTTGCAGAGTACACCTGGTCTCGGGCCTCCCGCTCGTCTGCCAAGCGACGCATGGTGTCTGCGAGTTCCCGCATGAGGCGAGGATCCTGCCTGGCCTCCAGAGGAATGAGGTCAGTGATACCCCCGTTTCCCCCGGAGGTCCATATTGTTGCGGATAGTTCCGAGTTCTGGCCGCGATTCCGGCGGCTTGATTCCAGACGCTCGGAGAGATCACGCTGGTTGTTGCTTCCTGACATCGTTTTTGCTGTAGGTAGACTTAGTAGCTGTTTGGGAGAGTTTCTGGAAACTTTTTGCTCAGTTTCCCACAGACGGCGCCAGTGTTGAGGTTTATTCCTTCAACCCTTGGACCCAACACGTAAGCCCAAAGGTTTCGAGTGGAGTGAGTGTATGAATGTCTAGCCCAACAACTATCAGATGGATCAGGAAACAGAAGTAATAGCAGGCAATGTAAATAGGTATTATTAACTCCGTAATAACTCCCCTAAGTACAATCTACTTGCTAAAAAGGGCACGTCGGCCGTTCGTCTTACAAGGCACTTAGAAATGCTGCGAGTAAGAATGCTGAAGCTAGTATGCTAAGAATAGAAAGTTGCCAACCCCTTACAATGAAATAAATGCTTCTATTTATACCCACCAATGGGCAGGTGGCTGTACTGACGTGGCAGCCTGTGGACCGCTGGTGTCCCAACTACCAAATCTTCAGCATTAAATGCACTTCCCGCCAGAATCTAGGTTTCCCGCCTGATTAGTGGGGACGTTCGTCCTCCCGGGAAGTGAGTTGGATTGCTCCAAGTGACCCTCGAGAGATATCGGCTGTTCGTCTCCTGGCCTTGATAGATACTCACCATGTGGACTGGGCCTCCTCCGATGACTATAGGCTTGCCCCGGGGACGTTCGTCGCCATCCCTGGTGGCCCGTGGTCCTGCTCCTTGTCCCCGCACAGCCGTTCGTCGGGATGAGTCTGCTGGGTCTGAGCCCCCAACATCAGACGTTCGTCCATCCTCAAGGGGCATGGGCCTGTGGGCTGGCCTGGTGTTTTAACTGGACGTGCGTCTGGCAATATGGGTTAGTGGGCCGGACCTCGGCTTGGGCCCTTAACCCAACACAACTTTTTATAGATTTGCGTGTCACACCCTCTTGTCCCATTGTTAGTGGGACGGAGGGAGTACCTCTTATCGCTGATTTCTTTGATGTCAATCCCTTTCCCCGGTCTCCACAAAGAAGCCATCAGATCTCTAAACACAGGAAATTTGATTTTCCTATTAGTCAGCAGAACCCCCACCACCGGGTAAGTCGGCCGCACCTCCACCGTCGGGGCATCGCCATAGCCGCTCTCATCCAAATCCAACTCATCCTCCTCTTCGCCGATCTGCATCTGTGTATATCGGTTTACTACCTGCTCCATGCGACCTGGAGAACTTCACAAAGCAAGAAAAACGGAGCCTGCTTCGGCCTCTCTGCAGCCTTTCGAAACCAAAACGCTACCCTGCTTCTTCGACCTCCAAAAACTGCAACAAAGCCGGAGACTCCTCGCGACACTGACTCACAAGCCACCAACTCCTACAAGCCTTGTTCGGAGATTTGTCAGAGCCAAATGGGAAGAAACTGCTCCTCGACCACGGCCGATAGCGGACAGCGTAGCTCCAACGGCCGAAACCCTAGAGAGAGAGAAAAGTTTAAAAAAAATGTGATTTACATTACATAAAACAATTAACACGCTTAAATGACATATTCATCATCAATATTTAAAAATAATATATCTATAACATCACAATTATCATTAATGAGCCCATTATATTATATACTCATCAAATTTATTTATTAAAGTTAAAATATACTTGAATGACTTTATTTAATTATTGTGTAAATAATGGTGCCATGTTGCAATAAAGAATCGTGAGAACACCACTTTTAATACTAACCTACAAACTCAATAATATGCAATACTTTGAGTTTTAATATGCAATACAAATAATGTAAAGATGCACACTATGAACTTCAATATGGAATACAAATAATATGCAAAACTTTGAATTTCAATATGCAATACAAATAATGTAAAGATGCACAATTTGAATACTCTCTTCTTGATTCATCTGCACAGTTTGTAGGTTAGCATATGAGGACTAGTTTGTATGTGATCTGGCTTCCGCACTGCTAGTTTAGATAATAGCAACAATATTAAATACATATTATCATAGAATATAAAATCTGGTACAAAGTATTATCTAACATCCCCCCGCAAGTGAGGCAGTCTGGGAAGAACACCGAGCTTGGTACGATGATGAAGAAAGTGATGGCGAGTGAGAGGCTTGGTAAGTGAATCAGCTAGTTGATCTTTGGTGTTGACATGAGAAACACGAAGAAGGCCGTGTGCAATTTGTTCACGGACAAAGTGAAAGTCAATAACTACATGCTTCATACGAGTGAAAAACGGGATTGGAGCAGACATAGGTGGTGCTGAGATTATCACAAAAGACTGTGGGAACTGTTTTTGGTATGATATGAAGTTCCTGGAGAAGATGGCGTAACCAGGTGAGCTTAGTGGAAGTGGAAGCAACAGACCAATATTCGGCCTCAGTTGAAGAACGGGCTACAGTACCTTGCTTCTTAGAGCTCCAGCTAATGGGATTACATCCAATGAAAACAACATAAGCCGACGTAGAGTGGCGTGTGTCAGTGTCTCCGGTCCAGTCAGCATCGGCGAAAGCATGCAAGGAAAAAGGTGTGGCAAGAGATATAAAAATGCCAAAGTGTGCAGTTCCTTGAACATACCGAAGGACCCTTTTTACAGCTTGCCAATGCTTGGTTGTGGGATGATGCATAAACTGAGCAAGCTTATTTACGGCAAAACTAATATCTGGGCGTGTAAATGCAAGTACTGTAGAGCACCAAGAACACTTCGATAGGTGGTAATATCACAAGAGGGAGAGCCATCATTTAGAGAAAGAGTCTCGCCCGTGGAGAGAGGAGTTGGTGTTGGAGCAGCGGTGTCCATATGGAAGTGGCGTAATAAATCAGTAATGTACTTTTGCTGAGTAAGGAAGAGACCTCTGGATGTACGGCTGGCTTCCAGACCCAGAAAATATGATAGCGAGCCAAGATCTTTTAAAGAAAACCTGTGAGCAAGAGCTTGGATGCACGAAAGGAGTGCCTTGGAGTTGTTGCCAGTAAGAATGATATCATCCACGTAGACTAGAAGGTATATAAGTGTGCCTTGTGAGGAGAAGACAAACAGGGAGGCATCACACTTGCTGTTGCGGAAACCAACATGGAGAAGATAATTTTTGAGCTCACAGTACCATGCATGCGGTGCTTGACGGAGGCCATAAATAGCTTTGTGCGCGAGACAAACATGATTGGGCACTTTGGAATCAACATAACCAGGTGGCTGCTGCATGTATACTCTATTACGTAAGGTGCCCTGCAAAAAAGCGTTATTGACCCCCGCTGTATTGCTGCATGTATATCTTCAATGAGTTTTACCCCCGTTGTTCGTTGAGCGTTACTGTAGTTCATCATTGAGCATTGTTCAGACGAATTCTGAATAGTATGAATTATAAGTTCAAATGATGATATGAGAGAGCCTCCCCCTGCCCCTCCTCCTCCTCTTAATTTGAAAAAGTATTGCATATATATACTTCCTCCGTTCTTTTTTAGTTGCAACGGTCAACATTTCACACTTGCCAAGGCACGTCTTTGACCGTAATTATATCTTAATCTCTATTAGTAAAAAATAATTAAAAATCAGATTTTGAGAATTTGTAATGAGATAAATTGAACAATATTTTTTTAAAAAATAATTTTCGTAAAATAATACAGTAAAATGTAGTCAAAGTAGAACATGTGAATAGTGTAAAATTCAACATGTTGCGATTAAAAAATACGGAGGATATTATATATATAGGGAGCGGTTCCGGTAAGAACGGATCTTAGGAGAGAAATGAGAACGAATCTAGACCGTTGGATTAAATTATGTGGAACTGAAGTGTGCATTTGGTGAAACCGAAAAGTGCATTAGATGATATTGAAATGTGAAGAATAAAAATTTATACTCACATTTGCATTAGGTGAAACTGAAATGTGCAGAATAAAAGGTACAAAAATAACATCACATCGTACCTTTTATTATGCACATTTTAGTTTCATCTAGTGCACATTTCAAATTCACCTAATGCACAATTTAGGTTCACATAATGTCACTACATTGTATCAATTGTGCCGCACATTTCAATTTCACCTAATGCATAGTACAACTTCATCTAATGCACATTGAATTTCACATAAAGCAAATCTAACGGTCCAGATTCATTCTCATTTTTCTCATAAGATCATGTTCTTATTTGAATCAAAACCTATATATATAGACCTTAGAGAATTGATCACATCCGGAAGGCCGGACAGAATCACGTCTGAACTTTTGCCAAAACTGAAGGTGGGCCAAACTGAAGCTAAAAATTCAATTGGAAAGGCAGTCAAATAATTTTATGAAGATAAATGCGCAATTAATATATATAAACAGTGCAGTATTTTTCAGAAAAACATTTGACTGCCTTCCCAATTGAATTTTTAGCTGAAATTTGGTATGGGTAAACTAGACTTGATGAATAACATACTCAAAATATTTCATCAAAAAATTCCACCAAGGAGTTTCCCAAACAGGCTCAGTCGGACGGCGTTCCCGTCAGGCCGGCTGGACATGAAGATTTGTCTATATATACCAAATTATATTATTTCACGGGGTGAGTGAGAATTACTTAGCATTTCAAGCTAATTATTGTTTTTTTTTTGTTTTTCTTCTTCTTCTTTATTTTACAAATATGTATGTTGAACACTTGAATGGATGATGTGCATGACTGAGTGCCCACTAGTGAAGAACAATAAGAGCAAGATTTTTATGCTACAAACTCTCATTCTAAGAATACGAAGTATGACACCTTTACTTGATGCATGTAATTTCGGTTAAATATATTTTATTGTTGTAAGGTTTGCATGTGCACCTAGCCATGTGTGTTAGATGTGGCGGTAGTACACTGGAATTCCAAATTATTTTTTCTGCTGCATAACTTTAATGTTTCTAAAAACAGTTAACATTTTCTTTAATGAAGTATCGATCAATTTAAACATTAATTTGGATGTGAAATTTGGGAGTGTTACAAGTCTTTTTCTAATTTCACATTGCACTCCTACTTTTAATTCGCAAACCTGACCACGAATATGTTTCACTTCATTTCTTAACTCAAAAATCAGCTCTTTCAACTCCTCTGAGCATAAATTTGGATTTTGGCCTTCTTCAATTACAATGTCGTCCTTCCAAGTAAAGAATCGACATCCTCCTTACATCCATTTATATTCATAATAAATAACCATCAATAAAGATAACTAACCATATTGTACCCTCAACCATTTTTTACTGTATTCATATACAACTTCACCTTTTCTTTCCACAACTAGTTCTTAAACGCGCCATGCGCGTTCGTGTGAATGCCCAAAATAATTGGGTACATATTATTTATGATGTTAAGAACAAATAAAACACTATATAAGACTTTGGGTTACTCCTCCTATCAGGTTGACCTTTTAAGATGGAACCCCAGGTCTTGCATGGTGATTTGGTTGAGGAGGTTTACATGCAGGTTCCACCCGGATATGCTGCTTCTATCCCTCTTTTGTGTGTCGGTTACATAAATCCTTTTATGGCTTCAAGCAGGCTCCCCGGTGTTGGTTTGCTAAGTTGGGTGGTGCTCTTAAAGAATATGGCTTTCTTCAATCATATGCTGATTATTCCCTCTTTACACGCACTAGGTGGACTACTCTGCTTAACTTTCTGGTTTATGTGGATGACCTGGTTATCTCCGGCAATGATCATGATGCTATAGTCCACTTTAAAGCTTATCTCAATGATTGTTTTCACATGAAAGATTTGGGCCCACTCCGGTTTTTTCTTAGGATAGAAGTGGCCCGCAGTCCCTCGGGTCTCTTTCTTACCCAACGTAAATATATGGATATTCTTTCTGAATCAGGACTTTTGGTGCTAAACCTGCGGATTCTCCTATTGAACAAAATCATTCTCTGGCTATAATTCAAGGGCCTCTCCTGAGCGATCCGGAGCCTTATAGGCGTCTCCTTGGCCACCTGATTTATCTAGCTGTAACTCGTCCTAATTTGACATATTATGTTCATATTTTGTCTCAGTTTATGCAGGCTCCTTGTCAAGCTCACTGGAATGCTGCAATTCTGTGTGGTTCTCTACCTGAAAGGGTCTCCTAGTCAAGGCATTCTTCTTAGTGCAGATAGAGAGCTTTCTCTGACTGGTTGGTGTGACTCTGATTGGGCTGCTTGCCCACTTACTCGGCGATCTTTGTCTTGGTGGCTAGTTTTTCTTTGGCATTTTCCTATTTCCTGGAAAACCAAAAAGCAGTCTACTGTCTCTCGTTCTTCCGCCGAGGCCGAGTACCGAGTTATGGCTGCCGCCACTTGTGAGCTTGAGTGGCTCAAAGCCTTGCTTCTTAGTCTTGGAATCGATCACGAGAAAGATATTCGGTTGTTTTGTGATAGTCAGTCTGCTTTACATTTGCTCGAAATCCCGTTTTTCACGAACGCACTAAACACCTTGAGGTGGATTGTCATTTTATTCGTGATGCTATCAAGAATTATCTCATTGCCCCTAGTTATGTTCATACGATTGTCCAGCTCGCGATATTTTTACTAAAGCTCTTGGGTGAGTGCCTATATGGTACACCCGGGTGTACGTACATCCGGCTTTTAAAACCGGGTAGGCCCGTTCTTTAGTACCAAACCAGGACTTGAGAACTGGATTTCTTCATTAAAAAACGTAAAACACCAGCGGGAATCGATCCCTTGACCTGGAGTATAGCATGTGGCCTTCCATCCATCTCACTGCCTTGCTTTGTTGACATAATATGTTCTCTTATCTTCCTTATTCTACATATTTCCATACTCCGTACTACAATTGTTCATTAATAGTAATTATAATATTAACTATTCTTCGCTTTTGATCATTATTACTATACTAAAAGACTAATTCATATTTTTGAAATATTTATTTGACCTATGAATCATACTATTAATTTATATAAATTTATTTATAATTTTATCATATATTGTTAGGTTCTTAATAAGTCTGATGCTCATCGAAAGTGTTTTAATGCTCATAATAGGTCTAACGCACATTAAAAGTTCAAGGCTAAAGGGTCAAATAGGTACATGAACTAACTTAAAGTGTTCAATTAGCCCCTTATATAGGAGGTTCTGCCCGGCCGTCGCCAATTAGCCCCATATATGTAATTATATATGGTAAAATTACATATTCAGAAATTACATTTAAAGCTTTACAAAGTCGCAAAAACCTGAATCAAATTTGATAAATTTTTTATATATAAAGTTAGAAATTAAGAGTGATTTGTGTTGACCAAGTAAATAGGAAATGAGACAATATAAATGGGACGGAGGGAGTAGTAGTTGACTAATGATATGATGTGATTCTGTCAATATTCTTTATTGTAAAAGCGTGAGCCTGCTGCTGCAATGGTGATTGGAAGTGTTGATGTTAGAATGGTACAATTTCACCTAATTAGTGTGTTTGTACCATCAAACATGGTAATCTTGTTTCTCTCTATGTTGATTGATTATAACTTCAGTGTTTGTATATTTTGGCAATGATTATAGCTTCTGCCAATAACTGAAGTGGATGGATTGGTGTTGATTCTATATAGTTTCGTATATCCCCATTCATTGTAAATTGAAAAAAAAAAATAGCCAAAATATATATGTTGATGGTATACATCTGTATTGTAAATAGGTATTTTCAAATGTGTTTGAAAGTTTCTAGATTCAATGTTTGTATATTTTGGCAATGATGATAGCTTCCACCAATAACAGAAATGGATGTGAATTGAAAAAAAAATATGGGCCAAAATATATATGTTTATGATATACCTTTGTATTGTGATATCTTTTCCTTTGCATTTGCAGTGATGAATTCATGAAACGAAACTTGAGCCGAATGTACACTTCTTACTTGCTGACTTGCTGCTGGAGTTTGCAAATGTATTTGAAAGTTCATATATGTGTGATTGAATATTTTGGCAATGATGATAGCTTCCGCAAATTACTGAAATAGATGGATTGTTGTTGATTCTTTATAGTTCTGCATGCCAGAGCCGGTTTTGGTGGGAGTTGTCCTAGCAATTGCCTAGGGCCTCCAATTCCAAAGGGGCCTCATTTTAATAATTCTTTTGTAAAATTAATATATAAATAAATAAATAACTAAATAAATAAATACTAATGCAATTAATAATGACATAAATCAAAATTAATATGTACTCCGTAGTACTTTTGAATCACTTGAGTTTTTTTAACTTTTAAACTAAGTGATTTGTAATGCTAAAATTTTGAAATAATTACATATTTATGACTACAATGGAAATTGTTTATAAAAATGTGATTAGTGATTATAGTAGTAACTTAATCATAATAACGTATGTTCAATTTTTAAACTACAACATTATAATGTGGTAACTATTAGTCATATTTGTTTAAATAAATTTTAGTTTAGAATAGAGTACGTAATATTTTTGAAAAAACTCTTAATTTTAGAGGTACATGAAAAGGTCTGAACTTATGTTTAAATATTACGGAGTATTAAATATATTCCTAACTAATGATACATTGATATAAAAATTATTTTATGTTTTCATTAATTAATAAGAAATTGATTATAAAAATTTCTTCATTTCTAAATATGATATTTATTTTCTTAAAATATTTCAATCTTTCTTGAAACTTCAACACAATATTGTATTATTTATTCTTATTCATGAGTGTTCATTGTTTAAAAATGCAATTTATATAAATTATACACAAATAGATAATGTTTTTGAGAAATTTGGCCAAATTAACTCTTTTGGTCAATGATAGTCAATTTTGGATCACTCCAAAGACTTTAGTTATTATATTTGTGTAAAATTTATAAATTTTATACTTTTATGAGAGTAATATGGAAATTCTTCTTGAAAAATACGTAATATCATGGATCAAGACCATCATTCATGAAGAAAATTCAACTTGGAAATATTTTATCGGCATGAAGGAGAATATATTTTGTAAGTATTTTTTTTATTTCTTTTGCGTAATTGTTGCGGTGCTTTTTTGCCTAGGGCCACCAATTCACTGAGGCCGGCCCTGATGCATGCCTCCATTCTTTGTGAATTGAAAAACATAAGTATATATGAGCCTAAATACATATTTTGATGCTATACCCTCTGCATTGTGATTAATTCAGTAAATTTATGTTTTTTTATTTATTATGTACATAGGTGGTGACGGGTTGAGTGCTACTGAAAATTCTGGAAGCTGGAATTCTGGAAAATGGCCATATATAGAGAAGACAGTGCATGTTGAATGTTGTTCAAATTTTGCGTGTGTAATATGTTTTGTAGTTTTGTTGACTGTTTTGGAAATATTGAAATTGTATTGAAAATTTGGCAGTTGGGATTTGGACTAGTCGCTTGTACAATTGTGCATAATGCATTATAACTATAAATTTGGCAGTATTGAAATTGAATTTGTACCAGTACAACTGTTATTTTGAAAGTTGTCGTTTTATGACTTTGATTCTTTGAATGGTATTTTTACCAATTAACATTTTATTTATCACAAGGTAAATAAAATTAAGTATATTATAATCCGAATGAACACAAAAATCGAAAAAACCCTATCGCAATCGGAACTTCTTCAACCCGAAAGGCCCAGTCAGTTTTTCTCCACAACGTAGGGTTTAAAATTATAAACCCGTTAACCGAACAAGTTTAGCAAATATCAACCCGTCCTACACGAACCCGTCCGACGCTCTCCCATACCGGACGGGTTGACCCGGAATCGGCGACCCAGACTAAAAAACGGTTCGGGTTGTTAACAACCCGGAAATGACCAAAACCCTGTTAACCCGTAAAAATTAGGTCCGGACCCGGACAGGAAAAACCCGGACAATCCGAAAAAACCCGGTTTTGAAGGGTTTTTTTCTATATAAAAAAATTGCTTCTAAGCATTTTTAAACCAAGTAAATTGCAACTTCAATATCCTAAATGAAAAAAAGTGATATTTATAAACTCCGTATTTATTTAAATAAAAATGTATAACAAATTATATTCTAATGCAAAATATAAAATAACAAATCACATTATTTATTCTAAAGACTAATGAGACCAAAATTATCCCAATGGATTTCAAACATTGGAGACAGCATTGTTGGAGGACCAAACGGTGGATCTGCAGAAATTCAAATCCCAACAGAGTTTTTACTTTGAGATTTTGAAGATCCGACTGCCAAAATTGTCGAAAGCACATATCCTTCATTTGCTATCAGCACTGATGATACAAGTTATTTGGGAAAAAGAGTGATACTCGCTCCAACGCTTGATGCAGTTGATTCGATTAATGATTATATGCTTAATTTGAATATCTGTGAATTGAAAATGTATCTCAATTCTGACAGCGGGTGTAAGTTGGATGAGGTCTTGATTGTTTAGTTGATTTTTAGAAGCCTGGATTTTTTAATGGTATTATAGCCTCAAGGGTTCCAAATCATAAGTTGCAGTTGAAAGTGATTTGGAAGTGTCACAGTGATGTCATTTGATTACAAGGTACTTGACATGCTAGTTTATTCTAAATATTAATGAGACCAAAATTATATACTACCTCCGTCCCAATTAGAGTTGTAAACGAACCGAATCGAGTCGAATAATGAGATTTTGTATTTGTATTTGTTTAATTTTTTTGAATACTTCGAATTCAAATATGAAACGAATATTAATTTCGATTTGTATTTGTATTTGTTTAACAATACGAATAATTAACGAATCATATATGAATATCGAATCGATTTGAGCATATGTTAAATATTAGTCAAATATCACTTTAAAATAACTTTTCTTATACTCCGTATTTTTTATGATGTAAGTGCATACTATGACTTAATATGTGTTTTTAGAATTTAAATTTAATGGATCGATGCATTTTTACATGGTGCACAATATACTAAAGTGAATTGATTTTATGATTAATAAATATAAATCTATTTCAAACTTTTTGAAATAAATACGAGCACACACATTTTAGAAATTATACTTATAATGTGTGAAATAAGTTGATAATTGTATATATCAAAGTCAAACAACTCTAATTTTATTCTTCAAATCGAATACACAATTATTTGTATTGTATTTGAAAGACATTTGAACTAAAAAATTTGATTTGTATTCATATTTATATTCTGCTTTATTACAAATGGCTTGAAATCTGTATGCAAAATGTATATATGAGCTACACTTTGAGGGTATTGTTATCTTTTAAAATTTATTATGGTGTCATTACTATTATTATTATTATTAATATTGATATTTATATCTTTTATTATTAATCGAATATATTTGATTAATATTCGAATCGAATACACTGATATTCATATTTGTATTTGATAACAACTCGAATCAAATTTAATATTCTTATTTGTATTTGTATTTGAATTTTCCGAATTTGAATCGTCTTATACGAATTCGAATCGCGAATCGAGCACAAATTATTTGATTTGTTTACAACCCTAGTCCCAATGGACTCTACACTCTTTAAATTAGGTGAGAAATAAGAATAGTAAAAATTGTGTGGTTGAAGTTTATGCAGAGGAGAGAAAAATGAGGAGAACCACAAAATAGTTACTTTAATGAGAAAGTGACAAAATTTTTTGGGACAACAAAAAAGGGAAAGTTGGTAAAGTCCAATGGGACGGAAGGAGTATGAAATATTACAAGTGTTTTAAATGTTTGCCTGGTACTATAATTGGTTCATAATTACGAATTTAATTACTTTTTAATTTAATTTTATATATAATTATATGTTTAATAATATCCGATAAAATTTTATCGTTCAGGAAAAGTGAGCTCGGAGCGAGAGTCCCTCTCTCAAGATCTTCGGTTATTCCTAGGGCTCGGCCGCTAGGGTTAGTATCTCCGATCTCAGATCTTTATCGAGGATCGATAATTGCACAGTAGGAGAGAAGATTCAGGCGAAGAGCAGTCCGGATTCGTAGGGGCGAAGAGCGAGGGGCAGAATCGAGGAAGCCGTTTCGGACGAAGAGATCACTGCATGGAGGATATTGTTGCTTCGTATAAGAAGATGTCAATGAAGGAGCAGGATAATGAGCTGAATTTCGACGAGGAGACAGAGGAGGACGGCGAGGAGGAGAAGGAACCGGCGTGCTTTCCAGTAGTTGGGGTTGTCATCACCGACCGCAAGGTTAAATTACCTGGGTTTCAAGAGTTGATGACTTCTATCTGGAAATCGGGGAAAAGGTATGTCTATCAAAGAGATCGGCGAAAGAAGGTATCTGCTAAACTTTAATCATGTTTTGGATATGAACCGTGTGATTGAGGATGGTCCTTGGCTTTTTGAACGGGATTTAATACTGTTGAAAGCTGTTCAACCAGATGATATACCTGAATCGATGAATTTATTTGAGGCTAGTTTTTTGGTTCATAATGCCCCTATAAAGTATAAGAATTTGAGATCTGCCAGGAAAATTGGTAATTTTTTTAGGCTCTTTTATCAAATTTGAGATGAGCCAATTTCATGGAAAGCAGAGCTCTTATCTGCGTATAAGGGTGTGTCTGGATGTTCGTCAACCTTTATAAAAAGGTACTAATTTGACACAGGATGGGGTGAAACATTGGGTAGATTTTAAATACGAAAAATCACCCAGTTTTTGCTTTATTTGTGGTATAATCGGACATTCTGACAAATTCTGTCCATTGAAGTAAGAAGAGGGCTTCGTAGCTGAAAAAACATATGGGGTGGGACTTAGAGCAAGAGGAAGGGTGAAGACCAGCCCAACAGGATTCAACAAATGGTTATGTGATGGAGCCTCTAGCTCAGATGGATATGGAGGTCGGCGGAAGGCTGATCTCGGGGGAGAGCATATGACCGAGTCCAAGACTAGCAAGCCATCACAGCATGAGATTGAAGACAAGGAAGAGACTCCTGGAGACCCAAAGCGCAGAAGGATATGTGATAGTCAGACTGAACAGTGTACCAATGGTGAAGGAATGGCTCTGGATGGGCCAAAAAATGGGGAGGGGCGGGTCAAGTTTCTTAGACCCGCCGTGTCTTCATTTGGTGGTGGTGGGGAAGAAAACAAGTGATGGTGTTTTTCTTATTGTCTGTTTTGTTTATTTTAATTTCGGATACTATGTTCTGTTTTTCTTTTGTGTTTTTCATTCCTTGTAAGGTTCTTGCATTAAGGTTGGGGGATGGAAAGTCTGCGGTAACCGTCATTTGTTTTAAGTTGCCCAATTTTGGTCTAGCGGGTTATACTGTTTTTTTACAGGTGCTTAACTCTCAGTCTCGGCCACAGGCTTAATTCTATTTTTATGAATTAAGCCTTCTTCAAACAAAAAATATATAATTATATGTTTATCACTCCGTATGATATAAATATTGACTGGTTATGTAGCGATTTGATCCACTCGGATTCTCGGGTAGAGCCGTGGTAGGCTCTCTTCTTGGTCCTGTCGTTGTTACAACATAAGGAGTAGCAATTTAGTGCGAAAAAAATCCCAGAACGAAGGAAGACGACGTTTTTATCGCCGTCGAAGTTTCTCACTACACTATTAAGCTAGGGAGAGTCATACTCGTTCACCAAATGGCTACGCATATGAGTATGGGAGAAGCACACAGGCGAATCGCAGAGTACCTGAGCCGCTTCGACGACGCCGTTTCGTCTCAAGATGGCAGATCTCTGAGCAGACTCTTCTCCATCTCCTCCAATTCTTCCTTCATCCTCCCTCTATCCGACGCTCTCAAAACATTCCAGGCTTGTTCTTGTCATTATATATGCATCCTTACTCTCATGGACATGCATATCTTTATTCTTTCTCTTTTTGTACATCGGAATTTCAATTATTTGTGTTTATTCCTATGTCCAGATATCTTCGCTGGAGATATCTGGACATAGGAAAAGAAGCCTCATATCTTTCTCGTATCATATATACATTTCTGGTTGAATAGTTAGTTCCTTAGACTGGACCATGTAATGAATTATGTACTTTTCCATTCTTTTTGGGCCATGGAATCTCGTTATTGGGTTTAAATACAGTTGTTGTTATTGTTGCTGTACACTTTGATTGTAAAATGTAATAAGGTGTTTTATTGAGATTTTTTCAAATTGAATTCGTTGTTACGATTTGATCAGCTTTCAAGAAATTTAAGTAATACTTCCTTTTTAGTTGAAGAAGTGATGCCCACTGTGCACTGCTGCAGTGCATGTCTTATCACTTTCGAAAATGGCCTCCCAAGTCCTAACCCTTGTTTGATTTTTTAAGAGCCAGAAGAGGAAAATGAAAGAGCTAACAAAACAAAGCACTATGTTTATTGATGGAGTGAGGAGAAAATATTGCAAAAGTCTGTAAAAACATATACTTGATATATTTTTGCTTTTAAGATAATAATAACATAGACCAGTTCTTTATTGAAAGAGGTAGAAAGAATATTAAAAAACAAGTCCTATGAAATCCCCCAATCGAGGTAGTGAGATATAAGGAATGTGGACGAGTTTGTGACTCCCTCACTCTCCTTTCCCAACTCCCCCAACGAAACACACATTACTCCAGTTTCCTCCCCTTCCTTTCAGAGTCCTCCAACCCAACAAGAGCATATAGTCTTATAGTGTATTAACAACTTATTTGTTGGTTTACGTTTTCAAGCAAAACTTGTTTGCTTTAGAATAGAACATTTATTCATATGAGTGCAAGTGACCTTTCTAGCTTAACTTTCTGCAATCTTCTAATTGATCAAACAGTTCTGCTGTGTGGATGTAACAGGATCCTAATCGAGTGATCAGACAATCTGAGTGTTCTCACTATGCAGACATACTGCTTCCATTATTCCGTGCTTTCCAGAGCTATAAACTCAAGATCTTGGCTGAGGCCTACCAGGCTTTTGAAAAAGCTGCCAAGTATGTGAAGCCTGTTATCTGATTTCACCATGTGCATGTCTTTAGTTTTTATGGTTATATGATATTATTATGGCATACAGTTCTTTTGTTCAAGAGTTCCGCAACTGGGAATCAGCTTGGGCTCTGGAAGCACTTTACGTCATTGCATATGAAATTAGAGTTCTTGCTGAAAGGGTAAAAACTATGTTTGGTTCACTTCTTCTTTCTTTTTTTAGTGTTTTTGCATTTACAGATACATGTTTGTAGGCCGACAGAGAGTTGGCTTCCATGGGGAAAAACCCTGAAAAATTGAAAGCAGCGGGGTCCTTCCTTATGAAAGTATTTGGGGCACTCGCTAGTAAAGGCCCCAAACGTGTAGGAGCATTATACGTGACGTGCCAACTTTTTAAAATTTATTTCAAGCTTGGAACTGTCCACTTGTGTAAAAGTGTGACAAGAAGTATTGAAACTGCCCGGATTTTCGACTTTGAGGAATTCCCTCTTAGGGATAAAGTCACTTACATGTACTACACTGGTCGTTTGGAGGTCTACAATGAAAACTTTCCCGCTGCTGATCAAAAGTTGTCATATGCCTTGGCACACTGTAATCCTCAAAAAGAGGGAAATGTGAGGTCTGTTTAAGGTCTACTTTTCAAATATAGCCTATATGCCCTAATGTGGATGGATGCCGAATCTATCAATGATCTTGTATTGCCGTTATTTACACTTTGATAGGATGATACTCAAATATCTGATACCTGTGAAGCTTTCAATAGGAATCTTGCCTAAAAGTTTCCTCCTTGTGAAGTATGATCTAAATGAGGTACTTGGTTCTTGTTTGTAGATAGTTTACCTTGTGCAATTAGATGCTGGGCAACATAAAGTTCTCTATTGTATTGCATTTATGTGTTTCATTCATCATCATTACCCTTGTGCCGTGAAGGCTCCCACCTCCGGGTGGGATAAGGGGGGGTCGGATGTACTCAGTCTTACCCCTGTACAAAAGCACAAAAGCACAGAGAGATTGTTTCCAGATGACCCCTAGTGAAAATCACATCCACAAATTGCATGGATTGACTGCTGCTTCATAACAAAGAAGTGCAGACAATTTAGTGAGCCATTTTACTTTATTCCATCATACTCTCAAGCCAAAACATAGTGAGTCTTTGGCTCCATTGTAAATGATGGAAAAAGCATTTATATTTTTCATTGTTTTTATTTATTTTAATTCTGCAGTACAGTAACATAGTGCTTGCTCTTAGAAGAGGTGATCTCCGACTTCTTCGATCCGCTCTACATGAACATGAAGATCAGTATGTTTATTTTGTCATGGTTTACCTGCAGTTGATCTTCTTTTAATCCTATGATAATAAAATGAATTGTGCTTAAGTAGTAATATATCCTGCCCTATTATTAGGTTCTTGAGGTCTGGTGTTTACCTGGTCCTAGAGAAGCTAGAGCTTCAAGTTTATCAGAGGTTACTAAAGAAGATGTAAGCTCAAATGTAGGAACTGCCCTTTGCCCCTATTTTACCAATAAAGGAATTTCGCTAGTGACACTATCTTGACGTTTTGGCAGATACATCATGCAGAAGCTGAAGGATCCAAATAAAGCTCATCAAATTAAGCTGGATTTAATTGTAAAAGCCCTGAAGTGGCTTGAGATGGATATGGATGTTGATGAGGTATTTCTCATTTTCCTTTTTCCGTTTATGTTTTTTTAAGATTTATGTTTTCATTTAATTGTCATGGCTGGGTTGTTAAACAAACTCGTGTTTCTCACATACAGGTTGAATGCATAATGTCTATCTTAATTTATAAAAATCTTATGAAAGGCTATTTTGCCCACAAGAGCAAAGTGGTGGTTTTAAGCAAGCAAGACCCATTCCCCAAATGGACAGGCAAACCAGGAAATTTATAGAGAAGATAATGCGGTTGCTCTACAAGCAATGGTGTTGTACCCTTCTGAGTCCTTCCTGAAAAGGCCATCCTGTCATTAAGTTAAAGAAATTGAACTTAATGGAAGCATAAGGTGTTTATTTTCTTTTAGTAAAAAAAAAAGTGTTTATTTAGGACTGCCTACGGACTAAATTGTATTTTCTTTTAGTTCCAAAATTAGGACTGTATACGGACTAAACTGTATGTTCTGCACTTTGCCCTACCATAAATCAAAGTTCAAAAAATTCTGCAATGCCCTTATTTTGCATTGCCATAAAAGTAAAATCTAGTATCTCACATGTGTGTTGCACATGATGTAAAAATTAGATATAGAAATGTTGATGGAGATAATGTAACATTGACCAGACGGTTAAACCAAGAATCATTGATTGGTGCCCGAACGGTCTACTCCGGGAACTGAAAGGTCTTTATTCGGTCAGTTTTGGAATAGTCGCAACATGAATAGTCACAACATGAACAAGATGATCGTCATTAATGAAGAATATTATAAGTGACATCATTGTGACACTTCTCGGGAGGTCACAAGGTCGAAACTCATCTAGTCACGGATGTCGACATTTAATTAGGATTTTTTTTACCCAATGACAAACCATCGAAAAATGGGGTAAGGGAGTCAGGGACTAAGGGTTGGGGAACACCTTACCAATATATTAAAAGCAAGAGAATACAACATTACAACACAAGGTAGGGGGACTAGACCAAAAATCTACCAAATTGAAAACAAAAGGTGGAAGAAAAATAAAAGACGAGGAGATAAATTTTTTTATCTGGTCTGTTAGATGTTTGTTCTATACATATTTTATGACTCTCGAAGTCTACTTTGTTTTAGTTTGGACTATTTAATTTTGATATGGTTTGAGACTAAAACTATAAAACTATTTCAATTAAAAACATCCTTAATTAGTTGTCACACACTATATCTTGTCACGTCATTCAAGGGTTTATCTTGGGTCAATCATGGGTAAAAATCAACAAACGTATTATAAATTAGAGTAATTCTTCAAATAAGAGTAAAAGATAGATCAAATGCAAATATACGAACTATTGTGTTAAACTACTTAAATAGAAATAATTATGTTGTGTTTGGATAAAAAATATCCTTGTAAGCCTAATGATAGCTCGTTGCCACTACCTGTTGCCATTGTCGTCACCAGGGGCGGACCACTGTTAGGGCAGGGGTGGGCTTCAGCCCAGTCCATTTTTTTTTTTAAGTAGTGTAGGTATATGTTATATTGTCAGCCCATCCCAAAATTATTTCTCAGCCCAGCCCCAGAGTTAATTCCCAGCCCAGGCGCCCAACCCACGGCCCAATAAACAAACTTGGTCTTCTAATCCTTCTCCACTTCTCGGCCTTCTGACTTACGCGGAGCATTGAGCGTTGAAGGACCGATCGATGTGCAAAGAGGGAAAATCGAAGCTTGAACCTGCGAGGAAGAATTGAACACCAGCCGCGCCGCCGCCCGCCCACCTGCGTCGTCCGCCGTCCCTGCTTCTTATCTGGATTGTCCGCCTTTGCCTCCCTCCAGGACTCCAGCCGGCCTCCAGGTACTCCAAAGTCCAAATTGTACTTATCTTTTAGATTTTTAATTTATTAGTTTGATTGACTTGGTCTTTTGGTGTTAAATGTTAGATTGTATTTGTGAATTAATGAATTCTGAAAGAGTTATGTGTTCTACCCTATAACCGTATTATAATGAAGAGTTTTGTATTAATATATTTTTAGCATTTTTTAGTTTTAGGGTTAGGAAATCATTCTGATTTTTAATATAATTTTTCAGTACATAATTAAATACGGAGTAGTGTTTAATTCATTATAATTTTAATGATTAAAGATAGAATTAAATTGTAGAAAATGATTTAGTTACTACTTACTATGCAATTGAAAATTGAGAATACTTATTAGTTTTATGCACAACGATTGTTTTTCCTTATTAGTTATATTTTTTTATATAAGTCTTTTAATTTATACAAATGTTTTTTTAGAATGGATAATGAACACATGCCAAGAAAGGAAAGGTGTTGATTTCATCATTCTTTCCAAAAGTGAATCGTCAAACTGGTGAAGGAAGTTCTGAACCTATACCTACAATAGTGCAAGATGAATTTTGCCAATAAGATAGATGTAGATTCTATTATTGATGAATTTTATACTTTGAAGTCGCGTAAGGCACAACTTAAATGATGTTTTGATGAATATTTAAAGTGTTAATGACTAGACTTATTATTACGTAAGTGTATTTCAATTTTTTCCCTAGCCCACCCCATTATGACTTTTTGGATCCGCCCCTGGTCGTCACCGGTCACTAAAAGTCGTCGCCGCTACTAGTTCCCGCCGTCACCACCGGATTGCCTCGTCACTAAGACACTAATGGATTGGTCCGGTTATGCAAACAAACTAGGAGCAAATAAATATATAAATTAAATACATTGAAATGAAATGAAATGTTTAATCCTAATTAGGGGATAAAAACGTTGAGTCATGTTCGTGCATTTATATTTAGGTTTAGTCCTATTTTCAATTTCTATAAATCATACTCCCTCCGTCCCAATATAAAAGGCACATTTGCGTTTCCACACATTTTTAGGGTGAACACTGTTTGAACATTGTTTGGCACTGTTTGAACACTGTTTGACACTGTTTAGACACTCTTTAGACACTGTTTGGCACTGTTTGGACACTGTTTGGCACTGTTTTGTTTGCCAAAAAGGGAAATGTGCCTTTTATATTGGGACGGCCCGAAAAGGAAAGTGTGCCTTTTATATTGGGACGGAGGGAGTATTATATTTATCTCACGATTGTGAGAAATTGTAAATAAAATGCATCAAATATTAGATGTTAAATAAGTTTGTACAATTTTTTAAAGACAATGTAGATAATTATTTTTCAAGTCGTATCCTTTGTTAAGATATATTATTACTTATTATTGTTAAGGTTTATTCCTCTCGATCCAAGAGCCTAACACCTTTCCTTGTACTTTCGTAGGGTGTTGATGGATCGTGAATGTGTTTAGTGGATTGCTTACTTTATTTGTAGGCACAAGCAATAGCAAGAAAGAGTAGATAAGTAAGTGGACCAAGTTCTATTAAAGACTAAGAACAATTACAACACACCCTACTGAGCTGAGCGCCGAGTCTCTATTCTAAACTGGGAGTACAAAAGAAGTAGAGAGAAGGGCTAGAGATATTGAATACAAGTTAACAACCATTAACAATGACATAAATACTTCTATTTATACTACCATGGGGTAGGTGGTGGTGATGACGTGGCAAACCCTGAGTGGCTAGCCCCCAACCATAAAATCTTCCATTTGTGGTGCATTAAATGCGCTTCTAGCTAAAATCTTTGTTTTCTCACCAAACGTTATGAGGCGGCAAGATGAGAGTCCTCCAGCGTGTCGTGCGACACATGTTGCGAGGGTGGAGTCGTGCCGCGATGGGGCCTTAAAAGATTTTTGGACTCACTTACCGTAAGGGTATTAGGCTTATCCCGTGTTGGGCCAATTACCCCAACATAAGTCCCTCATTTTTTATGTTCCGAGCATGTGCGAGACATAAGGAAATAGAGAAGTAAAAACATCTCTGAGCCGCATGGCCCTGACACTCCTGGGCAACAGTTGTCTTTGCGGTTCTCGAGGTTCTGTAACAACAGTTATGATGGACGGTTCAAATCCCGAGAATTTCATGATGATTACCTGACTCTCCTCCTTCATGTGACACACTGACACGTGTCCTGGGGTATGGTCCTCGCCACGTGTCACTCGGTGATTAAACCTTGCTTCAGCGGCCTCCTATAAATACCTCCTCAAGGTTCTGGATCAATGTTTTCCGAAATTTCCCTTTTCTT
Organism: Cuscuta epithymum; assembly: GCA_945859915.1. Classification (NCBI taxonomy): domain Eukaryota; kingdom Viridiplantae; phylum Streptophyta; class Magnoliopsida; order Solanales; family Convolvulaceae; genus Cuscuta; species Cuscuta epithymum. The sequence continues at coordinate 306,744 of CAMAPF010000923.1, forward strand.
CTTTAGAAACCTCTCGCTTCTCTCTACGTTAGAAGTTCGTCGTTAGCTCTTTCTCAGGCAAGAAAAGGTTATTGCCCCTTCCTTAAATTATTTCTTCTCCGTCGTCATTCTCTCTAGACCACAAAATAGATCCTCAAGCCTCGGGGGATCCTGGAAGCTCATTTGCTACTTGTGCTTACGATACGGTCCGCGAGGACCCTCCCGATGCTTCCACGCGGGATGAAATGGGCCAAGCCCCACCTAATGGTGGGAATGATTCCGATGATGAGGCTTTCTCTGGTGACGACATGGTTGTTTATAAGGTTGGCCCTATTGATGACTGTCGTGCCATGAAGTTCTTCTAGATAACGCGTGGGGGTGTGAGCATTTTATCTCGGACCACTTCATGGATTTGATCCCGATCTAGCTGCCGCCACTTGCCGAGTACAGCTTACGGGGATGAGGCTTTCTCCGGTGACGACATGGTTGTATATATATATAAGGCCGGCCCTCGTGATGACTGCCACACCATGAAGTTCTTCTAGATAATGCTCGGGGGTGTGAACATTTTATCTCGAACCACTTCATGGATCTAATCCCGATCTAGCTGCCGCCACTTGCCGAGTACAACTTACGGGGGTAACTCACCCGATGCAACGCCGCCTAGGCATGACTATGATTCATGTGGACTCGGTGGTCGTCGGGCTGCGTTTTCTGATCCACCCATCCATTTGTCGTGCAGATCTTCCAATGCTATGAAGTGGTTCCCGCCCAATTTATGCCCAACTCCTACCGGCTTGTGGTCGGCTTCATTGTGCGGTGCAAAGAGAAAAATGTGGACCCGAGTCTGGACCTCTTTCATTATTTATTTCAAGGTCTCCCCTCAAAATGCCGACAAGTTCATGACGATCAGTAGCCGCACTAGTCCAAAACTATTTAATGGAACTCCTTCATCCATTAAGGGATGGAAGCACCGATCCTCTTCCTCCAGGTCCCTGATGGCCTGCTACCGACTAGGTGGAATGGATTCCCCTCGAAGGTCAAGGATTTGTGCGACACTGATGAATTGGGGGAAGCAATTAAGGTGATAGAGCTTGGCGGCGTCTACCACATCATGAAATATCTCACCCCCCAAGGCACTGGCCGGAGTTGGGATAAGTACTGCCCGTACCTCTGGATTGGTTTTTAAGGGAATCAAACATCGTGGCCCTGGGTGGTCCCCGACTCCCCTCTCATGCCAAGGTTATTGCCTTCGAGATTTAGACCGCCCGACAGTGATAGTTGTCTCCTTTGTTTCTAGGTCTGCCCATAACCACAAAAGCTCATATGGAGGCCGAACGGATGAAGAAAAACAGGGAAGAACGCCTGGTAAAGAAGGCAGAAAAGAAGATGAAGAAAAGCGTTCGCCAAGGATCAAAGTCCTCGGGTGCCACCTCCTTCGCGGCTTCCCACTCTCAGCATGTAACACTTGAGATTTAATTTAAATGGATTAATAGTACTACTTATACCAACAAGGTGCATCTCCTTTTAAGGGAGCTCATCATCTAAGAACTCCAAAGTTAAGCGTGCTTGCACGGGAGTAGTCTTGGGATGGGTGACCCCCTGGGAAGTTTGTCAGGGCGCACACGAGTGAGGACAAAGTGCGCGGAAAAGGCTAGTGGTGGTCTGTGAGGACAGTACTAGAGGTCCGGAGGGTACGTGGAGTATAGTGTGTTGACCCGTTGGATATCGGGCGGGCACTTAGTGGGGGAGGATTCTGGTATTTGATTGAGATTTGAGATTGGTTTATGGGCGCAACGAGGACGTTGCGTTCCTAAGTGGGGGTGATTGAAGGTCCCTGATAGAGGTAAAAGTCTAGAGGGGGGGGGTGAATAGACTTTTAAAGTTTTTTTCAACTTTAAAAACTTTCCCTTCTAGATGAGTTGATCTATAATCTTTTGGGAGATTAATAGATGCACAGCGGAAGTCTTTAACCTCTAGATACTCAGTGTGTGATAACTTTCTGGCTTGGGTGAAGTTTGGAAAATGGAGAGCAGTTGACTTGGCAGTTGGCTAGAAGGCAGGGCACTGTTGAGGCAACTGCTGAGGAAATATTTAGTGTATGATGAAAGTGATGGTAGAGTATTGCTTAGAATGATGAGAGTTTTCTGATAATGTACTCAAGTGAATGTGACTAAGAGTTTTACTGAAGCAGTGGTCTCAGGAAATCTCATTTTGAGGGCAGGTCTCTCAAGACTTTAAGGGAAATCTCTTTTTGAGATAGATCTTTCCCTAGGTCTGAGACCTCTGCTACAATCTTAGGAACCTGGACTCCATCTCATGGATAGATTCATTTGGCAGCATCTTGAAATCCTCAAATTTCTTGAGGGCTATGGTTAGCTTATTGTCCTTTTCTTGTTCATCACCTGCTCCAATCTTTTTGAGCTCATCCCAGACATCCTTAGCGGTTTCACATTTCCTAATCCTAGGAAATATAGATTTATCTACAGATTTGAAGAGAATGTCTTTGGCAATGTTGTCAAGATTGCTTCTCTTTCTGTCTTCAGTTGTCCATTCCAATTTGGGTTTTGGAATGTACACATCCTCTTGATCATCAGTTTTAGAGGTGCTGACCTTCATTATTTTGATAGGTCCAGCTGTTATCACTTCCAGCATTTCATCATGTAAGGCACCGAGATGTGCTTTCATCCTGATTTTCCAGTCATCAAATTTGTTCAGGTTGAACAAAAGATTCTTTGCTAACTGACTGTCCATTTTAGAAATTGTTAGAGAAATAGAGTGGTTTTGGATCTTTAGTTCAAAATAGCCAAGAACTGACTCTAAGAACACTCTGCTCTGATACCACTTGAAGGTCCCTGATAGAGGTAAAAGTCTAGAGGGGGGTGGATAGACTTTTAAAGTTTTTTTCAACTTTAAAAACTTTCCCTTCTAGATGAGTTGATCTATAATCTTTTGGGAGATTAATAGATGCACAGCGGAAGTCTTTAACCTCTAGATACTCAGTGTGTGATAACTCTCTGGCTTGGGTGAAGTTTGGAAAATGGAGAGCAATTGACTTGGCAGTTGGCTAGAAGGCAGGGCACTGCTGAGGCAACTGCTGAGGAAATATTTAGTGTATGATGAAAGTGATGGTAGATTATTGCTTAGAATGATGAGAGTTTTCTGATAATGTACTCAAGGGAATGTGACTAAGAGTTTTACTGAAGCAGTGGTCTCAGCAGTTGTGTGGTCACAAGGGAATTGCTGAGGCACCTGCTGAGTTACAGGCTGATTTTCAGAGAATAGTTTGGATAGGCTTCTTGGCAGTGATGTTCTGAGAATTTAAGATATTCAAAAGAAATAGTTTGGTGGGCTTAGCAGTTGGGTGGAAACCAGGGAACTGCTGAGGCAACTGCTTTCCTTGAAAGATGATTTCCTGAGATTTAATAGAACAGACCTTTTAGTGGTGATATTGTAAGGCTCTTGTTGAAAGATATGTCTCAAAGAAAGTGAGTAATTAAGCAGTAGGATAAGCAGTAGGGTCAATTAAGACTACTGCTTAGGATGCTGCTGGCAAACTACAATCTTTTTGTGAGAGGTGTTTGGTGTGTGCTTTGTTGGCTGAAAGTAAATCAACACACAGTATATCCTGGTTCAGAGGTGGTGTAATCCTCCTACGTCCAGTCTCATCCTCTTTCAGATGGATTTCCACTAAAGTATTAAGCCCAATACACATAGTGTCAATCTAGCCTTTACAACTCTTAGGCCTAGATTGAAGGTGTTTCACAATGAGTATAGCACCACTCAAAGTTACTCAATCCTTTAGATTTTTCTCAATTGATCCAGTGGGGATCAAATGGTACTCTATCTATCTAACCACACTTTAGGATCTGAACAACTGTTCTCCTAAGTGTTTACAACAATTTGTGAAATGTTACAAGAAAGTTCTAACCTCCAACTAGGAACTAAACTTCTAGGATTTAGCAATGAATACTTGTAACTTGGAAGTTTAGTGAAGCATGAGTTCAAGCAGAGAGTGAAGTTAAGTTCGCACTTTCTCTTTTGCTAGATAGCTCGTATATGCTCACTGGATATTTTTCTCTACTTTAGATACTCAAAGCTTGGTTTTGGAACTCATCTTTCTGCCTATATTTATAGGCCTCCAAAGTTGATTAATCTCATCCGTTGATTGAGATGAATTAATCTCTGGCGTTGGAAATTTGGCAAGGACGAGTTGTACATTCGTCTTCTTGTGCTGGAGCTTTTAATGCGGCTGTCATCAATAATCTTTAGCCGCTGGAGCATCTTTTCTAAAACAGTCCATGTGTGCGTCTAGCTGTAGGTCTGTGTCCTTGATTAGCTTTAAATGCCGGTCACTTTTTGTCTTCAATCATTTACATTTAATGTATATGAAACTTTGTGACTTTCTTTTTGTGACGGTTTAATTTTTGTGTGCAAATAAATTTATACTGGTAGGATTTAAATATCCTATTAAGGTAAAAAAAAAATTACCTTATTGCATTTTAAAATTTCCAGTATAATTTTATTAGTCTCAAAAATTGTACATTTATTTGTCACTTGATGAATCAATTTAAATGTTATGATTGAATTGAATGAGACACAATGTACAGGTGCAAAGTATAGTGACATCATCAAAATCTATCAAAATTGGGTACTAACAGTGATTGTAATACTTGAGATTTAATTTAAATGGATTAATAATACTACTCATACCAACAAGGTGCATCTCCTTTTAAGGGAGCTCATCAACTAAGAACTCCAAAGTTAAGCGTGCTTGCACGGGAGTAGTCTTGGGATGGGTGACCCCCTGGGAAGTTTGTCAGGACTTTCACGAGTGAGGACAAAGTGCGCGGAAAAGACTAGTGGCGGTTTGTGAGGACAGTACTAGAGGTCCGGAGGGTACGTGGAGTAACTACCTCGGGCCCTCGTGGCGGGGTGTTACACAGCAGCTTCATGCTTAGATGAAGCGGGCCCCGTCTTCGCCCGCCCATGAGGCCAGCGCCGACGGGCTTTTCCCGGGTGACACTGCTCCCCTAGACGTCGAGCCCATCTAGGCAGGATTTGGTGTGGTTCTCTAGTTCTGTATCCTTGGCTCTTAGTGTTGCAAGCTCCTTATGTATTGCTTCAATCTGAGCAGGCTGCTGGGATAGTTGAATGTTGAGTTGAGCTTTTTGCTCTGAATTGAAGACATACTGGATCATTAGGTTGCTTTTGATGTGGCAGTGGACTTCGGCAAACCTCATGTCTAGCAGTTTATCAAAGTGTTTTTGCATCTTGATCAGCCTCTTGTGAAGTCTCACCTCGGCGTTGCTGATGAATTTAGTGGTGGCCCTTCTTTCCTGGATGAAGACCTCTGCCAGTGAGGGGGTATCATCTGCTCCATCGCTGAGAGTTTGCTCCTTTATTTCATTTGATGTAGGCGCCTGCTACGCAGGAGTATCTTCCTCTTGATGAGGTTCCGTGTTAAGATCCAGCAGTTGAGTCTCTTGCTGGATGGTGGCAGCCAACTGCTCTGGAGTTTCTTTATTTTGTTCTTCTTCCATTGCTTTGGAGGTTTCTCCACCTCCATGAGTCTCCAATCTAGATTTCTCCAGAACTCTTCTAAGTTCTTTGTCACTGGATGAGGAGGAGTGAATGATTTGCTTACCTCTTGAGCTATTAGGTCTTTTGGGAGCATCATCATTGTCATCATCATCGTTGTACTCATCTGAGTCTTCGATCATATCCTTGGCAGTAAGCTGTTTCCTTTTTGTGGCATATACTTGATTAATCTTGTAGAGAGTAGTTGCTATGGCTAGATCCTCAGTTCCAAGCCACTCAAGTGCGAAGTCTTCTTCGTCTATGAACGTAGACAAGGTTTCAGCTTGTATCAAGATGCGAGATAGCTTCCATTTTCTCCATTCTTTTACCCTGACACATTCTTCATCCAGTTGTTCTATAAGGGTCTGAGCAGGTGAGGTGTCTACTGGGGAAGATTGAGGCACTTGCTCGGTTAGTTGAGGTGCCTGCTCCGTTATTTGAGCCATCTGCTCTGTTGGTTGAGTCGCCTGCTCTTGAGAGATAGATGGCGATGGAGAGTGGGAGCCTGCTTCTTCATTGATGACTGTGAGAGGAGAGGCGATAACTACTTCTTCATGAACCAATTGTAGAGATGAGGCGGCCTCTTCCATTTCTTCTTGCAGATTCCTGGTTGCTGTTCTTGGCCTCTTTGATCTAGTCTCTTGACATCCTGATCTAATTCTCTTTGCAGTCTTGGTATCAATCTTGAAAGAGATCATGAGAGGGTCGTTGGAGAGGAAGGAATCGTCGGCCTTTGGTATTTCTGGGGGCCCTGCCTTGGAGGTTTGAAATCGGAATTTCCTCCAATCAGTGGGGACCTTGTTGCTTCCGTGGACCCCCTTCTTCTTTAAAATTTCTTCAATGAGAAACTCATACCCCAGCAGAGGCAGGGTACCATCTTCCTTTCTCCCTTTGTGGGATTTGTTTACATATTTGATGAGCTCTTGGTAGACATACCTGGTCCAATTGTATGGGGACCCTGAGATTATAGCGGGCAGTGGTATAGCTCTTTGCGCATTGATCTCATCTAGGGCAGTGGTTCTTGTGTCAATACACTTGTAGAGAATATCCAGCAGTACGTCGTATTCTTGAACCATCAGCTTTTTCTTTATCTTGAGAGTGTTGAGGTTTTGAGCTTTTGGAAGAAAAACCTTTTCTTTGAAGTTTCCTCGTCAAGGGTGAGGTCTTCAACATCTGGGGCTTCATCCCCAGGTAGAGAGAGGAGTATTCTGATGTCTCCTTCAGTGATTTCCACATGCCTTCCCTTGATTACAGACTTAAGAGTTTCTGGTGTCGAGTTGGTGTAGAACTCTGCCACTACTTCTGGAAAAACAAATGTGCATAGGGGTAGGTTGCCATCTTCATTAGCCCAGTTTTCTCTAGTTTCCTCAGTAGCTCAATCATTAAGTCACTGTTGTCTGCTCTTTCAAGGGCTTTGGGGGTGTTTAGGATGGAGCCGGTGAATATGGATTTAGAAATATGGCTGAAAGTGGCCATTTCTGTGTTTTGGAGTTTGGAGTGGTGGATTAGGGGGGTGTGTTGAGAGTGCGGTGGAAGTGTTTTTGAGAATTTTGGAGAGTGTTTGAGAGCTTAGAAAGAGTTAGAGAGAGATTGCAAAGTGAAAAGTGTTGGTGAATTGTACAGAGGGAGTATTTATAGGCTATCGGAAACTAGCCGTTGTAATATAGCCGTTTGGAGAATACGGCTGGTTCCTTTTAGCATTAATTGTGTTCACACTGGTAGCAAGTGGGCTCAAGCTTGAGTAAGATTTTGATGGTGCCTGAGAGCAAAATTTACCTTATTGGAATCCTTGATATGAGAGGATCAAGATGATATATGCCTCGTGCTGAGATTCCTTGTACATCTGTCAGAAATTGAGCCAACTACTGGTCTGAGACAGTCACCTGCTGTCCTGAGGCAGTTGCCTGCTCGACTTTTGTGAACCAATGTTTTCCCTTCCATTGTTCCTTCCTTATTCCATGCTTGTCCTCCACTTTATGAAAGTATTAATGCAAATCCTCTCATTACGCCAGTAGCAGTGGGCTAGTAGCCAGTCACCTGCTGAGCCTACTGCTGCTAGAGGGCAATCACCTGTTGAGTCTACTTCTCGGATTTTGACTCCTTTTATATTTGAAAGTGTGAGATTGACTTTCTTGGACCTTGATGCTTTATTCCCTATAGATTTTAGTAGCTTACCTTCAGCAGGTGGCTACTCCTTACTCCTGAGTACTACAAAAAGAGTTCCCCCTCAGCAGGTGGCTAGGAATTCCCCCTTGATTTTAGAATCAGGTTCCCCCTGAATGAGTGCCTGGTTATTCCTTCATTTGATCAAGATCATCTATCATTCCAAGCTCTTTTCTTAGTAAATTGAATCTTGCTTCATTCAAGGGTTTGGTGAAGATATCAGCCAACTGTTTGTCTGTAGGAATGTACTCAAGTTTAGTGGTCTTCTTCTCAACATGTTCTCTGATGAAGTGGTGCCTGATATCAATATGTTTGGTTCTTGAGTGAAACACTGGATTATGAGTGATTGCAATAGCACTTTTGTTATCACACAGGATGCTAATCTCCTTTGTTTCTTCTCCATAATCCTTCAGTTGTTGTTTCATCCATAGTATTTGAGCACAGCAGCTGCCTGCAGCTATGTATTCAGCTTCGGCAGTGCTTGTAGCAATTGAGTTTTGTTTCTTGCTGAACCATGAAACAAGTCTTCCCCCTATCAGTTGGCAAGTACCAGAGGTACTCTTTCTGTCAATTTTGCACCCAGCAAAGTCTAAGTCTGAATAGCCATAGAGATTAAAACCTCCATCTGTTGGGTACCATAATCCTGAGTTAGGATTGCCTTTTAGGTACCTCAATATCTTCTTTGCAGCTAGGAGATGGCTTTCTTTAGGCTTTGATTGAAACCTTGCACAAACTCCAACTGAGTAGGATATATCTGGCCTACTAGTTGTGAGATATAACAAGGAACCAATTAAACCTCTGTAAAGTGTAGGATCAACATCTTTCCCATCTTCATCTTGACTCAAACCTTGTGATGTATTCATGGGAATTTTCACAGTAGACTTGTTTTCAAGCTTGAATTTCTTCATGAGATCTCTAGTATATTTAGCTTGGTTGATGAAGATACCTTGTGGAGTTTGTTTCACTTGTAGTCCCAGAAAATAGTTCAATTCTCCCATCATGCTCATTTCAAACTTGCTTTGCATAAGAGTTGAAAACTTCTCACATAATGCTTAATTAGAGCTTCCAAAGATTATGTCATCAACATAGATTTGAACAAGCAGTATGTGGGGACCTTCTTCAATTTTGAATAGTGTCTTGTCTACTTTGCCTTTAGTGAACCCATTATTCACTAAATATTCAGAGAGAGTGTCATACCATGCTCTTGGGGCTTGCTTGAGTCCATAAAGAGCTTTATGCAATTTGTAGACTTGGTCCTTCTCTCTATTGATTTCAAATCCAGGAGGTTGCTCCACGTAGACCTCCTCTTCTAGTAGACCATTTAGGATGGCACTCTTCACGTCCATTTGATATATTGTAAATTGCTTATGGGCAGCATAAGCCAAGAAGATTCTTATTGCTTCTAATCTGGCAACAGGAGCAAAGGTTTCATCAAAATCTATTCCCTCTTCCTGGCAGTAGCCTTTGGCTACCAGTCTTGCCTTGTTCTTGACAATGGTGCCTTCCTCATCCATTTTGTTTCTGAATACCCATTTAGTTCCTATCACATATTGATGATAGGGTCTGGACACAAGCTTCCAAACATTGTTTCTTTCAAAGTGGTTGAGTTCTTCTTGCATAGCTTGTATCCAGTCAGAGTCAAGTAGGGCTTCTTCAATTTCCTTGGGTTCAATTTTTGAGATGACGCATGAAAATAGTGCTTCTCTATGAATTGCTGACCTTGTACGAACCCCTTCATGGATGTTTCCAATGATTTGGTGAGGAGGATGTTTGTTCAATGTAACACCCCCATTTTCCCTCCCAAAATAATACTTGAAATCATAGATTTATTGATAATAAACTTGATTTATTCTTTGAAAACAGATAAAAAGTTTTGCAGCGGAAATAACATTAAATGGGAAATGGGTGTTACCGCCACATCCGGTCATCTCTTAACCGAATGCACAGGCAATAACAAAACAAAGTAAAACAAGTGTTCAACATAACTAAAGTGTTTATTCTTGACTAGGTTTGACTAAGGCATATGTCAATCGCTCTCCAGACCATGCAAATCATCAATCCAAATAAGCATCATTACCTGCACAAATAAAGTGCAGAAAACAAAACAGGGAAAAGGAAACAAAAATTAGCTTTAGAGCTAAGTAAGTACTACCCAACCCCGTAAAATAATCAGGTTTGGCGAAAAATAGTTTTTCATATAATACTATATAAAAATGACACACTCCAACAAAATTCTTTTCTCTTTGATATTTCTCAAAATCACTTCTTTAATAAAGTCCTCAACTTTTCTTTGAAAATACTATAGTAACTCTTCTCTTAGAATTTCTCAAAATTCACCTTTTCTCTATCTTCCTAGTAATTTAGAAGGGCGGTGCTCAACACTCTGGTTGAGCCCGGTGGTTACGTTATTATGTACGGCCACCCCGGGACTTTTGCCGGTACCACAACTGCTAATGGAAACAAAACGACTACCTTAAGTGTGCACACCCCCTAAAAGGGATTCCAAGCCCTCTGAGTAGTAAGTCGTCACGAGTAATCGTGACTCAGTCTACCAACTACCCCACCTTTAAAATTCTTGAATGATTAGGGACTACTACCACTATAACTTCTTCTTAAAAGGGATCATAGACCCAAATGTCACTTCACACTCAAACTGTACTTCTTAGTAGTAGCAGCCCTAATCACCCTCCACATTTATCCGGATGTGGAAAACCGACACCACGGATTTCTCCCGGGTGCTCACCTCTTATGAAAACGTAAATTTTATCTTGACTTTATATATACTTCCAAAAAGTATTTCTCAATCTCTCTAAATAGTCTCAAAGGTATTTAAAAATATTTAGTACTCCATACCTCAACTTTCTCAAATACTATAGTTCAATGCTACTTCAAATAGTACATATTCAAAATTCACACTTTAATCACATAATAACATATAATACGAGGAAACCATTTTGGATCGGCAGAGAAACTTACCTTAAATCGCAATAATCCCCTTAATAAAATCTCTAACTTGGTCTTCACTTGAATTCTCCTTTCAATATATATAAAAATTCCAAATCAATAACTATTCTATTATTTTTGTTATTTCCTATCTATCCCACCTTTAATTATTTTAATTTTATAATTCCTTCTTTAAATATAACTATTAGGTTAGATTCATAAACCTTATTTAAAATGTTAATTTTCAGTCCAACCTTATTATTTTCTTTGATCATACTAATCCTTTCCATAATTTACTTTAATTCATTTGGTTGATTAGTTAACTAGTCTAATTAACTTAATTACATAATAATTTTATTATTTCGAATTAAATAATCAATTTTAGTCCAAAATTCAGTTTACATAACTTATATTGTTTATTTAATAAATCTTTTAATAATAATTTAGCGTAAGCAAAAATTCGAAATAATAATCATTAATGATAATCTAATCCCAATAACAACTTTAATTAGCTCAATAGTTTATTTATACTCACTAACCTATTAACTAATCACACCCTCCAGATTTATTTATTTGATAAACTAATTTAATTGAACTAACTTCATCAACTAAATAAGTTTAATTATATCAATATAGCTAAATACATTAATCCAATTCAATTAAGGCCAATAATCAAATTCTAATTTCGTTTTAAATTTTCTATTTTGATTATAAAGTCCAAAAATATTACCAAGTCCATAATTTAACTAATTTACCCATTAGTAATTTATTTAGTAAAATTAGTCCAATAAAGTCAATTAACTAAATTATTAAGTACCCATTGCTTAATTAATTTATTTATATTAATCAACTAATGTTTATAAGTTCAAATAGTTTAACAACTTATATGAAATTCGAATCAATAATGATCAAGCATAATAATTATTAATTTAATCAAACTATTTTAATTAGTCCACTAATTCAATTATTTATTTAGTAAGTCCAAATATAGTCATTCATTTATGCTAGCTAACCCAACTTTATTTTCTTTTCCTTATTTTATTCCAAACATCTTTTTTAGTCCAGAATATTATTTTCAATCTCAGTGATTTATTTATTTCACCATTAATATCAAAATTTCCTTATCTAATTACTCAACTAGTTTTATATGGCCCAATTAAAATAGCTCAAGAATTGACTTCATAAATTAATAACCGTCCATAACCATATTTTGGGTCTATATTTGACTTAGGTTTTCCATATATTTATTTTAGAATTATTCCCCTTATTTATTCATTTAATTTCATATATCTACTAACTGCTTTAATTACAATTAAATATACTAATCATATATTTTATTAATTATAAATGGTCCCAAATTTCTTAGTTATTCATATATTTAATATAGTTTACTCCAATATTTATTTCATAATTATTTTCCCTAATTAGTTAATATTTTGCTAAATGTGTACAACTTGGCCCAATTACAATTAAATCAATTAAAAATAGCTAAAAATATTATCTTTCAATTCTGGTTGGTCCAAATATGTATATTTATACTAGGTATTTAATTTATATTTTTCCAGATTTTATTTATTTGATTTACTATTTTATTTTTAATTTTTATTAAAACTGGGTCGAACTGGCCCAAATTCGCGACCCGGCCGAAGAAGACTGGGTTGTCTTCTTCCCAGTTCTTCTCCATGACGCGATTCCGGCGACCGGAATTACGTAAACTTCGGCGAGCGATAACTTTACTTACAGGTAACGGATTTAAACGATTCAAATTGCAAAATGATTCTGACGTCGAGGAGAAGCTCCGCCGCCCCTATCTACGGCCAAATCGTGTCTTTTCGGAAGACCCGTTTCCACGGCTTGCAACTCTGGCAAGTGATATCTCTCTCGTTTCACGACCGTTTGCTACGATTCTTTCACCGTTGGATTCCTCTCACGAAGGGGAAGGTCTCAGAAGTGTTTTCAAGTCTCGTTTCTGGCTAAAACGAAGGGTCGAAAATTTGTATACAAATATGTATATATGTATGTATAGCTCGAGCTCAACTCCGGGTGTGCTAAAACGTTGGTCTGGGTAGCTATTTATAGGTGGAGGTTGATGGTAGTTAGCTTTAGAGTTTGTGAATTCCAATTCTCCACGTTGCCTTAGTTTGATTTCAGCCGAAGGTTTTGGCTCGTGAGTTGATTATACTTGGCCTCTTCCAATTATCTTGAGCATGCCCATGTGAATAGTAGTGTGATGCAAAAAAAAATACCATGTGCCAGTGTTTAGTACGTGCACTTAGCCTTCAAGGCAACATGGGAACATGTGTTTCACAGAGCCTGGCTTTAGTTATTTGCGTTCATATTTGTTTCAAATCTGTAGAATATACTATATTTTGTACACCTTTATTACGGCATTCTACGATTTGTTAAATGTCACTTTTATTATTGAAACATTTTTATCTGATTAAAAATGTAATTGATGTTAAATTTTTATCTGATTCAGTTGATTACTAAAAAATTACTTTCGTAATATTTTGCTAACTAATAAAATTTATTTATTTTATTTTATTAAATTTTTCGAGGCGTCACATTCTACCCTCCTTAAAAGATGTTTCGTCCCGAAACATAAACTAAAGAAAATTTTATCCACAAATGAATACCACATCTTATTAAATTTTATTTTAATAAATTTATGGAGTGTCACATTCTACCCCCCTTAGAGGATGCTTCGTCTCGAAGCATAGGCTAATAAAATATCTTATAATTTAAGAGGTATTACAAGGTTACGTCCCCGTAATCACAACATTACCTTAGTCAAATAACTTTGGATAGCGGTTGCGCATATCATCTTCGGACTCCCAAGTGGCGTTTTCGGCCAAGTGGTTAGACCACAATACCTTTACCATTTTAACTGACTTTCTCCTAGTCTCACGAGTTTTGGTATCAAGGATCTGGATAGGCCTTTCCTCATAAGTCAATGTTTCGTCCAATTCGACCACCTCAGGGTTAAGGATATGAGATTCGTCGCGAATATACTTCTTCAACTGTGAGATATGGAAAATGTTGTGTACCTTAGCCAATTCCATGGGTAAAGCTAAACGGTATGCCAATCGTCCCACTCGCTCGAGGATATCATACGGGCCGATGAATCTCGGGATTAGCTTTCCCTTCTTTCCGAATCTCATTACTCCCTTCGTTGGGGAGACTTTGAGTAGGACTTTTTCTCCCACTTTGAATTCGGCCGGCTTCCTCCCCAAGTCTGCATAAGACTTCTGGCGATCTTGCGCAGCTTTCATCCTAGCTTGAATCAGCTTCACCTTCTCCATGGTGTCATGTAGGTATTCTGGCCCTAACACCACCTTGTCTGTCAAGTCGCTCCAGCATAGTGGACTTCTACACTTTTGACCATATAAAGCTTCGTACGGGGCCATCTTGATACTGGCGTGGTAGCTATTGTTGTATGAAAACTCTATTAAGTCTAAGTGTTCGTCCCATGACCCTTGTAGGTCTAACATACATGCTCTCAGCGTGTCTTCGAGTGTTTGGATTGTTCGCTCAGTTTGTCCATCAGTGGTTGGGTGAAAGGCTGTACTCAGTTTCAGTTTCGTCCCCAGAGCAGCTTGCAATTCCTTCCAGAATTGAGATAGAAATCTAGAATCACGGTCAGAAACAATGTCTTGTGGAACTCCATGGTATTTAACTACGTGTTTGATGTAAGCTCGAGCTAACTTTTCCATGCTCCATGTCTTGTTCATTGGGATGAAGCGAGCGGTCTTTGTTAACCGATCAACTATAACCCATACCTTGTCTTTGCCAGACTTGGTTAGGGGTAAGCCCCCAACAAAGTCCATGGAGATAGAATCCCATTTCCATTTTGGTACCTCCAAAGGTTGAACGAGCCCTTTGGGCTTGCAACGTTCGGCTTTCACCTTCTGGCAGTTTAGGCATCGAGCCACGAATTCAGCTACCTCCTTCTTCATCTTTGGCCACCAAAAGTTCTTTTTGATGTCTTTGTAGAGCTTGTCGCCTCCAGGGTGCACCGAGTAAGGCGTGTTGTGCCCTTCCTCCATAATTTTCTTCTTAAGTTCTTCACATTTCATCGGGACACACCACCTTCCTTTGTGTCGAATGCTACCATCTTCGTGCAGTTCGAATGGTCCGTTTACGCCATTTGTCATACCAGCTCGGATTCTGTCCAACTTTATATCTCCAGGCTGCCCTGCTCTAATTTCATCGAAAATAGATGGGGTAACGGTCATGGTGAGCAACCGCGTTTCCCAATCTACTTCTCCGAAATCCCGTACCTCCAAGCCTAGTTTTTGAAAGTCCCGATACAGCTCGTTAGGGAGGATCCATGTTGCTCTACAGGAGTGAGCCGGTTTCCGGCTCAAGGCGTCGGCCACTACATTGGCCTTCCCCTCGTGATATTGTATCTCCAGATCGTAGTCTTTGATGAGCTCGAGCCAACGTCTTTGTCTCATGTTGAGCTCCTTTTGGGTGAAAATGTACTTTAGGCTCTTGTGGTCAGTGTAAACTTTACAGTGTGCCCCATATAAATAGTGTCTCCATAGTTTTAAAGCAAAGATTACTCCTGCCAATTCTAGGTCATGAGTCGGGTAGTTGACTTCATGAGTCTTTAATTGCCTTGATGCATATGCCACTACCTTACCGTTTTGCATCAATACACAACCCAACCCCTTCAAACAAGCATCCGTATAAATCTCGAACCCCTCCGAACCGGATGGTAGGGTCAAGACAGGTGCAGTTGTTAATCTTTTCTTCAGTTCTTGGAAAGCTTTCTTGCACTCATCACTCCATATGAACTTTGTGGTCTTCTTCGTGAGATTAGTCAAAGGTTTTGCAATCTTTGAGAAATCCTCCACGAATCTGCGATAATAGCCTGCCAAGCCTAGAAAGCTCCGGACTTCCGTCACGGTTGTGGGTGCAGGCCAGTCTATCACTACTTCGATCTTTGATGGATCAACAGATACACCTTCTTGGGTGAGGATGTGGCCCAAGAATGCTACCCGATCCTTCCAGAATTCACACTTTGAGAGTTTGGCATAGAGCTGATTCTCTCTCAAAGTTTGCAGCGCTGTCCTCAGATGTTCTTCGTGCTCTTTTGGTGTCTTAGAGTACACCAGGATGTCGTCGATGAATACAATAGTAAACAAGTCGAGGTAGAGTCGGAACACACGGTTCATGAGGTCCATAAATACTGCAGGCGCATTTGTTAGGCCGAACGGCATCACGAGGAACTCATAGTGTCCGTACCTTGTTCGAAAAGCCGTCTTCGGAGTGTCTTTCTCGGCAATCCTCGCTTGATGGTACCCGGATCTCAGATCAACTTTGGAGAACGTGCTAGCCGCCTTCAGTTGATCAAAGAGGTCATCAATGTGAGGCCGCATATATTTGTTCTTGACTGTTGCTTTGTTTAATTCTCTATAACTGATGCAGAGCCTCAGGCTCCCATCCTTCTTCTTTACAAACAAGACTGGAGCGCCCCAAGGTGAGAAACTCGGTTTGATGTAGCCCTTCCCTAACAGTTCTTCTAGTTGTTCCTTCAACTCCTGCATCTCCTTTGGTGCCATTCGGTACGGCGCCTTCGAAATAGGTGCGGTGCCCGGAATTAGATCGATCGAAAACTCAACTTCCCTCTCCGGCGGCATCCCCGGAATTTCTTCTGGAAACACATCCGGAAATTCATTGACCACAGGGATTTGGTCAATGGTTGGATCTTCGGATGTTAAGTCTTTGATCATGCATAAGTAAACTTCACACCCCTTCCGGACGTATCGTTTGACTTGTTGCATGGTTGTCAGCTTCACGCCTGGCTGAGATGTAACCACTTTGTAGGATACACGTTTCTTGTGGGGTCCTCTCAAGACCACCTTTTGTTCATCACAAAGAATTCTCGCCTTATATTTTCCTAGCCAGTCCATTCCCAACACCACGTCGATATCCTCCAAGTCAAATTGGATTAGATCTCCGGGTAATTCGGTATCGGATATGACTATAGAAACATTGGAGAAAACACTCCCGCAAGCTACAACTTTATTAGATGCTGTTTTTACATTAAGATTGAGTGTAGCGGTAGGTTCTAACTTTAACTTTTCCACAAGTTTTGAGGATATAAAACTGTGGGATGCACCCGAATCAAACAGTACATGAGCAGGTGTGGAATTTACAAGGAAGGTACCTGACACAACATCGTTGGCATTCGCTTGAGCTTGGTTCATGACGTAGATTCGGCCCTGGTTGCTATTTTGTCTTCCCTGGCCCTGATTACGGTTGCCTTCCGCTTGGCGGTTACTGGGAGCACTACGGTTGATGTTAACGTGATTATCCCCACCCCCTGTCTGGTTGTTCCCCTGGTTTTGGCTCTGACCCCGGGGTTTCCGGCATTCGTATGCCCTATGCCCCATGAGGTTACAGTTGTAGCATTTCACCGGATTACCCTTACAATCCGCTCCAGGATGGTTGTTCGGGCAAAGTTTGCACTTGTAATACCTTATCTGAGTCGGTTGGTCTCTCCCTTGATGTAACACCCCCAAATTTCCCGCCCAAAAATAATACTTTATCCAAAAGAAATATCAATTTTATTTTAAAACATCAGAGTTATGCAGCGGAAAATCAAAAGGGAAATAGGGGCGTTACCGCCACACTCGGTTCTCCCTTAACCGAGTGCACAGGCTAAAACAACTTAAACTCCAAAAATAATTATTCACTAACTAAAGATATTGAAAATGGAATTACAATGATTTACTAACTATGTTTTCTAGCGGAAGCTCTCTCGAAATCAACATCATCATCAAAGCGTCACCTGTACAAAATCAAGTACAGAGAGAAAAACAAAAGAAAACAAAAATTAGCAACAATGCTAAGTAAGTTCCACCTAACCCCATAAAATAATAAATAATAAAATTTAATGTTTTTGAAAGACATTTAGGAGGAAAAATATTTTTTTTTAAAACAATTTATAAAATTTTCTCATAACATAATTCACGAGTAGAATAATTGTACTTCAAATATTTCCCAACCGCAAAAATTACAAAAAATACCAAATATACATAAAACCACCAAAAATCATTACAATAATTCCAAAGCATAAATCAAACACCAAATATTTCAAAATACTTATAATTGCAGATAAAGAGTACTCAACATAATCAAACCAAATCAAATCCAAAAGTATTTATACTCTAAAAACTCACAAATAATTTGACAACTCAATCCAAATATAATCCAATCCAATAATCCAACAATTTCAATCAATCCAATACTTCAATTTACCACAAATCCAATCAAATAATATTCACCTCAAGTCCAAATCAAGCCAATCAAATAATCTCAACCACCTCAATCCAATCAAAGTCCAGTTCACCTCAAACCCAATCAAAGCTAGTGGAAGCCGAACTCCTACCTTAAGTGTGCACACCCCCTAAAAGGGATTCCAAGCCCTCCGGGTGGTAAGAAGCCCGAGTAGTCGGGATTTTTCTACCAACTACATTATGATTAAGCTGGGATACTCCGCTTTTGGGAAGTACCCCTGGTGGATTTAGACTTATAGCCATTACCACTCACCAATACCACATTTATCCGGATGTGGCAAACTGACACCACAGATTTCTCTGGGTGCTCACCAAAAATCACAATTCATTTTCAAAGTTCCAAACCAATATCACAACCTCAACCAAAACGGATACGAAATCCAAACTCCACAAAATAATCCACAATGTAAAATATTAACTCCAACAAATTACCCTCAAATGTGCCATACATTAAAATTTCACGAAAGAGCCAAAATATAGAATACTTCATAAATGGTTCAGATCTCAAATTTAACCCCAACAACATTTCATATGATAACTCAAATACTCGAAAATATCATCCAATATCCAATACTGAAATCTCAAATATAACTCTCAATAACAATCCATAAATAATTCCAAATACCCAAATACGAAGTATAAATTGTAAATGCTAGAAATCTCACCAAATCATCAAACATTTCAAATAAATAATCATAAATAGATTTACGAGGAAAAGGTATAATTTTGGTTGACGTGAAACTTACCTCAAATTGCGATAATTCCTAACCGAAGCTTCTACCTCGATCTTCTCCAAAAATCACCTTCTAAGAATATTAAAATTTCTAATATCAATAATTTACTTCATATAGATTATCTAGTCCAATCTATTTAATCATTATGTCATTAGAATTATATTATCATTATTAACCAGTCCGGTTAACAATTACTACGTATTATAATAACTAGCTCAAATAGAATTTTAATAAGGCTCGGTCCAATTGTTGTCAATAAAGTAGGCAGCCCAAACGTATAATTTATACGGAGTGAATAGCAAGTTTATACTATCCTCCGTTCCCTATTAATCGCAACATTGGACTTTTTGGACTATTCACATATTCTACTTTGACTATATTTTACTCATTAATGTATTATAAATTAATTTTTTTTTAAAATATTATTAAATTCTTCTCATTCTAAATTTTCAAAATATGAATTTTTTGAATTTTTTACTAATAAGGAATGAAAGATATTAATGGTCAAACTTGTGCGTTGGCAAACGTGAAATGTTGACTGTTGCAATTAAAAGGGAACGGAGGAAGTATATACGTACTCTTAAAGATCGTCTTCTTCGTCGATCCGTCAACGAGGCTCCTTCGACGGCAAGCAGCAGGGCGTGGCGGCAGCAGTCCGGTTCACTGGCAGTCCAGCAGTACGTCCGAGCAGTTGGGTCTCTCCTCCGGTGTGATTCACTTTGGTCCCTAGAGTTCCCCGTCGGTAAACTGGTACGTGGTCTGTCGATGTCCTTGTCAACGTAGTTTGACGGCTTCTGTTCTTCTCCGGTGAATATGAAACTGTACTCCGGAGGTTCTTAGGTAATTGCAGAAGTCTCCTCCTCCGGCGTTCCAGGCGACGGACGGCGTTGTTCTATTCCGGCGTGAAAGCCAGATCGGCCACCTCGCAGCGGTACCCCGGTGTACTCTTCTCTTCTGGCGACGCCGGCAGGGAGTCGCAGTGTTAGAGATATTTTCATTGTAATTGTGATCAATGTTACTTTGCTAGTTTATAGTTAGCTAGAATAATGAATAGGCCTTTTAAGGCAATTTTGTAATAAAGGTTTTATACCTTTTTAGGTATGGGCCTCCTAGGAAAAGGAGCCCAAATGATTGTAAAACCTACCTTTCCCGTCAGGCTATAAATATGCCTTAAGGGAAAGGCTAGGTTAAGCTTTTCAACATTCTAGTGCCGCAGAGCCTATTTCTGTGTAAGGTTTTTACGCTAAAAACTCTCATATCATTCTGTAAAACCTTCACATCAATGGAAAGCTTCATACACAGATCTATCTTCCATACATACATTTTATAGACTAGAAAACAGGGACCTAACATCTGGTATCAGAGCGGGAGCTGATCGATCGATTGAAGGCTGGAAAAGCTTCTGCGCGATTCTTCATCGGCGAAGTTTTTGCACTTGAGCGATTTCTGGCTCTATTTTTTGTTGTTGTTTTTGCAGGAAATGGCTTGAAGGAAAAGGTTTCTACTGTTGCTAGGATCATTCCTGGAGAAAATCTCGATCTGAAAGTTGGCGAACAGGTTCAGCCAGAAGTTGAGCGATCCTGATATTTAGCGCAACTCGCTGGGACGAAGAACAGGAACGCGCAACTCCACTCCTGCGCGATTTCGAGAATCACGCAACATCTCCTGCGCGATCCCCACATTCGCGCAATCCTCCCTGCGCGATTTTGGACTTGCGTTTTTTTTGAACTCGCCCTATTTGGAAGTTGAGAGATTTTAATAGGACTTGCGCGATCTACAAGGTTGAGCGATCTCCACTTAGCGCAACATACCTGCGCGATTTAGGACTTCAGCAATTTTGTCCTTGCGAGATTTGGCAGCAGATTGAGCGATCCCAGTTTCGCGCAAAACACCTCCTGCGCGATCCTTGGACTTGAGCGATTTGGACTTAGAATTTTTAAGTGTTGAGCGATCTTCCAACATCTGCGCGATCTCACACTTACAATTTTTCTGAACAAGAACCTTCTGCCCAAAGTACTAAGACCAACAAGACAGAATCAAATCAATCAACTGATCAGCCCGATCAATTTCAACATGGATGCTTTATCAATTGGAAATGATACAAGACCCCCGATTCTACGAAGAGGGGAGTATAATGTATGGAAGAACAGATTTTTAAATTTTCTTGAAAGTAAGGATCAATCCTCCGGTCTTCTCGATTCAATCACCAATGGACCTGCACAGCTGATGATAGCAATTGAGAGAGATAATGGGAACAATCCACCGGTGGAGATTGAGTGGAGACAGAAGACTGTTGAGGAATATGATGATGAAGACCGTGCCAGAATCCGAGCTGATCTTATTGCAAAGACCTATCTCTTGCAAGCCATTCCAAATGACATATACATGCAAATCGATAGTATGTCCACAGCAAAGGAGATGTGGGACGAGATTTTTAAGATTATGCAAGGCACAGAGATAGGTGTAAAAGCAAAGAAAGCCAGCACATTTACAGCATACGACTCATTTAAGGCAAAGCTCGGAGAGTCACTGGAAGACACTTACTTGAGGTTTCTGCAGCTTATAAACGAAATGAGGAAGATTGGCGTGCATAAGTCGAACATGGAGTTGAACGTGAGATTTCTATCTTCTCTTGGAGCTGACTGGAAGAAGCTGAGCTCACAGATAAGGCACACGAAAGACCTTGATGAGATGGACATTCATGCTGTGTACAACACACTTGACCAGTATGCAGAAGATTTTTCTGATCTTGTGGTAGCCACTGTGACAGCTGACAAAGGGAAGGAAGCTGTGGACAAGCTTGCTGACACCCTTGCCCTGATGCTTGACAAGCCATCGAAGTCTGGCTCCAAGAAGGATAAGATGATCGTTGAAGAAAGTGAAAGTTCTGACAGTGACATTGGATTTAAGAATGATTCAGATGATGATGAGATGCATGATTTTCAGAGACAAATAGCCCTTCTTACTTCGAGGTTCAACAATCATATGCAAATGAAGAAGAACTCCTCTAACAACAGGCTCCGCAAGTCCTCTACCAGCAACAGCAAAAGAAAAGAGCGATCTTTTGACTCTTCTGAGAATATTGTTGCTGAGGATGCTCCAAAGTGCTTCAATTGTGGGAAGACTGGACATCTGATGAAGGACTGCAGGATGCCTAAGAGGAAGAAGGATGCTGAATACTACAAGCAGAAGATGTACCTGAACAAGAAGAAGATGTTGCTGGCTATGGAAGAAAACAAGGAAAAGAGTGCTCTCATGGCTGAAAAGGATCACTGGATGGATGATTCTGATGAGGAAGAGAATCTGGCCTTGATGGCGGTTGTTGAAGAAGATGAAAAGGAGAAGGACAAAGCTGAGGAAAAGAAGAACCTGCCTACTGAAACCAATGCTGATATAGCAACTGCCCTGACTGCTGAAAACAGAAATGCCGACAATGAAGTAAGTACCTCTAATTCATCTGTACATACTTGCTCTAGAACAGATATGCCTGATAAATTTAAGGAGCTTGAGGCGAATTATAAAAGGTTGTATGAGGTATATAACCAACTGCGTGAAAAACAGACATGCTCAAACATTAAGATAATCAATTCAGAGAAAACAATCACTAAGCTCACAACTGAGAATAAGCGACTTAGTGCGAGTGAGAAAGAGTTGACAGAGAAAGTTAGAACAACAGAAAAGGAAAGAATTAGGCTTTTTGGTGTAAATAACTTGCTAATGGAAAGAAGGGGTGCACTTTACACTAAAATCAAAGAACTTGAGGATCTGTTAGCCAAAAGGGACCAAACAGATCAGACTATCTTCCTTAACCAGCCTAAGGACACTCGTTTCTATAACGCCAAAGAAGGCTTGGGTTTGACCAATCCTCAGAACCTGAAAAAGGTCAACTGTAGACAACTCTATGATGTTAGATACATGAAAATAGGATTGACCAAACTCATGGCCTTCACTGGTGCTGAAGAAACGAATGCCCTTGAGGATGAAAAGAGAAAGACAAAGGCTGGTGTTGAGGTTCCCTTTGACTACACAGAATTAAACAAGAGCTACAAAACCAAAGCACTCCCTTTGACCCCTGCTGAAGAAATCTTGACCTATCCTCCTGAAAAGGAAGCTGAGAAAGACGGAGAGGAGGCCTCCACATCTGAACCGATTGAGAAACCAGCTTACATTCCACCATTGGTGAGAAAGTTTGCTGAATTAAAAGATTCTTTTGAAAAGGAAAAGCAGGTTTTAGAAAAAGAAAAGGATGAACTTTTAAAAGAAATAACCTCTTTGAAAACCGCCTCTCAGTCTAACACAGCTTCTCAATCCTCTTCCCCTTCTACATCTAAAAACTCTTCTGAAATTTCAAGCGATAGTTTTAAGACATCTTCTTCTCACCCCAAGTCTCATTCTCCGACAGGGAAAGATGTGAAGAAGAGAGTCGAGAAGAAAGGAGAGTGGATAGAAGACAAAATAAGAAGGAAGAAGAGAGAAGAAGAGTCGAGATTGAGAAATAAGTGTCAGCGGTCGAGCGCCATTTTTTATAATAAGTCTAGTTCTAGCATTAGTGAGCCATCTACTAGTTATGCTAAGAGAGTGGCTCCTAAGTCTTCTAGTTCTAAGATCTCTGTCTCGAATCGTTGTACTAAATGTGTTTCTCTGGATTGTGTTAAATTAATGAAATGTTGTTGTTTTGAGTCTGTTTCATCTTGCAAAGCTAAAGATCCTGTGATTGTTAAGAATGTTGTGAATAAGCCCAAGATTGATAGGGTGAATGTTGAGAGCGAGGTCAAATTGCCATTTTTAAGGTATCCTCTCAAGATTCACTCAGTCAAACATCTGAGAAGGCTATCACGTGAACCAATTTTGAAAGATCACTTATCTGAAAAATCACTTAGGACAAATGAAAGTTCCCTCGCTCCGAAAATCACTCAAATAAAACAAAAATGGGTTCCTAAGGCTGAAGCAGAACAATTAAAAATGAAAAACTCTTTTCAAACAGCCAGCCTAGGATCCCAAATCAAAAAGAAGTTGAAACAATTGCTCACTGTTGATAAGGAAGGACCCATCTGGCGATGGGTACCTAAGCGAAACTAATCTGTTTTGCAGGTCAGTCATGTGTGGCATCTTGATTCGGGTTGCTCGTCACACATGACTGGACAGATTGAACCTCTGAGCAACTATTCTGAAAGGTTTGGAGGAAATGTGAGGTTTGGGAACAATGCTTCATCGCCCATACTCGGGATAGGAGATGTCATCTGTGAGAGCGTCACAATCAGAAATGTGTCGTATGTGCAGGGACTGAAGCACAACTTGCTTAGCATCGGCCAATTTTGTGATAATGGAATGGAAGTGAAATTCCATGCTAGGCAATGTTGTGTGATGGATATGGGTGGGACACCGTTATTAAGGTGTCAGAGGAAAACCAATCTCTACACCATTGATCTGAAATCGGTACGATCCCCCATATCCATCTGTCTCCTGTCCAAAGCATCTGAAGAACAAAGTAATCTATGGCACAGACGTCTCTCACACTTGAATCTGCCAGCCATCAGTTCCCTCTCCTCGAAGAAGTTTGTGAAAGGACTGCCTGTTCTGAAGAACTCCCCCAACCATCATTGTTCTGCGTGTCATTTGGGAAAGATGAGGAGAGCATCACACAAGTCAAAACAATTTCCCTCCTCATCTCGTCCCCTGGAGCTATTACACATGGATCTGTGTGGTCCGATGCGCGTGCATAGCATCAGTGGACGCAAATATACTTTGGTAATTGTGGATGACTACTCACGCTACACATGGACCAAGTTTTTGCGCTCCAAGGACGAAACTGCAAACTTAATCATGACGTTCATCAGGACCATACAGAACTATCTACAGCAGAATGTGAAGATCATCAGAACTGACAACGGGACGGAGTTCAAGAACAAGGAACTGACTGAATTCTATGAAGCTCAGGGAATCACTCAACAGTTCTCTGCAGCTAAGACACCACAGCAGAATGGTGTTGTAGAACGACGGAACAGAACCTTGGTGGAAGCAGCCAGAACCATGCTAATACAGTCAAAGCTTCCTCACTTCATGTGGGCGGAAGCTATCAACACGGCTTGCTTCACACAGAACAGGACAGTGATCCACAAAAGATTTGACAAGACGCCCTATGAGATTGTGTTCAAGCGGATCCCTAACATTGCCTTCTTCCGCGTCTTCGGCTGTAAATGCTACATTATGAACGACAGGGATGCTAGGGGGAAGCTTGATCCAAAAGCAAACGAAGGGATATTCATTGGGTATTCTACCAATTCCAAGGCGTACAGAGTATACTTGAAGGACAGAAGAACCGTCATGGAGAGCATCAATGTGAGCTTCTATGAAATGGCGGACTTGGCTTCTGAACATTTTCATTCTGAACCATCAACCTCTGCAAACAATGAAACTCCATCATCTTCTGGAGTAGGAGGGCAGGGAGGTGAGACAAGACTTGATGAGCACGTGGTTCTGGATTCTCTATTTGAACACTTCTACAGTCAACCACGTGCACCACCAACTACAAATGCTACACCTACTCAGAACCCCCTGTTACCGGCTCCAACTACTGAAGAAACCAACACTCCTACTCAGAATGATGATGAGCATACAGATAATGAAGCTGAACATGAACCAAACACTTCTGTTAACAATCAACCTGAAGAAGCTGCAACGCAAGAAACCCCAGAAGTACAACCAGAACAAGAATATACTGACCCTGATCATCCAATCATAACTCCACAGCCTCTACAACACGAGAGGAAATGGACTAGAGCACATCCGCCAGAGCTGATAATTGGAGATCCATCTCAAGGAGTCAGAACCAGAACAGCATCAGTCAATGAATGCTTATACTCATGTTTTCTGAGTCAGAAAGAACCAACAAAGATGACTGACGCATTGGCTGATCCGGACTGGGTGATTGCGATGCAAGAAGAAATGAACCAGTTTGAAAGATTGAAAGTGTGGACCCTGGTGCCAAGGCCGTACAAGAAAACCATTATCGGCACCAAGTGGGTCTTCAAAAATAAGAAAGACGAAGACGGTGTGATCGTGAGAAACAAGGCCCGCCTGGTTGCAAAAGGTTACAATCAACAAGAAGGAATCGACTACGATGAAACCTTTGCACCAGTGGCAAGGATTGAGGCCATCAGACTATTTCTAGCATATGCTGCACACAAGAGCTTCACAGTATATCAAATGGATGTAAAGACAGCTTTTCTGAATGGAGATTTGAAAGAAGAAGTCTACGTTGCACAACCTGACGGCTTTGTTGATCCTGAACGCCCCAATCACGTATATAAACTGAGAAAAGCCTTGTATGGTTTGAAACAAGCACCGAGAGCCTGGTACGAAGCACTATCAGATTTTCTTGTGGAATCAGGCTTCTCGAAGGGAAAGATAGATCCAACTCTCTTCATCAAAAGACACAAGGGTGACATCATGCTGATACAAATTTATGTGGACGACATCATTTTTGCTTCGTCAAATCCAAATTTCTGCAAAAAGTTCAGCAACCTGATGCGCACCAAGTTCGAAATGAGTATGATGGGAGAATTGAACTTCTTTCTAGGGCTTCAGATCAAGCAAATGCCAGACGGAATATTCATAAATCAGTCCAAGTACATCCACGATATGCTAAAACGCTTCAAAATGGACAGCAAGTCGACGATGAAAACCCCTATGTCTCCCTCACAGAAGCTCGACTCTGACCCTTCCGGGAAATCAGTCGATGCTACCAATTATCGGGCTATCATCGGTTCCTTGCTGTACCTAACATCTAGCCGACCAGACATTGTCTTTGCAACTTGCCTATGCGCCCGCTTTCAGGCAAATCCGAAGGAATCACATCTGAATGCTGTTAGAAGAATACTGAGATATCTCAAAGGAACAGTCAATCTGGGCCTTTGGTATCCCAAGGAATCAGGTTTTGACCTTGTTGGATACTCAGATGCTGATTTCGCGGGTTGCAAACTGGACAGAAAGAGTACATCTGGCGGTGCTCAATTTCTTGGTGATAAGTTGGTGTGCTGGTCCTCCAAAAAGTAGAATTGTGTGTCCACTTCTACAGCTGAGGCAGAATATGTCGCGGCTGCTAGCTGTTGCTCACAGATATTATGGATGAGGACCCAGTTGAAAGACTACGGGTTCACGTTCTCACACATCCCGATCTACAGCGACTCTCAAAGTGCAATAGCCATCACATGCAATCCGGTCCATCATTCCCGAACGAAGCATATTGATCTCAGATATCATTTCATAAAGGATCACGTTGAGAAAGGCACCGTGGACATGTACTTTGTGTCTACGGATTTGCAATTGGCTGATATCTTCACAAAGGCCCTGGATGAGAAGAGATTCAATTTCCTGATCTCTAAGTTGGGGATGCTGAACCTAAACGACTGAGTAACATCTGAACTGTGTGTGTGCGTGTGCTTTCATGTTTTGCATTTTAATCATCTTTGCATCACATTTTTCTCTCTCTCTCTCTCTCTCTCATGCATCATTTTTTTCATCGCATGTTTTCCTTTTATTTTTCATGCATCATTTTTTTATTATTTGCATAAATTGAGGGGGAGCTTTTCAAAATCTGTTCATCTGTTGAGGGGGAGTATTTCTAAATTATGTATAAATTGAGGGGGAGTTTGCAAAATTTTTCATTCTTAAAGAGAAGCAAGTGTTGAGGGGGAGCAATCTTAAATTTGAAATTAGGCAGAAATGGGCCCGTTAAACTTTGAAAATTCTCCCGGGCCTATTTAAACTTTTAAAACGCGCAATCCTCCTCCCCATTCTTCTCTCTTGCGCGAAACGCTCGGACTTCCTCAGAGCTCAAATCCCCTCTTTCTCGCTCAAATCTCCTCCTCGTCAAAATCTCTAAGGGTAAAATCTCCATGATTTCTTGCTATTTCTGAGTCTTTCACAGGTATCACACAAGAAAAACGATGAACAGGCTGAACCAACGCTCTTGCGCTAACCCTATTGCGTGATTTCCAACTCTGCGCGATCTTGGGGTGATGCGCGATTACCCTTGCGCGATTAGGGCTCATACGAGATCTGTTCATTTTCTTCATCTTCAGACCTGCGCGATTAAGCTAGGCTTGAGCAAATTGTCTGGAGTTGCGTGATTGGCCTTCCTTGCGCAATCTCGGCCCTTGCGCGATCTATATGTGTTGCGCGATCTCGGCCCTTGCGCGATCTATGTGTGTTGCGCGATATCAGCCCCTGCGCGATCTGGGTGGGCTGAGCGAACTAGGGCTGCGCGATCTACCATGCCTTGCGCGATCTACCTAAGATGCGCGAACAATGAAGCCTGCGCGATCCCACCCCCTTGCGCGATTACCTCGGGTTGCGCGATCTTAGGGGGTGCGCGATCTAAAATGCCCTTGACCGATTACTCTTGCGCAATTAAGCCCTGCGCTATCATTTGGGCCGCGTGTTTGAGTGATGCCCAGTCCAGAACCAAGTTCTTAGGGAAAACTTCATTTGGGCCAACAATGAACAAGTTAGACAAGCCCAATCTTGACCAAAAGCAATAATCTTTTCTAATTGGGCTCCACTTCTCTTTAACAAAAAAAAATCATAAAAGGAGGCCCAAGTGAGAAACAAAGTGTGGACTTAGCCATTTTGATCATATAATCTAATCTGTTTAACATTTTCAGATCGAAATGGCTGCCAATACTCCAATCAACATGGTCTATGCTAGGGAACACTGGATCCCAATCAAAGAGAATAACTCACAACTGGACCCAGAAGTCTTCTCATGCCAAGATAATGTGGTCGTCTCCATTCTGAGAGGACACAAGCTGTGGAAAGCACTGAGCGAAAATGCTGAAGTCCCTCAGGTGTATCTCCAACAATTCTGGGGTACACTTGACAAGGATGTGGATGCTAATGGCAGACAAATTGATGACGTGCTAGCTGCCACGATCTGCAACACCAGAGTCACAATCACAAAGGAGCTGGTTCAACAAGTGCTACTGATCCCGGAGGAGGAACATTATGATGCGTTGGCCTCAGAAGCACAAATATTTGAAGACATGATCACTCTAGGCCACGCTGAGCCCCTCCGACTGATGTCCGCAATTAAGACAGCACGATTTCCACGACCATGGAGGACTCTTATGGCTACATTGAACAAATGCTGCACATCTAAGCACAGCGGCTTCGACAAATGCAGTGGCTACCTCGTCTACATCTTCCACGGCATCGCTTTCATGAAGAACTACGACTTCACCTCACTAATCTGGGGTGACATTCTGGAAATGCGAAGAAGGAAATTTGAAACTGATCTGATCAAACATCTACCATACATGAGATGGTTCTCACTGCTGGTGCGACACTTCTGCAGAACAATTCCAACGATTCAAAGACGCAAAACATCTGAGAATGTCAGCACTCCAGCCCTCCAATATCTGAAGAGAATGCCAGAGGTACGCTCACTGGTACCATTACCCATTCCGGTCCCTCTCCTCCTGCTAGCCGGTCGCAATGATCCACACGTCATACGCTACAGCGAGGAGAACAACATAATACTCCCTATGGCTCAGATAAACCCCCCTGAGCCTACCCCGGGGAGTCAGCCGAGAGTTAGTGAGGGTCCTGAGAGTTCAACCCGGCCACAGAGACCAGTGGCAAGCCGGCCCCATGATGATCAGACTATGTCTGCTGAGGGCCACCCCCGTGCTGAAGAGTTTACCCATGATTCGCCAAGCGTAGCCACAACACAAGACGCTGACGATGAGGGCTCTGGGAGCAAGGCTAGGAACGACAACGATGATGATGATGAGGACGACGACAACGCCAATGCAAAGGGCAAGAAAGTCGAGAAAGCCCGCGCTAAGAAAGGACGACTCGTTATCAGGCTTTCTCGGGCTACAACACAAGAGCAGTCTCACCAAATCAAGGACACTCAAGGAAATATCATCAGTGAGACTCGCTCCAAGGTGCGTCATGATCTTGCCTCATCATCTACTCCTGTGCAAAGAGTGCAAACCGCGAGCAACCTGGCGGAAGAGTTAGCTTTGTATGACAGCTGCTCTGACCTTGACACAATAAACCGGGCTAACCCCATAGGTGCAGAGGCTGATATTTTCAGTCTCCGAGTAGAAGACGCAGCATCTAGCCCAACTGCGCATGCACAAGCCTCACCTAGCCACTCTGCTGCCTCCCAACAGGTAGTAGTTTCACAAATAGGGGATCTTTTACCCACCTCGCTGCCTCCTTACGAAGCAGCTGAGGATTTACTTTGTGGTCTTCCGCCCCAGACCACTACCCCTCCTTCTAGCACATTGAGTCTAGTTTCCACCATCCCAACATTTTCAACATTTTCTAGGACACATACACTGCTCACACCACTGCACACGACAGGTGCACTTTACCTGTCCTCAACGATCGGAGATACGTCAATGATGATCGGAAGTCCTGCTGCTCAACAGATATCTCCATCATTATCTGCAGGCCACACTTCGGTAATCTTTACTGATGCTGTGACAACGGTTACTACCCCTGTAACCGGACACCCTGACCCTACTGACCTTTCTGTCATTTTGCAACGCTTCTTGGATTCCACCATTAAACCATGGGTGCACGAAGCAATAACCGCTCGGGCACAGGAATTCAGGAACACCCCGGCGTTACATAATGACATCATCCAACCCCAACCATCATCCTCACATACCGAACAAACCCAACCACTTCCTATCATACCTACCCAACAAACCTCTGAACCATCCACTACCCTACCTCACTCGCCTACTGCTTCAAGGGGAACCCAGGATACAGAACTAGTGTCCTCCCCTACTTCGACCACACCTTTTCCTGACCCTAAAACTTTACCGTTCGAGGTACTCGAAACCCTTATGCTAGATCAACTACTAGCTACCGAAGAAGGCAACCTAACCCAGAAACAAAAAGACCTTCTTCGGATCCTTAAGCCTGATAGCTCATGCCGTGATAGTCTCCTTGGTCACAAACGTTCGCATGAGGACCCCGATGACTCGGATCCTCATGAGGGGGAGAACAAGAGACAAAGGACACTTGAGCGTGATGCGTCAACAAGCCAACCCTCTACGCAAGCCAACCAACCTGAATCCTCGAACAATCAGCCCCCACCAACCACTCAACATAAAAGCCAAACAGCCAACTCACCCACATCTAGCCCGGTCGAGCTAGAAACAACACTCCTAGGCTCATCTTTCATAGATGTAGACCAAGGATGGAGTGGAAGTCCTGAGGTTGCTACTTCGAGTACACCTTTCTATTCAGGCCATCAGAAAGAACCTAGTTCTAATCTGATGATAACGGGCAATCCTGAGGATCCCGGTGATCCCGGAGTTACCATTGACAGAGCGCCACAACAGCAGCAAGCTCCCTCTAGCCAACCTGATGATCGACTGCATGACGAACTTGAAGAAATTCTTGTTCACAACAAGTGGTCTCGGCTATGGACGAATGTGGATGAAATACAGCGAAGAGCCTATCTCAGAGAGCTCCTAGCTAAATGTGCTGCTGATGTAATACTGCTTAATGATGATGAACTTAAGGAAGGAGAAAATTATCAAGAATCTCCCAAGGAGCTGGAATCCATCATCAGACAAACAGCGGCTCGAATGCCGAGGAGTGAAAAGCCTTGGGAGAATATTAATATCAATGCTCCTTTCCAAGAGGAAATCAGAAAGCGTATATGGCGGAAGGATGACAAAGTCAAGGAATTGGACGAATTGAAAATCTGTGGACTTAATCATCTAAGAGGAAAGAACAAGGGCGGACAACTATTTCTACTTAGTCATAATTACATGGGGAAACAGAGAGAAGTATGGCAACATGAACTACAAACCGCAAAAGACCCAGTATGGAGTATACTAAATGTAGCCGAAATAAATTATCAAGACATCCCACTCTCTGTTTACCGCCTACAACGCTCCGACGGGACTGAGTTTACCTGCAAGGAAAATGACCTTTATATGTTAAAGATGGATGACATCTATCATATGTATCTAGCCTTCCAGGAAATTCCAGTCACCTGGGACAAATCTACGCAAGAGGGATTCAAGGCACTCAAGCGCTTCATGATCAGACAAGCCAAATTCTTTGCTTCACATGATCTTCAGATGGCCCTAGAAACAAATCTGCCAAAGACAAACCTCTCAAGACCAAAGCTTTACGGGCCAGAACTTGAGAACTATCCTGCCTATTATATCTTCGATCGACCGTTAGCTATCATCTATCTTAACCACAAAGGTGAGAGGCGCTTGTTGGTGGCAGAAGAGGTCAACAAGTATTGTGATGGAACGCTGAAGATCATTAAGGAAAAACTGCAACCTATCAGAAAAGAGTTTGAAGAAAAACAACAGAAGTATGCAGATGCCACAGACGATGAACTAACAGAAGCAACCAGAATTGACAAAGTGTTGAAATCCATCGAGAAACAACTAGACAGAAGAAGGTCTCTCAGAAATTACGAGCATGCACTCAATCTTAGAAAGCATTATTTTAAAGCTCAGAAGTGAAGAAAAGAAGAAGCAAGAACATCTGATCACAAAGGGGGAGATTGTTAGAGATATTTTCATTGTAATTGTGATCAATGTTACTTTGCTAGTTTATAGTTAGCTAGAATAATGAATAGGCCTTTTAAGGCAATTTTGTAATAAAGGTTTTATACCTTTTTAGGTATGGGCCTCCTAGGAAAAGGAGCCCAAATGATTGTAAAACCTACCTTTCCCGTCAGGCTATAAATATGCCTTAAGGGAAAGGCTAGGTTAAGCTTTTCAACATTCTAGTGCCGCAGAGCCTATTTCTGTGTAAGGTTTTTACGCTAAAAACTCTCATATCATTCTGTAAAACCTTCACATCAATGGAAAGCTTCATACACAGATCTATCTTCCATACATACATTTTATAGACTAGAAAACAGGGACCTAACACGCAGCGAGCTAGTGTACGTGTTCGCAAGTTTCGTTTCTTCGCAGGTCGTGTGTATGTATACGATGTTTATGGTTTCGCCGCAGCTTCCTTTTCGTTTCTGTGGAGAATCCCGATCGTAAATGTGTGTATATATACCTAACAGATGATTCTAGACCTAGGGTTTTATCATTAAAAATTGGTTCGGCCGTTTCGTATGTGTATTATTAGTTATTACCAGTAGTCCAGTACGTATTACGTGCGTAGTAATATAACTGGTGGGGATATTAGTCACCCTTTCATTTCAAGTCGGCATTATATGTACATTTTGTGTGCATATATCAGTTATTACTCCTTATTTTTATTTACGCATGTTTATAAAATTTCGTATATAATGTGTGTACGTATATAGACTTTATTTTGTTTAAACTTAAATTTGTTTCGTAATTTTAAATCAACACCCTTCATGATAAAATTGTCACTTTGCTAAAATTTAATAGATTAGCAAGTGTGAAAATTTGTTTAAAGTAAAATTGTTTATTTTATTTTATAAATTTTCGGAGTGTCACACTTGACCTTGGCCTTGGAAGGTTCTCTCGGCTTGATTGTTTTGCCGTTGTTCAGGTCGGTCAATCCTAGCCTTCTTTTGTTGCTGCTCTACTTCAGCATTCTTCCGATCTCTCTTTTGTGCCTCTCTTTCTTTCTGGTGTACCAGATAGTACTTACCGGCCTTCCTATATGCCTCGTTCAGGTTCTGTGGCTCCGCTACAGTCACGAACTTTTGGGCCCCGTAGTTAAGCCCGTTAACAAATCTGCGGGTCATGCTGGCCTCGGTTGACACCAGGTCTTTGGCAAAACGAGCCAATTGGACAAACTTCGTGTGATATTCCTGAACAGTCAGGTCACCTTGCTTGAAATTGACAAATTCGTCATAATTTGCCTCCTTTACGTGATCCGGGTAGAAGCGATCACGTAGCGCTACTATGAAGTCCTCCCAGTCAAATCCCGGTTGCTCGAGAAGTGCTGGTCCGGTGGCGGCCCACCAGTGGTCCGCTTCTTGGTGCAGGTAATACACCGCAATGTTCACTCGCTGCTCCAACGGGCAGTTGAGTGAGTCAAAGAGTTTGTCAAAGGTGCGAATCCAGTCCTCCAAAATAAGATGGTCCTCCTTGCCCAAATATTTTGGAGGGTTCCGCCCGGCTACTCTTGTTGCGTAGTCAATCCCACGGTTCAAGGATTGAGCCGCTCTGATAAGTTGTGCCATTTGTTGGACAGTTTGGGCAAGCTCTTCAACGGTTGGGGTTGTGTGGGGGTTCCTTCTTGGCGGCATGATTCTTAATAAAGAAAATGAATACTAAGTACTAAGGCATTCATAAGGCTTCTATGTTATGCAAGTTCTCTACTAACTCAAATTCTTACGACAGATAAACACATACAGAGGATAACATATCCACATACTTCACATAGGCACGAATCTCATGCATTTCATAAATCAATAATATCGCCAAGGTTTCTCCTCCTCACTGTGTTCCTAGAAAGGCCATTTTCCTAGTATGTTCATTCTCCTAGTTCTTCCGAAAAACATTTTGAAAATCCCCACTTCGAAACCATGGTTTTCGTCAAAGATTTTGAACAACGAAGTTTCAGCACAAGGAGAAATTCCCAGTTGGTTGGACGAGCGCAAAGGCTCAATTATGCACCAACCAGCTCAGACTCTTATCGTCTCGTTGACAGAATTCCTCCCTACGACCTACTACCCCGTGTCCTAATCCTTTCGAAAAACCTAAGTGCTCTGATACCAATTTGTAACACCCCCATTTTCCCTCCCAAAATAATACTACCTCCGTCCCCCTAAGTTTGGGACAAAGGGGTGTGGTGTGGTTTTTAAGAAAAAGTAGAATTGTGTGGTTGTTATTGAATTGATAAAGTATGAATAAATTAAGAATGAATTCTAGTCACTCAAACATTACCTAATATGGCATGGGACAAACTTAATGGGACGAACCAAAAAGGTAAAACGGGACAAACTTAGGGGGACGGAGGGAGTACTTGAAATCATAGATTTATTGATAATAAACTTGATTTATTCTTTGAAAACAGATAAAAAGTTTTGCAGCGGAAATAACATTAAATGGGAAATGGGTGTTACCGCCACATCCGGTCATCTCTTAACCGAATGCACAGGCAATAACAAAACAAAGTAAAACAAGTGTTCAACATAACTAAAGTGTTTATTCTTGACTAGGTTTGACTAAGGCATATCTCAACCGCTCTCCAGACCATGCAAATCATCAATCCAAATAAGCATCATTACTTGCACAAATAAAGTGCAGAAAACAAAACAGGGAAAAGGAAACAAAAATTAGCTTTAGAGCTAAGTAAGTACTACCCAACCCCGTAAAATAATCAGGTTTGGCGAAAAATAGTTTTTCATATAATACTATATAAAAATGACACACTCCAACAAAATTCTTTTCTCTTTGATATTTCTCAAAATCACTTCTTTAATAAAGTCCTCAACTTTTCTTTGAAAATACTATAGTAACTCTTCTCTTAGAATTTCTCAAAATTCACTTCTTCTCTATCTTCCTAGTAATTTAGAAGGGCGGTGCTCAACACTCTGGTTGAGCCCGGTGGTTACGTTATTATGTACGGCCACCCCGGGACTTTTGCCGGTACCACAACTGCTAATGGAAACAAAACGACTACCTTAAGTGTGCACACCCCCTAAAAGGGATTCCAAGCCCTCCGAGTAGTAAGTCGTCACGAGTAATTGGGACTCAGTCTTTTTTTTTTTACCCCGGAAGGTCAACCACCAAAATCAGTGGGGTAAATGCCGGGAGACATTTACCAGAATTTTATTAAGAAAATAAAGCATTTGGGGGGACTTGACCAAACCCAAATGTGAAAATACACGGAAAAAGACAAAACAAAATTACAACCGAAAGTTCGGAATCTTGGATCCGGTCAAAAAATATAGAATTGGCTGGAGCAAGGTTCTGGGCTGCTAGGTGATGGGTCGGCCCATTACCTTCCCTTAAAGTATGAATAAAAGTCAGCCCGTTGTCTTCCGCCCTCCTGCGAAATGTGTGAAGCCCAGTGAACTTTCCTAAAACCTTCGCCTGAAGAAGATTAATCGCAGTGATAGCATCCGTTTCCACCTGAAATCCAACAAACCTCCTTTCCATCGCCATATCCGAAGCTTGAACCAGAGCGTGGATTTCAGCTTCCAGGCTTGTGTCCGCCTGAATCC
This sequence comes from Cuscuta epithymum, assembly GCA_945859915.1. Taxonomy (NCBI): domain Eukaryota; kingdom Viridiplantae; phylum Streptophyta; class Magnoliopsida; order Solanales; family Convolvulaceae; genus Cuscuta; species Cuscuta epithymum. The sequence goes on from CAMAPF010000923.1 coordinate 342,608, forward strand.
TGAAGCAAGTCGCCCAGACAAGAACTCCATCCTGGTTTCTAAGTATGGCACCACCTCTCGCCGATCCAGGTACGAAAGAGGCATCCACGTTTAACTTATAGTTAGTCGCAGGCCTTCGCCATTTAATCATCTTCCAACCTGAAATTTTAAAAGCAAAATTAACTGATATCAAATGTTCATGGAAGAGAAAGTCCTCAATACGCCTTTGTTTGATCTTCGTCAGTTATAAGCCCATTTCTGCATATATAACTTGATACGATAGATGATCTGTTCTGTAGTAGGAGTATAGCCCGAACCCCAGATTGATGTAGTATAAGCCTTCCATATATGCCAACAAATGATGCCAGGAATATTATGTTTAAATATATCAGCCAAGGTTTTAGATCCAGCCTCAATCCACCAAAGAATAAGGATCTGTCTTATAGAACTAACTCTTGGAACCGAAATGTTAAAGATGTACATGAAATATTCCCAGATTTTCCTTGTGAAGGTGCAACCAAAGAAAATATGGTCAGTAGAATCAGTGTGGTTTTGACACAAGGGACATCTTGAAGGATTAAGAACAAATTGGAACCTGCTTAAATTATCAGTGATAGGCAGATACTTATTAAGAAGCTTCCACATAAACACTTTGACTTGCATATGCTGGTATTTGTTCCAATTATGTGAAAAAGAGAATGTAACTGATCTTTTCTCCCTTATCTCATTATAAGCAGATGTGATGGAGAACATTCCATTGGTATCAGGATTCCAGAGTAAATCTGAAGGGCCCTCAGTAGACAGATAAGTAGCAGTTTCATGAATTCCACATAGTCTTCTCCAAATGCTTGAATCTGTCACCTTTGGAGCCATATTATCCCCCCTTGGATACTTGGCATTTAAAAAATCACACCAAAGAGAGTTCTGATTTTTCCATTTCCACCAAAGCTTCAAAGTAAAAGATTTTTCAACATCAGTCAATGATCTTATCCCCACACCCCCTTCTTCAGCTGGGTAGCATAGCTGAGACCATTTGGCCCAATGCATCTTCTGTTTATTATCAGTAGAACCCCAGAAAAAAGATGACATCTTTTTCTCTAATGTGGAAATAACTCTTCTAGGCAGTCTATCAGTAGCCAATATATGATTAGGAATAGAACTAAGCACATATTTGATTAAAGTCAGTCTACCTCCTTGGGAGAGATGTTTTTGCTTCCAGGCTGACAATTTAGAGTCAAAGTGATTAATGAGATTAGAACAATAATGGAATTTATTTAAGCCTTTATGCAGGTTTGCGCCCAGATATTTCAATGGCAGATTGGACTTTTTCATTCCCAGGATATCTTGGATTACTGCACTCCTGTAAGTAGATTGCTTTCCACTTATAAAGCAGCTTTTGTTCAAATTTACAGTCTGCCCAGAAGCAGACTGGTATTCCTTCAGAAACTCCTTAAATTTAACCAAAGATCTTGAGTCACCATTTGTAAAAATCAAAAGATCATCTGCAAAACCAAGATGAGTAATCGAACTACCATGCATACCCAACCAATAAGGCTTAATTTGACCCTCAGCCATTCTTTTTTTGAGGTTTCTTGAGAACCCTTCTGAAGCTATGATAAACAGAAAGGGAGAGAGGGGATCTCCTTGCTTAACCCCTCTCTTGGGCTGGAAAAAACCTTGAGGAGTCCCGTTGATAAGAATGGAAAGATAAGTAGATTTAAGATTGGTCTCAACCAAGGAAATGAATTTACCAGAAAAGCCAAATTTTGCCAACACATCTGCCAAATATGCCCAAGAAAGTTTATCAAAAGCCTTCGCCATATCCTACTTTATAACCACATTAGCACCTCTAGTTCTTTTGTCAATAGCATGGATCATTTCTTGTGCAATTAAGATTTGATCAGTTATATCTCTGTCTTTGACAAAACCAGCCTGCTCTTGAGATATAATCTTGGGTAACAATGTAGCTAGTCTGGTAGCTAAAACCTTTGTACAAATCTTATTAGCAAAATTAGATAAGCATATAGGTCTGTAATCAGAAAAACTGCCAGGCACCTCAGTTTTTGGAATTAAGACCATAAAAGAACTGGTAATACCTTTTGGGGGAGGTACACCAAGAAAAAACTCTTGGACATCCTTGACAACATCTTCTCCAATTATACTCCAACATTTTTTATAAAATTTTCCTGAAAAGCCATCCGGACCTGGAGCACCATTTTGATTCAGGCTCCAAACTGCAGCTTTCACTTCTTCTTCATTGGGTAAAGAAGTCAAAAAAACATTATCCTCTGCATTAATGAGTTCTGGTATATTGTTACTGATTGAGTTGCTGGTGATTGCAGGTTCCAGGTGTAATACTCAACTGCAGCTCTAGCAATCTCTGGTAAAGTGTGACACTCATTCCCCCTAGAGTCCACAATAGAATTAATCATCTGCCTCTTCCTCCTTATCTTGACAAATGAATGAAAATACTGTGAATTACAATCACCTTCTTTTAACCATTTAATATGTGCCTTTTGCTTCCAAAACTTTCTTTCCAACCTATATTTGGTTAAAAGTAAGGCTTGTTGAAACTGCCAGTTTTCCCTATTAGTATCAGAAGGGAAATCCATATAATCCTTTTCAGCTTTAGAGACCTCCTGTTCAGCATATTTAATATCATCAAATATATTTCCAAAGACATTTTTATTCCATGCCTTCAAATCTTTTTTCAGCTGCTGAAGCTTAACTACCAATCCTTGCATTCCTCCCCCTGTGTATCTAGCCCCCCAACTCTGTCTAACTGTATCCATAAAAGAAACATGTGATATCCACATGTTTTGAAATCTGAATGGCTTAGGACCAGTCTGAATCTGATTTCTGAATTGAATTAACAAGGGACAATGGTCTGAGGGTGCTTGATTGAGGTTATTAATCTTTATTTGTTCAAAGAAATCCAGGCATTTTTCATTGAATAGAACCCTATCCAATCTTCTCCAAAGTCTTCCAGAAGATCTGACCCCAGTCCAAGTAAACTGACACCCTGAGTAAGGAATATCAATTAGATTACTCTGAGAAATGCATTCTTTGAATTCCATCATACTGATTAGATTAGGAATAGAGGCTCCTTTATGTTCAGAGTGATCAGCAATAACATTAAAATCTCCACCCACCATCCAGGGCGCATTAATAGAGATAGAATAATGCTTAAGATGTTCCCAAAGAAGTCTTCTTTCCACATATGTGTGTTTGGCATATATTGCAGTAATCCATCCCTCAAACTTACCATTAGTCACCTTAAAGTGGGTATACTGAGACTCCCAAGTGACCTCAGATATAGCTATAACACTAGGATCCCAGAAAATCCATATTTTATTTAGAGGACTAAACAACACATTAGACAATCCTAGCTCCAATTTAAAGAAGTCAGCCCTGCTGAAACCCACCATAGGCTCAATGACAATAACAAAATTAACCCTCCAGTATTTAATTAATTGAGATAACCTTGGCCCGGAGGCGGCCAAGCCTCTCACATTCCAGATAATACCATTCATAAGGAAGGTTTAGGTATAGCTCGAGATTGCCTTTTGGCAGCATACCTAGTGGTCACTCCTGGATTTGTTTGCACTTGTTTCTTCCTGTTCCTTCTTCTTCCTACTGTAATGAAGTTGTCCTCCTCCCCATTTGCATCCTGACTTCATGAAGACTGTTGTACTAGGGCTGAGATAAGTTCTGAGTCCTCTCTGGACCTTCTAGACTGAACCAAACATTGAACCTTACTAGTGAGTTGTGATTGGGCTTCTAACCATTCCTCTTTGCTTTCATGCTTGCTAGATAGTTCAGAATCTGACATGTACTCCTTGGATGCAAGGACTGGATCAAAATCAAATGCTTTTTCCATGGCCGGAATGCTTAAGTCATCTTTGATACCTTGGTTCCCTTCACAAGAAGATATTGTAAGCCCAGGGACATCTCCTTGAAGTGAGATCTGCAATTCTTCCTTTTCCAGATTGCTAACTGTTGAATTTATGACTGCAGGTGGATCCTCATGATATGCCTCCTCTGTATCAGAATCATCCAAAACATACGTGTCCTGAAATGGCTTTGAGGTGGATGGGTGCTGATAGACTATTATTGCTTTCCCCTTGTCTGTTTTTGTATTACTAGTCTCCTTCCCCTCAGTCCCCTTTGTAATAGTTATAGAATTGTTTTTTTCTTTAGGAACCCACCTGGGATTTGCAGTTATTAACTGTGGAACTCCTGCCTTCCCAGTTAATAAATGTTGATCACCTTGAGTAACCTGGACAGGACCCTCCTTTCTAAGACAATTCCTAGCCTCATGTCCAAGATGCATACACGATAGGCAATAAAGGGGTCTGTTTTCATAGATAATACTCTGAGTAAAACCAGAATCCCCGGCCTGTATCCAAACCTTGTTAGGCATAGGCTTAGTTAAGTCAAGTTCAACACACACTCTAGCGATGGATGGTCTGGCTAGAGTTGTAGTCGCAATATCTAACTTCAGCGGTTTACCAATGAGTCCAGCAATAACGAATAAGGCTCTTTTGTCATGAAAACGTATTGGTAAACCTTCAAGCGTTAACCAAACTGGAACCACAGGGGATTCCACATTAGGCTTAAAATCAGGGGTCCATTTAGTAACCCTCATGATATTCCCATGAATGTCCCATGTTTGACGATTCCAGCACCTTATGTAATCCTCCTCCAAATCAAACCGGATTAAAACATGTTTTTTTTCAATAATCCCAATTGAAAGCTTCCTTTAAAACCAATAATCTCAAACGATCGCCTCAAGATAGCCATGGCAGGGCGTCCTTTATAAAAATATCCAACAAGAGATCGTTTGTGCTTGTCCGCTAATACCTGAACATCATTGACTGTGAAAGCCGCGGCTGGCATACCTTTGTATCTCGAAGTCGTGGCTGAAAGAGAGTCATCTGCCTTGTCTAGTAGAACAGAAACGGAGGATTTTTTATTCGCCCAGGCATTCCCCGAAGGTGGTGGTGGATCCGCCGACGGCGGCCCATCTCTAGGTTTAGCCGCGCTCATCTCTCCCCCCTTGGCAATCTCTTCTAACAATAATCGGGACTCAGTCTACCAACTACCCTACCTTTAAAATTCTTGAATGATTAGGGACTACTACCACTATAACTTCTTCTTAAAAGGGATCATAGACCCAAATGTCACTTCACACTCAAACTGTACTTCTTAGTAGTAGCAGCCCTAGAGCCCGTTTGGAGAACTCTGTTTTCGGCTTATCAAGCTTATCAGCCAGCTTTTTCACCAAACACGTAACTTTTATTTTCGCGCGCTGAATTGTGTAATAAGCCGAAAAAGTAAGGTTGGAGTTACTTTTCTGGCTGTATTGGCTGAAGTTACTGTAGAGGACCATTTTAGCTATTTTTACATATAATTTTTTCTTTAATTTAATAATAAAATATATTTTTAAAATATTTTTTTCTTAAATCAGCAGAATCAGCCAAAACAGCCACTCCAGCCAGAATATCATAAATTTCAGCAGAATCAGCCAAAACAGCCGATTTTGGTGCTACCAAACGGGCTCCTAATCACCCTCCACATTTATCCGGATGTGGAAAACCGACACCACGGATTTCTCCCGGGTGCTCACCTCTTATGAAAACGTAAATTTTATCTTGACTTTAGATATACTTCCAAAAAGTATTTCTCAATCTCTCTAAATAGTCTCAAAGGTATTTAAAAATATTTAGTACCCCATACCTCAACTTTCTCAAATACTATAGTTCAATGCTACTTCAAATAGTACATATTCAAAATTCACACTTTAATCACATAATAACATATAATACGAGGAAACCATTTTGGATCGACAGAGAAACTTACCTTAAATCGCAATAATCCCCTTAATAAAATCTCTAACTTGGTCTTCACTTGAATTCTCCTTCTAATATATATAAAAATTCTAAATCAATAACTATTCTATTATTTTTGTTATTTCCTATCTATCCCACCTTTAATTATTTTAATTTTATAATTCCTTCTTTAAATATAACTATTAGGTTAGATTCATAAACCTTATTTAAAATGTTAATTTTCAGTCCAACCTTATTATTTTCTTTGATCATACTAATCCCCTCAATAATTTACTTTAATTCATTTGGTTGATTAGTTAACTAGTCTAATTAACTTAATTACATAATAATTTTATTATTTCGAATTAAATAATCAATTTCAGTCCAAAATTCAGTTTACATAACTTATATAGTTTATTTAATAAATCTTTTAATAATAATTTAGCGTAAGCAAAAATTCGAAATAATAATCATTAATGATAATATAATCCCAATAACAACTTTAATTAGCTCAATAGTTTATTTATACTAACTAACCTATTAACTAAGCACACCCTCCAGATTTATATATTTGATTAACTAATTTAATTGAACTAGCTTCATCAACTAAATAAGTTTAATTATATCAATATAGCTAAATACATTAATCCAATTCAATTAAGGCCAATAATCAAATTCTAATTTCGTTTTAAATTTTCTATTTTGATTATAAAGTCCAAAAATATTACCAAGTCCATAATTTAACTAATTTACCCATTAGTAATTTATTTAGTAAAATTAGTCCAATAAAGTCAATTAACTAAATTATTAAGTACCCATTGCTTAATTAATTTATTTATATTAATCAACTAATGTTTATAAGTTCAAATAGTTTAACAACTTATATGAAATTCGAATCAATAATGATCAAGCATAATAATTATTAATTTAATCAAACTATTTTAATTAGTCCACTAATTCAATTATTTATTTAGTAAGTCCAAATATAGTCATTCATTTATGCTAGCTAACCCAACTTTATTTTCTTTTCCTTATTTTATTCCAAACATCTTTTTTAGTCCAGAATATTATTTTCAATCTCAGTGATTTATTTATTTCACCATTAATATCAAAATTTCCTTATCTAATTACTCAACTAGTTTTATATGGCCCAATTAAAATAGCTCAAGAATTGACTTCATAAATTAATAACCGTCCATAACCATATTTTGGGTCTATATTTGACTTAGGTTTTCCATATATTTATTTTAGAATTATTCCCCTTATTTATTCATTTAATTTCATATATCTACTAACTGCTTTAATTACAATTAAATATACTAATCATATATTTTATTAATTATAAATGGTCCCAAATTTCTTAGTTATTCATATATTTAATATAGTTTACTCCAATATTTATTTCATAATTATTTTCCCTATTTAGTTAATATTTTGCTAAATGTGTACAACTTGGCCCAATTACAATTAAATCAATTAAAAATAGCTAAAAATATTATCTTTCAATTCTGGTTGGTCCAAATATGTATATTTATACTAGGTATTTAATTTATATTTTTCCAGATTTTATTTATTTGATTTACTATTTTATTTTTAATTTTTATTAAAACTGGGTCAAACTGGCCCAAATTCGCGACCCGGCCGAAGAAGACTGGGTTGTCTTCTTCCCAGTTCTTCTCCAGGACGCGATTCCAGCGGCCAGAATTACGTAAACTTCGGGGAGCGATAACTTTACTTACAGGTAACGGATTTAAACGATTCAAATTGCAAAATGATCCTGACGTCGAGGAGAAGCTCCACCACCCCTATCTATGGCCAAATCGTGTCTTTTCGGAAGACCCGTTTCCACGGCTTGCAACTCCGGCAAGTGATATCTCTCTCGTTTCACGACCGTTTGCTACGATTCTTTCACCGTTGGATTCCTCTCACGAAGGGGAAGGTCTCAGAAGTGTTTTCAAGTCTCGTTTCTGGCTAAAACGAAGGGTCGAAAATTTGTATACAAATATGTATATATATGCAGAGCCGGTTATGGCCGGCAGGCACCTAGGCCACTGCCTAGGGCACCACAACCAAGAGGGGCACCACTTTTGTAAAAAAAAAAAACCACTATTATTTCGTATTATATTAATGCTTTGGTGACTACGAGCCACCACTACGACAGTACGACCTGTTAGAGGCATATTATTGCTGCAACCGTTCGGCTGGTGTTTGACCATTCACGAGGCAGCACTACGGATCCTAATAATACTTCGTATTATTTATTATAACTATCCTTATATCACTTCCCAATTATTGTCTTTTTCTCTTCCTTGTTTGCTGCTACTATAGATATTATCCTGCATACACTATAACGATGTTGTAACTATATACTCCGTATATAGCAGCCACTCTATCACATTAGAGTGGCGTCTGATTTTTTTTTAAACAAATACAGAGTATACCCTCAAGCAAAAGAAAGTAAGAAATCGAGCCACTCCGCCATTCTTTCTGCCGTTCTGCCAGCCGACCTATATATTTGAGATTTCACCACTGATAAATAAATACTCTACATCCAATTTATAATTACAACTATTATTTATAAATTGCACAGTATTAAACTTGAAATTTTGTGCTATTTTTTTCCTCTAATTTTCTTGAAGCATTTCATTTATAAAATTTAGTCTGAAACTTGTTCCTTTAATTTTTCAAATAGTATTTCCGTATTTACTAACTTGTCATATAATTAATTAGAGCAAAATTATTATTTTGTAGTGTGTATTAGGGAAATGGAAACAACGGCCAGAGGCTTCAAAGAGTAAAATTTAAGAAAAGAAAAGATGAAGTAATGCAATCTTTTGTAAAAAAGAGTTTTATCTACTCTTGATTGTGGTGATGTACTTACGAATTTTACACATCAAAAGGCAAGAAGAATATGGTATGAGATAGTACTTAATCGTTTTATTTATTTCTTAGTAGGATTTATATTTTCACATAGTTTATATCAATATTAATTCTAGTATTACCTTTTACATTTAGTAAAAATTGTGTTATAATTTTCTAATTACTTCATATATGATTTCGTTATTAGTTTTAAATGTTATTTGATCTCATTTGTCATTTTTGTCTGGGGCATCAAAATTCCTGGAGACGGCCCTGTATATATGTATGTATAGCTCGAGCTCAACTCCGGGTGTGCTAAAACGTTGGTCTGGGTAGCTATTTATAGGTGGAGGTTGATGGTAGTTAGCATTAGAGTTTGTGAATTCCAATTCTCCACGTTGCCTTAGTTTGATTTCAGCCGAAGGCTCGTGAGTTGATTATACTTGGCCTCTTCCAATTATCTTGAGCATGCCCATGTGAATAGTAGTGTGATGCAAAAAAAATACCATGTGCCAGTGTTTAGTACGTGCACTTAGCCTTCAAGGCAACATGGGAACATGTGTTTCACAGAGCCTGGCTTTAGTTATTTGCGTTCATATTTGTTTCATATCTGTAGAATATACTATATTTTGTACACCTTTATTACGGCATTCTACGATTTGTTAAATGTCACTTTTATTATTGAAACATTTTTATCTGATTAAAAATGTAATTGATGTTAAATTTTTATCTGATTCAGTTGATTACTAAAAAATTACTTTCGTAATATTTTGCTAACTAATAAAATTTATTTATTTTATTTTATTAAATTTTTCGAGGCGTCACATTCAACCATCTAATGTCAGATGTGATTGTTTTGGTTTGGATTTGTTGGTCATCCTCCCCTTCTTCTTCCTCACTATCAACTGGAAGAACAGAGTGATTAGCTATCTCAGGCCTTGAGATTGGATCATCTGGAATGTCTGAAAGGCTAGTTCTGGGTGAGTCCCCTGCTGGCAGTGCCATGTCTCTGGAGGCAACTGCTGGCAGTGGGCTGCCGATTGAGTCAACTGCTGCCTCCAAAGTTTTTTCATCTTTTTGAATATTGTTGGGAAAGTAGCTTGGAGCCTTTTCAGTATCCTTCTTTGTTTTAGGTGGTTCACCTTCATTCTTTTCATGAGCAGTGGGGTGGTTTTCAAAGACCACATGGATTGATTCTTCTACCACCAGAGTTCTTTTGTTGAGGATCCGAAAGGCCTTGCTTGTTGCTGAGTAGCCCAGGAAAATCCCTTCATCAGATTTGGGATCAAATGGCTTGAAATAGTTCTTTCCATTGTTTAGAGTGAAGCATTTGGATCCAAACACATGGAAATGACTAACATTTGGCTTCCTTTCTTTCCATAGCTCATATGGTGTCTTTTTGTAAGTCTTATGGATAAGACTTCTATTCTGGGTGTAGCAAACTGTATTGATTACTTCTGCCCAAAATCTTTTGGGCAATCCTGCTGCTTCTAGAATTGTCCTTCCAGCTTCCTTGAGTGTCATATTCCTTCTTTTAGCAACACCATTTTATTGAGGTGTTCTTGCTGCTGAAGTTTGGTGATGGATTCCATTTTCTTCACAGTACTGAATTACTATAGAATTGAGGAATTCAGTACCTCTATCTGACCTGATTTTCTAGATTGAGAGACTTTTCTCATTCTGGATTAGTTTCATCAATTCAGGGAGCTTCTTCCCTGTCTCGATTTTCTTCTTTAGGAATATGATCCAAGTGTATCTTGAGTAATCATCAACAACAACCAGGGTGTACCTTCTTCCACTTAAACTTGCTGGTTCAACTGGTCCAAACAAGTCAAGGTGTAGTAGGCTTAATGGTCTAGTTGATGATTCCACTTCTTTGGATTTGAATGATACCTTTGTTTGCTTCCCTTTTTGACATGCATCACATAAGTGGTCCTTTTTTAAATTGATTTCTGGAAGTCCCTTCACCAATCCTTTTCTGGATAGTTTGTTGATGGTTTTGAAGTTGAGATGGCTGAGTTTGTTATGCCAGTCCCAACTCAGACTTGAATCTGTCTTTGTTACCAAGCAGATCCCTTCCTTAATTGATTTCCAATCAACAACATACATGTCCTTCTTCCTTCTACTAGAGAGCATAATTTTGTTGTTTTTGACATCTCTAATCAAACAGATGTCTTTGGAGAATGTCACATTATAGCCATTGTCACAGAGCTGGCTTGTGCTTATGAGATTGAACTTCAAACCCTTAACATAAGATATGTTTTGGGTTGTTAGTCCACCTTTTATTAAGTCTCCAGCTCCTTTGGTTTCTCCTTGTTTTTCCACATTCCCAAATGTTACTTTGGGTCCTTCCTTTTCCATATAGTTTGACAGGAGCCACCTGCTGCCTGTCATGTGCCTGGAGCAGCCTGAGTCTATGTACCATATTTGTGAGTCAACTGCTCCAGCACCTTCCTGTATTCATCATTGTTGAGCAGTAGCCCACAGGTTAGTGGGCAACTTCCTTTGTACAAGTTTAGGCATCCATGCCCATCTAGAGCCATTTAACTCTAAGCAGATTGGTCTATAGCCATTTGAGGTGTTGTAATCATAGGGGATGGCTATGTATTTGTTAATCCTTTTCGTCTTGGAAGTGGGAAAGGAATTGTTTATTCTTGTAAGGGTCTGCTTGTTATTTTGGCTATGGATGGTCTTATTGATTGGTTGCCAACAGGTTCTTGGGTTTTGATGGTTAGGAAGTTTTTGTTTATACAGGGATTTGGATTTTGATTTGGGAGCAGGTAGGTTCCTTCTTGTGGGAAAGGTTTGGGAATGGGTCTTTTGGTATATTAGCTTTCTTGTATTTTGTTGATGGCTTGTGGAGGGTGAGTTTTGAGTGAGTCTGGTGGGAGATACATAGTCGAGACCTCTTCTCTTCCTATTTAGAGTAACGTCAGCAGTACGGTCACAATTTTTACTATCCATGCTGAAGTTATTCGTTTTATTTTTCAGCTCTTTGTTCTCTTCTTCTAAGACATTGTTTTTGGTTAAGGCATCTAACAGTTTCGCATGAATAACCTTCATGTCTTGTTTTAATCTATCATTTTCTGATCTTAAGAGAACATGGTGATTTTGGACTTTTTGGAAATCTTGTAGTAAAGATTCTAGTGTAATGTTGGTTGGTCCAGAATCACTAGAGCTATAGGAAGAGCAGGATGTTACCTCAACATCATTGTAGTGGTCTTTGGCCATCAGGCATCTAGGGGAGCAGCTTTCAACATCTTCTCTTTCACTGGTGGAAGGCTCATTGAGCCACCTGCTGCTCTCTCCAGTTAGGGGTGGACTCGGGCCGGGCCAACCGGCCCGGAACCGGACCGGCCCGCTACTGTGCGGGCCCGGACCGGCCCGGTCACCCGGTTCTTGACCGGTTCGGGCCACCCGGCCCGGTGGTATAGCGGTCCGGGCCCGGGCCTCCATATTAGTGAACCGGCCCGGCCGGGCCGGGCCCGGTTCGGGCCTCCAACGGCCAGATTTTAAAAAAAAAAAAAAAATTTTTTAAATTGGAAGAGGCTCTCCTAGCCGTTGGGAAGGCTCCCAAACGGCTCTATAGCCGTTGGGAGCATAGGAGGGGGGGTCTGGGGGGTTAGGGGGGTGGGGTGGGGGGTCGGGTGGGGGGTGGGGGTGGGGTATCAAAAAAAAATCTATTTAAACTCCTATTTTCTCTGCATTTTTTACATCTCTTCTTCTACAACTCTTCCTACTCTCTAATTCTCTACTCTAAATCTCTCATATTCAATCATCTTCATTCTTCATCTTCTCCAAATTCTTTCTACATATATATAATTTATATAATTATTATATCTACTTATATATTAATTATCTATTTAAAAATATATACTTATACACATTCATATTATAATTCTTTACACATTATATATACTATATAAGTATATATACTATACACATTCATATTCACTTGATATTTAGTTATTATCCATACTATTGTTATTTACTTATATTTACATATTACATTTAGTTAATATATACTTATATATATATATATATATATATATATATATATATATATATATATATATTAAAGTATTAAGTATAAGTGTATTACTCATCTTATAGTAATATACTTATATATTATATACTATAAACATTATATATACTATATATACTTATACACATTCATATTTATTTGATATTTAGTTTTTATACATACTATTGTTATTTACTTATATTTACATATTACATTTAGTTAATATATACTTATATATATATATATATATATATATATATATATATATATATATATATTAAAGTATTAAGTATAAGTGTATTACTCATCTTATAGTAATATACTTATATATTATATACTATAAACATTATATTATATATTACTTATAATAGTAGTTAATTGTTAGACTTCTAATTTATCTATTAAATTAGTTAATTGTTACATTTCTCTACATTTCTCTTTAAAGAAAAACATAGTTAAAGTAGTATATTTTTACATTTGTCATATTTCAATTAGTTAAAGTACTTAATTGTTTCATTTGTCATATTAAAATTAGTTATTTCATACATTGCTCATTAAAGTAAAAAAAAAAAACTAGTTAAGTTTTACATTTGTCATAATAATATTAGTTAAACTACTTAATTGGTACATTTTTCATATTAATATTAGTTACTTGCTACATTTCTCATTAAAGTAAAAAAAGTAGTACATTTTTTCATTTGTCATATTAATATTAGTTAAAGTATACATTTCTCATTAAGGTAAAAATAACTAGTAAATTTTTACATTTGTCATTTTAAAAACTACCTAAAGTAGTTAATTGTTAAAATTGTCATATTAATATTAGTTAAACTACCTAATTGTTACATTTCTCATATTAATATTAGTTGATTTGTACATTGCTCATTAAAGTAAAAAAAAACTAGTTAATTTTTACATTTCTCATATTTATATTAGTCAAACTAGTTAATATTTAGTTAATTGATACATTTCTCATTAAAGTATTAATTAGAAGTAGTTCGATTTGTATACTCATATTTTAGTTCGAATTCGCAATAGTTTTCTTAGTCACATTTTATTATTACTATTGTACTCATATAAAATATTTGATATCATTTAATATTTGTTCAATTTTAAAGATGGAACGTGGTAGACATTCTGTAGATGTGGGTAATCTCCAACGCAACCGCAAGAGGGAGATTGCGTCGACTCGTCCTAATTCACGCAAAGGCAAAGGTAAAGCGCGGGTCGAGTCTTCTTTTCAAAGTCGAGATGATTTTGAAACGGATTACCAACGGAGAGATGATATGATGATGTCCGACGAGCATCTACAAAACCTATTGTCCCAAAACGATCCACGCTTTGCACAAGAACAACCCATCCCGACAACCATTGATGAAGAGGAGCTCGAGGATGACGATGCGGAGGAGGACGCGGGGGGCGACGGGACTCACGGCACCCCGGATGATGAGCAAGACTTGGAGGACGAGGGCGGTTCAACCCAAACTGGTAAGAAATCTAAATCTCCTATTATTGAAAACAATTTTACAAAAAGGAAAGACAAAAATACCGAAAAATGGTACGCAAGTTGCAATCATTGCGGCAAAGAGTATAGCTTGGGAACTTCTGGCGGATACGGGAGTCTCACAAGGCATCTTAAATCCGCCCATCTTGTGGAGTATGCGAAAATAGACAAGGGCAAGGGGAAGCAAACACAAATATCGAGGTTTGCAAATTCTCAACCCTTTGGTAATTTCTCCTATGATGATCAAAAACATTTGACTGGTATGTCTCATTTAATTGTTGAAGAAAATTTACCCTATATTTTTTCCGAAAGTCTTGCTTTAAGAGATTATGCTCAAGGCACTTTAAATCCTCAATTTAGAAATTATAGTCGCAAAACGATTAAAAAAGAAGTTATAAGGCAATATAACTTCGAAAAAGAAAATTTACAAACATTTTTCGCAAACTTTAATGGACGTGTTAGTATTTGTAGCGATATATGGGAGGATACTTATCATCATTTATATTATTTGGGTCTTACTGCACATTATATTGATGATGATTGGAATATGCATAAACGTGTTCTTGCTTTTCGTGAATTCAATGATCGTCATACTGCTGATAATATTTATATTCTCATTGAGCGTATTTTAATTGAGTATAATTTGCTTGATAAGGTGTTTGCTGTAGGTTTTGATAATGCTAGTAATAATACTGCTGCTATACCTAGATTGCGTGAATTGTGTGGTGCTTCTACATTGATGGGTAGGTTTTTTCATCAACGTTGTGCATGTCATATTCTAAATTTGTGTGTACAAGATGGATTAGCGGCATTAGGAAATGCTTTGGAGGTAGTGAAGGGGGGAATTAAATTGATTTGGGCTAACACTCCACTAAAAATGCAATGGCGACAATATTTGAAGGAAAGACGTGTCAATTATTGTGCTTTTCCTAAAGATTTGTCTATTCGTTGGAATAGTACTTATAACTTAATTCAAGTACTTATTAGATATAAAGAACATTTTCCTGCTTTTTTAAGACAAACTTGTAACTATATTATAAACCCGGCTGACATCGACACTTGTGAAAAAATTGTTAATGTTTTGGTATATTTTAATAACGCAACTCAAACTTTTAGTCATGTTTATAAACCTACCGCAAACGAATTTTTTGTTGAAGCTGTTAATCTCGCCGGCGCATTTTTAGAATTTTCCGATGCCGCTTACGTTAGTTATTTTTGTGATTTCATGAAACAAAAATTTTTAAAATATTATTCACATGTTCCGCATATATATGGTATTGCATTTGTTCTTGATCCTCGTTATAGACTTGTCGCGTTGCCAAGTTGTATAGATTACTATTATAATTGTTTTTTTCCAACTCAAGAGTTCGATGATAATCCCATCGACCCTAAACAAGAATACAACGAGGTTAGTAATTTATTTCATCAATTGTATAATGAATTTTATGCACAATATGGTAATGCACCCCCTCCCATGCCGCGAACATCTTCTTCATCTAAAGGAAAATCACTTTTAAAATCTGCATTTGGTTCTCTTATGAAAAAAAGTAGAGCAACTCCCGCTACTGAACAAAGCTCAGTTAACGAGCTTTCTATCTATCTAACATTGAATGTTGATTATGAAGTTGGGGATGATTTTGACGTTCTTAAGTGGTGGAAGGACAATGAAAGAACGTTCCCGGTTTTATCAAAACTGGCTAAGCAAGTGCTAGCAATGCCGATATCAACAGTTGCCGTGGAACAAGAATTTAGTGCGGCCGGCAACGTCCTAACTGATTATAGAACGAGGTTGAGCCCGAGCTCTCTTGAGACGCTAGTTTGCTTCCATGATTGGTTGAAGGCCAAACGAAGAACTCAAGAAATGACCATCGCTCCCACCCGCCACTTTATGGAGGAAACAACCACCGAAGGCGGAGATTCCGATTGATTTTTTATTTCAAAATGTATTACATATTTTAAATGCATCCTAATTCTCAATTGTACTTCTTATTTGAAATAAATATACTTGAATTATTTTATATTATTGTGTACATCAATTCAATAATTCAATTCAATAAAATTCATTTGTAAACTTGTACTTCATATGTAGCACTTCTCAAATTAATTAATTGGTTACAATTTTACAAACTTATAACTTACAACTTGAAATTATTTTTGTAAAATCTAAAGGCTGTTTTTAAATTAAAATATGTAATATTAATATGTAAATTAATTAATTTGTTACAAACTTACAAGTTACAACTTATACACCTATTTTGTAACATTTGTAAATTATAAATCAAATCACTTTTCTAAGTAAAAATAGTTTTACTTAATTAAAAAATTAAAAACATTTTCCTTACACAATATGTATAATTTTGTAAATCATATCACTTTCCTTACACTTTTCTAAATCAAATCACTTTTCTAAGTAAATTATACACAATATGTATAATTTTCAAAAAAAGAAAATTAAAACATTTTGAAGTGGGAGATTGCTCCCAAAAGGCTATATAGCCGTTGGGGCTTAGGGTGGGGGGGTGGGGGGGGTCGCGGGGGGTGGTGGGGTGGGGGTGGGGTTCAAAAAAATCTATAAATACATCTATTTTCTACCATTTTCTACACCTCTTCTCCAACTCTTCTCCATCTTCATCTTCTCTTATTATCCTACATTTCTACTTATACATCTACCATTTTAAAGATGGAAAGTAATTCTTCTGTTATGCAAAACAACTTTGACAAGTGGAAGGATCCGAAGACCGGACTGTGGTGGGCAACTTGCAAGTGGTGCAAGAAAGAGTGTTGCTTGGGGCGTTCACACGGAGTCGGGATGCCAATGAAACATATGAAGTCATGTGACAAAGGTAAAACAACAACCAACGGTGGCGGAAATCCCAATTGATATTTATTCGAAAATGTATTTCATATTGTTATTTTTTCCTCAATTCTCAAATGTACTTCCTATTTCAAATAAATGCACTTGAATTTTGTTTTTCATAACAATTATTATAATTATATAGTATAGAATATAAAAAAAAATGAAAAGGACCGACCCAAACCGGGCCCGGCCCGTGAACCGGGCGGGCCACCCGGCCCGAACCGGACCCGGGGTTACCCGGGCCGGTTCCGGGCCTCCCAAACCGTGAACCGAGGCCCGGCCGGTTCAAGGCCCGAACCGGGCCCGGCCCGAACCGAGTCCATGCCTATCTCCAGTGAGCCAACTGCCGTCCTTTTCAGCCACCTGCCAAGATCCTAGGCAGAGAAGTGCTTCTTCTGAGCTTTCAGATGAGG
Organism: Cuscuta epithymum; assembly: GCA_945859915.1. Taxonomy (NCBI): domain Eukaryota; kingdom Viridiplantae; phylum Streptophyta; class Magnoliopsida; order Solanales; family Convolvulaceae; genus Cuscuta; species Cuscuta epithymum. The sequence continues at coordinate 360,075 of CAMAPF010000923.1, forward strand.
AGCTTTCATCACTTGAGCTGTTTTCTTCATCAGTTTGGGATTCCTCCTTTTTTTTCACTTACGAAGGCTTGTCTCTTGCCTTTGAAGTCCTTGTACCCACCTTTTTGAGCAGTTCCCTGCTGCCCTTGATACTTTTGTGCCAACGGCAGAGGGCACTCATTTTTGTAATGTCCTGGCTGTCTACAATTGTAGCATAGGACAGTGTCCTCACTGGATTGAGGTCTCCCTTGTCTTCTAGGTGGCATGTTGTACGGCTTCTTTGGAGCAGTTCCCTCCTTCTTTATGAATCTTTTAAACTTCCTCACAAACATAGCAAACTTCTCATCATTGAGAAGATTGTTGAGGGATTTGTCATTGGATCTTGAAGTGCTTGGCTCAGACACTAGGGCTAGTGTCTTGGATTCTTCATCCTTTTCATCCTTGATTTCTTTCATCTCAAACTCATAGGCTTTGAGATCACTGAAAGGCTTGTCAGTTGACAAAGTTCTGAGATCTCTGCTATCTCTCATAGCAGTTACCTTCATGTCCCATTTTGAGGGCAGGCCTCTCAAGACTTTAAGGGAAATCTCTTTTTGAGATAGATCTTTCCCTAGGTCTGAGACCTCTGCTACAATCTTCAGGAACCTGGACTCCATCTCATGGATAGATTCATTTGGCAGCATCTTGAAATCCTCAAATTTCTTGAGGGCTATGGTTAGCTTATTGTCCTTTTCCTGTTCATCACCTGCTCCAATCTTTGTGAGCTCCCAGACATCCTTAGCGGTTTCACATTTCCTAAACCTAGGAAATATAGATTTATCTACAGATTTGAAGAGAATGTCTTTGGCAATGTTGTCAAGATTGTTTCTCTTTCTGTCTTCAGTTGTCCATTCCAATTTGGGTTTTGGAATGTACACATCCTCTTGATCATCAGTTTAAGAGGTGCTGACCTTCATTATTTTGATAGGTCCAGCTGTTATCACTTCCAACATTTCATCATGTAAGGCACCGAGATGTGCTTTCATCCTGATTTTCCAGTCATCAAATTTGTTCAGGTTGAACAAAAGATTCTTTGCTAACTGACTGTCCATTTTAGAAAGTGTTAGAGAAATAGAGTGGTTTTGGATCTTTAGTTCAAAATAGTCAGAAACTGAATCTAAGAACACTCCGCTCTGATACCACTTGAAGGTCCCTGATAGAGGTAAAAGTCTAGAGGGGGGGGTGGATAGACTTTTAAAGTTTTTTTCAACTTTAAAAACTTTCCCTTCTAGATGAGTTGATCTATAATCTTTTGGGAGATTAATAGATGCACAACGGAAGTCTTTAACCTCTAGATACTCAGTGTGTGATAACTTTCTGGCTTGGGTGAAGTTTGGAAAATGGAGAGCAATTGACTTGGCAGTTGGCTAGAAGGCAGGGCACTGCTGAGGCAACTGCTGAGGAAATATTTAGTGTATGATGAAAGTGATGGTAGAGTATTGCTTAGAATGATGAGAGTTTTCTTATAATGTACTCAAGTGAATGTGACTAAGAGTTTTACTGAAGCAGTGGTCTCAGCAATTGTGTGGTCACAAGGGAACTGCTGAGGCACCTGCTGAGTTACAGGCTGATTTTCAGAGAATAGTTTGGACAGGCTTCTTGGCAGTGATGTTCTGAGAATTTAAGATGTTCAAAAGAAATACTCCCTCCGTAACTTTAAAATCTTCCCATTTCAAAAGTAGGTAGATTAAGAATAGTGAAAGATGATATGAATTATTGAGGGCATGATGGGAAAATAGTGGAATAATGTGGTGGAATGTAGGATAAATCCAAAAAAAGTAATTGTAATAGTGTATTATTTTAAGAATTATTGAGGGTATGATGGGAAGATTTAGAAATGGGAAGATTTTTTTGTTACGGCGAAAAAAGGAAAGTGGGAAGATTTTAAAGTTACGGAGGGAGTAAGTGTGTATGAGCAGTGGGCTTAGCAGTTGGGTGGAAACCAGGGAACTGCTGAGGCAACTGCTTTCCTTGAAAGATGATTTCCTGAGATTTAATAGAACAGACCTTTTAGTGGTGATATTGTAAGGCTCTTGTTGAAAGATTTGTCTCAAAGAAAGTGAGTAATTAAGCAGTAGGATAAGCAGTAGGGTCAATTAAGACTACTGCTTAGGATGCTGCTGGCAAACTACAATCTTTTTGTGAGAGGTGTTTGGTGTGTGCTTTGTTGACTGAAAGTAAATCAACACACAGTATATCCTGGTTCAGAGGTGGTGTAATCCTCCTACGTCCAGTCTCATCCTCTTTCAGATGGATTTCCACTAAAGTATTAAGCCCAATACACTTAGTGTCAATCTAGCCTTTACAACTCTTAGGCCTAGATTGAAGGTGTTTCACAATGAGTATAGCACCACTCAAAGTTACTCAATCCTTTAGATTTTTCTCAATTGATCCAGTGGGGATCAAATGGTACTCTATCTATCTAACCACACTTTAGGATCTGAACAACTGTTCTCCTAAGTGTTTACAACAATTTGTGAAATGTTACAAGAAAGTTCTAACCTCCAACTAGGAACTAAACTTCTAGGATTTAGCAATGAATACTTGTAACTTGGAAGTTTAGTGAAACATGAGTTCAAGCAGAGAGTGAAGTTAAGTTCGCACTTTCTCTTTTGCTAGATAGCTCGTATATGCTCACTGGATATTTTTCTCTACTTTGGATACTCAAATCTTGGTTTTGGAACTCATCTTTCTGCCTATATTTATAGGCCTCCAAAGTTGATTAATCTCAACCGTTGGTTGAGATGAATTAATCTCTGGCGTTGGAAATTTGGCAAGGACGAGTTGTACATTCGTCTTCTTGTGCTGGAGCTTTTAATGCGGCTGTCCTCAATAATCTTTAGCCGCTGGAGCATCTTTTCTAAAATAGTCCATGTGTGCGTCCAGCTATAGGTCCGTGTACTTGATTAGCTTTAAATGTCGGTCACTTTTTGTCTTCAATCATTTACATTTAATGTATATGAAACTTTGTGACTTTCTTTTTGTGACGGTTTAATTTTTGTGTGCAAATAAATTTATACTGGTAGGATTTAAATATCCTATTAAGGTAAAAAAAATTACCGTATTGCAATTTAAAATTTCCAGTATAATTTTATTAGTCTCAAAAATTGTACATTTATTTGTCACTTGATGAATCAATTTAAATGTTATGCTTGAATTGAATGAGACACAATGTACAGGTGCAAAGTATAGTGGCATCATCAAAATCTATCAAAATTGGGTACTAACAGTGATTGTGATACTTGAGATTTAATTTAAATGGATTAATAGTACTACTCATACCAACAAGGTGCATCTCCTTTTAAGGGAGCTCATCAACTAAGAACTCCAAAGTTAAGCGTGTTTGCACGGGAGTAGTCTTGGGATGGGTGACCCCCTGGGAAGTTTGTCAGGACTTTCACGAGTGAGGACAAAGTGCGCGGAAAAGACTAGTGGCGGTTTGTGAGGACAGTACTAGAGGTCCGGAGGGTACGTGGAGTAACTACCTCGGGCCCTCGTGGCGGGGTGTTACACAGCAGCTTCATGCTTAGATGAAGCGGGCCCCGTCCCCGCCCGCCCATGAGGCCGGCGCCGACGGGCTTTTCCTGGGTGACACTGCTCCCCTAGACGTCGAGCCCATCTAGGCAATGGCTGGTGCGCAGCCCAACCTTTGGGAAGAACGGCCTCCGAAGCAGCCTAGTGCCAAGGACTTGGAAACCTCCAATCCAAATCCTGTGAGCCCACTGCCCAGGTGATGAATGTCGGCCTCTCCCAGACCATATATTGCTTCTTAAGAACGTCAGCAGAGTTTGAGGAGGGTTGTCCGATGCGTCGCGGGCGAGATCCTCAGGGATGCTCTTCTGCAGGCACCGGCGAAGAACAAGCAACTGATCCGCAGGGTAGAGCAACTGAACCTTGGAACGAATTCCTTCAACAAGGGGTACATTCATGTTGTTGCGGCACTAATGCCGATCTAAGATCAGCCCCGACTTCTTCAATCTAGCCGATCATACAAGTGATTAGGAGTGGGTTCGGTTCTAACGTTTCAGTTTTATGTTCAAAAATTTGAAACCACGGTTTGTTCGGTTCAGTTTATTTCGGTTCGATTTCGGTTTTTTCGGTTTTTACCAATGTATTTTTGTTGATTAGAAAAATAGTAATTGGAAAACAAAAACAAAAAATAAAATGCACCAAACAATTATTAATAGTAATACAATACACAAAAAAATACATAAATAAAAAGAGAGAAGAAACAAATGCACTTCCAAGCAATGAATTAGAGAGTACGTGTATACCAATTTAAACATTTTTTAAATTAATTAAATGCATGGGTTTATTTGTGAATTATATACAGAGTATTCACAAGTTAAAATTTTATTAGCAAATAACTTAATGTACATTTTTTAGACAGATATATTTATGCTCTAAAGTTTCACATTTTCTGCTATGTTGTTTAAAGTATAGTTTATAACTTTATATTAATACATATTTGTTTGATATAAAAAATTATGTGATAACAAACATATATAACATATAATATATCAACAAAGTATCATTGTCATGCAACAATAAGCAAAATGTAAATTACGATTTAAAATATTAATATACTACATATTAGTATATTATAGTAATAGACTTAAGTGTGTGCAGTATGTACAAGTGTTTCACTTAATTAAGCAATAAATATTAAATATCAATATCTTGCAAATCATAATAAATCTAGTATCAAACATTAATTTTCTAGAATATAATTAAGAATTAAGAACTAAACAAAATATTATACTTAATGATTAATAAATAAAATAACAACTTTTAAAAAGTTCGATTTATTCGGTTCGGTTCGGTTTTGAGATGTGAAAACCAAAACCGAAACCAAACAACTACGGTTCGGTTTCGGTTTCGGTTTTCTTGCGGTTCAGCTGTTTTGATTGCGGTTCGGGTTTTTTCGATTCGGTTTTCGGTTTCTCCGACCCACCCCTACAAGTGATGTGTCTTTGCTCGCGCCTGCGGGTAAGTGGGAGCGGGACCAACGGCGAGAAGATGCAGTAGCCAGGGGCGAGGAGCCCCCCCCCCCCTCCTCAGACGATGAGGATGATGATTCTGGTGAGGAGGCCGAAGAGGACGGCGCTGCCGAGCAACATTAGTGCAATCAGGATCTCCCCTTTTTTTATTTTCTAAACTTGTTCATTCCGTCTGGGAGCGCCGAAGAATGAAGTTTTTTGTTGTGTCATGAAGTATTGTCTTTCATATTCCCTTAAGTCTTGATCCTTGCTCGGTTTGTTTACTTCCTGCTGTGGCCCTTATGATGTAGTACTTAACATATATGGCTTCAACAGTATCATCAATACTACTACTACTGCATCCCGCTCTTCGTCTCCTTCCCCTTTGCATTATCGTCCCCGTGCGGCTTTGGGGGCCTCAATTTGAGCAAGACAAGCCCATAGAAACGATACCAGACGGTTTAGCCCGACCGTGCGACATTCTTTCCGTTAGTAATCTGGGCATGTGCATATCACCGAGTGCTTTCTCTATTTTGATTAAGATTTACTATAATAAAATACAGATCCATCTCGAGCTCAGGGCTTGTTGCAAGACATGTAGGGCGGCTCATCCAGCAATCTGAGCATGACTCTTTCTGTGAATATCATTAAGTGCCTCGCCTCCTCTACTTGATTAGGACTTGCTGTGATATAAAAAAAAAGATCCATCCCGAGCTTAGGGCCAGCTCCAAGATACTCATGGTGGTGCATACCTAATTGGGTGCTCCTGGCAGTCATGACGTGCCGCGCGGTTATGCCCGAAAAGCGCGGTAATCAAGGGGTGGATTCAACCATTGTGGCCACTTGCAGCTACCCCGCCACAAATTATTAAACAATATACTTTGGAAAAGGAAAAATTAATTAGTTTTTACAAATTTTAATGGGTGTGTGACTATTTGTAGTGATATATGGGAAGATATATATATCAGCACTTTTATTTTTTGGGTGTGACTGAACACTGGATTTATGATGATTGGTATATGCATAAACAAGTTATCACTTTTTGAGATTTCAATGAAAGACACATTGTTGATAATATTTATATTATCATGGGACGTATTTTATTTGAATATAATTTCGTTTTGAAGGTGTTTGGTATAGGTTTTGATAATGCTACTAATAATACTGTTGTTGTACCTAGATTGCGTGAATTATGTGGTCTTACTTTGAAAGGTAGATTTTTTCATCAACGTTGTGCATCCCATATTATTAATTTGTGTCAAAAAGCAGACTTAGCCGCATTAGGAAATGTGATGCAGAAAGTTAAGGGGTCTATTGATTAGAATGATTTGGCATAGCACTCAACTTAAATGCAATGGCATGTTTATTTGAAATCTGAACATGTTAAGTATTGCGCTTTTCTTGAAGATATGTCTATTCGTTAGAATAGTACTTGTAATTTAGTTGTTGTGCTTCTTAGATTTAATGACTTTTTTTTTTGGAAAGAAAAGTTTTATTGATAAAAAGTAAGCATTACAAAGCGAAGGGAAATAAAAAGAAAGAAGATAAAAAACAAAACATAAAACCCTAAAACTAGACCCAAGGAAAATCTCTAGACTGAGACCTAGTCGTCATGCTGTGACGCCTTTTATTCTTCTGAGATTTCCTATAAATTTTGATTTGCGTGTTCAGGTTTTCTGTAGGAAGGCAATTTTCTGAGGTAACAAACTTGGATTTGCTACAAATCGCTCTGTTGAATTTTGATTTCGTTATTTCTACCGGAGTTGAGATAGGGGGACGACGATCGCTATCAGTGGCATGTCCTAGAAAGTCGTCCATGTAAAAAGAGTCGTCTGATTGATAGAAGTTATCTGATGCATCAGAGTATGCCTGAGGAATCCTGTGTTGTTCCACCTGATCAGTTAAGGACCATTCTTTCTCTGAGTAGGCTCTCTGAATTTGGGAATCAAAAATAAGCTTGGATATTGATGTTGGCTCCTCTGTTACGAACGTGGTTTTTTGTAGCTGGTGCATAGGTTCCTCCTGTACTAAATTAGAAATTCCCACGGAATTAGAGAAGATTGCCAAAAATTTGAGCAGACTTGTTTTTTGTTGGCCTATTGGAATCAATATGAAATTTCCTTTTCCTTTGGCAATTTTTATGAACCCGCCAGCTTTATTAAAATTTGAAGAGACGGAGATAGGCCCAAATCTCCTTAGTTGACGATAGAAAAAGTCAGTTCCGGTGAGCTCATAAATATAGCTGATGATTTGGGTAGCCAATTCAAGATTGAAGCTGATCCTATGCATTTGAGACTTCTTGATCTCAAAAATTGAGATTTCATTGTTTCTGATTCCAAACTTAAAGATTTTGGATTCCAATTTGATAGTGTCAAAGCCTTCTTCTCCAAAGAAGTAGAACTTTTCAGAGCCCTGAGAAACGGTCGCCGAATCTGACAATATAATATCTTTACATGAGTTAATATCATTAATAATCAAAGTGATATTATTATCAATTGGAGTGGCTCTTGCGGCTGAGATGAAGGGTGCAGCGTGGGCCTGGGGGGTTTTATTTTTGTCACCCCGAAGTAGATCAGCCCATGTGGGATTGGGGTTGCCAGGTGGGCTTCCCAGGTCAGGTAGGTTTTCTGCATCTCTCTCAGCGGTGGATGCCTTGTCAGCCCATGTGAGCAATTTGGAAGCATTAGTCTGGGTCTGACTTACAGGTTGACGTCCAACACTGGCTTCCTTCGTAAATGTCCCTACCGAAGGAGTCAAATCAGCTTCTCCGCTACTGGCCAATATTTCCGGCACAGGTGAGAAAATCGGCAAGGCAGAACCAGACTTCTCTGTGTCCTTGATTGCCTTGGTTTTCTTTGCTTTTTCAAGCGCCACATCAGGGTGAAACTGAATCCGATTCTCAGGCCTGCGGCAGATCCCGGAACGAGAGTTTGTGGGAACGTCTCTGTGGCTGTATGGATTCTGGAATCGATTGTAGGGGTGCGTATGTTCTTTATAAAGCTCTTGTGTGTGATAAAAGTCAGAGTCATCTTCAGATTCAAGTATATTGAAGGGATTAGGATTATCAACTAACCGAGTTTTATCTGTGAAGTGGTGGGAGGACGGGATTCGTTGCGTGAGATAGTGACCGGAGCGTCGTCTTCTGTGGCTTACAGTGCTCCAATAGCCATCTGTTTCTTCTGTGTAGGAGGTGTGGAGTGGCTGAAAAGGGATGGCATGAGACGATTGAGGTCTGGGGTCGTGTCGCGCTCGGGAGGTCGGATTTCTAACCGGTGTTTCCCTCCGGTTGACTATTTCCCTGTTTTTATGACACAAACTTGTAACTATATTACAGAGCCGATTGAGATCAACACCATGGAGAGAATTTGCAACATTTTAGTTTATTTTCATAACGCTACTCATTTTTTTTCCTCGTGTTTATACAACATAATGCAACTCATAACGCTAACATATTTTTTGTGGAAGCTGTTAATCTCGTTGATGCTTTCAAAGAATTTTTCGAAGCCACTTATGTTCATTATTTTTGTGATTTAATGAAAGAAACATATTTAAAATATTATGCTTACATTTCGCCTATATATGCTATTGCTTTATGTCTTGATCCTTGTTTCAAATTTGCTACTTATCAAACATTTTTAGAGGACTATTATACTGCTATCTAGGGTGACTTCCCTATATACGACGACACCCCTATAGATCCTCAAACTCAATTCAACAAGGTTAGTAATCTATTTCATAATTTATTTAATGAGTTTCATGCAGAATATGCTAACGTGCCTCCTCCCCGAAACCAACTACTTCTTCATCTAAAGGAAAACAATCTTTAAATCTACAATATCTAATCTTTTGAGAGAGAGAAAAGTAAATGTACTCATGTCGTTGCACAAAACTCGATTTAAGGGCTTTCTTTATATTTAATGTTTCATGTTGAGCATGATGAAAGGGAAGAGTTTAACATTGTCCAATGGTGGAAGAGCCACGAAGGGATGTTCCCCATTTTTTCCAAAATTGCAAAACAAATGCTGTCAATATAGGTTTCAACGGTTGTTGTGGAACAAGAGTTTAGCGAAGCCGGCAACGTACTTATTGATTATAGAACGAGGTTGAGTGTGCAATCTCTTAAGATGCTCGTTTTCTTGCACGATTGGTTGAAGGCCCACCATAGAACACAAGAAGTTAACATAACACCGGACTGTCACTTCATGGAGGAAACGACAACCGATGCCGAAAGCAGTTCCAATGATTTGTTCATGTATTTAAAGTTTAAACTATTATCAATTGTAATTTATAAATTTGTAATACTCTAAGTCAATTTAGTGTTTGAAATAAATCTACATTTCATTTTTTAATGTGTAGCATTTGTTATTCATTTAAAAAAAACAGAGCCTGAATTGGCCAGAGACCGGATCCCGAACTGGCCGGGTACCTGGGATCGGACCAGGACTAAAATCATTAATAAAATCCATCATATGATATCATTGTAAATTTGTAATACCAAATAAAGAAATACTACGTCAATGGTAAGAATGAAATGTAAAACATAAAAAGACCTGCATATGTAATCATAAAACTGCGAAGGAAAACCAAAATTGTTATTGTTTGAAATTCTGAAACTCCTCAATTGTTATTTCTTTTTCTGCATCTATGTTTCACTTGCATAGTTGCATGACCTAAGAAAAGAACATGCAAATGGTTGGAAAAATAAAAATTGTGATACATAGACAGAAAAAGACCATAACAAATATCAAGCAATATAAAATATGGGATAAGGCTCAAATTGGACACTATGGTTTCATCAGAATCTCATATTGAACACTAAGGTTTCAAATGGACCAAATTAGACACTATGGTTTCATATATATATCTCATATTGGACACTAAAGTTTCATAATTCATAGTTTTTGGACCCTCACTTATATTGGATAAAGATCAAATTGGAAACTCACTTATATTGAATTCTGAACAGGGGTGGAGCCGGGCCGGTGGTTCCGGAATGGGGGGCCCGCCGGCCCGGGACCGGCCCGGATAATCCCCGGGTCCGGGCCGGGCCGGGCCTCGGGTAATTGCTATTTTTTTCCCTTTTCCTAGTTAACCCCCAACCCCTCCTCACCCCCAAACCACCCCAAATGGCCCAAAATACCCAGCGTAACCCGAAAAGTTAAAAAAATTGAAAAAAAAAAATAAAATAGGCCCGGTACCCCGGCCCGAACCGGCCGGGCCGGTTCGCCAAAACCACAACCCGAGCCCGGACCCGCCCTCCCCCCCGGGCCTAGGCCCGAACCGGACCCGGACCCAAGAACCGGGCCGGTCCCGGTCCCGCACAGTAGCGGGCCGGGTGGCCCGACCCGAATCCAACCCTAATTATGAAACTTTAGTGTCCAATATGAGATACTTATGAAACCATAGTGTCTAATTTGGTCCATTTGAAACCTTAGTGTCCAATATGAGATTCTGATGAAACCATAGTGTCCAATTTGAGTCTTATCCCTATAAAATATTACTCCTTCCGTCCTGAAAACAACTTCCCGGTTGGACTTTCACACACTTTTAGGAAATAAATTTGACTTTACTTTAGAATGCACTGTTTTGCACTGTTTAAACACTGTTTGACACTGTTTAAACGCTGTTTGGCACTGTTTAAACACTGTTTGGCACTGTTTATCACTTTTTGATGTAGATAATTTGCCAAATAAGGAAAGTATTGAAGTGTGAAGTTAATTTTGGGATAGGGTGATTGACGAAACAGGGTAGCATCTTTGCAGACCATTCCAAATGGTGTAGATTCTGGTCTGCAGACCATTCCAAAGACTGAACATATTTGGTGAATATGTTGAATAGATTTCTCTGGTTTTCTATTACTCCCTCCGTCCCATTTTACCTGTCCTACTTTCCTTTTTGGATTATCCCAAAATAAGTGTCTTCTTTCCTTTTTTGGAAAGAAATATGTGGTCTACACCATTTCACTTTATTATACTCAAACCTCAACCACAACTTTTACTTTTTCAACCACTTCATTAATAATCGTGCCAAGTCAAACTAAGACACATAAAATGGGACAGAGTAGTACAAAAGATCGAAATCAGAGAACATATTTGGTGAATATGTTGAATCGATTTAAATTTAAAAAAAAAGAAGTCAGTGAACGTATTCTGACCAATAGGAGCACGGACATATTCACCAAATATGTTGAGAAATATATTAATTTATTACAACAGATTCGTAAATCTGCTCAAGTAGATCGAAGCAATCCAAAACCTTCAGCTGACGATCCGAGATGGCGATCCGCACCCAATATTTTTGACCAATAGGAAGACTGACATATTTGGCAAATATGTTGGGAATATCTTAATTTAATGCGGTCCAAGCCCTTCAGCTGACGATCCAAGATGACGATCCGCGCCAACTCCTCTTGACCAATAGAAAGATGGACATATTCACCAAATATGTCCAACTACATATTCTTTTCTTTTTGCAAATAGTGAACATATTTGCCAAATATGTTCCACCACTTCAATCAATAATTCGGTCAAACCTACACCTTTTGGAAACACTTGCAAAAAAGATACTCTGTTCTGTCATTTACTCTTTGGGACATCCATTTAAGGAAAGTGGGAAGTTGTTTTCGGGACGGAGGGAGTAATAGAGAAAGAGGTTAAAGTATTGTCATATTGCAAAATCTAAAAAATTAAATAAGATGTTGAAATGTCTCTGACATGATTTGCATATCATGCTCATGTCGCTGGTAAACATCCATCGACTAACTTTCTCAGTCAAACCCTATGAGTCTGTAGCACCACGATTTAAATAAATAAATCATTTAGTATATTTTTTTTTGAAAGAAATCATTTAGTATATTAAGTAACCCCATGTGTATCATATTTCTAAGGTAGTTACACTTTCTATTTATTGTATATCTCTAAATTATGTATTCTTAATCTTCAATATGTATAGAGTCCGAATTAGAAAATAAAACTCCAACGATTAAATCAATGGTTAGTCTTAAAAAGATTTATAATAAAAATCTAAAGTTTGAGCATAATTCTTGATTACAAACTTCTAATTAAAGGACATGCACATTACACAAAGATAATTACTCTCTCTAAAAAATAGATAATAACGCCTCTAGATTTGTTATGATTTTCACATCTCCTTTTTGGTCCGTTCCAATAGATAGCCCCACCGTGCGATGCACGAGAGTGAAGTGCCTTCAGTCCTACACAAAAGTATGTATACAAGTATATAGAAACTACAGAAAAATCAATAGTGGCCAATTTATTAAGAAATAAGTCGGTTAACAATTCTTGAAGATAACAGCGCTTTTAACGGCACAGTTATCTTCAAGAATTCATTTGAATGTCTTCCCCATTGAATTTTTATCTGAAATTTGGTATGAGTAAACTAGACTTAATGAATAAGATGCTCAAAAAATTTCATCAAAAAATTCCACCGGGAGCCACCTCAAATGGCACGTCCGGACAAAATCTTCTATATAAAGGCTTATTTGATGCCTTTTTTGCAACTTTGAGGACCAAACTGACCCTTATCCCCTATCTAATATCTATCCATCGCCTTTTTAGTCCTAAAATTTTCAGGATTTTGTCCATATCAAGTTGGGTGGGAGGATTATCCAACGCGTGAAGGTGAAATTGCAATGGATGATCTGAAAACCATGTGTGAGGTAGGAGATACATGTTAGAAAATAAGGACCAGCAGGCTAAACAACACAATCCAGAACAAAAAACTATGAAAACATAAAAGAATTAGAAAGATCCAATCTATCCACAAGGGCCACAAGCCCACAACTATGCCAAACAAAGGTTGTTCAAGACACCATTTTACCATAAACTCTCATCACTTGCAGTGATAAAAACCTATCAGAGTTAAACATATCACACTAGCCGTAACTCATATTTGATTCACACCCGTAGCACATTAAGATCAGTGACCCTGTCGGTCGAATGCAAGACCTATTGAGTAACCAACCATTGTGCTTGCCTGCTATATGGGTTTTCATACTTCCAGTATACAGATACATATTCTACTGACTCATATGTCCAATAGGAATGACATAAAATCAGGAAGTGAATGAAGACAAGATCATTAAACCATGAACAATTCTATGATAGTGATACACCGGAAATGCTGTTTCATCACTGGGTTCAACAGAGTGCCTTTCTGTTCTAACTTCAGACTGAGTTCATCAATGGATCAACCAAACAAGGCGGAAGGCCATCTTGCTTAGTTGGATTCTTAAGGTGATCTGAATATTCCTGAGGTGAGCAGAGCGCTTCTGAGTTCTGATGAATGCAAGGTAGTGAAGTTAACAAAGGGATTATTAGTCCTCTTTCTAATTACAAAATGAGCGTTCATGTTGTTCCTATTTTGGAAAATGCCTAAAGCTACCATAATTACTTTATGTCTATCACCTGTGTGTTCTAACTTCAGACTGAGTTCATCACTGGATCAACCAAACAAGGCCGAAGGCCATCTTGCTTAGTTCAGTTAGTTGGATTCTTAAGGTGATCTGAATATTCCTGAGGTAATCAGAGCGCTTCTGAATTCTGATGAATGCAAGGTGGTGAAGTTAACAAGGGGGATTATTAGTCCTCTTTCTAATTACAAAATCAGCGTTCCTGTTGTTCCTATACTAGAAAATGCCTAAAGCTACCATAATTACTTTATGTCTATCACCTTCGTACTCTTAACTGTTATGTGTATCTCAATGGTAAACCAACTCATGTAACCTGTTACATTCTGTGGTAACAAATTGCAGCCTGGTCACATTTGTCTGAGTTGAAGAAGAGGTATGCACATGTAATTGTTCCGTTTTCTTTTTACAAGCACCTTTGGCATGAATAATCCTGCCGACCCTGAAGTAAACAATGGGGTAAACCTCAAGTGGTCTTTCAGGAAGAGTTGAACTCGGGTGAAGATGCACAGAGAACATATTGTTCCAGAGTTCAAGCCAATCAATAAAAACAGGAAGAATACACATAACAGTTTCTCCCTGTTAATTTTCTCCTCTGCACAAACCTCAACCACACAGTTTTTACTTTATTAATCCTCGTACTGGTCAAACTTGGTCAAGTTTTAGAGGACGGAGGAAGTATATTAAAATCATTATGGACAAAAGTATACAAGTGGTCGTGATTTAGATCTTCCGCAAATGCTCCTAGGACCAATGCTTTCACCATGAAATGTGTAAAAAGATACATTTTCATGTGGTTGGTCTCTTTCAACTGGAATTGCATAGTTACCACGAAATATATAACATATGTAGTATTTCATAACTAAGAGGACCATCAGGTCACATTCAGGGGGTGTTTGGAACTGATTCTGCTTCTGCTTCTTTTTTAAAGCAGAAGTAGAATCAGAATCAGTTTTCAGAAGTTGGTCCCCCCAACATCTAAAAAAACTGATTCAAGGAGTAAATTAAAGTACCAGAATCACTTCTGCACTTTCACTCAAACACTCTAAGTGATTCAAGGAGCATAAGCGGTTTTCAAATCAGATCCAAACACCCCCTCAGTTAAAAAGCCTCAAAAAGTTGTTCAAATTGTTATGGTTCCATTTAAACACGCTTTCCAGAGGTTGCACTTTAATGCCTAATGGTTTTGTACATACAACACTGCACATATAAAGAAAAAGCACAATTGTTAAATAGAATTGAGAAAACATTGTGGTAGTTCAATACCTTGTCTTTCAAATCAATGATTGGGATCATATTCTAGAAATCTACTCTTGAAAGATTCAACCATTCTAATCTCTTCCTCTTTGCAAATTGTACAATTCCTCCAGTCAGCCCTATCAGCCATATTCAATAAGCCAGCCAACACCTACACATTCAGAAGAGTTTTAAAATCGAACTAATTCAGATTACACGAGATCTAGCACACTAACTCGCTTTCTAGGTATTGTTAATGGAACACAATTCTCTACGGTAATATGCGTTTCTAACACAAACTATGACCTTTTTCATATTAAATGGTTAGGTTTTTAACAGCGTCCTTAGGGTGGTATTCTTTATTTTTTCTAATCTCCTAATTAGTATTTTAATCAAGTATATCAAACAAACAATATTAAATAGTTTGCATATACCAGACCAAAAAGATAGCCAAATGTTATATTTCAGACAAGAAAATTAGGCTTCATTTACTAACAGAGTTTTCTGAATTTCTGAAAAACTGAAAATAAAAAATAATGTTTACTAATGCTGTTTTCCAAATTTAGAAAAGAGAACCAAAATCAATTTCATTTTACAAGCTTTCAAATTTAGAAAACATAAAATGGTTCTCATATACATCGGCTTTTCCAAAAATTAGATAACATTTTTTTGTGTTCTCAAAATAGAAATCAACTTTCCAAAGAATGTAGCCTAAAACTATAATGACGATACATATGTTGAACATGATCAAACTTGAACATGCAATGTGGAAAATCATGCATGCAGCCAGCTTCACGTAGAATTAGTCATTGGTTACTTACCTATTTTTTAGTTGTTTAAGTCATTATTCTGTTAGCATATATTACTCATTTGTTTGTTATTAATGCCACGTTATTAAAGTGATTGTTAGTGGGTAACGTGAGCCTCGTTTTCAGTTATTAAGAAGGCTATATAGCCATGTTCATGCATTGTAATCATTAGATTATTGAGAGTGCCATTGCTTTGAGTTCTCCTTAAATTGCTATCTCTTCGTTTGTTCTTAGCCCTTTCAATTGGTATCAGAGCCTAAGGGGGGCGATCTGAGAGCGAGAAAGTGTGTGTTCGTAGGTTGATAGATCAGTTTAACCTAGTCTAAACACCACACCATATCCAACAACAATGGCTGCCACCAATGGAACCTGAGCTGGGAATTGCATATCTCAGTTGCCCATGTTTAAAGGTATCAATTACCTGTTTTGGAGTTTGAAAATGAAAACCCTTTTCAAGTTTCAAGAATTGTGGAGCATTGTTGATGATGGATTTGAAGATGCTCAGCCAGAAGAACCGGATCAAGCGTTGAGGGATAAGAGAAAGAAGGATGTTAAAGCTCTTTATTTTATCCAGCAAGCCTTGGATGATGATGTATTTCCAAGGATTGCTGCATCCTCTACATCAAAGGAGGCCTGGGATATTCTCAACAATACTCAATCCAGGGAAGCCACTGAATCCATTTCTTGGGATAATCACTGGTAATACAACGTAAAAATAACCCAACCATGCGGTTGACAACCTTTGTCCGTCCATCATTTTGTGGGTGGTATGCAGAGGAGTAAAGTAATTTCGTGCCAGATAGGCGAAAAAGCTCACGCCAAAAAGTGCTCTTAAAAAATTTATCGCGATCAGAAATGATGGATTCCAGTAGTCCATGAAGACGAAATGTTTCCGAAAAGAATACGCTGGCCACTGAGAGTGCCGTATAGGAGTGAGCTAATGGAATAAAATGAGCGGCAATAGAGAGTCTGTCCACCACAACCAAAATGACAAATTTTCCTATAACTTTTGGTAAGCCTTCAACAAAATCCATTGAAATATCTACCCAAATATGATGTGGAATCGGAAGCGGTTGTAATAAGCCGGCAGGTTGCAATGTTAACCACTTGTGCTTCTGACATATCTGACAATCCTGAACAAATTTGGTCACCGTAGCTTTCATACCAGTCCAAATAAACTCTCGTCGTAGCCGTTGAAGAGTGTTTTCAACTCCTTCATGAGCCATGTTATGCAATACCGAGAGCAAAGTCGGAATGACTTCAAATGTGTTTAACAGATAGAGTTTGAAGCGAAAATAGACTAAGCTATCTCGTAGTTCCCACTCATGGATGCGGTTTTCGTCCTGGATTTGTTGACGTATAGTTGCCAATGTTGGGGAGGTTGATTGTTCGGACCGGATTTCACTTAGAAGGGCATTAGAAGGAAAGTGAGTGCTATCAGCTCAATAGAATCTTCATGTTGCCTAGATAAAGAATCTGCCCACAGTATTAAAACGGCCCAGTTTGTAGTCAACACGGAAATTAAACCCCATTAATTTACCAACCAATGTTGTTGCGGGGATGTAGTTAGTCGTTGGTCCAACAAATGCTTCAGACTGGAATGATCAGTCTGAATCAGGAATTCTGATCCCCATAAATAGGGTCTCCAATGCGTTACAGATTTGGCTAACCCTATCAGTTTGTGTTCATAGGCAGCAAGTTTAACGCGGCGATCAGCAATTTTGCGACTGAAATATGCAATAGGATGTCCTTGTTGTAAAACTGCCCCGAAACCAGACCCGGATGCATCACATTCGAAGATAAATTCTTTACCAAAATTAGGTAACTGGAGCAAGCGGGCCAACAATCTGACCATAATGTTTATTAAATTAACTGAGAACCGTTTATATAGACATTGAGGGTTTTCTAAAATTAAAAGGAAGCTAAATTGATATTCTAATAGAACTATAAAAGAGGAAGACTATTCTAATTAGGATTAACCAATATTAATTATTAATACTAATACTACAAGAACTTTTCTCCTTGCTTGGACATTTTCTTTAGCCACTTTGTTTATTAACGTCATCTGCTCCCCTCTGTCCTCTTCTTTTATATGTCTGAACTGGTCGGTAACATCACTCCCCCTCCTTGAGAAAGAGCCTGTCCGACCATAAAACTGGTCGGTAACACATTGTCAGTCACTCTCGCTTCCGTGTGTTAACTCAGCATTACATATAAGATATTGGATACTATTTGTTGGTAAAAATATACTCCCTCCGTATTTTAAAGTTTGCTACACTTTTCCTTTTTGGTAAGTTTTTTCCTTTAAAAATACTCAATTACTCTTACTTTTTATCTTCTCTTTCATACTTTTCCACCTTCTCTCCTACTTTTTCCACACTATTCATTACCCCTACTATTTACCGTTAAATCATGTGCCCAAACCTATTGTAGAGAACATTGAAATACGGAGGGAGTATTCTGTAAATAAGAAAACATGAAATAGAAAATGAAAGTAAAAAACTAGAACTTAAATAGAAAATAGGTAAACAGAAGTAAGGGGGTGTTTGGATCTGATTCTTATAACTACTTCTGCTCCTTCAGGGAGAAGAAACAGAAGCTGGAGTGTTTGGATGAAAATGCAAAAGTGATTCCGGTGCTCTAATTTACTCCCGGAATCAGTTTTTGTAGAAGCTGGGGGTGACCAACTTCTAAAAACTGATTCTGATTCTGCTTCTTCTTAAAAAAAACAGAAGCAGAATCAGTTCCAAACACCCCTTAAAAAAGTGAAACCAGAAATTTGGAAAGCAGCAATAGAACACCGGTAAATAGAAACAGAAAACTGAAAAACAGAAATAGAAAAATACAAAACAGTTTGCGCTAGAAAACCGGCTTAAAGATCAGAAACATAGTACAAGACGAACAAAACATTTAGGAAGCAGAAAACCAAAGTGCAAAATCAGACCGAATTTTAAAAATTCTGATCACATCACATTTCTCATGTTTTCATGGTAAAGAGAGCATGTCCTGAATCAAGTACTAGGATCAAAGTATTGATACATGGAATTCCGTTATTATGTCTGGGCATTAGTAGCATGCTAAAACAAATGGAGGATGTAGATCTGAGGTTTGAAATGGCATATTGCGTGTTTGAGGCGGTTTCTTGGCGTGGAATATATTTTAGAATATTTTAGGAATATACTCTAGGATATTATTAATGTATAGAATCTTATAGAATATTATGCTATTATTTTGCAAAACAAATTGGGACGGAGGGAGTAAGACTTATTATGGATATTAAAAGATTAGAAGATGTGTCTCAGTTGTGAATATGAAAACCTGACATCAGAGGGGATCAGGGGATAGTGAAAAATAAATAAAAAAGGGAAATTTATTATTAACCCCTTCTGGTTTGATCATAATTACTTGTAGAACCTTGTAATTTTAGATTCCAATTATATTATATACCCCTTGAATTTTGATTCTATTTATTGTTTCCCCTTCCATCAAAACCCTACTAAGAAAATAAATGACTCAATAACAAACGGCGTTAAATAGACACTGTTTTGACCAATATACCCTTAATCACTGTTCTAAAAATCGCCCTAGGCACTAGGCGGTGACTGGGCGCCCCGATTTTTGCCTAGGCGCTCCGACTAATTGGTTTGGCGCCTAGGTGAATTAGTCGGTCATCTAGGGAGCCTAGTTTCCCGCCCAGAGAGCCTAATCGCCACCTAGGGTGCCTAGATTCACTGAACAATTTTTTATTCAGCATTTTGTAAATTACAATAAAAACTACATATGTTTGTATATATACTTGATTATTATTATTTAATAATCCCTCCGCCCCCCAATTAAGTTCTCATTTCCTTTTTGGGCAGTCCCTGAATTAAGTTCCCCTTTCCTTATTTGACAAATTAACTACATCAAAATAGTGACAAACAGTGCCAAACAGTGTCAAAACAGTAAAGTTTACCCCCCAGTAAAAATTTTTCCTTGCATCATATATTATTGCGTGTTACAATTCTATCATTCATGCATGTTAATGTGTGTGTATATATTTTTCATACACACAAACACGATACTACAGTTTTACTATGTACTACCTCCGTCCCACTAAGATTGGGACAAAAGAAGGTGGCACGATTATTAAGAAAAGTGGGTTTGTGTGGTTGATATTAAATTGATAAAGTAAGAATAAAGTAAGAATGATTTAGAGTCACACAAACTTTGACAAATTTGGTATGGGACAATCTTAGCGGGATTTCCCGAAAAGGTAAAATGGGACAATCTTAGCGGGACGGAGGGAGTATTACTTATATTTATGCAAAAATATTCATAAAAATACAATTTATGCGTCTCCGACTAGTCCCCACCTAGGCGCCCCGCCTAGGCACTAGGCGCTAGGTTGGTGTCCGACTGGCGCGTAGCGCCTTTTAGAACATTGCCCTTAATTAGGGATTACTTGTTCAATACACTCATCTACGTACTTTTTCTAATACTACATACTTCGTATATATTTGTCGCTTCAACTCTTCGCAACTCACTTGGTTTAAGAGTAGGTTGTAAGCCCCACAACAGAACAATGGTTTGAAAATCAACTTCCCTGAATTGAAAATTAGCTTTCCAGTCTCAAATCAATGATGTCTCCACTAGCCCAACTAAGATAAATAATATTGATGTAGTTTTGAAGTTTATTTTCGTCAGCTAGACTAAGTGGGGTTGAATGCATGCCAAAATCCACTGCCAGACGATTGCACGCCTCAACAAATATGCATCTTGTCAACTAAGATTCTTCAATTTTCTTTTAATGTATGAATAAGTCTGGGAAGTTGGAGCATAAAAAAGCAAAAAGGAGAAAAGCATAGAAACTAAGCATGCAGCAGTGATGGATGGGAAACGAAACCCTCAATTAATTGTTCGAATACTATTTGGAATAAACCTGGGAAGCTTTTGTTTTATACTCCGTAGTTTATTTTAATAGAGGTCATTTTGGGAAATTCCTCTAACAATTAACCATCAAATTAACTTAAAGTTAACGGAAGGGGGAGATTCCATCTATAATAAAAGCTCAGGGGTTTAATAATCCAGTTCTAAAAATATAAGGTTGATTTTATAATTATGACTAAACCTTAAGGGGCTAATCATTATTTTCCCAATAAAAAATCGTCTAGGAAAAGAAATATGGGCCAGAGTTCCAGATGAAGAGCATACCCTTATGGGAAATAATTCAGGAGGTGAACTACTGCTGCAAAAGACAGACCTATAAACTAACAAGGACACTTCATAAGTTCTGCTACACTTTTATACTAACTAGGACGTTCGCGCCTTTGAAGTTCCTTCGCAACTTTTGGAGTACCGCTGTCCGAAGCTTTATTCCGTCGTTCGCTAAAGAGAACCCGACCTGAACCTGTGATTTCTCTCTCGCACGCAAATCGACGCGGCACGCCACTCCGGTACTCTCCAGCTCGTCGATCCCATGATGAAGCCATAGTTTCCGATCATTAGTACGATACAGATCACCCAAACACACCTTACTTGTAAGATCCGACGAGTTGACAGCGATCTTAACAACCTTGCTTTTTATCACAAGTGTTGTCAAAACAAGAATTACAAAATTAAGGCTGTACCAAACAAACCGCATTTGTAGTTGGATCTTAGTTAGCATCTTACCTCACGCCCAAACTGAGCAGGGAATTTTTCATTCTCCTCAACAACATGTGATAAAATTATATCTCCAGGAACTTCCACATAAAAAAGGCTGGAAGATTTATCAAACTCTGTCCGCAATAGTTTCCGCCCTGCGATAGCAACCAGAAATACAGGCGAAGTGGTCAATTATATTATACTTGCAACATAATTCATGACATAGACATCTCCAATGAACGCCAAAATTAAATAAAAGTGGTATCAAATTATCAATGTATGGCGTGAGGCATAAAAATAGCCACTGTCATTTTTCCACATTGGTTTTTGCTTATAATGTTAAAACTACATTTAAACAGTTAATTTGACAGTATAAATTTTATTTCACCGACCCATTGTAGTTGGAAGCAAAGAGCTGATGATAATAAATCTCTAAGAGACTGCATACAAGTAAAAATAGAATAATTTTAGAGACAATAAGACTTTCTGAAATGAGATACAAAGTTCCATGAGATAAGTGAAATGAGTAGATTAATCTTGAGAAATACAGTGATGGGACACATAACAGAATATGCTTACCTTTGAATCCTTTGGTGATTGTAAAATCAATCCCCAATCTTTTAGCAGCCAAATAGAAAATGTTTTGCACCGCTCCCACCCTGGCTGATGGGACAGGAATTACCTGCAGGCCGAGACAGGATGTGTAATTAAACCAGGCAGGAAAACAAGCTTTAATATGACAGTAAGAAGCAATGCTTATTGCATTCAACTCAGGGCTGCATTTTTTGAAGATTTCAAGAGATAATGAGGTGTGAATCCTATAATCTCTTATCAGATCCTTCAGATGTAACAGTGAACGGATGAATACATGGTAACAGTGACATCCTATTTGTGTAGGATTCTCAACTCACATACTATATATATATTACTCCCTCCGTCCCATTTAAAGGTTAAGGTTCCCACTTTCTTTTTTTGGACGTCTCACTTAAAGGTTCTCACTTTCTATTTTAGGAAACAATTAACACTCTTAAATAACAATTTAATCATCAAATATTAAAAATAACACATTTATAACATTACAGTTATCATCAATAACTCATTACATTATATACTCATCAAAATTATTTCTCAAAATATATTCGAATTAGCATATTTAATTATTGTCTAAATAATTGTGCCATTTTGCCATGGAAACCTTTAAAGTTTAAACGGGATGGAGGTAGTAAGATATTAAAGCAATTAGACTCATGTAAAAGAAACACAATATTCACCTTCAAATACACAAACAAATGAGCATATGGTGCCAGCACCATTACCACTTGGTATCTAAGGTCGAGACTCAAGATCACATTTAAAATATGACACAATTATAAATTGATAACTTGATTAAAAGTGACACCTTGAATATGTACAATAATGTTGAGAATATCTGAACACTCTTCCCTTTCCATGGTATATTCATCATTATCATCTCTATATATTCTCACGCCTAGAATTGAGCATACTTTTACATTTATTCCTAGACATTTATTCATGTCTATATATTATCAAATGATGTATTGATAATAACAGATCCTCTTTTCAACATAGTATCAGAGCCTCCTCCTTGAGCATTTTGTCTTCCGTGCACACACTGTTCCTACATTAGCCTAATATGTACAGCTTTGCTCTTTTCAGCTGTGCATACGCTCATTATCTCCTGTGATGATCCTTGAAAAAAGTTTACATTTTTGCCAATAACCAAGACACAAGGTGAAACATGAGTGTACTAATACTCAAAAATCTTTCTGACAACCCAAAGGTATGTCTCCAACTTATCAGGTTTCAGTTACAATTATTTATTGTTTTCAGTTACAAATCTTTATAGTTAATATTGTATTTAGTAGCTTACCTTATAAACTCTCTACATCTATGTATATATACCACAACATATTATGGAATAAAGTATGGAATTCAGCCTAAACATTATATCCCTTCTAAATCTCTTTATGGTATCAGAGCCATAAGAGCTCTCACCGGCCAGTCATGTCTGGGCAGGAAGCCAGACAAACAGAGGATCTCCAGGGACATGGAGACCTCGCAAATCATACCAATCCCCCTCCTACCAATCCTCCTCCTGCCGCAACAAACAACACCCTAACACCCGAAGGACTTATTATGCTTAACCCTAGTCAGTTTCCAGAAAAATTAGATAGGTCAAACTACCTGGTTTGGAGAGACCAGGTGATGGACCTCCTATTTGGTTCTCAACTGGACTGCTACATTGATGAAAAGGTGTCTCCTCCTCCAGAAAGTGACGCAGCTCACCATCTCCGATGGAACAGACAAGATCGTCTGCTCCGACATGCCCTCGTATCTTCCCTCAGTCCAGCTTGCAAGCCCTTAATTGGTTCTGCACGAACCTCCGCCTCTGTCTGGAAAACGCTGGAGCGTCTCTATGGGACCCGGTCAGCCACCAAAGTTCGGAGCCTAAAAGACCAATTCCGCCATGCTCAGCAAGGGTCTCAGTCTGTAGGAGAATATCTTCACCACCATCGGACTCTGGCAGATGAACTCGCCTTGGTCGGACGACCGGTGGACGACGAAGACTTCACCAATCAAGCCTTGGAGGGTCTTCGTCCAGAGTTTGAATCAATTTCTGATTCTATCAGTACGATCAAAGAGATTGACTTCGTAGAACTTCACACTCTACTTGTCCGCTTTGAAGATAAACTCCGTCGGAAAGAATTCCTGAAATCGCCCTCCGTTTCACTGTGAACACGGCGATTACAGAAGAGAAGAAGGAAAGTGATGCTGTCGTTCTGGCCGCTCGCACGACTTCTGGTCTTGTGAATGCATAGTTGATACGGCAGGGTTTTCTGGCGCGGCGCCTTTGGACTGCCATATCGCCATGGCGATATGACGCCCGTCGTGGCAAAGTCGCGGCGATAAGTCGACATATACACTAATAAATTCATAATATTTTTACATACTAAAAAGCCTAGGCCCTACATGCAACACTTATAGCAAACACTACTAATGAAGTAATAAAATATGTAATCATAGAAATAACATAATTCATAAGACCATAACCATAAGCCTATAGTTCATCAAAACAATCACAAACATTATGTCATTATCCATAAAATTGTTTTCATAAAATTGAAACTTTTCTTAAAATAGTAAATAGTACAATACTAACTTTTCAAAAACCTTTTGACTTCCTGTAAAACATTATGCAGTCCATCACAACATTAAATTCAAAGCATTCAACAAAATATTAAATACTAAGTTTTTTTTTTAGAAATACGAGTATTAAACACGGAGTACAAAGTTAATATACAAAGTTGGATGATTTTACACCCAAGCACCCAACTGGAGTAATTACTAAAAAAATACGAATAACATACCCACACTAAAGTTAAAAGTCGAAGTCCAGAAAAACCTCACTAGTGCCAAAACCATATGTCGAGGCAAAATCTAAAATGTTCTTCCCCGCTTCATTTGTAGTGCCAAAACCATGTTCGCCATGGATACTCTCAAAACCATCACGACTCGGGCCCACATGCCTGTTGAGGTCGCCTCATGTGACCAGCTTCTCTCCCCTTAGCACTCGTCGCACCACCTCCTCAAGATCCTCCCAAAATTGTTGAGTGATAGATGCATCCAATCTCACTTGTAGTTGCCATTTTATTAAGGGAAAAATAATTTAAATATCCCAAACTTTGAAGGGGTGTGAGATAAATATCCCAAACTTGAACATGTAATATATATACCCCAAACATTATATAAAAAGTTATGTTAGGACCATGATCAATGTATTTGTTCACAAATGTAATTTTATGGTGTTGAATATATAATTTAAAATGCACAGAACATTTATAAGGATACAATTAATATTAAATTGTACCGGATGTAATATTATTTATTTCATAAATGAAATTTTAGAATGTTAATTGCATTCTAACAAAGATTAGAGTATTTAAATCATGTAATTATTCCAATATATTTATATTTGTAGAAAAACAAACAATCATGGTGTGATAATAACTTTTTATGTAAAGTTCGGGGTATATATTACATATGCAAGTTTAGGGTACTTATCTCAGACCCCATTAAAGTTTGGAATATTTAAATTATTTTCCCTTTTATTAAAGAAAGTTTCGTCCTTATATATACAAACATTTTTTTATCCTTTTTATTTTATCATTTTTAGGTTTATTCATCTCTTTTTATATTATCTTTTTCATAATAGCTTATCTTTTTTGTCTTTATTTTCTTTCTTTTCCTTTTGGTGGTGATATCATGTATCGATTCATGTTAGCCGACCCCAATATCTTTTGGGACTAAGGCTTGGATGTTGTTGTATTAAAGAAAGTTTCAATTAGGATTAACCTATACAATGCACGTTCAGAACAGAAGTTCAATTAGTACTGATCTCTACACATTAAAAGTAATATGAAAATGGATGAAATTGATATCCATTTTTTAAAAAATGTTAATTGATGGACTAGATGGGTTTTGTGGAATGGATCTAGATTGAATTAATTGTTTTGATGACTTTTCAATGGACCATCATGGATAACTAAACTGGCTCCATTCCATCTGTTAAATATATAAATATGAATTAAAACACTCTGTAGTCTATTAATTGATTTAATTAATTGCTTTGATTGCCGGTAGTGAGAGTGGGCCAAGCCCATTATACTTGTGTGTAACATGTGTCATGAATGACGCCCGAATATAATATGATCATAAACTACTTATTGTTTCAGTTATAACACAGGATCATACCACGACCACTAGAAAACTGATAAAGCAATTTAGTAGCTAAAATGTACTTAGTTGCGGCAGTTGTTTGTACCTGGAGATTGGCATGAGTTCCTCGTTTAAAAACCCACTCAAAGAAAACTGCTTCATTTCCTTTCTTTCTGAAGTAAGCCCTGAGACTGTTCTGAAACCTCTCAAGTTCCACTTCACATTCAGATGGTAGAGACAGGGTGTTAGGTTCATGCTCAATAGGCAGAATCAACACATGATCTGGTACTAGAGGTCCTTTAGCAAGGGCGCAGTAGTAGTAATCTCCAATACTAACAATCAGATGTGATTCCACATTAGGGCTTGACATGCAAAACCAACATTCTCTTGATCTGAAAAAAAAGTAAATCAACATGAAGAATATTTTAAGGCTATGTTTGTTGTATGGGAAATGGGAAGGGAAGGATAACAAGTACCAAGGAAAAAGGTGTATCCACCATTTGTTTCCACCATTGTCTTTAACACAAATACATAAATAAATGATGCTGAAGATCATCATCATTACCCCAGTGCCGCAAAGGCTCCCACCTTCGGTGGGGTAAGGGGGTCGGATGTATGCAGTCTTACCCATCTACTAAAGCACAGACAGACTGTTTCTGGATGACCCATAGCAATGTTCGAAATTGCGTATTGCGTAACTATGGCGGTTTTTTAGAATTGCATATCAAGGTTCGAAATTGCGAATTGTGTAGTCGTGGCGTTTTTTTAATATTGCATATTGCGTAAGCCTCATTGCGCAATGAGGCGTATAGCTGAGGCGTAATATATATATATATATATATATATATATATATATATATATATATATATAACATAATAAAAAATAAACATATTCATCAAAAGTCATCAAATGTTATATTAAAACAAACCATAAGAGACCAAGCAAAGTAACATGGAATACCAAAACATTCTGAATCATTTATCAAAACAAAAATCTAAGATATGAAAATTTAAATTAATTAGATTGATTGACTGAAAAATTCAATCAATAACTACTGGTTTGAAAAAGGGATCATAAGATCAATTATAAAAATTTAAAAGTGGGCCGAGTGGGCCCAAATAATACCCTTACACCCTGACCTCCTATTGCGTACGCCTCAGAGCGCCTTATTGCGTATCCAATATCGCGTACGCCTTAGTGCAATATTGCGTACATCACACTCCCAGCGCCATATGCAATGCCTTTTACGCCTTAGTCCAGGAATTAGCTGAGGCGCGCCATGAGGCGCAATTGCATTGCGCAATTACAAACAATGTTGCATATTGCGTAAGCCTCATTGCGCAATGAGGCGTATAGCTAAGGCGTAAATATATGTATATATATAATTATATTTATATTATAAATATATATATATAACAAAAACATTATTCAAGAGAAACCAGCAAATGCAATATTAAAACAAATCATAATGTTGTAACAATCTTAGGCAATATCTACATTTTACATATTTATAAGATTTGCCCTTTAACCCTTCTCGTTCAATTTCGTCACCATGTTTCCACGCAGGGTCATTTTTATTCGATTTAGTCATGATTGTACTGCACCAAAAAACCTATCTATGGCGAAAGAAAATAACAAAAATGATATATTAGCATAATATTAATATATATCTAGTGTATATGTGATGTAAACTGGAATAGTTGAATATTAATAGAAAACTAATTTAATAGAAAATTAAAATTATCATTTACTTTTACCTTAAGTACAACTGTACAACACTAAATACTAATATTAATTATTAACAATGATTTAAAGGTGAGTTAACATCAAATACGAAAACCAAAATACTAAACAGAAAATATGCAGAGACTTAACCGCTACTAATTTAACATTAAACTAAACAGAAAATTTAATATTAATATTACATCAAAGTTGAAGTTATCATTAAATTTAATAACTGAAAAATCAAAAAACATATTGATAAGTTGAAACTTAATCGAAGGATTATAACAAAATGTTAATAGGCAGAAAAATAACATTAATATTTAGTGTTTAATTGAATAGAAACAAAAACCAAGCATCAAATAGAAAACACTACAAAGTTGAAGTTATCATTAAATATAATAACTGAAAATATAATGACTGAAAGAACGTATTGGTCTGTCGAAAGTTGAAAACATAACCAAAAGAAAATCATTAAGTTTTTTTTGGAAGAAATCATTAGGTATTAATAGGCAGAAAATTAACATTACTATTCAGTATTAAATTCAATGGAAACCAAAAGTCTCAAAAACAAAGCATCAAAGGAGAAGCAGTACAAAGTTGAAGTTATCATTATATAATCGCAGGAAAACATGAAGTATTTATAAGCAGAAAATTAACATTAATATTTAGTAATAAATTCAATTGAAACAAAAATTAATCATCAAAGAGAGAAGCAGTACCGTAGAACTGTCCAAGAGGTTTCACCAATAGTGAAGGCGGAAGAAGCGACCAAACAGAGAGCAGGGGGAGGAAAGAACTAGTTATTTGCTTATTGCGTATCAATTGTGATTTCGAAGAGAATAGATGGGAAGATGGCCGCATATATACTACTACGTATATGTAATATACCCTGTACCCTATGTCGGTCTATTTTACTTAAAAACTGGGCCCGGCGGACAAAAAAACAAGACCCATCAAACAAAATAACATACGCCATACTTACGCCTCATTGCGTAAGTTAAATTGCGTACGCCTCAACGCAATAAACGTACGCTACAGACCTGCTCGCAATATGCAATGCAATTTTATGCCTTACCTACGGAAATAGCCAAGGCGCGCCATGAGGCGCTATTGCATTGCGCAATTGCAAACGTTGACCCATAGTGAAAATCACGTCGAGAATTGCATGGACTCACTGTTGCTTCATACTCCTAAGCCAAAAAATAATGAGCCTTTGGCTCCATCATATTCCTAAGCCAAAAAATAATGAGCCTTTGGCTCCATCATATTCCTAAGACAAAAAATAGTGAAATCTTATAGAAAAATGATAGAAACTAAAGGGAAAATGATAGAAAAATAAAGGGAAAACGGAAACTAATAATCCAACCTTTTAGCGGTCTTCTTACAATAGTTCCACCTTATCGGGATTCAAGAATAATTCATCCTTTGCACCCCATCTTCATTCGTTGGTCCCTGACCAGTTGATGACTTGCGATTCCAAGTTTCTTCATTTTCTTTGCAAATCATTCAACCATAAATTCCACCTTTCACAAATCTTCTCCAAGTGGCCTCACATATCATTTTTCTTTTTTCTCCCTAAAATTTTTTCCTTTTTATTTTTACTGTCTTGACTCTTTTATTCCCCTTTTTGGTCTTCTTATTCTTATTTTTATTTCTTTTCGATTTTTTAATTTTTTCAATGCTTATGTATTTCATTTTTTCTTCTTTTCTTCTTCCCCTTTATTATTTCATTTTCATTTTTATATATTTTTTCTAGGGGTGGGCAAAAATACCGAACCGGCATGGTACCAAACCGAACCAGTATGGTATCGAACCGAAAAACGGCGTTTGAAACAGATCTCAAATTTTCTGTCCCAAACCGGACCGTACCGGTTTGAAACAATGCCATGACCGGTTCTCATTTTATGAGAACCGGTACCGAACCGATCTAGACCAAAGTATGGTTTAATCATTTAATTTTACATTTATGCCATTATTTTGATTAGTGCCTTCATACTTTCACCGTCTTTGCTAATTCATAGGAAACCTGGAATCGGACCGATGTATGATTTAATTATTTAAATTTGTACTACTATAATTTATCTGAAATTTATTAATTATGAATACTACCTTCGTCCCAAATTGATTTGCAAAATTAACTTTTCTTAGTCAAACAATTTCATTTTGTTCACTTACTTAAAATGTCAATTTTCAATTATATTTAATTTGGAGCTTGCAACTTTGAAGAGATTTTAATGTGGTTTCTGAATATGTAAATTTTAATTATTAAAAAATTGAATTAATTATCATAAAGAGAATTTAACTTTAACATTGGTTGACAAAAAAATATTGACTTTGCATGTCAATTTGGATGGAGTAAGTACGAAAATTGATAAATTGTGCGGATGGCTAAACTTTAATTTCCTCTTAAACACTTGGAAAAAGTGGCATTGTTTGGTATTGGTATGGTATGGTACTGTCCCGTTTAAAAATAAAACTGCACCGAACGGATTTAGGTGTAAGACCGAACCGAACCAAACCGTTTGAATAGTCACGGTACGGGTTCGGGTTCGGCCAAATATTGGACCGAACCGCGCCCACCCCTAATTTTTTTCAGATTAGTTTCCTTATAAAAGATCTTTTTCTCACTGTACTAACTTTTTACTTTACTTTCTTTTTACTTACAATTATTTATTTTCTTTTTCTTACATTTATTCCACCACTAATATATTTTTGAGAAAATAGCTCCAAAATGGGACTATGTTTCCGTCTATCTTCCCAAAATAGGAGTAAAGTACCGTCTATCTTCTTATTCTACATTTCTATCCTTACCATAACTTAATAGGATAATCATATTTCACATTATAATAAAAAAGAAAAATAACAAAAAGTATTTCAATTTATAAAGATATACTAACAAAATAAATAAAAAAAGTTAAAACTATTTTTTATAAATAATAAAATAATAAATAGACAAATAGTGAAAAAATAATTTAAAGAAAACTTTAAAATTAAATAAAACTAGATAAAACACGTTAAAAAAAAAAAAAAAAAAATTGGAGGCCTTTCCCGCAGCCTCGCCACCCCCAACAATGCCAACTCCGATCGGCGAAAAAAATGTTATTTTGTGTACACACTGCAATTTTTTCTCTGCAAATGCCAAAAATATGACATTTTTACTCATTAACAATGCCAAAATTTTCTGAAAAATTATCACCAAGATGGCATTACTAACACATGTTGGCAATTTTTCCGGTGGCCGGAGCTATTGGTGTTGTGAGGTTGTTGAAGCGGCATCATATGCTTGCATCTTGTTTTTTACTTTTTTATTTTTTAATTTAATTTTTTGAGTTTTAAATTTTATAGTTTTCATTTTTCTAATGTTTTAGTTTTATTACTTTTATTTAATATTATTTTTCGTTTTTTTATTTTTCTACATTTTTAGTATAACAAGAATGTAGAAAAATAAAGGGAAAAGTTTTAGGGAGAACAAAGAAAAATGATACGTGGGATCGCTTGGAGAAGATTTGTGAAATGTGGGATTTATGCTTGAATGATTTGCAAAGAAAATGAAAAAAACGAGAATAACAGGTCATCAACCGGTCAGGGACCAATGAATGAAGAT
The DNA here is from genome assembly GCA_945859915.1 of Cuscuta epithymum. Taxonomy (NCBI): domain Eukaryota; kingdom Viridiplantae; phylum Streptophyta; class Magnoliopsida; order Solanales; family Convolvulaceae; genus Cuscuta; species Cuscuta epithymum. The sequence goes on from CAMAPF010000923.1 coordinate 391,237, forward strand.
GGAATGCAAAGGTTGGATTATTCCCGAATTACGGTAAGGTGGGACTATTGTAAGAAGACTGCTAAAAGGTTGGATTATTAGTTTCCATTTTCCCAAAAAAAAAATGATTTTGAAGATAATATCTAAAATTTATTTATTGAGTCTATTTTTAAATTTCCCTCTATTTTCCTCCCCATGTTCGTTCCTTAGTATATCCCTAGTTCCAAATGGACCCTAAAGGAAATCATGAAAAACTACCAAACCCTGTAGGTACACATACAAATGCAGAGACAATTCAAGCATATCAACCTGTTGGAGATTGCCACTCTGGATTGAGGTACATCAGATTCATCTTGTAAAGTGTGCTTGAACTTGCAATCTGGATCTTTATCACATTTCCCTTTGGTAAGGAAGTCAAAGCACACACCCCTCATGTACTGTTCCTTTGCATCTTCATCATGCCTAAAGTGGCATTTCTTCCCATGTGGACAAGATCCAGATAAGACAAACTTAAAGCACAACCTATCAGCATCACCGTCTCCATGTTTTTGTCTTTTTTGAGAAGCATCATATCTCCAATACTGTGAATCAGGAGTATTATCACTGTGTCTTTTTTTTAATCCCTCAGTTGGGGTAGCCTTGTCAGCATATGGAGATAAAGTAGTATTTGGTGGTTTTGTGCTTAACTCAGCTTCAGACATTGAAGCTGCCGGAGTAGGAGAAATTGCATGAATGAATTTCTGGAAAGCAATAAATGGATATTGTGAATCATCAGATTCTAGAAAGCAGTACATTGTTATGTCTCTACCCGTCTACCGTATCAGAACTGTTATGCATGTTTCAACAGTTTCTGCACCTATTTATACATGATATAAATTATACATGATATAAATTATTCAGAAGAAAAAATAAGATATCCAACCATTGTAAGTTTGTGGCATTCAATAATTATTACTAAATGTGTATGATAATATGATGCAGCGTTTTCAATCCCGTAGAGCAGCGCACAGCGACGTACCCCAATAACGCTATATCAGTATAGCACCATAGCAGATAGCGGATGACCACGTTTTATGCAGAATACATCATCATTACCCCAGTGCCGCAAAGGCTCCCACCTACAGTGGGGTAAGAAGGTGGCAGCCGTTGTAGTTGCGATGGAAGGGTCAGCCCTATATTGGTTGACGTGGTTACAGGCACAAAAGCCGGGCATGTCATGGGATGAGCTTACACAGGCATTGGTGGCTCGTTTTGACTCATGATTTACAGGCAATTGCTTTGAACGGCTGCCCGGAGGCAAGCAGACAGCGACGGTGGAGGAGTACATCTCAATGTGAACCAATTTCCGGATTTCAACCTTGAGGACAAGTTTGTTACAAAGGAGGATGGATTGATAGAGAGCAAAGAGATCAAGGGGTGGGAACGGGCTTGGGCCCACCTCTGTGGGCTGGTTGTGGGCTAGGGTTATAGTTTTATTTATTATTATAAAGTTTATGTTATGTTTTCTAGTTTGGGCCCATTACTAGTAGAGTATTTAGTGGAGTTAGTATGGGCTTAATTAGGATTTAATTACTTTGGGTTCATTCTTGCTTATCTATGAATAAAATTGGAGTTTAGCCTTTTGGCTCTGGGCCACGATTTCGATCGTTGATTATCTGGGCAACGGATTTATTCCGTTGATTTTTACTTTTATGTTCTCAACAGCATCTTTCATGTAAGATAAAAAAAAAATAGAAATCAAGTTAGTGATCCTCTTTCAAAATCAGAGTAGCATGTACAAGCACAAAGTCACAAACATCAACCAAAACAATTGCACAAATAGACAAACTCGTCTTTGAATGGATCAGAACCCATATGAAAGAGAATGACATTAACAAAAAGAAAGAAAAACTATTATTGGGTTTGTTTTGAGAGGATGTTCAGCGCTACTTAGACAGTTAGACCCTAACTGGTTTAAAAGTGCCATGGTCTAGTAGTGTTGCTTAAATCAGAATATCAGATTATACTTATTTCCAGAAAAACATTATCAACTACCAGTTGTAATAATAATTATCAAAAAAGGATATAAACCATTCGCAAAATAAAAATGTACAAAGGATGTCAAAATCAAAGAAATAAATGACATGTACACTACTACACTTCTAAACCGATAAAAGAAAGGTCACCAAGCAATGATATAACCTGTTTATCTTTATTTCCAACAGAAGCTAAGCCTAGAAATCGAGTTACATGTGCAGCATTAACATTGGCATATGGTTCACGATCAAAGAATACACCCATACTTCCAGCTATGTGGTACCTGACACACGGAAAACATTATAATAGGGTGAGTTTCAAAATTTAAGCAGCAATCCAGTCAGTTAGAACAACGATGAGAATTTGGAATGTGAAAATGAGAAATAGAATGCATCAAAGATTAAAGTCATGTTCAGCTTTTAATTCCCTTTGTTTATGTGCAAGTCCATTTAGGTGGTCAGACCACAGATTGAAAATGTTAATGTTTGCAATTTTACATATACCAAACGACCAAACTTTCAAACTATCAACGAATTAAAAGTGGTCACCCTTCACCACCCTTTTACCTTCCAATTTATTACTCCGTAATAATATCCATCAATATAAATGCTACTTGGTTGGATGTTTCTATATCATCCAAGGAAATAACTATTAGAAGCTTGATACTATTGTTAAGATGTTTACCAGGTTGCGTCTAATATATAAGAGGACAAAACCTCACCTATAAAGAGGACACTTTTGAGATGAGTTGTGGTTTTCTTGTTTCTTTGGTGCCCCTGGTTAGGTGCAGCCTATTTGGATGTTAGGTGCACATCAAATGCTTACGTGATTTGAGCTTAACATATAAGAATGATGTAACCTCAAATCTTGAGGATCTTTTTGAGGTGGGTTATACCCAATGCAAAGTTATCAATGGTGCAAATATGGCGCCACAACATGTAGGTTGGTTGTGATGACGCATTTATGTGACAAATAGGTCTTCTCACGCCATCAGCAATTTATCAATCACTACACCATATGCACCACCAATCTGACCCAGATTGTTGGCATATAAATGAGTGTTGAATAGCTGAGTCGAAGCGCCGCGTTGATATGCACGAGCATGAAGATGATACATCGGGTCGGATTGTCTAAGAGGTTGTCTGAGCAGTTCGAAGGAATAAAAACCAGGACTACATGAGAAAAGGAAAAGTTGTGAAGGGTCGGCATTGGAACACTAGAGGGGGATGCGACCTTCCGACTTTTACTTGTAGCCAAACTGTGCAAGGAGTTCAATAAAATTCATTCTTCAATCAGTTTGTTTTCCACCCGCATATCAGATCTAGGTATCTTTGGTTTTTTGCTTGCATACGAGGCATACATTTATTTACAACCTAGTACTCAAATATTTCTACTTCATGTTCCTGCACACGATAGAGATATATTTTACAACCAAGTCCTCAAATATTTCTACTTCCTATCAACAATAGATATATTTTACATCCTAACCATCAAGTAATACTAATTCCTACTCACAATAGATATATTATACAGCCTACTCATCAAATATTTTTTTGAACAACAAATTCACATATTTTGGCAGACATGCAATGGCCCTTATACACCCTTGTGAGGGGGCCTTCCCTGGACCTTCACCTTGCGGGGCCACCAATGTGCATCGAGCTGCCCTTTTTTAGGTATTTAAGTTATTTCTATACTATTTGAACTTGCCTATGTATGTTTTGGTTAGAAATAGGTTATTGAACTGTTTTACTCACTTAAACTATCTATAGTGCACATTAATACATTTTTGTGTAATGTGGTGATGCTAAACTGCTCTATCGCCATATACACAAAAAGCCAGTTCATTGCCATACACCTACGACCAAATTCAATATCTAGATTCATGTCTTAGGATGAGGTTAAAAATTAGTAACACAAACATTACACATTATGACCTTTTTTTATCTTCATCCAGAATGAATGATGTGGGATCAAACCAATAACCAAATCTTGACTTGTCATACTGCATAATATTTATGACCATCTTAGACAAGTAATGAATGTCAATTAACTAACCGTGTCTTTTCTCTGCAGTCTGCTTGCTAACAGTTCAGACACTGTGGAATCGCTGCCCGATGAGTCTGAAATTCCACGAGGAATACCAGAGGCAGATGCTCTGGTTGTGACTCCAATAATATTAGGTTTTTAAGTTATTTGAAGCAGAGCCTTGGTGCACCTGTTACGGTGTTGTTGTGTGACCGAGAGGTTGCGGGTTCAAGTCCTGGGAGCAGCTTCTTGTCAAAATGACAAGAGAAGGCTTGCCCCTTATACACCCATGTAGTGAGACCCTTCCATGGACCCTCACCTTTCGAGGGTGCCAATCAGCCAATGTGCATCAGGCTGCCCTTTTATGACATATTTAAGTTATTTTTATACTACTTGAACTTCCCTATGTATGTTTTCGTTAGAAATTGGCTAGTAAACTCTTTACTCACTTATATTATCTATAGTGCACATTAATACATTTTTTGTGTAATGTGGTGATGCTAAACTGCGCAATAGCCATATCCACAAAAAACCAATTCATCGCCATACAGCATGACAACTATGACCCAATTTAATATCTAGATTCATGTCATAGGAAGACGTTGAAAGTTAGAAACACAAACATTACACATTGTACCTTAACTTTTTAAAATCCTCATCTACAATGAATGATGTGGGATACAATCAATAACCAAATCTGGATTTGTCGTGATGGCATAATATTTATGACCATCTTAGATAAGTAATGAATGCCAATTAACTAACCGAGGCTTTATCTCTGCAACCAGTTCAGACACTATGGAATCACTGCCTGATGAGTCTGAAATTCCTGGAGGAATAGCAGAAGCAGAAGCTCTGGTTGTGACTCCTCTGGGCCATTCATTAGTGATTATCTGATTAAGAAAATAAACAAATGTTCCTCGCAGACTGCTTACTTAAACTCTGAAAAAGAGAGCAAGAATAGAAATATCATTACGAAATGATAAGGATATGTGAGGAATATGTCCATGACTCCTGGTTCCTCAGCTAGAGCTCTTATTGCTTCAACGTCATCTTGGCTGTATGTGCCCACTTGAGAACCAGATTCAGATTTCCTACCAGATAAGTAAGCCACAGATAGACCTGGAGATTAATGCATAGTCAGTCAACTATCTTGAGACATAAAACTTACAAACTTCAAATTGCACACTTGATTCCATATAATTTCATTCAATAGAAGTGAGTTTGCACACAAACAAAAAGGAAAAACATTGAATACATGATTATTGTCTTGTGAGCTTCTCTGCAACATAAAATGAAAATACGAATAATAGAATTACATACAATCCTTAAAATCTATCAAGTTAGCAAGCCTAGTTGTATGGTTAAAGAGCTAAACAATACGTAAGATGCACTTGTTTCTTGTCACAACTGTGACCAACACACCAGCCTAGCTCATTTATGTGCCAGTTTGGTTGTTACAAAGAGCTGAACTGTGAATAAAAAACATTGAGCTCGGCTGTGAAGAACTGGCAATTTGTAATATAAACTATAAAGGTATGATATAAATTTGGCAATTTACTATACTACAATAACGTTAAAGATTTGAGTATGGCAACTTATTATAATACGTAGTATAAGGTTAGTCAGAATGGTATTAAACGCCTAAATGGCCAGCACTGACCAATATGCTGAGGTGTTGTGGTCAGATTCTCAGTATCTCTTGGATGTTGTGACTTCAAAGTGGTTTTACAGTTGTTGGTTTAAAGGCAATACACTCTTTTACCAACAGAGTTTTTGGAATACAGGTGTTGTGAATTAAAAGCCATGAAAATACCAAGCTGGCCCTATGCATTCCGTAGGAAGCACTTAATAGCTCTCCCTTAAAAATGCAATGAAGACTGATCAGATCAAAGAGAGCGCACTAGCCAGCAGGATACCAAAAAACTTCATTTACTCAAATATGAAATCATTATAAATTCATATAATTTCTTAACCTAAAACAAAATGCATTAGTTTCCATAAATTATAGTGAGAACGATATAATTCTCATACAGTATTTTATTAGGCATTACCATGAAGATTGAACTTTCCACTGCCTTTCAACCAAAACAAGTTATTGCATACTTTCAACCCTTCCATCTGAAAGCCTTGATTCCCCGGTTCCTTAGAACTGGCCAGGAGGATCTTTTGCGCCCCCACCCCGTAGTCGCCAATGAAGTACGTTGGGAGAGGAACTTTGGAGCGGCCATCTATATATCCATTGAACTCCTCCAAATCCTCAGCCGCGTTGGGGAAGAACTGCCCCACACACAGCAGTGCGTCGAACGGACCTGCGACTTTATTAACCTAAAATAGACATACAGGTTAAGTAAAATCTCAGAACTGCCAGATTCTTAATCAATGCGTGTACATATGATCTTGTGAAGGACGAGAGCGAGACCGAAGAGACGCGTTTGAAGAGCTGGGTCAGACGGCCGGAGACGTCGCCGCAGAGCATGATTTTTGGCGGGGCCATGACTCAGTTCGTGTGGTCGACGGCTACAGAAGAGAAGAGAGATAAGAGGAATGAAAAAATGCTTGGTGCACCCAACTATTTTTGAACAAAATGTGTATACAAATTACTTTTAATATACATTTTGTGTACACAAAATGTGTACACCTAGCAAAGTAACTATTTTATGTACACAAAATGTGAACACAAAATGTGTAGCCCCTAATTGCTAAGTACACACACATCATCCGTAAAAACATAAAACTTTTTCATAATACCTATTATAGCCTCATTATAAAACAAACGCTTGAAGAAGATGAACAGCTACAAGGCTTGCTCCCTAAATTTCTTTTCTTACTCCTTTTCCTTCACCTAAATTTCCTCAATTTTATCTTCCTACGAAGGCAAGTCCAACCATACATTCTGAGTTCCATTTCCTCTGTCAAGCCAGGATGTCAACATCAGTAAACAGATTCCAGATTCATTTAGTTCAAGACATCAAGATCGATCCTCATCTGAAATTTTGTTTTGTGAGAGTAAATTTGGATTGAATTTCAGTTATTTATTAAACATTAGAAGGAACCGACATCTCATAAGACCACTTAAGGCACATCTTTCACAACCCAAGCCCTTAGGATTTGTTCTATCACTTTTCATACTAACATTTCCGACTAGTAAGTTCAATACTAATCCATTAGTCTTTAAGCAACCAAGCTCTTTAATTCATAGTTATAAGGTTCATTCCTATAAATTTTCCAATCCGTATATGATTAATCCCAATATCAAAAATATCACTTTTATCCATTCATGATCTCTATACATGAAGTAAAAGTATATTTCATCACAAAAATTCATGGTTTATACTATCATCATATCATCATATTTGTAATGCATCACCATACACCATTTACTCATAAATTTGTATGTTATGCACCTTCTATTCATAAACAATAATATTTTCATTTAGGCATTATTAATCATTAATAATCCATGAAAATCACATTTAATTACCTTAGGTAATTGTAAGGAATAAATGAATTTAGATTTTGATGATGCTAGGTCTATTAGAATATTGGAGTACCCCTTTAGAAATCTTGTAATAGGATTTTCCTTTGTAAGTATTAGCATAGTCAACTGGCCAGAGATCCTCTTTGATCTCTGATCAGAGCTGCTCTTCAGAGAAGCACCAGGTCCGATGTCAGAGCTGCCATCAGAATTGCCATCAGAACTTCCAACAGAACGCTATGAGAGAATCTCATCAGAGTTGCTACTACTTAGAGGAACTCGAAGGTACTTCCAACGGCCGTGAAACTAACGGGAAATACCCTAACGGCTAGAAGACTTTCTGAATATAAAAAGGAAAGCATTTAATGCTCATTTATTGAGCCTGATACGCTGTGGAGTAATTGCATATGATTGACCGAGATTCCTGGAGAATATTATACAAAAATAGCAAGCTACCAAACTTGTGGGTCCAATCTGTCAATTCCACAGTACACGCATTCAATGCAGCTGTCTTCTACGCTCCAACGGGAAGACCGCTCCCAGTATATAAGATACACTTCGAAGAACTAACAGGACAACTTTGCTACAACTCTTGCTCTCACAACATTCAAACCTACAAGCTTTCTTGAGATCTAAACTTCCATCTTCCTCAAACAAGAAAAGCCTATGTTGGAAAGATATCATCTGCATATCCTCTCTTCCAACAAAAAGCAAAGTTCCTCCAGTTCTTCAACACTTCAAGAACCTCAACTACACATCTCTTGTAACGAAGAAACGTTAAAGAAAACTGATTTTCAATCAAACACTTCTTGAAAAAGAATGGACGTCTCAAACTAGCTGGAGTAGTGAAGTGGGGATACTTCAAGAGACTCAGTGAAACGAGACCAGTCATCAGGAAGCCAGGAAGAGCATCCCGGGTGACAACTAGGCTTGAAGAAGACGTGGAGTGCTTCTTAAGTTCTAGGGACTAAGGCGTTGTAACTGTTAACTTACAAGCTTAGTGGAACAGTGGACTAGAGGAACACGTTGTTCCTTGAACCACTATAAAAAAACCCGGTGTCATTTACTTTACGCATTTACTTTCTGCACTTAAGACTTTGACTGTATAGCTCCCAAGAACTTGGACTCTGTGTTCAGCAGATCTTGTTCTAAGAGTTATCAGAAAGGCATTTGCCTTAGTATTTTCTTGAGGCTACCCGGACAGAACTCTCATCCGTTGCCAAATCCAGTTCTATCATCAGAACTTGACCCTCTCTGTCACCCGAACTAGACCTTCTCTGATAAGTCAGTGTTGACTTTGAGAAAAGTTTGAAAAACCAGAACAGTCTATTCACCCCCTTTAGACTATTCCCTACTTAAACGGGACCAACAAGTGGTATCAGAGCCTCTTTGTTCTTGTAATCTCTTAGGTTACTTCCTGAACAAAGATCTACTTGTTCTTAGCCTCTTTAATTCTTATTATGGATAACACTCTTTCAAAGAACCTGATGTTTTCAGTTACCAAGTTTGATGACTGGAGGATCCGCATGAAGGCTCATCTCTGTGCCCTGCATGATGAAATGTGGGAAGTCCTAGATGCAGGTCCTTTCACTGAGTTTACAAAGGCCAACCCTCAGTACACTGTTGGTAGTGGTCTACCCCAAATGATCACCAAGCTGCGTCATGAGTGGTCAAACGAAGAAAGAAGGAAGTACAACCTTGATAACATAGCCAAGGACATCCTGTACAAAGCCATTGATGACAAGTACTTCACAAGGATCAAGAAGTGCACCTCTGCCAAGGCTATCTGGGATACTCTTACCCTGATAGGAGCTGGTGATGAGCAGGAGAAGGACAACAAGCTGACCATTGCTATGAAGAAGTTTGAAGACTTCAAACTTCTCCCTAAAGAGTGCATAGCTGAGATGTATACACGCCTGCTCACCCTCACTGCAGAAATCTCAGAACTTGGGAAGGAACTGACACCCAAGGAGATCAACTTGAAGGTTCTCAGAGGTCTACCTTCACCCTGGAAGATGAAGGTCACTGCAATGAGAGACAGCAAAGATCTCAGGACCTACAGCACTGAGAAACTCATCTCAGATCTCAAGTCTTATGAGTTCGAGATGAATGAAGAAGAGAAAGAAGAAGTTGAGGATAGAACAACTACTGCCCTCACAGCCAGCACCTCACAGGTAAATAACTTTGACCCTTCCATTCTTTTAACTGACGAATATATGGCTGCTTTTGCCAGGAAATTTAGGAAATTCATGAAGCCCAAGGATGGCAGAAGTCCATCCTCTAGCAGAAAGCCCTTCTAGAAAACCAAGCCATCAGAAAGTAGTGGAGAGCTCCTCTGCCACAACTGCAGACAACCAGGTCACTTCAAGGCCAACTGTCCTCATCCCATAGTCTCCAAAAGGCAAGGCCAAGAAGGAGATAAGAAGTATGAGCACAGAAGGAGGAAAGCTCTCATCTCAGAACAACCAGAGAAGGACCCCCTCTCTGAGTCAGAATCCAGTTCTGAATCAGAATCCGATGAGGCATTCTGTTGCCTAGATACACAGACCGAATACCTATGCCTTATGGGTCAATCTGATGATGAGGTAACTTCTGATTCAACCTCTAGTTTTTCCTCGGTAGGCTTAGCTTTTGATTCTGATTCAATGTCGGAATTTTGGGAAGAGTTCAAAGCCATCCAAACCACTTACTCTTCGGTTAAAGAAGAAAACAGTAAGCTAAAGGTGGAAATCACAGACTTAAGGAAAGAGGTTGAGATGAAAATCAATCTCTTGATTAAGGAGAGAGATAAACTGAAAGCTGAAAATGTTTATCTTCTTAAAAGAGTAAGAGAAATAGAAGCACTTGAGATTAAGTACAACACTTACCAGAAGGCTCAGTCTTCCATGGAAATGTTAGTACTTGATCAACAGGTTAATCTTGGCTTTGGTCTTGGATATGGTTCAACAGAACCTGGTGACTCTTCTGTAAGACCTAGCATTCAAGTTGCTAAGGCTGATAAAGTCATAGAGACACAGAGTTCTAGACCCAGCTGCCAAGGTAGTGTATCTGGTGTCAAAATGATTCATGAGAAAGTCAGACCAGAAAGCCAAAAGTTAAAGGTTCAACAAAAACAAATTTTGAAAAGCAATGAACCTGGCAGAAAACCTAACAATCCAAAAGGTTTTCAGAAAAATAATAATCAAAGACAAAATCTCAACAGACACTCTCATGATAACTATGCCAGAAACCACTATCAGAAAGGCAGATATCAAGAGAAAGTTAACTTCAGGCAGAAGAGGTTGTCTGGTCAACCTCAGAAGCCCCAAGCCAAACGACGCTCTGCTCTTGATATCATATGGGACTTCTTTCCAACCAAAAAGGCTATGCAAAAGTATGTAAACAGGAAGCATGATCCTCACAAGCATCTGCCCAAAGTGAATCACACTTCAGTTTACTATGACTACCAGGTGGACAATGGGTACCATCCACCAAGGTTTCACTTGATGAGACCAAAATGGTACCAACTACCAAAACTCCATTACCCCCCTGGACCCAACATTGCTTGGGTACCTAAATCTTCCTTTTATTGATGCAGGAACTGTGTGCTGGAGCCATCTCTGGGCAAGAATGGTACATTGATAGTGGATGCTCCAGGCACATGACAGGTGACAAGAGTTGCCTAACAGAGTTCCAGAAAACAAATGGACCTCGAGTCACTTTTGGAGGAAATGACAAAGATGGTCAAACAAAGGGAAGAGGGAAGCTGATAAAGAACCAGATAATCATTGATGATGTCTCATATGTTCAAGGTCTGAAGTTCAACCTGCTAAGTGCTAGCCAGTTCTGTGAAAAAGGCTACACTATTGAATTCTCAAGAGAAGGCTGCTCAGTCAAGCATGAGACAACTAAAGAAGTGGTTCTAACAGCAAAAAGAAAAGGGAACATCTATGTTGTTGATTGGTCCACTGCAAAAGAAGGAATTTGCTTGATAGCCAAAGGAGATTCAAAACTAAGCTGGGAATGGCACAAAAGCTGAGTCATCTGAATTTTAAAACAATCAACAAACTAGCAAGAGATCACATTGTTGATGGAATGCCCAACATTGTATACAAGAAGGAGAATCTGTGCAATGCATGCCAGAAAGGAAAGCAAGTCAAAAACTCCTTCAAACCCATTGCTGGAGATATCTCTACTAGTCCTCTAAATCTGATCCACATGGATTTATTTGGACCAGTTGAAACTCCAAGTGTTGGTGGCAAAAGATATACACTAGTCATGGTTGATGACTATTCAAGATATACATGGACAATGTTCTTGACAAAGAAAAATGAAACTCTTCAGAGGTTGCCATCTCTGTTAAAGCAACTCCAGACTGAGAAGAATATGAAGATCAAGACAATCAGATCTGACAGAGGAACTGAATTTGTCAACCAAGTCATTAAGGACTTCTGTGATCAAAATGGAACCTTCCATCAACTCTCTGCCGCCAGAACTCCTCAACAAAATGGGGTTGCACAAAGAAGAAATAGAACATTAAAGGAAGCTGCAAGGACCATGATTGCTGAATCTGGTCTACCTCTCAGATATTGGGCTGAAGCAATCAACACTGCATGCTACACTCAGAATAGGTGCATGATTCACAAAGCTCACCAGAAGACACCTTATGAGTTATGAAAAGGAAGAAAACCTAACATTATCTACTTTCATGCATTTGGATGCAAGTGCTACATTCTGAACAATGGAAAGGAGAATCTCAAGGTATTTCAAGAAAAAGCTGATGAAGGTATATTCATAGGCTACTCAAGTACAAGCAAAGCCTATAGGATACTCAACAAGCGAACTCTCCTCGTTGAAGAATCTATTCATGTCAAGTTTGATGATCACAACCCTGTTGAAATCATAACTGAGGATCTGAAGGAAGTCAGTCTAGAAGAAACACCAGAAGTGGTCACACCAGAAGTGGTCACACCAGAAGTGGTCACACCAGAAGTGGTCACACCAGAAGTGGTCACACCAGAAGTGGTCACACCAGAAGTCGTCACTATCCGAAATCCTATCTTACAAGACAAAGGCAGTGATGAAGAATCAGAAGATGTACAAGAGAAATCAAGACACTCCTTATCAGAACCTGACCTAACCTGGTTAAGGGATCATCCAGCAAACCAAGTAATTGGACAGATCAGAAGTGGTGTTCAAACCAGATCTGCTACTACTAGGAGAGAAGCAATGCTTGCATGCTACATCTCTCAGATGGAACCCATGACTGTAGAAGATGCTCTCTCAGACTCTGACTGGATCAATGCAATGCAAGAAGAACTGACTCAGTTTGAAAGGAACAAAGTATGGGAACTTGTTCCTAGGCCAAAACATCAGAATGTCATTGGAACCAAATGGGTGTTAAAAAACAAAGCAGATGAAGAAGACAACATTGTAAGGAATAAAGCAAGGCTGGTTGCTAAAGGTTACTGCCAAGAAGAAAGAATTGATTTTGATGAGACCTTTGCATCAGTTGCCAGATTAGAAGCCATCAGAATCTTCCTAGCTTATGTTGCCTACAAAGACATCAAGGTCTACCAGATGGATGTCAAAAGTGCATTTCTAAATGGAGATCTTGAAGAAGAAGTTCATGTGGAACAACCACCAGGTTTTATCATTCCTACTCAATCCTCTTGTGTCTACAAGCTTAAAAAGGCCCTCTATGGTCTTAAGCAAGCTCCCAGAGCATGGTATGACACATTTTCCCTATTCCTAGTGAACCATGGGTTTACCAAAGGAAAGGTTGACAAAACCTTATTTCAAATCTTTGTTGCTAATCATATACGGCTAGTACAAATATATGTTGATGATATTATATTTGGAAGTACTAATGCAGAACTGTGCAAGAAATTTTCTCAAGTTATGCAGAGTCAATTTGAAATGAGTATGATGGGAGAACTCAGTTACTTCCTAGGACTACAAGTGAAACAAGTCCCAGAAGGAATCTTCATCAACCAAGGGAAGTACACCAGAGATCTTATCAAGAAGTTTGGGACTGAAGGAAAAGCATCAGTGAAGATTCCCATGAACACTTCTCAAGGAATTGGACCAGATGATGAAGGAAAAGATGTTGATGCAACTACATATAGAGGGATTATTGGATCTCTTCTCTATCTAACTGCAAGCAGACCAGATATATCATTTGCTGTTGGAATCTATGCCAGATACCAATCAAAGCCCAAGGAGAGCCATCTTAGTGCTGCAAAAAGAATCATCAGATACATCAAAGGAAATCCAAATGCAGGCCTATGGTATCCAAAGGGAGGTAACTTTGAACTAATTGGTTACTCTGACTCAGATTTTGCAGGTTGCAGATTAGACAGGAAGAGCACCTCTGGTCACTGCCAACTGCTAGGTGGGAGACTTGTCTCCTGGTTTAGCAAGAAGCAGAACTCCATCTCAACAAGTACAGCAGAAGCAGAATACATTGCAGCTGGAAGTTGTTGTGCTCAACTACTCTGGATGAAGCAACAGCTGAAGGATTATGGCTTTCATACAAAGGAGATCAAGCTTCTCTGTGACAACACAAGTGCCATTGCCATCACTCAGAACCCTGTGCTGCATTCCAGGACTAAGCACATTGAGATCGGACATCACTTCATCAGAGATCATGTAGAGAAGAAGCATATCTGTATGGAGCATGTGCCAACAGAAGACCAGCTTGCTGATATCCTAACCAAACCTCTCTCTGAGGCAAGGTTCAACAAGTTGAGAGGAGAACTGGGTATGATGGATGATCTTCCCAAAGATGTGTGAATCTGTAAGGAATAAATGTAATTAGATTTTGATGATGCTATAGGATTAGAAAGTTAGATCACCCCCAATTAGATTTTATGTATTAGAATTTTCAATTGTAAGTATTAGTGTTGTCGACGATCAGAGTTGCTCTGTTTTGGATCAAATCAGAAGTGCATCAGAACTGCTCGACCAGACTTGCTCTGAGAGAACTGCTCCATCAGAGTTCTCTTATCAGAAGTCCATCAGAGTTGCACCATGAGAATTGCTGATAAGCTTGGACATCTGATAACCAATGAGAGTTACAGATCAGAGGCACTCATCAGCGGACCTATCAGAGTCAGAGTTAGAGTTCAGTCAGAGATCAGAAAGCCTTCAGAACTCAACTCTTCAGTAAGCCATCAGAATCCAACACATCAGAAGAGCCTGATCAGAGCCCGACAAACACTTAGAAGATTTCAAGCAACATCCAACAGCTATGAATCCAACGGGTAAAAACATCCAACGGCTGGAAGACTGTGCATGAAAGGAAAGCATTTAATGCACATTAAATGAGCCTGATACGCTGAAGGATTGATTGCAAATGATTGACCAAGGAATCCGGGAAGATATATTAAATATAGAAACCTTCCAAAACGGCGGTCAAGTCAACTGTACGCGCATTTAATGCAGTTGTCTCCTCCTCCGAAGAACAGAAAAACAACTTTTTCCAAGAACTCTTGATCCATTTCCGAACATACTTCTTGAGATTCAACCTTCATAACACTCTACAAGAAAAGTCCTACGTTGGGAAGATTCAAACTCCAAATCTTTCATCCCCAACAACGAGCAAAGTTCATCCTGTTCTTCAACTCTTCAAGAACTTCATCAAACATCATTTGTAACGAAGCAAGTTGGAGGAAAAACTCTGTTTTTCAAAGGATCTTCTGAAAAGAAGGGCGTCCAAGTAACTGCAGTAGTGAAGTGGTGATACTTCCGGGAAGCTGAGTGAAAGGACCAGCCATCAGGACGTGGAATTACATCCTGGGTGGCATCTAGACTTGAAGAAGACGAGGAGTGCTTCTTAAGTGCTAGGATTTAGCTTTGTAACCGATCTACTTCAAAGCTAGTGGAACAGTGGACTAGAGGAACGCGTTGTTCCTTGAACCACTATAAAAATATCCGGTGTCATTTACTTTACTGCAATTTATATTTCTGCACTTAGGATATTAACTGGTAACTCTAAGATTTGTAATCTGTGCTCAGCAGATCTTGTTTTCAGAGTTATCAGAAAGGCATTTGCCTTAGTGTTTCTGAGGCTACCCGGACAGATCAGAATCCGCTGCCAAGGCCAGTTCTGTTATCAGAACCAGCCTTTCTCTGTCACCAGAATCAGACATTCTCTGATAAGTCATTTTGGACTTGGAGAAAATTTGAAAAACCAATCAGTCTATTCACCCCCCCTCTAGACTGATTACCACATCAATCGGGACCAACAGAATCAAAGCTACTCTGGGCCAGAACATCAATTTTATGGATCAGAGAACCACCCATCAGAGTTCCACCTTCTCTGATATAGAAGTTCTTATCAGAACACTTTATCAGAACGGCTGTGGACTTAGTAATTTTTTTTCGAGGAACGGGCAGACCTAAGTACTTGAACAGGTCTTTTACTATCTTGCCCCTGATAGTTATTCCTTTAAAACGGAAACGCCTTTCCGCCCACATTTTATTAAATGCTACCTCGAAACCCCCAATAATATCAAACGTCCACTAACCCAAATCAATTTATACCCACTACCTCAAACCTAAACCGCCACTGCATTTCATCTCTCTACTATCTTTCGTTCTCAAGCTTTCTCCCTTCGAACTTCCGACTTTAAGAAATCACCAAAACATCTCTCAAACCTAACAATGAAGTTCATCAACATCAACGACCTCTCCAAGGAGGAAGCTCAGTCACTTGTGGACAACATTGTCACCGGTATGCGAGTTGACATGTCTGCACTGCCCCTTTTGGCAGAAAATCAACATCAACGACCTTTCCAAGGGCAAGGGTGCGGCTACCGATGCCGCACTTGCTAAGGCCAAGGCTGCTCAGGCTGCCGATTCCAACTCTTCCGCCTCCCAGGCCGACCGTCGTACGGTTGAGGCGGAGCAACACTTGATCGCCACAGTGATGGCACAGGGGGCCCAGGCACCCCCGGTTGATTCCAGCGTCCCCGAAGTGGTGGCGCCTCTGCAGACAGTCCTTCCTCCGGGTGGAGAGAAAGCGAAGGACAAGAAGACGAAGAGGCCCCGCGAGGCTGGCTCTTCGGCCCCCGTGGAGCAGGAGGTGGCCCTTCTCCCCTTGGGACGTCCGGCCCATGACGTTTGGCAAGAAATTGCCTCTTTGGTTGGGGTGGAGATGCCGGCCCGGACGTCCTCGGAGGCCACCAACGCTGCCCTAGCCGCCGCTCTTCAGGTAAATTTTGCCTCACGCTGACTAGCGAGTTTCAGTTTTGGAGATCTGTGATCTTATATTCATGTCCCTCACCTGTAGGTCGGGCTCTCCGTGTTGCAAGCTGAAGTTGCGAGGGATGCGGACGCCCTTCAGGCTAAGAGTAAGGCTGATGCCGCAGTGAAGAAGGCGCGGGAGGCCGTCCGTCTTCATGAGAAAGAGGTGGCCGCCAAGGAGAAGGAGCTGCAGGCCGCCCGGCAAGCGGCTCGTGAGTCAGCCGAGCAGGTTGCTGCCTTTGAGAAGGTCGGGTTCAAGCTCGTCCCGGTTTTCCCCGCTCAAAAGGATGCGGCCCCTGAGTGGCTCGTTGATACCTCTGGGTATGAAAATACCGGGGCCTTTATGACTGCCGCCCAGAGGTATTGCGGGGGCGCATTTGGTGATGTATTCTCGGCCGAGCTGCAGAAGCAAAAGCCGAAGGACTGCCTCCAATTCGGGGTCCGGGTCTTGGAGAGCGCTCCTCTGACGCAGAAGTTCCTCTACGACATCGGGGATAGTTCCTTCGTCATTAGCTACAACGAGGGGGTGAAGGCTACACTTCCAATCTTCGTCGAGCTGCAAGGTCCTGGCTTCGACTTGGCCCGGCATACCAATGATGCTGAACTGGTCTGGGCTCTGGGAAAATTGGAGAGGGACGCCTGTCGAGAGGAGGCCAAGGCCAGAGGTGAGGTTCCGGAGCCCCCGACTCCTGAGCCTGAGCCCGAGGAGGAAGACAATGCTAATCCTAGGGGGTCCCGGCCTGCATTTCCTAACTTCATTTGATGTAATTTTTCACTTATTTTGTCTGGCATCATTGTAAATTCCAGACAGTAGTGCTGAGGAATATACACACCTTTTGCTTCATGGTTGTCTTGACGTTTGTATTCTTTTACTTTGTCATTTCCTTTATTCCGATAGTCGTGTGCGAGATCCTTATCTGACGCTCTGCGTAGTTTTCTCCTTGGGTGTGCTTAAAGATGGTCCTTAATGCCATCCTTAATCTCGTAGGTCTAAATTTTGCCCCGCGTCCCTTTTCTGGCTAAGTCAATGGGGACGATCGTACTTGTCTTACACTTTCGCCCACAAATGACGTTCGTCGAACGTTGAGTTTGCTGCCACTCATCATGTTTTGCAAAGTGTGCGTGTACGAGTTAATTCTTTTTGTGCGCACGTTGGTTAGAGACGCTCATCCTCCCTGAATCCGTGTCTTGTCATGCCAGGTGCTAAGGTCAAAATCTTCTTAAGACGTTCGTCCACCTAGTCTGCTTGTTTTCTTCCCAAGTGTAAGGAGACGAACATACCTTAGTGACCTGTGGAAACCCTTAAGGTAGGAGAGCCCACCCTTCTTCTTGCACCCCTTGGGTGCGTGGTGTATCCCTGGCGGCGCGCACCGGTCCACTCTTCTTCGTGGGACGTTCGTCGCCCCACCTTCAAGGTGGGGCCTGAGGTCCTCTTTTTCTTAAAGTAGGTGCCTGAATCGGGGTGCCTTTAATACCGCGGAATGTAGCGGTATTTTGGCACCACGTGTCCACTTGTGGTTGGCGCAGTTCCGTGGTGCTGTCTATAAGTACCCAAAACCTCGCGGATCAACCACTTGCTTCTTCTCTGGTCCTTACGCTGTGCAATTTCCTTCTCTCTATAGCCATTTTCTGCACTGCATCGAGCTTCGAGACCCGCAGGTACCGAACGTCGTCATGTCTCCGTCTAGGTTGGAGTCCCAAACTATTGATTCAAGGACCCGAATCAACTCGTCGTCCACCGGGGATCGGTTTGACGATGGGTGCTCCTCTGGTGATGACCTGGAGTTCTATGAACGGGGTATGCCACCCCGGCCTCCCCGGCACCATCTTAATTTTTCTAACGTTCGTCGTCAGCGTCAGCGTCTGTTGAACGCGGATCGGCAGGTGATCAGCCAATGGTTCTACCCTCCAAGGGTCTACGACGATCGTCGCCTGCACAACCCGATGCGCCATCTGCCCGGCCACGTGGTGGTTCATTTAGATTCCGTTATAGCCGGCCTCTTCTCCCCCCTGCATTCTTTCCATCTAGAACTCTTCAGAAGTTTTAGGGTAACACCCGCGGAGCTCGTCCCTGCTGCCCATAGGGTTATTGCGGGTTTCATCATCAGATGCCACAGTGTCAGTGTGGTTCCCACTGTGGACTTATTGCATCACTTTTTCCGGTTGTCCCTGTTTGGACGTACAGGGTACTTGACCCTGATTGCTCGCCCGTCCATGGCCCTGTTTTCGAATAACGCCGGGAACCCGGACGGCTGGGAGGAGAGGTTCTTTCTGGCCGGAGTAGGCTCCCCCATGCCATTTTCTGACAGATGGAATGCCTATCCGGTGAAGTCCATCCCACCGCCCATGACGGATGAGGAACTGAGATATGCCAGGCGCATAGCCGGCCTCGACATCCAGAATCTTCGGTTGTTGGTGGCCGAGCCCTTCATAGCTCGGGCTGGATTAGGTGCGTCCATTTGTACTTGCATTGTCCTATCATCTTTCCGTTGTTATGGTTCTGAACGTCTTGGTTTATTTTCTGCAAGAGTTTTCCCGTCTTCATCCTCTATGGGACGTTCCGCCGATATCCCCGTCGTTCCAGGCCGTGAAGGCAAAGATCAGGGCAAGGGCAGGAATCCGCTCGTCCCCAAGGTCGAATCCCGGGTGACGAGACCACGGACCGAGGAGGCCTCAGGAGCCGGTGCTTCGAAGAGACTACGATTTGATGGTACTGCTTCCAAGGCCATCATATTGGCCGATGATTCTGATGGTGAGTCCGGGAGTCCCCTGAAGCGGAAGCACACTTCTAGGAGCAAGCCCCCTCCTTCGTCGTCGAGGAACTCCGACGTTCGTCGTCTTAGGGACGAGGATGTTCAAGTTGGCGGGTCTGCTGATACCCGTCCTCCTTCACCACCGGAAACCAGCAGGTCCTCTCTTGGCCTTATTGAATTCTTCGGGGTTGGCCCTCGCAAGGAGTCCATGATGCTTTTTGGTCAGGCGGCTTCTTCTATTTGGTGTGGCCTAAATCTCAAGGTTCCACAAGATTTTGCCGCTCAGGAGGCCCCGGAGGATCTTCTTGAATGTGGTCAGAGCACCTTGGATAAGGCTGGACTCTACTTCCACAGGGCTCGGATGGCCTTCGAGCAGCAAGGCAGGGAAATGGCCGCTGATAAGTCCATTTTTGTACTTATTTTTCTTATCAAATTTAAGCGATTTTTGAATGAAAATAGAAAGAAAAGACACATTTTATATATTTTGGTTCAAGTTTCATGAAATCAGGTAAAAATCACATCCATAATATGTTTAGCGAGATTTCGGGTCAATTGAGCACAAAATGAGTCAATTTGAGTGACAAATACATTTATACCGGAACAAGCAAGCATTTTATCAAGGTGATTCAGAAGACAAAAATGAAGAGCAGGAAAAGCCGCATCTGCCAAACAAAAGTGGCAGAAGGCGCCCAAATAGGCGCCCAAAATGGAGGCCTTCGCGGCCGCCTACGGGAAAAATCAGAAGTCAACCTCGCTTTGACTCGAGACCAGAAAAAGACCGAAGGCTGCCGACACTGGGCAGAAGGCGGCCGCCTACGGTGGCCGCCTGCGGCACAAGGGGACAAAACCAACCACCGGTCGGCCAGACAGGACGGCAGGCGGCCAGACAGGACGGCAGGCGGTCGCCTGTTGGACCGCCTGCGGCGGCCGGGATCCGCCGGGATCCGCCGGGATCCGATCTGCCAACGAAAAGACGGCAGGCGGCCATTTGTGACGGAAGGCGTCCGCCCTCTGTGGCCGCCTACGGCTGACGAGACCGGCCACGATCCGCTGTCGGCGACGGGACGGAAGGCGGCCAAAATGAGACCAAAGGCGGCCGCCTGGTTGGCCGCCTACGGAAGGCGGCCAGATTCCGACGGAAGGCGGCCGCCTTCTTGGGCGCCTTCGGTGAAATTTCTGCTATAAATAGCAGGCTTTTTCCCCATCTCAAACACACCAATTTCAAGCCCAAATCAGATCAAAAAGGGCGTCTTCTTCCTCCTCAAAGCTCGGATTTTCACCATTGTTGCACCTTCAACTTCAATCTTTCATATCTTTCTCATTTTAGCTCCAAATTGTGAGTTCTTTATATGTATTTTCATCCTTTCAATGAGTAGAATCTGAATCTGTACTTAGTTTTTTCTATCTGTGCTTCTAAAATTTCCAGAAAATTATTCCACTATTTCGCATTTTCTTCTTAAATTTGAATAAAATAGTTGTTGACATTAAATCCATTCCAATTAATTATATAGTTGTTTACTAGCTTCAAGGTAGTTATTTATCAAAACAAAGTTAATTTTTATGAAGTAGAAGTAAATTTTAATTAATTCCGGCATTTAGTTGTTATTATTGCATAAATTAAATTAAATACTCAAAAAAGGAAAAAAATTAGTTTCTGTCCTAATTCCAGTTAAATTCACAGTAATATCACTCCTAGTATTCAATATAAAATTTAGAACGAATTTAGAATATTTGTAGTTGCTTTTTTTGTATTTTCTAGTTAATATTGGGAAAATTATCAATTAGTTGTTAAAATTGGATTTTAGGTTATAAAATTCGGGAAAAATTCCAGAAGGTGATATTTTAGTTCTACAAGTTTATTTTGGAAGAATATTATTTTTGTTTAATTTTTGCTATTATACATGCTTAATTCCTTGTTAATGTTGAATTTATTCATTGTATTGTTAAATGAAAAAAATGATGTTTATTAGCTAAATTTGTTTTGGGCATGAATTGACTAAAGGAATATGGATTGACTTGTTGACCGAAAATTAGGGATTAAAATTAATAATTTGGACTAGTTGTTTGAAATGATGAAATAGTAATTAATAATTGTTAGCCATATTCATTAATTAAATTCTTGGAAAATTATTTCTAACTTGTCTATGAGATTAGAAAATAATTTAAGCCAACCATATTCAAGCACATTAATAAGGCCTAGAAATAGGATAATTTAATGAAAGGGATTTACATCTTGTCTATGAGAGATAAATTCAATTGCTTAAATAATGAGTTTAACTAGTTAATGAATTCGGCTATTTTCATTAATTAAAATATTGGAGAATTATTTCTACCTTGTCTATAAGGTTAGAATTTAATTCAAGCCAACCATTTTTGAACACATTAATGACACCTAGAAATAGGATAAATTAATGAAAATAGTTTCTATTCTTGTCTATGAGGAAAGAAATTATTAGTCCAATTTTAGTTTTAATTTCCCTAATCACTAGGTCGAAGAATATATCCATTTCTAATTACTCAATTCATTGCCCTTATTTGCACCAATCCATTTAAGTTTAATATTATATTTTTTTCCTTTAGTCTATTTTTGAGCCATCATTAGTATTTGCACAATTTAATTTACTTTCTTTTCCAAAAAGTAGTTTAGAAAATCAATCAAAAGTTTTAATTTGGAAAGCTTCCAATAATTTGCGATAACCTGTGACTGGACTTGAAATCAAGAAGCTCCTCCGCCATTCCTCGAGAGACACGATACTCGGGGAAAAACCGAAAGGTTAGACTCCGTTTTACTACAACGCCGCGAAAGCGGTTATCAAATGGCGCCGTTGCCGGGGAATGGCACGATGATTTCTTGATTTTGATTTTAGCATGGGCGAATTCAAGTTAGGGAGACTTTCTTTTTCCTTTTTGTTCTGTTCTCATGTGTTTGCTTGAGATTTCCTCATGGATTACTCAAGTGAACGCTTTCATTCTCAACCACCATATCACTATCCATACTATGAACAACAATGTTTTCAAAATAATCAAAATGAAGGATACTATGGACAAGGTTATGAGGATAACAATCAATGGTGCGAAAATCCACCTTTGGGGTATGGAGATTACCAATTTCAAGATAATTATTTCCACCAAGGGCAAGACTTTGAAGGCTGTGATGATTTCTCTTATCAAGGTAATTATCATGATGATTTTAATTATCATGAAAATTACCAAGAAAGGCTAGAAAATCATTACACCAGCACAAACGAGTACTCCTACGAGGGTGACTCTGGAATTTCACCTTATCCTCAACACGAACTCGAAGAGTTAAAATCGTCCTTACTTGATTTTGTGGAAGACTTAAGAAAGACAAGGATTGAACTAGCATCTCATGATGAGAGTATCAAGGAATTGTTTGAAAAAATCATTTATGACAATGACCACAAAGTTCAACAGGAGACATACGAGGAGGGTGCTAAATCTGAGGAGGAGGTTGCGGTAACCATGGGCGAGATGGTTGAAACTCTTCTCACCCCTATTTCTTTTGAGCCTCTCATTGCTACTGAGAGAGAGCCTATCCTCGTAGAACTTAGTTCTCAAGCGCCCCATATGAAAGTGCCCAATGAGGTTGATGAAGAAATCATAGATGATGAGATACTTTGTGATGAGGAACCTACCCTACTATCTATGGATGACCTCTCACTTAAAAAGTCCCTGAAAGATAGCCTTGATGATGATTTTGATCCTACACAAACCCAAGCGCCTGTTGAAGTAGTTGATGAAACTTGTGATGTGGAGGAAACAATGCCCGATGATGCCTTCTTTGATTCTCTACTTAATGATGATGAGCATAATTGTGCTAAGCAAGGACTTGTTTGCCTAGATGATATTTGTGGGAGTAGTGAGCGAAGTTGGGATGCATTTTTAGAGAGTGACACGGAGTTTGAATTTTGTGTTGTAAATGTCGAGGCCATAGTTGAAGAAGAAGAAACCCAAAAGGAGGAGCCTACTCGTAATGTTCTTACCATGGTGGTCCCACTTGAGCGATTTCAGGCACCTGAGGCCCCTGATCCTGAAATACTTGTTGATTATACTAATGAGAGTGATGCAGGATATGTGCTAATTTCTTGTTCGAATGATGTGTTCTTTGAAGATTATATCACATTTTGGTGGCCAAGAGAGTTTGAGGGTCTACGCCATCTGACGGCATACCTGGAGGATAAGGTGGAAGCACTAATGATGAGTGCCCCACAATTGACATGCATAGCTGAGAGTTCTCTCTCAAACGTCAAGCTAGTGACGTTAAAGAAGCGCTTCTTGGGAGGCAACCCATGTTTTTCATAACATTGTTTGTTTGTTTTTTGTGTTTGCAGGGTGTGCTTCAATGTTGGTGAAATAAGAGTTTGGCTTAGGCCTTACGGGAGGACACGGGTGATGCTTAGTTTTCTTCCTTAACATTTTATTGTGTTTGTTTGTTTATTCAGGTTGGACATTGTGCCGCTCTTTTGACTTAATTGCTCTTACAAACTGACTATGAATGATGTAATGATTTTTATTCCTGTTTCATTATTCCTCTTCACAAAATCTTTTCAAAACTCAAGTGTGAGGAAAGAACCAAAAAAAAATGTGTGTCTTTATTTCAAGGTTTTGTGCCTTAAAAGAAGACCTCGAGGGCGAGGTCTAGCTCAAGTGTGAGGAGGTTGTGTTTTACACTCAAAAGTTAAAAACTTATTTTAAAACAACCTTTTTACTATTTTTGACATGAAACATTAATTTCTCAATTTGTTATCAATCGCATAAATAGTTTAGATAATCACCCTTATTATATGAATTTACTTTTATTATTATTCTTGAAAACTTAAAATTGTTATGGGTTTTTGGTTGCGAATGTAAAGGTCCGAATTTGTTTTAATTGGACATTCATTTTATTCATCAATATATATATATATATATATATATATATATATATATTACTATTAATAAACCTCTTCAAAACTCATTGTTATAGGACAATTCCATCTCCGAAAAGGGGCTCTGTTTCATTCGTTAATCACAGTCTGTGAGAATGAAATATGCATTTACCATGGGATAACACCGCCAACAAGAGTGAAAAAGAGCAAAAAAAAAAAAATGGTGAACATGATGAATGTCCAAATTAGAATAATGAAAACCTTGGGATAAGGAATTGATTGGTGGTTTAACATAATAAATAGTTTTTCTTAAGTAATACTAATTTTAAATTCTTGTATTTTGGGTGATTTTTCTAAAATGTTTAAAAATTGAGAATAAAAGAAGAGGTTTTTGTTTCTACTTCTTTAAAATAGCAATTAGATTGTAATACAGTTAGGCTTTACCTTTTGAGTGTGTTTACAACTAATTCGTCGCTTGAGGACAAGCAACGCTTAAGTGTGAGGAGATTGATAAGTCCATTTTTGTACTTATTTTTCTTATCAAATTTAAGCGATTTTTGAATGAAAATAGAAAGAAAAGACACATTTTATATATTTTGGTTCAAGTTTCATGAAATCAGGTAAAAATCACATCCATAATATGTTTAGCGAGATTTCGGGTCAATTGAGCACAAAATGAGTCAATTTGAGTGACAAATACATTTATACCGGAACAAGCAAGCATTTTATCAAGGTGATTCAGAAGACAAAAATGAAGAGCAGGAAAAGCCGCATCTGCCAAACAAAAGTGGCAGAAGGCGCCCAAATAGGCGCCCAAAATGGAGGCCTTCGCGGCCGCCTACGGGAAAAATCAGAAGTCAACCTCGCTTTGACTCGAGACCAGAAAAAGACCGAAGGCTGCCGACACTGGGCAGAAGGCGGCCGCCTACGGTGGCCGCCTGCGGCACAAGGGGACAAAACCAACCACCGGTCGGCCAGACAGGACGGCAGGCGGCCAGACAGGACGGCAGGCGGTCGCCTGTTGGACCGCCTGCGGCGGCCGGGATCCGCCGGGATCCGCCGGGATCCGATCTGCCAACGAAAAGACGGCAGGCGGCCATTTGTGACGGAAGGCGTCCGCCCTCTGTGGCCGCCTACGGCTGACGAGACCGGCCACGATCCGCTGTCGGCGACGGGACGGAAGGCGGCCAAAATGAGACCAAAGGCGGCCGCCTGGTTGGCCGCCTACGGAAGGCGGCCAGATTCCGACGGAAGGCGGCCGCCTTCTTGGGCGCCTTCGGTGAAATTTCTGCTATAAATAGCAGGCTTTTTCCCCATCTCAAACACACCAATTTCAAGCCCAAATCAGATCAAAAAGGGCGTCTTCTTCCTCCTCAAAGCTCGGATTTTCACCATTGTTGCACCTTCAACTTCAATCTTTCATATCTTTCTCATTTTAGCTCCAAATTGTGAGTTCTTTATATGTATTTTCATCCTTTCAATGAGTAGAATCTGAATCTGTACTTAGTTTTTTCTATCTGTGCTTCTAAAATTTCCAGAAAATTATTCCACTATTTCGCATTTTCTTCTTAAATTTGAATAAAATAGTTGTTGACATTAAATCCATTCCAATTAATTATATAGTTGTTTACTAGCTTCAAGGTAGTTATTTATCAAAACAAAGTTAATTTTTATGAAGTAGAAGTAAATTTTAATTAATTCCGGCATTTAGTTGTTATTATTGCATAAATTAAATTAAATACTCAAAAAAGGAAAAAAATTAGTTTCTGTCCTAATTCCAGTTAAATTCACAGTAATATCACTCCTAGTATTCAATATAAAATTTAGAACGAATTTAGAATATTTGTAGTTGCTTTTTTTGTATTTTCTAGTTAATATTGGGAAAATTATCAATTAGTTGTTAAAATTGGATTTTAGGTTATAAAATTCGGGAAAAATTCCAGAAGGTGATATTTTAGTTCTACAAGTTTATTTTGGAAGAATATTATTTTTGTTTAATTTTTGCTATTATACATGCTTAATTCCTTGTTAATGTTGAATTTATTCATTGTATTGTTAAATGAAAAAAATGATGTTTATTAGCTAAATTTGTTTTGGGCATGAATTGACTAAAGGAATATGGATTGACTTGTTGACCGAAAATTAGGGATTAAAATTAATAATTTGGACTAGTTGTTTGAAATGATGAAATAGTAATTAATAATTGTTAGCCATATTCATTAATTAAATTCTTGGAAAATTATTTCTAACTTGTCTATGAGATTAGAAAATAATTTAAGCCAACCATATTCAAGCACATTAATAAGGCCTAGAAATAGGATAATTTAATGAAAGGGATTTACATCTTGTCTATGAGAGATAAATTCAATTGCTTAAATAATGAGTTTAACTAGTTAATGAATTCGGCTATTTTCATTAATTAAAATATTGGAGAATTATTTCTACCTTGTCTATAAGGTTAGAATTTAATTCAAGCCAACCATTTTTGAACACATTAATGACACCTAGAAATAGGATAAATTAATGAAAATAGTTTCTATTCTTGTCTATGAGGAAAGAAATTATTAGTCCAATTTTAGTTTTAATTTCCCTAATCACTAGGTCGAAGAATATATCCATTTCTAATTACTCAATTCATTGCCCTTATTTGCACCAATCCATTTAAGTTTAATATTATATTTTTTTCCTTTAGTCTATTTTTGAGCCATCATTAGTATTTGCACAATTTAATTTACTTTCTTTTCCAAAAAGTAGTTTAGAAAATCAATCAAAAGTTTTAATTTGGAAAGCTTCCAATAATTTGCGATAACCTGTGACTGGACTTGAAATCAAGAAGCTCCTCCGCCATTCCTCGAGAGACACGATACTCGGGGAAAAACCGAAAGGTTAGACTCCGTTTTACTACAACGCCGCGAAAGCGGTTATCAGCCGCAGTGCGGGCCGAGTGTGATGCCCTTCTTAAGAATGCTCGGGGAAAGGTTGGGACCCTTCAGGAGAAAGCCGAGGCCCATGACAAGCTGGTCCAGGAGAATGCTTCCCAAAAAGAACTCCTTCGGAAGCAGGAGGCCGAGTTGGTGGATCTGCGCAGCCGTATGTGGGCGGTTTCTCATGCTGGGGTGGACGTCCGTCATACGGGCATAGACAACCACGTCCCCATATATGAGGCCGATGTCTCGAAGATCAAGGAGTCTGGTTCTATTGAATTTCAGAAGTCCAAGGCCTATACCGGTGCCGTGCAGACCATGGCCAGAAGACTTCTTCCGAATTTCGTCGGGGAGTATCTTGCTACCTGCCCGAATCCCTATTTGGATGGCATTAAACTGTTGCAGGCCACTCCGACTGGAGAGCGTTTCCTCGACGATCTCGCCGACGATACCTATCTCAAAGGTATGATCAGTCTTGTGGCTGAGAATCTTCCGGTCTTCGAGCGTCATTTCGGGGCTCCCTTTGATCCCGTAGCGGCCGGGTTTGACTCGCTGATGGTGGATGCCTACCAGGGGGCCCTCGAGCTGCTCAAGGAGAGCAAGGAGCAGGAAGAGGCCGAGGCTAAAGAAAAGGCCAAGCAAGTTCCTTTCAAGGTTCCGGCTCCGGACGTCGACTAGCCTGAAGCTCCACTCGTCGCCCAGTACTTGTATTATTTTATCATTCTTTACATTGTACTTCATATTTGTAACTTCCCGGTCAGTAGTGCCGAAGAATAAAACCATTCTTTGCTCTGTGCTCGTCTGGCATATATATATATATAGAGTCTTTTGTGTCTTCGCTCAACCCACGCTCGTGACCTTACTAACCTTCTTCTCTGGCAGAAGACGTTTGCCATCCAACGAGTAAGAGGAAGAACTGGTTTACCCCGCTAGGGTTCCCTTTCTTCGTTCAACCCACGCTCGTGATCTTACTAGCCTTCTGCTCTGGCAGAAGACGTTCGCCATCGGACGAGTAAAGGGAAGAACTGGTTTACCCCGCTAGGGTTCCCTTTCTTCGTTCAACCCACGCTCGTGATCTTACTAGCCTTCTGCTTCGGCAGAAGACGTTCGCCATCCAACGAGTAAGGGGAAGAACTGGTTTACCCCGCTAGGGTTCCCTTTCTTCGTTAAACCCACGCTCATGATCTTACTAGCCTTCTGCTCCGGCAGAAGACGTTCGCCATCCAACGAGTAAGGGGAAGAACTGGTTTACCCCGCTAGGGTTCCCTTTCTTCGTTCAACCCACGCTCGTGATCTTACTAGCCTTCTGCTCTGGCAGAAGACGTTCGCCATCCAACGAGTAAGGGGAAGAACTGGTTTACCCCGCTAGGGTTCCCTTTCTTCGTTCAACCCACGCTCGTGATCTTACTAGCCTTCTGCTCCGGCAGAAGACGTTCACCATCCAACGAGTAAGGGGAAGAACCGGTTTACCCCGCTAGGGTTCCCGTTCGTCCAGCAGTTATGTCTCCCCTCCTCCCATTTTTTTTTTGGGAGGGAATTTTTTATCCGTAGTTCATTGGTAGAATTTCTTCAAGTGTTCTACATTCCATATTCTAACAGAATTCCCCTCTAAGGTTTGGAGGATGAACGTCGCCTGGTTTAGCCTTCGGAGGACCCTATATGGTCCTTCCCAATTTTTGGCCATTTTGCCACCTTCGAGCGGTTTGCTCTTTTCTCTTTTGCGCAATACAAGGTCTCCAGCGTTGATCTCGCGGATGTTTACTGATTTTTTAAAGTATCTCTAGGTGGCCCGGTGATACTCCTCCATTCGACGGGCTGCTAGGTCTCTTCGCTCTTCGATGAAGTGGAGCTCCGCTCGTAGGGTGGCCTCATTGTCTTCTGGTTGGTAATGTTTGGTGCAGTGTGTGGGCACCAGCACCTCAGTGGGCACCTTAGCTTGGAAACCATAGGCCAACGCGAAGGGCGTCTCCCCGGTTGCAGTCCTTGGGGTTGATCTATACGTCCAGAGGACGTAGTTGAGCTGTTCGGGCCAATGGATGCATAATCCTCCAATTTCTTCTTGATTCCGTCCATGATGGTCCGGTTCATGTTTTCCACCTGGTCGTTGGCTTGTGGGTAAGCCACCGAGGCTTTTGAGTGTCTGATGCCCCATTTGGCCAAGTACCCTTCGAAACCGCGTCTGACGAACTGCCGTCCGTTGTCAGTGATGATCTGTTCCGGGATTCCGAAGCAGCATATGATGTTTTGCCAGACGAATCTCTGACATTGATATTCAGTGATCGTGGCCAGAGGCTCGGCCTCTACCCACTTGGTGAAGTAATCAATTGCCACTATGATGAATTTCCGTCCGCCGGTCGTCTTGGGTAGAGGTCCCAGCAAGTCGATTCCCCATCTCGCAAAAGGCAAGGAGATGGTCGTCGGGGTGTAGAAACTTGTTGGCCGTTCTGGAACAGGGGCGTACTGCTGGCACACCGCACACTTCTGAGTGTGGTTGTAACAATCTTGTTGGATCGTGGGCCAGTATTAGCCTTGCAGGATGATCTTCCGTGCCAGAGTCCTGGGGCATTGGTGACTCGAGCAGATGCCCTCATGGATTTCTTCTAACACTGCTGCGGCGAGGTTCGGCGGAAGGCACCTTAGGTGTTGGTCCCGTTTAAGTTGGTAACAGTCTAGAGGGGGGGGGGGTGAATAGACTGTTATAGTTTTTCAAACTTTTCTCTAAGTCAGAGTTGACTTGTCAGAGAAGGTTGAGTTCTGATGATCAGAACTTGGTTTTGCAGCGGATAAGAGTTCCGGGTAGCCTCAAACAAATACTAAGGCAAATGCCCTTCTGATTACTCTGAGAACACGATCTGCTGAACACAGAGTCCAAGTTCTATAGAGTTAAACAGTTTAGTCCTAAGTGCAGAAATTAAAGTGCAGTAAAGTAAATGACACCGGGGTTTTTATAGTGGTTCAAGGAACAACGCGTTCCTCTAGTCCACTGTTCCACTAAGCTTGTAAAAGTCACAGATTACACAACCTTAGTTCCCTAGCACTTAAGAAGCTCTCCACGTCTTCTTCAAGCCTAGTTGCCACCCAGGATGCAGTTCCACGTCCTGATGGCTGGTCCTTTCACTCAGCTTCCCGGAAGTATCACCACTTCACTACTGCAGTTACTTGGACGCCCTTCTTTGCAGAAGATGTTCTGAAGAACAGAGTTTTCTCCAACTTGCTTCGTTACAAAAGATGTGTAGTTGAAGTTCTTGAAGGTTGAAGAACAGGATGAACTTTGCTCTTGTTGGGGTTGAGGGATTTTGAGAGTTTGAATCTTCCCAACGTAAGCTTTTTCTTGTGGGTGATTATGGAGTTTGAATCTCAAGAATGCTTGCAGTATAATGATGAGAGCAAAAGTTTTAGCAAAGTTATTCGGTTGTTCTTCTTCGAGTATCTTTTATACTGGGGTTGTCTGCCGTTGGAGGAGGAGACAACTGCATTGAATGCGCATACTGTGGAGTTTACCGGTTGGACCCGCAGTTTTGGCAGGTTTCTATTTTTGTATAATATTCTCCAGGAATCTCGGTCAATCATCTGTAATAACTCCACAGCTTATCAGGCTCATTAAATGAGCATTAAATGCTTTCCTTTGATGAAATATCTCCTAGCCGTTAGAGAATTTCCCGTTAGTTTCACGGTCGTTGAAAGCTGCCTTGAAAATCTTCTAAGTGTTAGTCGGGCTCTGATCGGGCTCTTCTGATATGTTGGATTCTGATGGCTCTCTGATGAGTAGTATTCTGATGGCTTTCTGATGTAGACTTCTGATGAGTCTCTGAAGAGCAACTCTGATGCTTCTCTGATGAGCAACTCTCATGACTTCCGAGAGCGATTATGAAAGCAGTTCTCATAGAGTAGCTCTGATCAGATCCACATAGCAACTCTGATAGTCGACTATACTAATACTTACAACTGATAGTCGACTCTGATAGCTTGTTAGTCCCGTTTAAGTTGGTAACAGTCTATTCACCCCCCCTCTAGACTGTTACCAACTTAAACGGGACCAACAAGTGGTATCAGAGCCTCCTTGTTCTTGTAATCTTTTAGGTTACCCCTTGAACAAAGATCCACTTGTTCTCAGCCTCCTTTAATACTTATTATGGATAACTCTCTTGCAAAGCACCTCATGTTTTCAGATCAGAAGTATGATGACTGGAAGATTCAGATGAAAGCACACCTCTGTGCTCTTCATGATGAAATGTGGGAAGTCCTTGAAGAAGGACCCTTCACCAAATTCATGAAGGTGAATACTGCACATACTACTGACAAATCTCAGCCCGAAATGATTGAGAAAGCCAGATCAGAATGGACAAAGGAAGAGAGGAGACAATACAATCTTGACAATATTGCCAAGGATATCCTCTACAAGGCCATTGACAACAGATACTTCAACAGAATCAAGAAGTGTCGAACTGCCAAAGAAATATGGGACAAACTTGATCTCATAGGAGCTGGTGATGAACAAGAAAGAGATAACAAGTTGACAATATATATAAAGAAGTTTGATGACTTCAAACTTCTACCTGAGGAATGCATAGCTGAAATGCATGCCAGACTTCTGATTCTTACCAGTGAGATATCTGAGCTTGAGAAGGAGCTCACAGTTAAAGAAGTCAACCTGAAGATTCTCAGAGGACTGCCCCCAATCTGGAAGATGAAGGTTATTGCTGTCCAGGAGAGCAAGGACATCAAAACCTATCCTACAGAGAAGCTGATCTCTGATCTCAAAGCTTATGAGTTTGAGATGCATGATGAGAAAGAAGAAGTGCCAGACGAGAGAACCACCACTGCCCTTACTGCCAGCACTTCTAAGGTAAACAACTTTGACCCTTCTACTCTTTTATCTGACGAATATATGGCTGCCTTTGCCAGGAAATTCAGAAAATTTATGAAGAAAGATGGAAGGAGTCCATCTTCCATCAGAAGACCTCATCAGAAGACCAAATCTTCTGAAAGCAATGGAGAGTACCTCTGCTACAACTGCAGACAGCCTGGTCACTTCAAGGCTAACTGCCCCTTTCCTAGAGTGTCCAAGAAGCAAGGACATGAAGAAGAAAAGAAACCTGAAGATCAACACAGAAGACGAAAGGCATTCATTTCAGAACAAGCTGAAAGAGATCCTCT
Organism: Cuscuta epithymum; assembly: GCA_945859915.1. Taxonomy (NCBI): domain Eukaryota; kingdom Viridiplantae; phylum Streptophyta; class Magnoliopsida; order Solanales; family Convolvulaceae; genus Cuscuta; species Cuscuta epithymum. The sequence goes on from CAMAPF010000923.1 coordinate 423,689, forward strand.
TTCTGAATCAGAGTCCAGTTCTGAGTCTGACTCTGATGAAGCCTTTTGCTGCCTGGACACAGAGACCGAAGACCTCTGCCTCATGGCACAGTCTGATGAGGAGGTATATTCGACTGCTGATTCTATTTCTTCTTCGGTAGGCACAACCTTAAATGATGATCCAATGTCATCATTTTGGGAAGAGTTCAAAACTATCCAAGACACTTATTCTTTGATTAAAGAGGAGAACAGTAAACTAAAGTTAGAAATCTCTGACTTAAGAAAAGAGACTGAGTGCAAACTTAATCTCTTAATTAAGGAAAGAGATAAACTGGAAGTTGAAAATGAGTCTCTTCTAAAAAGAATAAGAGAAATTGAGAGCCTTGAAATCAGATATGATAGTCTTTTGAAGATGCAATCTTCAATAAAGAGTATTGATGATACTCATAATCTCACCTCTGGTCTTGGATATGTTGAACACAAGTCTGATAAACCTTCTGTAAGGCCTAGCACCCAAGTTGCTAAAGCCAAAAAGGTTATGGTGTCACAGACTTGTAGCCCCAACTGTCATGCTAGTACATCTGGTACTAAAGTTATTCATGAGAAAGTCCCACCAGAGAACCAAAAGCTAAAGGCCAAACCAAAACAGGCTTTGAAAATTAATGAACCAGGCAGAAAATCTAACCAAAAGAAAAAATTTCAAAACAATAACAATCAAAGGCAAACCCACATCAGACATTCTCATGATAACGGTATCAGAAACTACTATCAGAAAGACAGATATCAAGAGAAAGTTAACCATAGGCAAAAGAGGTTGTCTGGTCAACCTCAGAAGCCCAAGGTTAAACGTCCCTCTGCCCTTGATAGTATTTGGGACTTCTTTCCAACCAAAAAGGCTATGCAAAAGTATGCAAACAGGAAGCATGATCCTCACAAGCATCTGCCCAAAGTGAATCATACCTCTGTTTACTACGACTACCAGGTGGACAATGGGTACCATCCACCAAGGTTTCAGTTGATGAGACCAAAATGGTACCAACTACCAAGACTTCATTACCCCCCAGGACCCAACATTGCTTGGGTACCTAAATCTTCCTTTTAATTTTGCAGGAACTGTGTGCTGGAGCCATCTCAGAGCAAGAATGGTTTATTGATAGTGGATGCTCCAGGCACATGACAGGTGACAAGAGTTGCCTATCAGAGTTCCAGGAAATCAATGGACCCCGAGTCACTTTTGGAGGAAATGACAAGGATGGTCAAACAAAGGGAAGAGGGAAGCTGATCAAGAACCAGATAAGCATTGATGATGTCTCATATGTCAAAGGTCTGAAATTCAACCTGCTGAGTGCTAGCCAGCTCTGTGACAAAGGCTACACAGTTGAATTCACCAAGACCTTATGCTATGTCTAGGGGTGGGAAAAACCGAACCGAAACCCGGAAACCGACCCTGGACCGACTCGAATTATGATCCCGGTCCGGGTTTTTTCTTTTTAACCGGCCCGAATTAAAAAAACCGGACCAAACCGAAAATTCCGGGCTCATTAACGGGCCTTAAAATCTATAACCCGGCCCGGACCGAAAAAACCCGAAACAATTAGTTTTAATATAAAATTAATATAGTATATGAATATAAATAAAATATTTCCTAATATATGATTATAATCACGGTGGATAAAATAAGATTTAGTAACTTTTAGTGACTACAAATGTGTTGAATTTGTTTAGCGTAATGATGACCATGAGAATATATTTATAGCAACTCTAGTAACTTTTTGATTTATAAATTTATTTCGTAATATTTTTAAGAAACCTATATTATTTATATATATACACCTTACATAAAATATTAAGATAATTATCTTCTTTAAATTTGAATTGTTGGTGATTTTGGAGACTAATATTTGTGTTATTGTTTGCGGTTTGTATTTTTGATTAATTTTATTTGAAAATAAGTGTTAAAATACAAAAGAACAATGACATATTTCACGGCCGGGCTTTAACCGGTCCAACCCGAACCCGGACCGAACCCGGGCTACCAAAAACCCGACTCAGACCGAATATAATGGGCTCTGTTCCGGTCCCTAATTTTCATAACCCGAGACCTTCCGGGTAATTTCCGGGTTTAGCAAAAACCCGACCCAGACCGGACCGATCCCACCCCTAGCTATGTCAAGCATGAGACAACAAAGGAAGTGGTTCTTACAGCCAAGAGAAGAAAGAACATCTATGTTGTTGACTGGCAAACAGCAAAAGATGGAACCTGCTTAATAGCTAAAGAAAATTCAAAGCTAAGCTGGGACTGGCACAAGAAGCTTAGTCACTTGAATTTCAAAACCATCAACAAACTGGCAAGAGAACACATTGTAGATGGTCTGCCTGACATTGTCTACAAGAAGGAGACCCTCTGCAGTGCTTGTCAGAAAGGCAAACAAGTGAAGACTTCATTCAAACCCATAGCTGGAGATCTTTCCACTTGTCCTCTAAATCTGATCCACATGGATTTATTTGGACCAGTTGAAACTCCCAGTGTTGGTGGAAAAAGATATACTCTTGTGTATGGTTGATGATTATTCAAGATATACTTGGACAGTGTTTCTGACCAAGAAGAATGAAACTCTTCAGAAGTTGCCATATCTGTTAAAGCAACTTCAGACTGAGAAGAACATGAAGGTCAGGACAATCAGATCTGACAGAGGAACTGAATTTGTCAACAAAGTGATCAAAGACTTCTGTGATCAGAATGACACGTTTCACCAACTTTCTGCTGCCAGAACACCCCAACAAAATGGTGTTGCAGAAAGAAGGAACAGAACACTGAAGGAAGCTGCAAGGACAATGATTGCTGAATCAGGATTGCCCATCAGATACTGGGCTGAAGCAATCAACACAGCATGCTACACTCAAAATAGAAGCTTGATTCACAAGAATCATCAGAAGACCCCCTATGAGCTGTGGAAAGGAAGAAAGCCAAACATCAACTACCTCCATGTGTTTGGATGCAAGTGCTACATTCTAAACAATGGAAAGGAGAATTTGAAAGTATTTCAAGAAAAGGCTGATGAAGGTGTATTCTTAGGCTACTCAAGCTCAAGCAAAGCCTATAGAATACTTAACAGAAGAACTCTACAAGTTGAAAAATCAATTCATGTCATGTTTGATGATAGCACCTCTGCTGAAGAATTATCAGAAACCCTGCAGAAGATCAATCTTGAAGACAAAAGTTCAGAACCATCAGAAGTGGTCACTATCAATCCTGTATTCTCAACTCCTCCTGAAAATCCAATTCTGAAAGACAAAGATGAAGATGAAGAATCAGAAGATGATCAATCAGAGTTGCCTAGACAGCAACTATCAGAACCTGATCTAACTTGTTAAGAGATCATCCTCCTAATCAAGTGATTGGTCAAGTTACTAGTGGAATAAGGACCAGATCTGCATCCAGAAGAGAAGCCATGTTCACCTGCTGCATTTCTCAAATGGAACCAATGAGTGTAGATGAAGCTCTAGAAGATTCAAATTGGATCAATGCAATGCAAGAAGAGCTCACACAGTTTGAAAGGAATCAAGTGTGGGAACTGGTTCCTAGACCCAAGCATTAGAATGTCATTGGAACCAAATGGGTATTCAAGAACAAGGCAGATGAAGAAGGCAACATTGTAAGGAATAAAGCAAGGCTTGTAGCAAAAGGCTACTGTCAAGAAGAAGGCATAGATTTTGATGAAACCTTTGCACCTGTTGCAAGACTGGAAGCAATCAGGATATTTCTAGCCTATGCTGCCTACAACAACATCAAGGTCTACCAGATGGATGTCAAGAGTGCATTTCTGAATGGAGAACTTGAAGAGGAAGTTTATGTTGAACAACCACCAGGTTTTGTCATTCCTACTCAATCCTCTTGTGTCTACAAGCTTAGAAAGGCCCTTTATGGTCTTAAGCAAGCTCCCAGAGCTTGGTATGACACATTGTCCCTATTCTTAGTGAACCATGGGTTTACTAAAGGAAAGGTTGACAAGACTCTATTTCAAATTTCTGTTGCTAATCATATTCTATTAGTGCAAATTTATGTTGATGACATTATATTTGGGAGCACTAATCCAGAATTATGCAAGAAGTTTTCTCAAGTTATGCAGAAGAAGTTTGAAATGAGCATGATGGGAGAACTCAGTTACTTTCTTGGGTTACAAGTCAAACAAGTCCCAGAAGGCATCTTTATCAATCAAGGAAAGTACACCAGAGACCTAATCAAGAAGTTTGGAATTGATGGGAAATCCTCAGTCAAAATTCCTATGAATGCATCTCAAGGAATTGGACCAGATGATGAAGGAAAGGATGTTGATGCTACAACGTATAGAGGAATCATTGGATCTCTCCTCTACCTGACTGCAAGCAGACCAGACATAGCTTTTGCTGTAGGAATCTGTGCCAGATACCAATCAAAACCCAAGGAAAGCCACTTGGTAGCTGCTAAGAAGATCATCAGATATATCAAAGGAAATCCAAATGCAGGCCTATGGTATCCCAAGGGAGGTAACTTTGAACTAATTGGTTACTCTGACTCAGATTTTGCAGGATGCAGATTAGACAGGAAGAGCACCTCTGGTCACTGCCAATTGCTAGGTGGGAGACTTGTCTCCTGGTTTAGCAAGAAGCAGAATTCAATCTCAACAAGCACTGCTGAGGCTGAATATATTGCTGCTGGAAGCTGCTGTGCTCAATTACTCTGGATGAAGCAACAACTCTAGGATTATGAAATGCAAGCAAAGGAGATCAAGCTGTTGTGTGACAATACCAGTGCCATTGCCATCACTCAGAATCCAGTGCTGCACTCAAGGACCAAGCACATTGAGATCAGACATCACTTCATCAGAGATCATGTGGAGAAGAAGCATATCTCAATTGAGCATGTTCTAACTGAAGATCAGATTGCAGACATCCTAACCAAACCTCTCTCTGAGGCAAGGTTCAATAAGCTGAGAGAAGAACTGGGAATGATGGATGATCTTCCCAGAGTTGCATGAATCAGAATTGCGCAGATCAGACTCGCAAGAATCAGAGTTGCAGGAAGGATCAGACTTGGTATCCATCAGAGGTCCTCGTATCAGAACTTCTCTATCTCTGATACAAGGGCTGATTTTCATCAGACGGGCTGTGGACTTAGCAAATTCTCTAAAATTTGGGCGAGTACATTTAATTGATCAGAAGTTACTATTCTACCCCCGATAGTTATTTCCATTACTGGAAACAGCTTTCCGCCCACAATCCATTAAATGCGACCTCGAAACCCCAAATTATATCAAACGTCCACTAACCCGAACCCATATACTCAGTTTGTAAACCTAAACCGCCATTACACTTTATCTCTCTTCGAATTCAAGCTCTCAGATCCTCAAACCTTCAATCCATCTGAAAATCTTCCGCTTTACCAAAAATGAAGTTCATCAACATCACCGACCTCTCAGAATCGGAAGCCAAGGCGCTTGTGGCTAACATTGCCACCGGGATGAAGGTTGACATGTCCTCACTACCATTGTTGGCAGAGAACCAGAAAACAATGAAGGCGGTCATTGCAGGAATGAATGATTCCCAGCTAACGAAGATTGTGGCTCATCCTTATGAGCAGTTCAGTACCCTTGATGTGGCGGAGTTCTACCTCAACGCCCACATCACCGGCGACGCCATTCACTCAGGTGCAAGGGAAAAGCCTGAAAATCGATGCTGATGCCCTCAACGAGTTCTTCAACATCGAACTCGACTCACAAGACGAAGATACTCCCACTCTCATCGACCTGGAATCAGTCGATGTCTCTGTCCAAACCTTTGTGGACACCTACTGCCGGCCGGATGCTACCGGAGTAGATAAACTGTACATGAAGAAGTCCATGCTAAAAAGGGACTATGAGAAACTAATGAGCATCATGCACAGGTGCTTGTGGTGCAAAACCAGTTCAACTGACCAGATGAACAATGCAAATGCAAAAGCGCTGTACGCTATTCATCATGGCATGAACATAAACTGGGGAAAGGTACTTTTCAAATCAGTCTCTGAATCTATCGAAAAGAAGGACAAGAAGACCGGCTTATTCTCAACCAAGATGGGTCATGGCCTGCTCCTCTCTAAGGTCATCTCCAAATCTCAAGTAGAGCTCAGAAACCCATCTACTGTTGATCATTCCAAGACCATATTTCTTACTGCTTCTCCCAAGGTGCATGTGGCCATCGCTGCTGAACTAAAGAGGGAAGAAAGGCTTGAGCAGAATAGGGAGAAGGTGGCCACCAAGTCCAAACCTGACCCTACAAAGTCCAAGAAGAAGCCTCAGAAGCAGCAAGAGGCAACACCTGAGAAGGTTGCATCAGAGGTCAATGCATCAGAGGATGATGCACCAGCTGTGGCCCCTGTCAAAAAGCTGAGACAGAAGAGGAGAAGAAGAGCTGTCATTCAGAGTGACTCTGATAGCTCCAAATCTCCTATCAGAGTGCAGAAGAAGAAGAAGAAGGTCAACTCACCTCCCAAGGAATCAGAACCTCAGGGGGAACCAGCACCAGAGTTGGCTGCTGCACAAGAACCAGCACCAGAGTTGGTTGATACACAAGAGGGATCTGCACTACAGATCTCTGATACTCAGGGGGAACATGTATCAGAGGTCCAACCTCTCTCTGTACCAGACCTGCAAGTCACCATATCTCCACCAGAACAGCTAGCCTCTACTACAGTCCTTGACAGACAGTTTCAAAGGGTGCTTACATGGAGGAAATGGAGAATGGGACCTCTGCACCAAATACTTGCCCAAGCTGCAGCTTTTGAATCTGAGGAAGAAGAAGTCCTCAAATGGGCAGGTACAGATGATGTCTCCCTATGCTTCGATCTTCAATTCCTACACTCTATCTTGGAAAAGAAGAAGGGAAGCCTCAAAGGGAAGGAGAAGATGACTGCTTCACCATCAGAAGAGCATGCCAAACCTCTATCAGAGAGTGAGATTCCACTCTTTGAAGAATGGCTGTTGGAAAAGAAGAGGAAGGAGTCCCTGATCAAGATGAAACCGATCCCAGGTGCAGAAGGTGAACCATCAACTGCCAATAATGTAGCTCTGGCAATGATGAATTTAATAAAGGAATGGAGAAACTCCTCGTTTGAAGAAACAGTCTTAGAGGTAATACCTGAATCCCCTATTCCTCTGATTACTTTGCAACCCACTCCATCTCCCCCAAACTCTCCTACACCAACTCCAACCACACCATTATACACACCACCAGAGAGCCCTCAACCCCCTCCAAACTCACCCACTCCTTCACCCAAGAAAACCCCATCTCCTTCACCTAATCAACCATCACCTTGCAAAACCATCACCCCCTTCAGAAACCGATCACCTTCACCACCTCCTTCTCCTGACCATCAGAGCATTCCTGCTCATCAGAGCTCACCCCATCAGAACTCCCCTCACCAGAAATCCAAATCAGCATCTCCATCTCAACATCAGAAACCGTCATCAGTACCCCCTTCTCCTCAGCATTCTGCTGCATCTGCACAAAAGCGAGAACCGGTTGTGAGGATTCTCTCCTCCTCTGAGGACAATGACAGATTTCTCACATCCTCCATGGCGGCTGACCTACAGTCTAATAAGAGGAAGACCCCTACTCCCCCTCCATCCGCTGCTCAACCGCAGCCTCAAAGAGGTGATATACCTCAGCCAAAGCCTCCAAAACAAGTCCTCACCCCCTTCCAGGAGTTTGTGGAATCAGCTGAAGATTTTGGAGACCAGCTGATTGCTGGGCTCAACAAGATGCTCGTACTGAATCAGAAGCATGATGCTCATCTCGATTTGGTTCAGTACAACATTGAGTCTGAACTTGCCAAGATTTCCACTACCCTCTCTACACTGGCAACTACCTTCCTGAGCTACATGAAAACATCCAATGAGAAGGTAGACAACATTGCTTCAGAGGTTGCCAGCATCCATACTGTCCTGTTCTCCCAATCTCTGATACTCGCTCCTCAAGACAAAGCTATTCAAGACCTGTCTGATGCTGTGGATGATCTTCAATGGTCCTCTGATAAACATGCTGAGCACCTAACAGATGTAGAGGACATTTGCAAAACCTTAAAGGAGTTTGACATCAAGTTGATAAACAGTGGAAAGGAAAGAGATCACAAGCTAACTCTCCTTGAAGCTACTACCAAGGATATTCAGTCTGCAGTTGACAAACAAAAAGGGATCATCGAAGGACTGGCATCTGTAACTCAGACTCTCCCTGGTGCCCTTGAGCTTATCAAAGAGAACAATGCTACAGAATTCTCGAAAATTGGACTCCTACTTGAAGATCTTGTTGATGCCAAAAAGGGGGAAGATATCAGAGAACCTGCTAGAGCTATCAGAACTGCAGAAGGATCCAGTTCCAGAGCTCTGACTCTTACACCTACTCCTGATCCTACAGTCTATTTTGAGAGAGCAAGGCAGAAAAAGCTTGCTGCTGGGATTCAGAGACCCCCTCCTCCACGTTCTAAGAAAATGAAGAAAACTCCCTCTCTTACCCTCAATCAGTGGCTGAACAGTGGGTTGTCCAAGCATGATACGGCTCAATTTGCAGAACTAAAGAAGCATTTGACTCCTCTGCAGCGCGAGAACCTTATCCAAGATGAGAATGGCATCATAACCATTGCTCATGGAGGATCTATCCAAGAAGCAGAAGAGTGGTGGAGAATGCGTGTAATCCCTGGCAAGGATGAACGTGATGCTGTAAGATATTATCTGGATTGCCAGCTTGAGCCAATGTGGTCTGAATGTCAGAATCCCAGGAACCTTGCTGATATCAGAGCTAAGGTAAATGCAACCCTGAAGAAAATTGATGAAGCAGGAATACAGGTAGATGAGGAAGACCTCTAACTCCCACTCTATCTCTTGTAATTCTTGTACTATCTCTGATCAATAAAATAACCAGCTTGCCTCTAATTTGCATGGCAATATCAATTTATGTGTCTTTTACTGCTTTATAATTGCTCTTAATTATTTGCGTGATTGATTGTATCTTACTCTTACTATTTTCCTATGCCAAGTGCCCACCAAGATTTTAAATGAAAGTTTATTTTTTAACTTATTTTCCTTCACGGTGAAAGGCACTTCTCTGGAAATAGTTTAAAGGGTTTTGGCATCATCAAAAAGGGGGAAATTGTAAGGAATAAATGTAATTAGATTTTGATGATGCTAGGATAATTAGATTAGAATTTTAGAGTACCCCTACTTAGATTTTATGTATTAGAATTTTCATTAGGTATGGTCCGCCGAACGTCTTCTTGTAGAGCTACCCGTCAATGATTTCAAAATTCGGGGCACGTCTTTTAATCCAGGCTGCCTTCCCTGTGCTACCATCGGCTGGGGGTTCTGGGAGGGTTCCGTCCCTGATGTAGTCCGCGATCTCCTTCAGCCAGTTGGGTTCGGCTACGGAGATGGCCTCTATCTGGATTGTCTCCGTCGCCGGTGCTTGGAGCGTCTCATGCCTCACAAATCCCTTGATGTGCCGGGGGATGTTCGTCGTCGGGTCATCGGTCGGGGGATTACCTAGCTTTGATAATATGTCAGCTTCGGCATTTTCCACCCGGGATACCTGCTCAATTACCACTTGCTCGAACTGCGCGGTTTGCTCCTCCGCCAGCTCTTTATAGACCTTCATTCTCTCCTCCCTGGCTTCGGCTGTTCCGTTCATCTGGGTAACCACCAGTTGGCTATCCATTCTCACCTTCAGACGAGCTGCTCCGAGTGCTTTTGCGCATTTCAATCCTGCAATCAGCACCTCGTACTTAGCCTCGTTGTTGGTGACCTTGAACTCGAACTTCATGGAATAGTAAGCCTTGAATCCCTCAGGGGAGGTGATCACCGCTCCTCCGCCACAGCCTCGCGCACTTGAGGCTCCATCGGTGTACATCTCCCACCAGTTGTCGAAGTCGTTGGTGTTTTGGGAGTTATCCTCGGTGCGCGCAATGCATTCAGCAATGAAATCCGCGAGTGCCTGTCCTTTGATCGTCGGCCTTGGTTTGAAATCCACGTTGTATTGGCCGATCGTCAAGGACCACTTCGTGATCCTTCTGCTGGCCATGGGACTCCTGAGGACTGTAGCGAGGGGCTGTGTTGTGTAGATTGTGACAGGGTGAGCTTGGAAGTACGGCGCCAAGCGCTTGATGGATGCTATCAAGGCGAGGACCGTCTTCTCCATCAGCGTGTACCGTGTCTCCGGGCCGTTTAGTGCCTTGCTCACAAAGTATATTGGCCGCTGAACGCCATCGTCTTCTTTGAGCAGCACGGAGCTTACTGCCAAGTCCGCTACTGCTAAGTACATGTACAGCTGCTCCCCTGGGTCCGCCTTGTTGAGGACGAGCAGAGAGGAGAGGTATGTTTTGAAATCTTCAAAGGCCGCCTGGCACTCCGGGGTCCATTCGAAGGGACTCGCCTTCTTCATGATTTGAAAAAAGGGAATTGTCTTGTCGGCCAATTTGGACATGAAACGGCTCAGGGCTGCCAGGCGTCCGGTTAATCTCTGTGCGTCTTTTAAGTTCTTGGGGGGCTCCATGTCTACAATTGCCTTCACTTTCTCCGGGTTAGGCTCGATTCCCCGCTCACTCATCATGTAGCTGAGGAACTTGCCACCTTTGACCGCGAAGGCACATTTCTTTGGGTTGAGCCTCATGTTGGCCCCCTCCATTATGGTGAAGACCCTCTCCATTTCCCGAACGTGATCTTCCTTCTTTTTGCTTTGGATCAGGATGTCATCCACGTAGGCTTCCATGATCTTCCCCAGTACGTCTTTGAACAACATCACGATCATCCTCTGAAAGGTGGCCATAGCGTTCCTCAGGCCGAACGGCATGACTATGTAATAGTACACCCCATCCGCCGTGACGAACGCTGTTTTTTCTGCATCATCCGGGTGCATAAACACCTGATGGTACCCTCTGAAGGCATCCATAAAGCTGAGCAGCTCGCAACCTGCGGTCTCGTCCACTAGTAAGTCGATTCTTGGTACAGGATATGGGTCCATTGGGCAAGCTTTATTGAGGTCCGAATAATCGACGCACATCCGCCATGTGTCGCCCTTTGGGGCTAGAACCACATTTGCCAACCACTCCACGTGGATGACCGGCCGGATGTGCTTGATGCTGAGGAGCGTCGCAATCTCGGCCTTGATGAAGTCACGTCGGTCGGCTGCCATGTACCGTTTTTTCTGTTGAATTGGTTTGGCATCTGGCCGTACGGCTAATCGGTGGCATATGATGTTAGGGTCGATGCCCGGCATGTCCTCCGGTCCTCTGGCAAATAGGATCTTGAACTTCCGGAGGACGGCGATCACCCCCCTCTGATTTCGGGCTCGAGGTCTGCCCCGATGGACACCTTCCTGTCCGACGGGTCATCGAGCTCCACTTCTTCGAGCAATGTGGCAGGCTCTAGACGAGCGTCGAACTCAGCTCGTCTGGTTGTTTCCGAGATGTTGTTGACCCGAGCCTCCCGCTCGTCCAGCTTTTCCATGGCCTTTGTGTAACAGGCTCTTGCCATATGCGGGTCCGTGCGGGCCACCCCAACCTCTGTCTCAGTGGGGAACTTGATGCATGAGTGCCGCACGGAGCATATGGCCTCTAGGTCCTCTAGGCCGGGCCGTCCTAAAATGGCATTGTGGGCACATTTCAGACGGACCACGACGAATGTCATCTCCATCCTGGCGATGTGCGGCCCATCCCCAATCTCCACGGGAAGAGTGATGGTGCCCTCTGCGTCGATGCAGTCCCCGGTGAATCCAGCTAGCGGGGTGCGCAGAGGAGTCAGCCATTCTTTCCTTAGGCGTATTCTTTCGAATACATCCCAGTAGAGGACGTTCACGCTGCTACCAGTATCAACGAGGACGCGGCGTATGAGGGCGTCGTTGATGTCCATGCTGATTACCAGCTCGTCCCTGTGTGGAGCCGGCGATTTCGGCAGATCAGCCGGTCCGAAGGTGATGGCCTCGACCCTGTTCTTCTTGGCGGGGGGGGGGGGGGGGATACGGAACCCACATAGAGGGATCTCTCAAATTTCTTCCGAGCTGCGGTGGTGTCCCCAGTTTCGGCACTGTAACACCCCAGTCCCGTAGGACCCGAGGTAGTTACTCCAGACCTCTAGTACTGTCCTCACAAACCGCCACCAGCCTTTTACGCACACTTTGTCCTCACTCGTGCGCGCCCTGAGAAACTTCCCAGGGGGTCACCCATCCCAAGACTACTCCCGTGCAAGCACGCTTAACTTTGGAGTTCTTGGCTAATGAGCTCCCTTAAAAGGAGATGCACCTTGTTCTGACGGGTCATCCACGTAGGCTTCCATGATCTTCCCCAGTACGTCTTTGAACAACATCACGATCATCCTCTAAAAGGTGGCCATAGCGTTCCTCAGGCCGAACGGCATGACTATGTAATAGTACACGCCATCCGCCGTGACGAACGCTGTTTTTTCTGCATCATCCGGGTGCATAAACACCTGATGGTACCCTCTGAAGGCATCCATAAAGCTGAGCAGCTCGCAACCTGCGGTCTCGTCCACTAGTAAGTCGATTCTTGGTACAGGATATGGGTCCATTGGGCAAGCTTTATTGAGGTCCGAATAATCGACGCACATCCGCCATGTGTCGCCCTTTGGGGCTAGAACCACATTTGCCAACCACTCCACGTGGATGACCGGCCGGATGTGATTGATGTTGAGGAGCGTCGCAATCTCGGCCTTGATGAAGTCATGTCGGTCGGCTGCCATGTACCGTTTTTTCTGTTGAATTGGTTTGGCATCCGGCCGTACGGCTAATCGGTGGCATATGATGTTAGGGTCGATGCCCGGCATGTCCTCCGGTCCTCTGGCAAATAGGATCTTGAACTTCCGGAGGACGGCGATCACCCCCCTCTGATTTCGGGCTCGAGGTCTGCCCCGATGGACACCTTCCTGTCCGACGGGTCATCGAGCTCCACTTCTTTGAGCAATGTGGCAGGCTCTAGACGAGCGTCGAACTCAGCTCGTCTGGTTGTTTCCGAGATGTTGTTGACCCGAGCCTCCCGCTCGTCCAGCTTTTCCATGGCCTTTGTGTAACAGGCTCTTGCCATATGCGGGTCCGTGCGGGCCACCCCAACCCCTGTCTCTGTGGGGAACTTGATGCATGAGTGCCGCACGGAGCATATGGCCTCTAGGTCCTCTATGCCGGACCGTCCTAAAATGGCGTTGTGGGCACATTTCAGACGGACCACGACGAATGTCATCTCCATCCTGGCGATGTGCGGCCCATCCCCAATCTCCACGAGAAGAGTGATGGTGCCCTCTGCGTCGATGCAGTCCCCGGTGAATCCAGCTAGCGGGGTGCGCAGAGGAGTCAGCCATTCTTTCCTTAGGTGTATTCTTTCGAATACATCCCAGTAGAGGACGTTCACGCTGCTACCAGTATCAACGAGGACGCGGCGTATGAGGGCGTCGTTGATGTCCATGCTGATTACCAGCTCGTCCCTGTGTGGAGCCGGCGACTTCGGCAGATCAGCCGGTCCGAAGGTGATGGCTTCGACCCTGTTCTTCTTGGCGGGGGGGGGGGGGGGGGATACGGAACCCACATAGAGGGATCTCTCAAATTTCTTCCGAGCTGCGGGGGTGTCCCCAGTTTTGGCACTGTAACACCCCAGTCCCGTAGGACCCGAGGTAGTTACTCCAGACCTCTAGTACTGTCCTCACAAACCGCCACCAGCCTTTTACGCACACTTTGTCCTCACTCGTGCGCGCCCTGAGAAACTTCCCAGGGGGTCACCCATCCCAAGACTACTCTCGTGCAAGCACGCTTAACTTTGGTGTTCTTGGCTAATGAGCTCCCTTAAAAGGAGATGCACCTTGTTAGTATGAATAGTACTATTAATTCATTTATATTAAATCTCAAGTGTTACAATCACCCCCACTTAGGATCGCAATGTCCTCGTTGCGCCCTTAAACCAATCTCAATCACACCCCAGAATCTTTTTCCCCTGCTAAGTGCCCGCCCGATATCCAACTGATCAGCACACTGTCGCAGGGTTGCTCTGATACCACCTGTAACAGCCCAGTCCCGTAGGACCCGAGGTAGTTACTCCAGACCTCTAGTACTGTCCTCACAAACCGCCACCAGCCTTTTACGCACACTTTGTCCTCACTCGTGCGCGCCCTGAGAAACTTCCCAGGGGGTCACCCATCCCAAGACTACTCCCGTGCAAGCACGCTTAATTTTGGAGTTCTTGGCTAATGAGCTCCCTTAAAAGGAGATGCACCTTGTTAGTATGAGTAGTACTATTAATCCATTTATATTAAATCTCAAGTGTTACAGGCACCCCCGAAGATCACCTTGATCTCCAACTTCTTCTTTCCACCGTTCAGCCCGAGGGACCGCTCTGGGCGTTTGTCAGCCCTGTGATATTCGTCGTCCTTGGGTCCGGCCTCGGACCGGTCATCACGGCGCCAAGTCTTATGCTTCTGGTACGGCCGCTTCTGGCTGTTCTTCGTCAGGAGCCGGGTGAATTCGACGAGGTATCCCTGACGAATCAGCTCGTCTATGGCCATTTTTAGATGTTTGCAATTATCGGTGAGGTGGCCGACCCTCTGATGGTATTCACAGTAGGCGGTCTCATCTCTGCCCATGAGCGTCTTTGTGTCCCGGGGGTGTCCAAGAGGCCCTCTTCTTTGATTGCCTCAAAGATCTGGCTGACAGGGTACGCCAAGGGGACATAGTAATCCTCTGGACGTACGTGGCCAGGTTCGGGGCGGGGCTTCCATGGGGTCATGGCTCCGTCCGTCTTTTCTTCTTGTTTGGGGGGGGGGGGGGGGGGGTGGCCCTCCCCTGGGGCCGAGCCTGTCCGCCAATTTCCGGGATGGGGCCGCTGGTGCGTTGTCCCTCATCCTAATCTCCTCCTCAATGGAGGCATACTTCTGCGCCCGAGCCAAGACTTCGGTGTAGCTGGTACTGGGATTCCTCCGGAGGTCCCGGTATAGGTCTCCCGTGGCCAAGGCGCTGATGAACATGTTCACTCCCAGCCGCTCGTCCAGATCGTCCACCTGCAGGACTTCATCCCTCCATCTGACCAAGAATTTGGTCAGGGGCTCGTCTTTCCCCTGCTTCACACTAGTGAGAGATGTGAACCTCTTCTTGGGGGTTGTGCTAGCGGCGAATTGCGCCATGAACTGCTGGGACAGCTGCTCATAGTTTTCAATGGACCCGGCGCCATTCTTGTGCGGGGCCCCTCAAGGTGCTGAAGAAGAGCCGGCAAATAGCCTCGTCTGACGCTCCCAGCATGGAGAGGTTCCCCTGGAAGCTGATCAAATGGGCCTTGGGATCTCCGGTCCCGTTGTACACCAAGCCTCCGGGCGGCCTGCAGTCCCGAGGGATCTCTGCATTCATGACCCGCGGGGTGAATGGTGATGTGAGGGAAAAACGTGGCGTAGCCGGGGTGCCCTCCGCCCGTCTATCCATTTCGGCCATTCGCAGTTCCATCGCCTCTAGCCGGGCCTCCTGTGCGGCCCTTCCGGGGGACACAGGAGGGGCGGCCTCGAGCGCGACGTTCCTTTTTGGTATAACCGCTTCGAGTTGTCTTCGAGTGATATGGGCGCCTCGCCTTTGAAAGCGGCGTCCAATGTTGCTGGCAGCGGGAGTGACTTCCGTGCCCTGGTGCCCCTGGGATCCGTCCGGCGTACGACCTCGATGATCGTCTTGCCATCCATAGCGGGGAGTACTGGCACTGGTGTGCCCCTGGTACCCTAAGAGGTTGGATTTCGACCCAACCTTGTATGGACGGACGTATGGCGTCCAGCGGATTCCGCCGTTTCGTACAAAGACTGCATGTGGTGGATGGGTGATATGGGTGTCCAGATGGTGTTGGCGGAGTACACCTCCTCAGCCGCCTCCTGCTCGTCGGCCATCCGGCGCATGGTCTCCGCCAGTTCCCTCATGATCCGAGGGTCACGCCTGGCCTCACGCGGGATGAGGTTGGTGAGTCCTCCATCGCCACCAGCGGTCCCCAGCATTTCAGAACACTTCGTTGTCTGCCCGCGGCTCCTTCGTCCGCTAGCTAGTTGCTCCGAGAGGTCACGTTGTTGATTGTTTCTTGCCATCATGCTTGCTGTGGGTAGATTTAGTAGCTGTTTCGGGAGAGTTTTGGAAACTTTTAGTTCAGTTTCCCACAGACGGCGCCAGTGTTGAGGTTTATTCCTTCAACCCTCGGGTCCAACACGTAAGCCCAAGAGTTTCGAGTAGAGTGTGTATGAATAAACTAACCCAACTAACAAGTGAGATGGATTAAAAGACAATCAGTAGCAAGTAAGAGATTAGGTATTATTAATCAGTTAATAACTCCCCAATATAATACTCTCGCTAAGGCTCGTCGGCCGTTCGTCTTACAAGGCAGTAGAAGAGCTGCGAGTAAGGATGCTATAAGCTAGAATGCTAAGAATAGTAAGTTGCCAACCCTTTACAATGAAATAAATGCTGCTATTAATACCACCAATGAGCAGCTGGCTATGCTGACGTGGAGGCTCGTGTGTGGCTGGTGTCCCAACCACCAAATCTCCGAGATTAAATGCGCTTCCCGCCAGAATCTGGGTTTCCCGCCTATTTGTGGAGACGCTCGTCCAGTCCGGATTAAGGGGGGCCTGCTCCTGGTGATATTGTGAAGGGTACTGGGCCGTTCGTATCGTGGCCCTGAGATGAATTGTTACACATGTTGGATTAACTCCAAGTGACAGTGGCTTCCGGGGGCGACGTCCGTCGCCGTTGCGTTTGCCTGTGGATTTGATCCATTTGTCTTTGTACGGACGTTCGTCCGAGTGGGCTGTCCCGCCAAGGAAGACGTTCGTCTTGGTCGAAGTGAATGGGCCGGCCCAAGTGCTGGGCCATTAACCCAACAAGTAGTTATTAGATTGTAATTAATAATTAATAATCATAATAAAACCATAATAAATACTAATTCTATTCATAGTACTAATTAGTATAAGTGATTATAACCGTGTTGACCGGTTTTGAATATATTTTCCTTTTTGTTGGAAACATATGTTGAATATATTTTCCTTTTTGTTGGAAACATATGTTTTAGACTAATAATTTTGTCATCTAGGTTGGTCGGGTTTTCCGGTGTTGACCGGGTTGACCCGTGACCCGGTCGTTCGGCTGGGTCGCTTTCCGATCTAGTTTTTACAACATAGGAATAAAGCTTCAATCTAGGTGTCGTATGTGGGAAATTGAACAACAATTTCCTGAGCAAGCTCTCGTGCCAGACAACACTCTACGAACTAGCTACTCCTAACAAGCAAAATGGTTAGATTTTCATCTGAGCACATCAGAGACCTCTCAGCGTAATTGCGCGATAGAAGAAGATCACGAACTCTGATCCCTACTGAACCATCTAACATTGAGTGGATGCACCCGGACAGGCGTGGAGATCTTACCTATTTGATTCCCATCGAAGCCTGCAGGGATCCGCGACTCCTGAGGGTACTTGCTCCTGAGGGACAGAGCGCACCCCCATCTCCTATTCGGCGTATTCAATCCTATAGGGAGAACACGGGGGAATCTGAGGCCTCTCGCAAAGCAGCCTTCATGAGGATCGCCAGAACACCAGCTTCTCGGAGGCTTGGAGGTTGGGGCCGCTCAGGCGCAACTTTCCACCGTCCCTTGGGAGCGGAGGACCTCCCTCTAAGCCTCCAGGAAAAGGCATTGCACCCCGTGGATGCCGGATCGGAAGGTGCAGGGAAATACCGCTCAAACACCGGAAGATTATCTTCCACCAGACAAAAGATACCTTTCGTGAAGGTATCATCAGCAAGGTCATCAAGAAAACGTTTGCCCGCAGCTGAAGCATCAAGCAGCTTAATTTCGGCCTTCAAGGGATCATCGTTGCCTTTGAGATGTCCCCCAATATACTAAGGAAGGAACTGCTTGGAGGTGTTCTTCAGCGCCTCCTGTCAGGCCTTAGAGCGTTGGAAATCCACCGACCAGATGTCCCTATGGCGAAAACATCCACCTCGTAGGGGCTCGGGACTTGCTCGTCCTTTCTAACCCACCAGAGAGTGACCCCCAACCTATCTACAGCTGCCAACTTGGCTCAAAGAGTATGTATCTTATCATCGCGCCGACTAAGCTACTCCTTCAGATGTGTGTTTTCCTAAGCGGTCTTGTCAGCAATCAAGAAACTACATCTTTTTATGTCGGAACAACGCTTCAACATCACTTTTTACCTTGGCCAATTGCATGGCCTGACGTTCGAATGTCGCCCGAGCCTTATTGAGGTACACGTCGGCCTATAGACAATTTGCAATGCTCAACAAGCAATCCATTCAAGGACATATGGTTCCTCTGCCCTGCAGAACTCTAATTCTTTGGCTAAGTCCTTAACTAGACTTGGTCTCCGGGTCCTCCAAACTAAGACCATGGCAAACTGCATTTCTACAAGTGGGTCAACATTTACCTCTTATATAGTTGTCTAAGGAGGAACTTTTGTTGGCATTGAGTTAGGTTCACTAGAGTCTGGCATAACAACTCTGGTAGTACATGTGTTGGCTAAAGGGTCAAATAGGCCCTTGAACTAACTTAAAGTGTTCAATTAGCCCCTCATATAGGAGGTTCAACCTGGCCATCGCCAATTGGGGAGGTTTCCGATGGAATTTTTTGATGAAATTTTGTGAGCATCTTCTTCATTAAGTCTAGTTTACCCATATCAAATTTTAGCTAAAAATTAAATCGGGAAGGCAGTCAAATGATTTTCAGAAATGTACTGCGTTGTTTAATTGCGTAGTTATATTCAAAAAATCATTTGAACACTTTAAGTTAATTCAAGGGTCTATTTGACCCCTTAGCCTACATGTGTTTGGACTTCTGGTTCCCCTTAGAGATAGTCTGATATTGTCATAGTGGTTCCTCCTCAGCAACAGGTTCATTGTAAAGTTGTTTCTTATAACTGCAACTGCACAACCTTCTTAGAGGACTTCTTGGTTCTCTTTGTCTTTCTTGGAGCTTCTGTGGTAGCTAGCTTTCCTCTTAAAGACTTTTTTTGTCAAGTTCCATTTCTCAACAGCGATGGCCTTAACGATGGCCTTAGTGATGGCCTTAGCCCTGTTCTGAGTAGCGGTTAACAAACCAGAATAGTTCTCAAAAAGTTTCTTAAGTTTTCAAAAAAATATCAATGAGTAGAGTTAAAAAAAACACTTGGAATTCTGCAAAAAAAGTTTTTGTAAAATGATTAACACATTTAATTCTATGAAAGGTTTTTTTTTATAAAAGTAAAAGCTAAAGTGCATTGTTTGATCGTTTTTTGATGTTAGAATCGACTAGGGTTGATCAAAATGAAGAGGCGTTGAACTGGGATCAGTATATGAAAAGAATACCTCAGAAATAATCATAAAACAATATTGGAAATCAGATCGGAAAAAAATTAAATTCTGACAATTACAATTGATCCTTAATTAATTTTCAACATTTTGAGTATATTCTCGAAAGATTTGATATGGAAACTCGTGACTTGGATCATTAAACATATCAATGGAATAATTTTGGAAAATCATAAGCTCGTACAGAAGGCTTAGAAATCTGGAGTCGAATTGAACTCTTCTATGTGAAACAAGAGGCCATGGGTGCTTGTTTGGAAATGTTGGAAAATGATACCATAAAGCTCCGGAAAACCAAGAGTCCTATTATGAAGAACATGAGAGTTCAATTAGGAAAACGTCAAGTAAATAAATTTAAATATGTTTGAAATGATAAACCAGTTTGATGTTTGTTCCATAAATTGAAATCCAGTCTTAATTAAATGTATTTTTATCATTCTAGGTAGACTTTAAACCACTCAACACGCATCTAGTTTCATTAGTGGTAAACATCAAAATCATCATTAGCACAAGTCTGCAAATATTGTATAAAATAAAAATAGAATCATTTAGAATCATATGAAATCGTAGCAAAATCGTAAAAGAATTGTAGTGATGATAGTTTAGTTAAAGTGGTTCGTAATTACTTAAATTAGCTGTGAGATTTTTATGTATAATTACAATTGTAATAAGAGGAATAATAAATTTAGTGAAAGTAATGGATACTTCTGTTGTTTAATTAAATTTGTGTTTTACATGTGTAATGTTCATGATTACACATTTACACATATAAAAGCAATTTAATTAATTATTAAGTGTAGTGTTTATAATTCGTTTATTTACATTATAAAAGCAGTTTATACATCTTGTTTATGACCTCATGTGTTTAGTTTTAGTTATGTAAAAGTGTTTCACGAGATGTAATGATGTATAATACCGCTTCATGCTACTCGGTCCTCGGGTATTTCACTGTTATCATTAACTTGCTCAAAGCTACTCAGTCTTGTCTTACCCAATCAAGATTTCATCTAGAAGCCATCTTGAGACTCATGTTTGGTTGATGCTAAATGACCAACTATCTAAACTCTAAAGATATTTAAATGATTACTTAAGAATTTGGCTAGGTGTTTGGTGAGCTAAGATGAAAAGTGATTAATTAGCACTTTCTTCTTGTTAGATATATATCTTCCTAAGCGCTTCTTTTTCTTAAGTTGCACATTTTTCATCAAAAACTCTTCCTTCGTATTTATAAGACTCATAAAACATACTGTATCTTGTTAGTGTAGGAAAGTACCTTTGAGACCAACAACATTTTGACCAGGACCAGCTTGAACAAGTTCCCAAATTCTCTGTTTAACAAAGACATCAAATTCTTAAATTATAGATATCTTTGAACTGAGTGTCACCGGAGGTCTGTATGGAATTTTCAATGGATTCGAACTCCAGGCAGAATCCCTCTGGTGCCTAGATGAGGAAGTCTTCATCGTCCACCGGTCGTTTTGACAATGCCAGCTCATCAACTAGGGTTCAAAGGTTGTGAAGATACTCATTGACAGGTTGAGCTTCCTGCTGCATATGGTGGAATCAATCTTTGAGGTTCCAGATCATGGAGGCTGACTGAGTCTTGTAGAGCCGCTCAAGTTTCTTCAAGATAGTGGCAGACGTGCATCGGGAGCTGATTTTAATGGTTTACAGGCCGAGCTAAGGGAGGAGACTAGGGCGTGGCGGAGAAGTCAGTCTTTCTGATTCCATCAGAGACAACCGACTGCATCACTTTCAGATGGCCGTGCAGTCTTATCTTCTACATACTGACTCAAATGTGACCCGACAAGAAGGTCAAGAACCTGGTCAAGCCAATCAGGTAATTCGATCCATCTAATTTTTTCGGGAGTCTCCATTTCCATCAATGGTCATTAGATAACACAAAGAGAAGACTGGTTTAAGGGAGGGAAATTGCAGACTAAAATGCATACATTATTCTTATGTTTGTACTACTGTTTATGCAAGGATTAGGAGCCTATAATAATCACTATACTAATTACAAAGATATGTAACTGTTATAACTGAACATTTTGATAATTATAATTTCAGCACCTTAATCCCAATTACTTAGGGTCAGAGGCACTAAATTCATTCATAGTTCAGATTCAGTATTAAATTGGGAGATTTCCCAACATAGGAGTAAACAAATTTCCGAATTCCAAAATAGGATGTTGTTCTTTCCAGAATAGGAGCAACATGGCAGTATTTACTGCCATCTTGTAGGCATGACTGCCAAATATTTGCAGCACTACGCATTCAACATGAGAGTTTTATCCCAAGCTAGAATCAGCTATTTGGCTGATTTATTCAGCTTTAATCATTTGCGTTTTTAATGCTCACCTTTTTTGTTGTTTGTTTATATTTCATATTTGGGTCAGGTCTAGTCCCCCCAAATATTCCTCTATTTTATTTCGTGTATTTTTAAGAGGCATACCTCTTTGGAGAGATTTTGGTTTGAACCCCTCTCTTTTTGTACTTCCTTTGCTTTTATTATAAAATACGGCAAATGTTCCCCGGCATTTGCCCCACCGATAGGTGGTTTGCCTTCCGGGTAAAAAAAAAACAGTATTAATTACAATTAATGACAGTATTTTTCAATCATGTAAGTATTTTTCAATCATGCCAGTATCCTATTTTGGGGAGAAAAACATAGTAGTCTTATTTTAGAATTGTCCTAATTACTCCTAATTAGGGCAATTTCCCTATTAAATTAACTAAAAATGCTGGCAATGTTTTATGTCAGATATGCTTCCTGTTGGGAGCTTACTAAGGATTAACAAGATAAAATTGTCATCGTAGGTAATTTCAACATGCATAGGGTTGATATAGTTAGTATTATCATGCCCATTACATGATTGATTTTACACGTCCAACATGCAAATCATGAAACATGACAAACCGAATTGCTCCCTGTTATACAAAAAACAATATACCAGATATCAGATAAAAAGCAATATATCAAGTATCAGATAGAGATGAATACCTGGAAAACCGATATGAGAAAACATACTGACAGATATAGCTGTGGAAACTTGGCGCTTATGTGATTTGACAAAGCTGAAAACTACCCACCTGACAGCATACATGTCCCCCTTGAAAACTACCCACCTGACAGCATACATGTGATTTGACAAATCTTTCATTTGACAAAAACCAAATTAACGCATTCAAATCCCACCTGTTTCAAGATCATCTCAAATCCAACATGAAACAATTACCAACAGAGGATTTTGCAAGATGGGTGGACTTATTCTATTGAAAACACATAACTTATATACAGAAGACGGGTGATGTTCAATGGCCTATATTGCTATAAATAAAAAAAATACAGCTTTGCTCTTAGAGCACTATAGAACTAAAGACACTACTTTTGTTGTACAAAAAGGAGATCTTTACAGTCATGGTCGTAAGAAAAATAAAAAGAAACAAAGCCCCCGAAGGATTTGAAAAGACCACCGAAAGTGGACTCATGCGTGGTTGCATAAAAGAATGCATTAACCATAATACCAGGTGTAAGAGTTTGTATGACCCCATGTGGTGCATTTGAACATTCTCAACAACAAGAAGTTCCATTCTTGAGAGCGTATATAATTATAAGATACTGGCCATAGATCATCAAACCATCATATTCAAGTCTGCAATTTGAACATTCTCAACAACAACAAGAGGCTCCCTTCTTGTCAGCGTATATAATATACAATACTGGCCAGGTATCATCAAACCATCATATTCAAGTCTGCAAGATCATCCATTGGGATTTCAAGCCCCATGAAATCGTGATCTTGTAATCCATCATCATCAAAGTTTAACCAAGATCCTATATCCTGTCCTTGGTTGCCCAGATCATCAGGAACACCTAAAACATCCATTCCAGGGAGCTGTAAGCCAGATAAATCAATAGGGTCCTCCAATTCTTCAGACTCACACTCTTTCTTATCCTTGATGGTGTAGTTTATGGTTATCTCATTTGTTTTTGATACTGAGGACCCGGTTGGCTTGGATTGCTCTGAAATCTTGCCAACTAGACTATTCATAGAAGTAGAGAGCTGAGCAGTTTTCTGTTTGGGTTTTGCTTTAGGCTTCCTTTCTCCCTTCATGTTGGTTGAGGTAGACCGACCAATTTTATTAGATCCATTTCTGGATAGGATCTCTCTGTAAGTTCCTTTCCCATCCCTCTCCCTCTCACTTCGTTTTCCTTTTGCAGTGCTCAAAGGTATGCCTGATGTAGCAACATTATTACCAACATCATCAAGAAACAACTCTCTTCTTCTGACCCTATTCACTTCATAAACTACACTGCCTTCAGTAAATACTTCCTGGTTTGAAGATGGACTTTGCTGTTTTCCTAATGAAACTGCAAATTAAAAAAATATGTGCATGATCATAACTGTGAAAAGTAAAGCATGCTCTCATCTGCCTCACAGGTACTAACAAAAGGAAGCACACTTCAATCATTTAATGAATTACACACACAATAATTAAGAATACCTGAAGGTCTTGCATCCCCAGAGCTGCCAGGTTCACCACCGGTAATTGAATCTAATTGTCCATCACCAAAGTGGGATATCCCAGACATAAACATTTCTTTAAATAAAGACTCATTAAAGCAGCTCTTGCCAGTCTCCTCAAATTCTTGATACCTTTCCAATGTTCGCTTAACAAACGCTAGTGCAGCTTGTTTTGCAATTTTCCCACTTTTCATCCCATGCGCATTACGGCCACAGCAAGCCTGTTAAAAAGGGATCTGTCAGCAAACCACCCCAACCAAAAAGAAAAGCTAAAGCAGTATGTAAATCTACTATTTCTCCACTCACTGTATACACACATCTTAAGGATAAAGGGAAGACTGCAGTCTTCATTTAGACCATAAAATGGATAAGATTTTTGTCTTTCTACAAACACTTCAACAAAAAAGTGAAGCTAGAAGGGTAACAAGGGAAAGTAAAACTTTGTGTTGTGTTTCTTAAGTGAAATTTGGACATCCTTTTTTGTATGAGAGTATATATATGTCATCCTCAACGAGCTACCTCACATGTGAGCTAAATGGTTTTGGAGGGCTTACCATGTGGAAGTATTTGAGGGAAAGGCCTTTAAACTTACGGAAAACAAGTTACAACTCTTCTCATAGGACCTTTTTCCTTGACCATTATCAGAAACCTAGTATAATTGCAATTCCTCTCAAACATACTGAAAAGATGCACATTTATTACAAGGAATCCTTTTTGGTCAGGGTACAACTATTTTACTTTGACAAGGGACAACTGTTAAAAGAAATGAAATCCTAATTAAACTTAACTGCAATGATTGGTTAAACTAAATTTATCATATTGAACTAGTATGTAATTCTTTTTAACATAGTTCATAAAAAATCAACTTTCTTTGAGGAAAGAGGGCTTTTTCACCCAAAAAAACTTTTGAAAATGACTACTTTTGGGGGGCAGGAGGACTATATAGATAACCAATAAAAAAAAAAGAACTTGCAAGTGCTTGACTAAAGTACATTGCATTGAAGCAGAAATATTACCAAATTATAATAATAACACTGTTATTGAACAGCCTGCACAAATAGAAATTTCATCTAGCAACAGCAAAAATGAATCTACAGAGAATCATTCAAAATTCTTGGAAGATGCATAGCTGTTTCACAATTTCATAAAGTAAACATTAGGTTTTTATGAGTAGCTTGTCACATGGCTTTTAAAATAGGAGGATGTTTGGCTTCTTTCAAATTGCTAAATTTAGTTTTTACACACCTGCCATCCAAATAGCTATACCAATATTGAGCTAAGAATATAACTAACTAAAAAATAACTATTTTAAAAAACATATATACTCGTGCTGCAATCACACTTTGAAAGTATATATACTCCTGCAGTACCAAAAAAATACAAGTTTCAAAGACTTTCAATGTAATTCACAAAACATATCATCACTCCAGTAAAACAACAAACATATTTAAATTATACATGTGGACTTAACCATTTAAGGAAACTTTACCTAACCCAAACTAATAAAGTTGTTGATTCATCGTACAAGGGACTTCTTGGGATGATGGTAGTAAATGTTTTTGAAAAGTAAAGTATTACTCTACAAAGTATTGAACATATTGCCTCTGTCCCATACTTATTGCATTTTCCATCATTTGTAATGGAGCTAGAGACTCAGTATTTTTTGGCTTGTGAATATGATGGAATAAAGCAAAATGACTCACTAAACTGTCTGCGCTTCTTTGTTATGAAACACCAGTCAGTCCATGCAATTTTTGACGCGATTTTCACTATGGGTCATCCAGAAATAGTTTCTCTGTGCTTTTAGTACAGGGGTAAGGATGCGTACATTCGACCCCCCTACTCCACCGTAGGTGGGAGCCTTTGTGGCACCGGGGTAATGATAATGATGATTGTTTGTAGACACTGAAATTGTGTGGTTGAGATTTATTTTAAAAAAAGGAATCTATATATATCATACTTCATCTATCTCTTATAACTTTGTCAACTTTCCTTTTTTTGTTGTTCCACTAACTTCGCCACTTTCCCTTTTAAATAAAGAATTGTGGTTCTTATTAACTCTCTCTCATTTGCACAAACCTAAACCCTAAGCCCTAAACCCTAATAAGGGACGGAGGGAGTACAATTTTGTTAGTATGACTTGACATTTCATTTTTAAAGGTTAACCTAATAAGAGTAGGCAAGATCTTACATGTTGGTTTCTTATTTTATAATAAATATATACAATTTCAAACATTGCCCATTGTCAATCATAGGGACAAAAGAATAGATGAATGATATTTACAGGTCATTCAAAATTTATAACGGTGTAGATACATACTCCCTCCGTCCCGGAAAATTATTCTCGCATTGACTTGGAACGGAGTTTAAGAAAGTGGGAATAAAGTGGATATGTATGGTTGTGGTTGAGTAAGAAAAAGGTAAATGAATTGTAGCCACAAAAAACTTTCCAAAAGGGGAAAGTGGAACAATTTTTTGGGACGACCCAAAAAGGAAACCGGGAACAATTTACCGGGACGGAGGGAGTATCATTTAGATATCAAATCTGATTTCAATGAAAGAAACAGTGATATAACAACCTCCAGTTGCAATTACGTTATACACAAGATTTGGGCATCATGATCTCATTTCCAACAACAACAATTACGTAAATGTGAAATTTAATCCATTAAACCATAATGGCATAATGAAAAACTGCATTATAAATTCTCATTGAGGAACATCCAGAATTACCAAATATTTCTTATATGCCATCTCTACGAGTTTGTCAAAAGCAAGCTGTTCAAAGTCCCTGCAACACATAAATTTGATTAGGAAGATACCATGCAGAGGTTATATAACATATCACAAAGCACGCTATATTACTTCTCTTGACACACTCTTGTCTTATCAGCATAGTTAAGCAGCTTGTGCAGCATACCATTCTTTTGCGATACCTACAAATAAAAGAAAGAAAGGTTAAATGTAATAGATAATAATGTAGGGATACTCTTGTAATTACTTATTCTTTGATTATTATAAATACATGCATACGGCTACCTCTAGGGTAAGCCATTCCCTCATATTTCTCATATGGTATCAGATTGCTAAGGGTATACGATTCTAACCCTAATGACATCTGCCATGACTGCGGCTGTTTCCTCGTTCGACTCCCAGGACTCGATCGACGCCAGCAGTATTCAGCCGAACGCTACTGCCGTTTTATCAGCTATCTCTTCTCAGGCGCCCACATCTCTTCAGTTGGAGCAGCCCCTTACAAGTCGCCCGCGGCCTTTATTCATGCAGGAGCAGACAGTACCCCCATCGTCGGCTATTTTCAGCGCTACCAGCCCTCATGTTTCCAGCTATTCTCTTTTTCAGATGCCGGAACCTTTTACCTGGCAGCCGACGATCGTTACCTCCTCTTCAGCCGCTGCAGTTCAGACCAGTGGCTCATCTATGCCTTTTAATCATGCCGTCGGTGGACAGTTTGAAATCGGTCCTCATCCACGCGGCCGCATCGCTCTCCATCCGGGTTCGGTAATTCACCATCTTATCTTTCTACTATGGCATCCCAGTTGACCTTCTCCACCCCTAATGTCACGAATATTGTTACCACTCGGTTGGCTTCGGTTGATGATTATTTACCTTGGAAAACACAATTTGAATCTTTTTTGGTCTCCCATAGTTTGTTGGGTATGTTGGATGGTACGAATCCCATTCCTTCTCCGTTATTTTGGATGCTTCTCGTAGGGAGATCTTTAACACGGATTATCAACACTGGTTGAAAATAGACCAAACTGTCCGTTCATGGCTATTCACCACACTTTCCCGAGATTTTTTTAATTGATGTGTATGACCTTAAATTTTCTTATCAAATTTGGGGTCACCTTAGAAACAAGTTTATGTCTGCAAGTACTGCATGGTCTATGGAAATTAAACGTCAACTTTCTATGAAAAAGAAAAAGCCCGGTCAGACCATGGACCAATATCTTCGCGAAATTAAGGTTGCTGCGGATTCTTTGGCGCTAATCAATTCTCCGATTAGTGACAAGGATCTCATAAAGTATGCTCTTCTTGGTCTTGGTCCGGAATTCGAGTCCATGCTAGGCGGTTTGGCATATATTCCTCCTACTTTTACTTTTGATCAGTTGGGACCTATTTTAGTTCTCCAGGAGCACCGACTGCAGTATATGCATGGGACGGATGCATCTTCATCACAGCATCAGGCTTTTGCCGCTACTGGGCAGTCCCCTTCGAGCTCACCAGTTCGCCCGCAGCATCAATTTCAGGGCCGAGGGGGTGCACCATCTCGGGGTGGTCGTGGTGGTCGCGGCCAGCGCTCACAGCGGGGTCACCAGGGCCGTGGCAGAGGGTATGGCTACCCCGGTACCCCTGGACAGCAGCCCTATCCACGTGGCTATGATTACCTGTATGCGGGACATCATGCATCTTACACTCCGGGAGCACCCGGTGCAGGTATGGGTAATATTCCTCTCGTGATTTCTTGTTTGTTTCCCTATTATACTCGTGGTACTCATACTAAAAGTGCAGGTTTCCCATCAGTTGATCACACTTATGCATCCCCCGCCTAGTTATGCATCCTCAGTTATGTTTTACACCGGGTCACTCTGCCATAACTTGCTCCAAGTTCACATCTGGTTCTTCTCTGGCCCTAGCTGCTTTACCCACCGGTGAGACCAATGAAGCGACATGGTATCCAGATTCTGGTGCCTCAGCTCATACGACCCCAAATGAAGGTATTTTAAATAATAAATCCATTGTTACTAACCACACTCATGTGCAGGTAGCTAATGGTACTAATTTATCTGTGTCTACGATTGGCAATGTACATTTACCTTCACTTGGCCGCCCACTTTGTTTAAACTCAGTATATCATGTTCCTCATCTAAAATTCAATTTACAGTCTATTCAAAAATTGTGTGAGGATAATGATTGTACTGCAATTTTTAACAAATCTTCTTTTTTTGTCAAGGACAATCAACGGGGGCAACTCTACTCCACGCTTCCAATAAGGATAGGACTTACCCCTTCACGGTTTCCTCATCACCTCTAGCCCTTTTTACTTCCTCTACACCTCGTCCGGTATGGCACAATCGCTTAGGTCATTGTGGTGATAGCATATTGTCTACTCTTCGGTTTATCTACTAGTTTTCATCATTTATGTACTTCTTGTAGACTGGGCAAATCCCATCGTTTACCTTTTCCAGATGTTTTACATACTGCTACTGCTCCATTACAATTAATTCATTCCGATGTTTGGCAGTCTCCTGTTTTATCCCATTTTGGTTATAAATATTATGTTTGTTTTATTGATGATTTTTCTAGATTTACTTGGGTTTATCCCATGCATAGGAAATCTGAGGTTTTTACCCATTTTTGTAATTTTCAGAAACTAACAGAAAATCTTTTAGGTTGTAAAATTAAATATTTTCAGAGTGATGGTGGGGTGAATTTAATAACCACCAATTTATTCATCATTTTCTTAATTGTGGTATTTTATTTCAAAAATCTTGTCCCGACACCCCTGCTCAGAATGGCGTGGCTGAACGTAAACACTGGCATCTTTTAGAATTAATACGTACCATGCTTATTGATGCACACCTTCCTCCTTCTTTTTGGGTTGATGCACTTTACACTGCCATGTACATTATTAATCGGCTTCCCACGCCTATTCTACAGGGTCCGAGTCCATATCAGAAAATTTTTCAAAAATCTCCTGACTATAGTTTTTTACGTGTTTGGTTGTGCGTGTTTTCCCAATAAAGTTGCCACGTCGGGCAATAAGCTATCATCGCGATCTACTCCTTGTGTTTTTATTGGCTATGCACCGGGGTACAAAGGTTACCGTTGTCTTGACCCTACCACTGGTCGCGTCTACATTAGTCGCGATGTTGTATTTCATGAGTCTACTTTCCCTTATCCTACCCCTTCTTGAAGTCAATCAACTCCTCCAAATTCCTCAAGTCAACCATTTTCTTCACTCCATTCTTTTCCCACAAATGTAGCTCATCCTATCACACCTCCTCCCAGGCCCCCAACAGCTCATCACCCGCCACACTTAACTTTTCCGTCTGCACACACCAATACTCCTCCCAACCCAATATCCTTGCCATCGATCCAGCACCATACCGAGCACCATACCGTGTCACCTGACCCTCTCTCGAGCCCAGACCATACCACCTCTAGCCGCACATCCAATTCTCTGCCAAGCCCTTCCCCGAGCCCACCTACTAGTACCGTACCCACTCCACCCGATAGTCCATCACCCAGCCCACCACCGGTCCAAAATATCCATCCGATGAGAACCCGAGCTAAAGACGGCATCTACAAGACTAAGTGTAAAATGGCGGGCGGCTATGGCTGAAGAGTTCAATGCTCTCATTGCTAATAAGACTTGGGATTTAGTACCTAGCGATAGCACCAAAAATGTGGTCGGATGTAAATGGGTTTATAAAACAAAATACAATTCTGATGGGTCTATAGAGCGTCACAAAGCTCGCTTAGTGGCTCAAGGTTATAATCAGCAGGCTGGGGTAGATTTTTCTGAAACTTTTAGTCCTGCTCAAACCTACTACTGTGTGTCTACTCTCTGTTGCGACTTCTTTTGGCTGGGGGTGCGTCAGTTAGATGTCAAAAATGCCTTTTTGCATGGTTATTTAACAGAGGAAGTTTATATGCATCAGCCACCGGGGTTTGTTCATCCATCCTTTCCTCATCACATTTGTCGTCTTCGTAAGGCATTGTATGGGCTCAAACAAGCTCCTCGTGCTTGGTTCCATCATTTCAGTGGCTTTCTTCTTAGTCATGGGTTGTAATGGTGGATCTGATTCTTCCATGTTTATTTATCACCGTGGCTCTCATCGTATATGTATTCTTTTGTATGTGGATGATATTCTCATTACAAGCATTTCTCCTTCTCTGGTTCAGTCTATTATTCACTTACTTTCTCAGACTTTTGCCATGAAAGATCTGGGAGATATTCATTTCGTTCTCGGGATTCAGACTGTGCGTAGCTCTACAGGTATTTTCCTTAAAAAAGTATATTTCTGATCTCTTGCGGCAATTTCATCTTCACACAGTCACATCAGTCCGCACACCTCTTCCCACTCGTACCACTTTATCTTTGACTGATGGGGAATTACTCACAGATGGTACTAAATATCACAGTATGGTAGGTGTTTTATAGTACTTGATTATTACTAGACCGGATATTACCTATGCTGTTCATTTGGTCTCACAGTTTATGCATGCTCCTCGCACTACTCACCTTTTAGCTGTGAAACGTATTTACAGGTACTTGCAGGGTACTATTACCGAGGGCCTATGGTTGCTTACTCTGATGCAGACTGGGCTGGTTGTCCTGATAGTTGTCGGTCCACTGCTGGGTATGCTATATTCTTGGGCAACAATTTAATTTCTTGGCGGTCCAAAAAGCAACCTATGTCTCAAAACCCTCCACAGAGGCCGAATATAGAGTTGTGGCTTACACTGTTCAGGACACATTGTTTATTCGTTCTTTGCTTGCGGACATGGGATATTTTATTTCACAGCGCGTTCAGCTCTACTGTGATAATGTCTCAGCCTCATACCTTGCGGTTAATCCTATTCAGCATGATCGGAGCGAGCATATAAAGATTGACTACCATTTTGTTCGTGAGCGTGTGGCTCATGGTGATTTAGTTGTAAAATATATTCCTACTCAGTTTCAGTTAGCAGACATTTTTACTAAAAATCTGTCTAGTCAGCTTTTTAATTTTCTTAAGTCCAATATGTGTGTTGTTCCCG
Organism: Cuscuta epithymum; assembly: GCA_945859915.1. Lineage (NCBI taxonomy): Eukaryota > Viridiplantae > Streptophyta > Magnoliopsida > Solanales > Convolvulaceae > Cuscuta > Cuscuta epithymum. The sequence continues at coordinate 455,358 of CAMAPF010000923.1, forward strand.
CTGCACAGATTGAGGGGGTGCAATAGATAATAATGTAGGGATACTCTTGTAATTACTTATTCTTGGATTATTATAAATACATGCATACGGCTACCTCTAGGGTAAGCCTTTTTCCTCATAATTCTCATAAAATGAACTGCAACAAGAGTGGCTTCAAGTATTATTTGTGTGTTTCAGTTTGTAATCAAGATCTCTATAATCATGCTTGCAATTTCGGATAGATTTACCTAAAGGCTATGTTTAAAGAACCGGACCAGGAAGTGACCCGGAGAGATGACTGGGTCACGGGTCAACCTGGACCCGGCGGGTCATCCCGGTCAATGACCCAAAACCTGGTCAACAACCCGAAACCCGGTCAACACCAATAATTATATATATATATATATATATATATATATATACATACATACATATATATATATAAGTAATCTTCCGGTCAAGCCTTCTTGACCGGAACTGCCAGACGGACGGCTGCGTTTGGGGCCCTTCCCAGTGGAATTTTTTTATGAAACTTTTTTTTTGCATGTTCTTCATTAAGTCTAGTTTCCACAGAAAAAGTTCAGCTAAAAATTCAATCGGGAAGGCATTCAAATAATTTGTGGAAAATAACTGCGCCAAAATATACATAAAAACACAGTTGTCTTCCAAAAATTATTTGGCTGTCTTCTCAATTGAATTTTTAGCTGAAATGTTGTGGATAAACTAGACTTGATGAATAACATGCCCAAAAAATTTCATCAAAAAAATTCTACTGGGAAGATCACCGGTTATTTCCGGGTTTAGATATATTAATGGTTTAGAGGTTAACCGGACCGGATGATTGACCGGGTGGCCGGGTTCCGGGTTCCGGGTTGAACCGCCCGGTCCGGTCCGGTTCTTTAAACATATAGCCTAACGGTGATATAGAAGTGATAAATAACAAAGATGAGACGAAAATTTTGCTCTAGATGATAGGTTTTGAAGGGCATGTAAATAGTTATTTTTTCATTTTCCTTTCCTTGTTCTTTTGGGTGTTTTTGGTTTCAAGAGAGTGGAGACAGGAGAGGGAAGGTGAAGAGAGTGGGAGAACTGAGAAGGGAGTGGAGACTGGGGATAAAATATCAGTCTCAGCTATATATACATTGACTAACAGATCATACCAGTTCCTGATACTTCTTGTCTAAATTACTGATATCTCCCCTAATTTCTTCTTCCCGGTTCTGCGCCATGCCAGTCTGCATTAATCAACAAGCTATCATGTAAATGAATAATAAAATAGCAGTGTATCTATTTTTATAATGCTAACAACATAGTTCAACAACCTACATCTAAATCAGGGTAGATTCCAATATATTGGATCTCCAGGAGAAGTCTCTCATTTATTGACATTTTATTATACTGATATTCAGTAAAAAGAACATCAGACACCACTATTTCATCTGGCAATAGACCGCTCTGGGTAAGGTTACACTCTGATAAGAAATGTGACTCTCTAGCAGGTCTAATGCTACTATCCAGCGTAATATGGTCTGTCTCAACAAATGAATTTCCACTCGCATATTTCCTATAGCCATTAGAAGCAGGGTGTCTTGAACCACTGTTGTATATTGTTCTTGCATGAAATATGTCCGAATCTGAATCCATGTCTAGATCAAATGCAGGCTGGTAGGCAATGAACTTGGGATCTTCATTTCCACAGCAAGATAATTCTTCACCTGCTTCTTCAGGGATTAGCGCTGCCATCAGTCTCTGATATAAGGAGATCGGGGCAGGCTTAGTTGTTCCTGAAACTCCATGCTCTGCAAAAAAGTCAACACTTCCAACTTCATCCCCATCTCCATCGAACCCTTTCGGAAATATACTGAACTTGCTCGCCTCAGTAGATATTGGAGCTGGCGTAGCCACAGCATTTCTACCATTCATCTGGAGAAAGATACCAAACGAAGAAGATACATCAACCCAAATATAACCAATAAAGACCAAAATGTTAGATAGCTTAGTTAGATATTGATTTAGAGACATTCACGAGCACTAGTCATTTCATAAGTTGTTCTATTATTAATTATTAGATTCTCTGTGGGAAAATAGGGGTAAAGTCATGTTGTGTAGTTTATATAAGTGAAATCACATTTCCTGACTCCTGTTACCAAAAACTAATGAGAATAAGTCTTATGCGGAAATATTTAGAAATAACATATTGTCCCCATCTAGCTTACAGTATAATTTCAGTTGGTATGGGCTATGGAGAATAAGTGAAGTACAATTGGCTATAAGTTCAGTTGGTATGGGCTATGGAGATTAAGTGAAGTAAAATTGGCTATAATTTCAGTTAGTATGGGCTATGGAGATTAAGTGAAGTAAAATTGGCATAAACGTTTATCTTTGCTGCTATGGAGATTAAGTGAAGTAAAATTGGCTATAATTTCAGTTGGTATGGGCTATGGAGATCAAGTGAAGTAAAATTGGCATAAATGTTTATGTTTGCTGCCTAAAGTAATGTTTACAAAAGTACTTTAAGAGTAAGTTGTGATTCGAGAAAATTTAAAATCATAACTACTTCACAAGGTTCTATTGATTCAAAAGATGTTGAAAGTAGGACATGTGAAATGACGTTCTTGCTAGCAGCAATGCGTGAAATCTCATTATTCTGAGACATGTAAGCAATTTTCCCTATTCCGTTGCTTAAAGAATACAATGTAGAACTACTGCAAGAATGGTAGACACCATAAATGGACAACACAGAATATGCAAATTACCTGTTTATTCAAAAAAGTAATGTCCAAGTGCGATATAAAACGAAACAGATACTCCATCTCCTTCCAAAATGGGCTGGAAAGCGCTTGAGCTACATTAGCAAAATGTTAAATCAGAGCGTTAATAGACACTGTTTGACAAGGAAACGAAGACAATTTCAGTAACAAATTACCAGTGTTGGTAACATCACTTGCCGCAGCCAATAACTCATCTTGTCCATCATAGGAACCAACTATGAAAGGGGGGTAAACAGAATAATCAATAATAAAGTAATTACTTTCCTCTACATACATATCCAGTCCAGTTACTGAGTTACAAGCTGTGGTTACCTAGATAATTTGCTGCAGCATTAACTGTTGAATGTTTCTGACGTTTATAAGCCTTACGATCAGAGAGCTTCCTTGTGGGAGGGCGACCTGCTTTGCTGCAGGAATAGGTCCCATAAAATCATATGATCCACTCTACCAATGAGTGACACTCACAATTCACAGATACTCATCACCATCATTGCCTTAACCCCAAATATGTTGAGAATAAAGGCATGAAGCTTATTCAAATAATTGTCTATAATTAAATAAAACTATTATTTCATGCATAAGAACAGTGACAAAGTTTTAAGCTGGGAGTCATTTCTGTTTCAACCTTCTAAACCGTCATTGTCATAGACTTTTCCACTTGCACAGAAAATATCATAAGATGACTAAACTCATGTCCCACTGCACATACTAGAAACAAACCATGTAGGGTAATAAGATAATGTCCTAACCTCTCAGTTTTATCTAAGTTATTTCTAGAGCTCCTCAGTTGTTTAGCTGTTCCCAAATTCCCAAGCTTTTCTACAGTTGAAGGCATGAAGGACCCACTGGAAGTCAAACTACGACTGGACCTCCCTTGCCTACGTACACCATCGCTATGCTCATCACTGCCTACCAACTTATTTTTTCTTGGTGGTAGTAGCAAAGTTGACATCTTTTGGACATCAAACCCAATTTTTCCATCCACTTCTTCAGACTTCTTGCTCTTATCTTTTGGCTTGGTTTCAGCAATACCAGACTCCTCACTTTCAGACGCAGCTGACAAGTTGTCACTTTTAAACTTAAGACACTGAGGAGAAGAGCCAGACAATCGCCTATCATTACACACCACTGCCTCAGTCGAATTATCTGGGGCAAAAGTTTCACCATCGTTGGAAACAATGGGAAAATGTGTTCGCCTCGCTGTTCGGGAGCTTTTCTGGGGCCGCTGGCTGGCCCACTGACCCACAGGTGGTGATGGGGACCTTCCTGAAGCCGTGCGCTTACGGTTAGTTACCGCGGAAGTCGAAGGTAGTTTGTTTGTACAATGAGAAACCTCCCAATCATTAGCAACTGCAGCACGTTGAACCGTGGGGCCCATTTTTTGAGCCACGCATGCACCAGATCGTGGGGCCCGTGCAGCACCATTCAACTTTGCACTAGAGGTAGGGCTTCCTGAGCTTAGTTCTTCCCGAGCAGTTGTCTTGGAGGCACTGGATAAAAAAATTATATTGAAAATCACAGAGATTCATAAGCAAATGCAATATATAACATTAAATTTTAAATGAACCCCAAAGGAGGCTTCACTAAATTAGAGAACATTCACTAATTGCAATCGATTCAAGTAAAAATAAATGATCTATTCTTCCCATACTTGTTGACAGTTCTAACATTTATTCTTTCTTTCTCTGAACCAATTGAACGGTCTCTTCTATCATGGAGATGACCATTATCCTGTTCAGCCTTGGAGAATGAAGAACGCATAACAACAGAAGCTTGTGGAGATGTTGCATCAGCTTTTCCCAGTCCAATGCCCCCTGTATTAGTTCCATTCCTACATTCAGATTACAAGAGACCACATATATTAAATGAAAGTATCTGTATCTATAAGAAAGATTAGGAGACATACTTCATGTTTCTAAATAAGAAGTTGAATAGCATACAAGTTCACAACAATCACAAGGACTCAGATTCATTTCTCACCCCCACAAGTTCAAAGTATGCCATTGTGATAGAACTCTCCAGAAAATACACCAATTACAGGAAATAATATCAAGAAACAATTGAAAATCTTTATTGAAGATGAACAGTAACAGTAACAATGGCCGAAGCCCCCAATAGCCGAAGCCCCCAATAGCCGAAGCCCCAAAAGATAGAGAGGATTAATCTCAAATTGGACACTGGTTTCATCAGAATCTCATATTTGACACTAAGGTTTTAAATGGACCAAATTAGACACTATGGTTTCATATGTATCTCATATTGGACACTAAAGTTTCATAATTCAATATAAGTGAGTGTCCAATTAGATCTTTATCCAATATAAGTGAGTGTCCAAAACCTATGAATTATGAAACTTTAGTGTCCAATATGAGATACATATGAAACCATAGTGTCTAATTTGATCCATTGAAACCTTAGTGTCAAATATGAGATTCTGATTAAACCATAGTGTCCAATTTGAGTCTTATCCCATCTCTAATCTTTCCCAGTCCCAAGACAGAATGTCCAAAAGCCTCCTTACTAACTCCTCCTTCCCCTTCTATTTATACTAGATTACTCACAGACCCTTATTACTAATATTATTATTATTACTTCTATTATTAGTCTAATAAGTCGGTTCCTATCAATACTCCCTCCCTAAACAACCACCTTGTCCTCAAGGTGGGATGATAGGAACCAAGTCTGGAATTCCTCTTCCTCCTGGTGCCTCTCCCCCTCCCAGTACCTCGCTGATGGTGGTATAAGAAGTTCCCAGACCTCTGGATGAGAAACTATTGACCATGCTCAGCATTGCATGTCCCTCAGACTCCATCCTATCTCTTGAGTGAAACTTCTCACTAAATAGCTTGTACAGAACTTCATCCACACATGTCAAAAGAAAGTTTATGAGAACGTGCGTCATACTGTGTTCCTCTTTTTCAATTTAAGACTTCAACAATCTCCAATGGTATTATCCCATCATGAAACAGAAGTAGCATTGGCCCTTAAGAACATGCTTATCTGGGGCTGTTCTGTCCCAGATAACTTCCTGACACTTCAGAAGATCTTGCCAGAGAATGGACCTGATTACCATAGAGTATTTCTAAAAAATTTGGTGAAACAACTTCACCTAGAGCTTGCTGATAACTCTTAAGAGCCATCTTATGTAATACTCTTGTGAAGATGTCAAAAACATCAGGAAGCGATAGGCTAAGAACAGTCTTTGTAGTAATGCCTCCCAATTTTAGATATCCTTCTAATGCTTTCAATGGGTTATGTAGGCCAAGCTTGGGGCAGCTTCTCATGCCCTCAACAATTGGCTGCAATTCTATCCCTTGAACTTCTGATAAGTTTTTAACACTTAAGGTTGCAAGTTGCAATGGATTTCTGCCAAGATGTTGGAAATGACTAGACTTGTCAGCATCATGAATCGGTTTGTGGTTTCCAAGAATGATAGCAGATTCTCCTGAAACAAGCCCAACCTCCTCCTCCTGAGCCTCTGTACCAGATCGATTTTTACCAATGCATAATTTTTCTGAAAACCTTTCCTTTGGTTGTAAAGATAGTTAACTCTTGACAAGAACAGTTTCAGAAGCAATTAGGGCTCTATTTCCAAAAGAACATGGTTGAATAAGCTTGTCAGCAATAGAAACTTGGCTGGGAATTAAATCCACATCCTCTGCGAGATTAGAGGAAACATAATCTGGCCATTGAATATGTCTTTTCTCCTTGATTTTGTCTTTCTCATTCACTTGCTTGATTACAGGTTCACATCTGGGTCTTCTTTGTTGACTGGGAAATTTCTAGCACTGGGTGAGAAACTTTTGAACGAGAAGTTCTTGGCGGCCGCGATGACTCCTGTTGTGTTGTCTTCCCTGTCTTCTGCCGGCGTCTAGGTGGGAAACACCTAATCAAGTCTTCCTTTAGAGCCTTCCAACTATCTTCTCTCTTTTGAGATTCTCACCATTGAAACCAGCCACATGCGGCTTCCCCCAAAGCCTCTGCTGGGACGTCAACCTTAAATTTTTCTGCAATAGCTTGGACTCAGAAATATCTTTTCATCCTCTCTATCCATTCGTTCGCTTCATCCTCGTGGAATAGAGGTAATTCCTCCGTCTTTGAACTAGCTGAATTCCGAGAAGCGACTTTAGACGAAGAATGCGAACAGTGAAAACCCTTTGGTGAAGAAGAAGATTCTCTTTTCAATAGTGTCTTTCTTGAATGTGAACTGATGGCCGTTGAGGAAGTTTGCGAACTCTGATGCGAAGAGCGATGATAAGAGTGATGCGAAGAACTCTGCGAAGAGCGATGGGAAAAACTTTCCGAAGAGCGATGCGAAGAACGATTTGAATGGTGCGAAGTGTGCGACGTATGCGATTTGTTTCGCTAGCGACTCGGGACTTTATTCTCCAGCTTTGCGATGTCCGCCTTTATGACTGCCAAGGTCGTTGCCATAGTCGCCATTGTTGCCGATGTTTCTTTTTGTTTTCTTTCCAGTTTGTTAATTCTTCCTTCCATCCTGGCACGCCTAAATCATCCAGCGATCAAAACGTGCTCTGATACCAATGATAGAACTCTCCAGAAAATACAGCAATTACAGGAAATAATATCAAGAAACAATTGAAAATCTTTATTGAAGATGAACAGTAACAATAACAATGGCCGAAGCCCCCAAAAGATAGAGAGGATTAATCTCTAATCTTTCCCAGTCCCAAGACAGAATGTCCAAAAGCCTCCTTACTAACTCCCCATTCCCGTCTATTTAAACTAGAATACTCACAGACCCATATTATTATTATTATTATTATTATTATTATTACTTCTATTATTAGTTTAATAAGTCGGTTCCTATCACATTGTCAAGATTGAACTTTACTATTCTATACATAAATGACTAAGAGCCCGTTTGGTGACTCTGATTTTCGAGTTGTCAAGCTTATCAGCCAACTTTTTAATCAAACACGTAACTTTTGATTTCGCTTGCTGAATTGTGTAATAATAATAAAAAAGTATGGTTGGGGTTACTTTTTTGGCTGTATTGGCTGAAGTTATTGTAGATGACCATTTTAGCAATTTTTTCATCTAATTTTTTTCTTTGTTTTATTAATAGAATATATTTTAAAAATAATTTATTCATAAATCAGCAGAATCAGCCAATACAGCCTCTTCAGCCAGAACTTCAAAAATTTAAGCAGAATCAGCCGATTTCAGTGTTACCAAACGGGCTCTAAATCACCAATGGTTATCTCCTTAAAAAGAGCTCTGGATCAAAATATAAAGCTACTACCATCCCAATTTTATCAAGTCCAAGACATCACGCAGGAAAACCATTCTTGGCAGGCAGGGAAGAATTTGATATGGGTGGAGTCTCATGCTAGAGCCGCATGAAAGGACGAGGAAGGCATATATTATTATCGTTGTTATTAGTAGTGGTATTATTACTAGTTTCCTTTAGGGAAAAATAATTCAAATACTCCAAACTTTAAAGGAGTGTGAGGTCAACACCCCAAATTTGAATGTGTAATTTAAATACTCCAAACTTTACATAAAAAGTTTTTTTAGCACTATGGTCATATGTTGTTTTTTCAAAAATGTAAATTTATTGCATTAATTACATAATTTAAAATGTTTTTATTTCACTTATTAAGCGTTACAATTATATAGACGGATGGTACGTAATATTATTTATTCACAATGAAGATATAATATTAATTATATCTTCATGAATGCAAAAATATTTTAAATTATGCAATTAACAGCTTGAGTTTACATTTTTGAAAGAAATGATATATAACCATGGTGCTAACCCTATAGTTGCAAGTAAATAAATATGGAAGGGGTATTGTTGAGCTATTACTTGATAGGAACCTCCAGAATTCCAGAACAAATTATAGAAAGAGAACAAGAAATCAAACTGCTTTTATTAGAGAAGAAGATGAACAGTACAGAAATCCAAAGCCGAAGCCCCCAATTGAATTGAAGCCCCCCGAAGAAAGAGAATAGCTCTCGATCTTCCTAAGTCCCAGACTATACGTCCAAAAGCCCCCTCCTACTACTCCCCCTTCCCGTCTATTTATAATAGAGACCCTTATTACTAATATTATTATTAGTACTTCTATTATTAGTATAACACTAATAGGTAGGTCCCTAACAATACTCTCCCCTAAACATCCACCTTGCCCTCAAGGTGGGCGGTAGGAGACAACCAAAATCTTCTCTTTCTTCTTCTTCCTTGCACCTCTTCCTTCCCAATATCTTTCAAATTTCAGGATCCTGAACTCCATGACTTGAACCTTCCTTCTTACTGCTTCCTGCAAAAACAGCATTAGCTCCTCTTCCTTCCAGTCATCAATCAATATTAGTTCTGTGTCTTTGATCTTGCTGGTACTGATCTTCACCCATCATCCCGTGCTCATTCTTCCATATGCTAATAGCTCTTGCTACAGGGTATAACTCAAATCTTTGAGTTTCAGTTGCTTCACTCCTTGAAATTTCAGCATCTTCAGTAGCCAACTTATTTGAGAAGGAAAACCTCAGAGTTTTTAGCAGGTAAGTAAGGATACCCCTTATTCCAGTTGCAGTTCTCCTAACCAAGGAAAAGGAAAGATTATTTCCCATGTAAGACTTCCAAAATTGGCGTCCCAGCAGGTAAGCAGATTCTTCACCATAAGAAAACATTGCCATTTTCAAGCCTTGTTTCACCTTCACCTTTTCATTAGCTTCAATATTTTGTTCCACATAACTTCATGCCGTTTTCTCAATGAAACCTGTAATTCTGAACTCTCCTGCCCCAATTGGAATAATGGTATACGTTTTCCCAGAAAGAAGATGAACATGAATCTCTCGACCAGACCTCCTTTTACCCATGCATGAGTTTTCAGAAAACATCTCCCTTTGCTGTCTAGGTTCTTGACTTTTGACAAGAACAACTTTATCTTCTGCAACTTCCTTGATTTTTTCTTTCTTATTCCTTTGCATGATTACAGGTTCAGTTGGTTCCATCTTGATTACAGGTTCATTTAAAACTGATGATTCAACCGGATTCCACTCAAGAGTTGGTGTCCTCTATGAAATTTCCCGCATCGAAGCTTGAACTGACTCGGAAACTTCTTCAATCAAAACATCCTTTGGAGATGAGTTTAAATCAGATTCCACATTTTCCATTCCTTCTGAACCTTCTTGTGGATTGAGACAATTCCGGATTGCGAACTGGAAACTTCACATCTGGATTGCTTCTGAAGTAAACTGGTAGTAGCAATTGAAGCCTGTGAACTGAAGGGTGATGTTGGCGATGACTTTTGAGAACTGAAGGAAGTTCTTGTTGATCTGGTTGACTCTTGTTTTGCTGTCTTCCCTGTCTTCTGCCGGTGTCTAGGTGGAAAATCCCTAATCAAATCTTCTTTTAGAGCCTCCCAACTATCTTCTATCTTTTGAAAATCTCACCATTGAAACCAGCCATCTGCTTCTTCCCCCATAGCCTTTGTTGCCACGTCCACTTTAAATCTTTCTGCAATAGCTTGGACTCGAAAATATCTTTCCATCTTCTCTATCCATTCGTATGCTTCATCCTCGTAGAATAGAGGTAATTTCTCCTTCTTTGAACTAGTTGACTTCCGATAAGCCATTTTAGACGAAGAATGCGAACTGATGTTCGTTGAGGAAATCTGCGAACTCTGATGCGAAGAACGATGATAAGAGTGATGAGAAGAACTCTGCAAAGAACGATGGGAAGAACTTTGCGAAGAGCGATGGAAAGAACTCTGCGAAGAGCGATGCGGATACAAATAGTCAGAATTCCCTTCCGAATCCCCTGAACTTACTGATTCTCACGAGTGACGCGAGTGGTGATGGCCAGGCGTGCGATGCGAGGAACGATACGAAAATTCCGATGTACGCAATCTGCTTCCTGATGGATGTTGACCTCTCTCCACCAAGGTCACGATCGTAGCTCGTAAGTCTGCTATCTTCGCCGCCACAGCTGCGGCTGATTCCCTTTGACTTCTTTCCAGGTCGTTAGTTTTCCTTTCCATTTTGCGCGCGAGTATCTCCTCCAGAGATCGACGCACTGTGATACCAATTGATAGGAACCTCCAGAATTCCAGAACAAATTACAAAAAGGGAACAAGAAACCAAACCGACTTTATTAGAGAAGAAGATGAACAGTACAGAAATCCAAAGCCGAAGCTCCCAATTGAACCGAAGCCACCCAAAGAAAGAGAATAGCTCTCGATCTTCCTAAGTCCCAGACTATACGTCCAAAAGCCCCCTCCTACTACTCCCCCTTCCCGTCTATTTATAATAGAGACCCTTATTACTAATATTATTATTAGTACTTCTATTATTAGTATAACACTAATAGGTAGGTCCCTAACATTACTATTAATTTCCTACTATTTTTAAGACTACTTTCCTATTAGTATAAGAATTATATTTACTTAGTATTCCTAATAGCAGTATAGTAATAGTTTAGAATTATGTTACGGGCTCATATGAAGTTGCAGTAATACTAGTCCACAAGGACTGTTAGAAATAGTATAAGTAAAGGTGTTATATACACCAAAAGTATCACCAATAACTTCGAAGTTATTTCTTGGAATCTTGACAAGGTTGAACGCCGCCACTTCTTGCCAAGGGCTGGGATGCTCTTCATTTTTATTCACTTCAATCTTTTACATCTCTTAACAACACCCGAAACAATTTGGTATCATTGTAGCACGTTCCTTCCCTACACTGTTGTTTTTTCCTTCTCATATGCTCCAACATTCGAAAGCCAAAATAAGGGAGAGAGCCCATATAATAAAGAAACACAAATTCTTCAATTAAGCTTTTTGGAATCCATCGCTGACCAGTTAAAATTCTGACACCAGAAGATCTACTTCACCTTTAAATTTTTCTGTTATTTTGTATTTTTTCGAGTAAATTAGGACTACATTGATGTATGGCATAGAGTGTTGGGCAGTGAAACAATATCACATTTAAAAGATAGGTGTGGTAGATATGTGTATGTTGCGTTGGATGTGTGAGCATACCGGTGAAAGAGCACCTATAGAAGATAAGATGTAGGAGTCTCGATTGCGGTAGTTTGGTCATGTGCGCAATGTTAGACGACTTGAGAGGTGGGGAGAAGAGATGGGGAGGAGAGGGGAAGGAAGACTCAAACAGACTTGAATTAGAGGAATCAGAACTGATATTCTTCTTCTTGGGTTGGATGAGAGTATGGCTTTAGAAAGAGCAATGTGTAGGGCGCATATTTGTGCGGACGATTGATCTCTTTTCTCTCTCTTTATCTTTTATCTCTTTTCTCTTTCTATGTTCTTATATTATTTTTATCTTTTATCTTTCATATGCTCTTTTATCTTTTTATTTTTTATCTTTTTATTTTTTTATCTTTTTTATATTCTTATGTTATTTTTATCTAATATTTATCTTTATCTTATCCGTTTTATCATACTTTATCTTTTTATTCTTTTTATCTTTCTTCTCTTTTTGGTTTTGGTATCATAGATCGATTCATGTTAGCTGATCCCAAAATCTTTTGAGAATAAGACTTGAATGTCATTGTTGTTGTTTGTATTTTTTTCTATAAGGTGGTTTATTATATTTCTTCTATTTCCAAGTGTGTGTGTTATTGAGCAAGGTTATTTTATGTTTTTATTAACAACTATGTAGCTTTAAAAAGTCTGAATTCAAAAGAAAAAAAAGAACGAGTTCCTGAACTTTGCACGTCTCTTTTCCAATTTATATTGTTCTATCAATTGATGGGTATCATATGAACTGTTTTTTTGGATATGTTGGTTCATAACATCAAATTGTTTTGAAGTTTGTCAAGGTGTTACAACAAGCTTTGGTATATTTTACTTCCATCTGTATACAAATGCGGCTCAGCTGGCAAGCTGGCATGCCAGCTGGCATTATGCAGGGGAAAAAATCTTGAGAACTATTGCACCATGCTAACTAACTACGAGATTCCACCAACCATGGCTTAAAAAGGCGCATAAGAGGTGGGTTTTGAGGTGCGCCTCAAGGTGAGGCGTACAGAAAAGGTTTTGAGGATCAAGTTTTTTTTCAAGACAAGAGGCTTACATCTCAAAATTCAAGGTGTACGCCTTGACGCGTGATAGGTACACGGTAAAACAGGTAGTAAATTGACGGTAATCTGAGTTTTACAGGTGCGGAAATCGAAAGAAATCGAGACTCTTCGAGAGGCCTCACTCTCCCAGCCTAATTCCAACTGAATTCCAGCCTACCCTCTCCCTCTTCTACTCCTTCTATTTATTCTTTTCCAAATGAGGCTTCCCTCAATCTATCTAATTATTTGGCCCAGCCCACTATTACATTTTATTAAAATATTTTAGCCCATAAGTCCAGGTCTCTATCATCACTCCCCCCTTTGACAACCACCTTGTCCTCAAGGTGGGGAGTAAGAGCAGCTATGCCATCTAGCTTCATCCTCGTGCCCCTTCCTTCCCAATATTTCTCTGATTTCAGTTCCTTTAGCTTCGGTACTTGAACCTTTGTCATCCATTCCTCCTAGCCTTTGCTAAAACTTTCCCAAAAATCATCCAAATTTGGTAGTTGTCTCCATTGACCAAAATTTCCGTATTTCCCTGTAATGCAAAAGATTTGACTCCTCCTGCATGCTCTTGATCCTTTTCAATGACATAATACTCGTCAATGCATCCAGCAGATCTGTACCCCCAAATCCACTATATTCTGCATATCCGTTTTGATCAACTCTGCTGTAAAGCCACTGAGTTCCAGTAGCAGGACAGTCCATGGATATTATTCTGTCATCAATCCCGTGAACCACTTTCAGCTTCCAATCCTCACCTTTTGATACATCTAGATCATTACCCAAAAATGAGTTGAAGAACTCCAGTGAACCTCGAGATGCATCCAGGACGGCACATCCAATAGAAGCAGGTACAGCCGCAACCAAAGTCCCCATGGGAAGTAACCGAACCTCCACACCCCTCCGGGTAGATTTTCTAGCACCTTCAGTGCTTTGTTGATTGGAACCTTCACCCTCAAGGGCTCCACAAACATCTTGTCCCGATTTCAGCGAAGCAGTAACATGTGAGAATATGCCAATTTCTGTTCCAATTAGAAAAAAATGTGACTGGTCCATTATGAGATTGGACTCTGGTAGATACAAAAGCATCAGGCCCAACATTCATCATAGTAATATTGGTTTTCCACGCCCGTGCTTGAATCCTCCTCTCTGTTGTATATATGTCTTTTACCTGATCCTCCAGTTTATGCACAATTACCTTTTCCCATCTTTTGCTATCCAATATTGTCAGCCTCAAGACAGCATAGGTAATAAAAATACTCACCCATTCATCATTATAAAGTGTTGTTGACCCCAACAGGTCCTGATACATGCTTAATGAATAGCAATTAGTGTTCTTCACAGCACAAGATTCTAACACCCTGAGGGACTGAACTTCAAGAGCGGTCTCCTTTCCATTAGTCATCATATGTACAATTCCACATCGCTTCAGAGAGTTGCAAAAGTTTAGCCACCGAAGCCTCTTGCCAACAAGAAAATCATTTAAATAATCTCTGACGAGGGAATGCAAGTGGGTCCTGACAAGCTCTCTGCTGGTTTCGTTGTTCAACAATGCTCTTAAAGATCCAGGAACATTCAATCTTCTGTAACTAACTTCAATATTCCCTACTCTTGTCAACCACTCCCTTTCCAGTACTATATCAGTTCCACCCGGTTCTAGTAAATAAAAATTGTGAATGATAATTAAACCCTGCACCCATATCCATATCTGTAAGCTTTTACATATACCATTATTGAAAACCTGTTCCCCATGCTCCATCTCCCTCAGCAACTTAGGTGTTGTGTTATAGACCAGCTCCATATCTTCAACCAATTCCTGTGGGACAAGCTTGTGAGTAGCTACACAATCAATACGGATTACCACGATTTTGCCTCCATCTTGGTCATTTAATTGTCCTGGCACCCAGAAGGCCTTTTGCGTTGTAATTCCCTCTTTACTCCGTTGTCTTTCTATCTCAGCCTGTTGATTGTTACTCGTAGGTGTCCTTCCCCTCAATCCTTCCATCCAATGTTTAGGTTTGTTCATACAGCCCCCTTTTTCCTTCCATCCCCTCATGTCTTCAACTCTGTACTTTCCTCTCCTTACAGCCCTGTTCTTCTCTTCCAACAACAGGGCTTTATCCCCAAATTCAGAAACGTATTCATAATGACAGTGTTGCAACTCTGCTTTAGTCTCTTTCATTAAGCACGTTATGAAAACTCTTGTTAACCTCTCTGCATCTGTGTGCCTCAATGAATCTACCAGGAGCTTGAATGAGTTTTGAACCACGTCTGGGGAGCCAATAGCTCTTGTAGCCACAGAACGAACTCCAGGTATAAGGGCCTGAGGTACTTCCAGCTCAAAACACTCTGCATGTTCTCCGTTTTTTCCAGGGTCAACAGTACTGACCATGGACAGCGGTTTCTTCTCCAGAGAAGAATTATCATCTTCTCTAGCGGAATTTTGATCTAGATTGGCGACCTTCTGAACATCCTCAGCACTGTTAGGACCCAACTGGACTCTGTCGTCTTCTACCTTTTCTCTGGGGCACGTAGAAAAAATACCTTCATGGGAAGGTTGCCGCTGATTATCTGACTCCTGAGGGGAGGTTGAAATTTGCGAATAGGGATCAGCTGGCGATAGAGCTTGTGAACTGGGGACATCTGCGGGTGGCGAAGTTGGCGAACTGGGAGTAGTTGCTTGCGACCGAGACCAAACCTGCGAACTATTAGAGTCAGTCTGCGATGACGATGAAACTTTTCTCTTCGAATTCTGGCAGCGTCGCACGGTCCGCGATCGTCCACGCCGGCGACGTTGTTGGCGCAACTTGGTGCGAAACTCATCTAGCCAGATCCTCCACTTTTTCTCCCAATCACTTTCTACCTTTTCCCTGCTCTTCACGCGGTTCTCCTTCTCCTGGTTTGAACGCTTCTCCTCCAGGTTTGAGCCCTTCTCCTTCTCCAGGTTTGAACGGTTCTCCCTGTTTGAATGCTTCTCCACTTTTCCGCGCGAACCAGAGGCGGTCAGTTCTAACCGTCGATCTTCTTTGCGCAAACCAGAGTGCTTCTACACGCTTCCCGGGGTCGACTGCTCTGATTCCATCGATAGGTACATGGGAAAACAGGTAGTAAATTGACGGTAATCTGAGTTTTACAGGTGCGGAAATCGAAAGAAATCGAGACTCTTCGAGAGGCCTCACTCTCCCAGCCTAATGCCAACTGAATTCCAGCCTACCCTCTCCCTCTTCTACTCCTATTTATTCTTTTCCAAATGAGGCTTCCCTCAATCTTTCTAATTATTTGGCCCAGCCCACTATTACATTTTATTAAAATATTTTAGCCCATAAGTCCAGGTCTCTATCATCGCGTTTTTGTGAGGTGCTTTTCCTTTGCTTCTATCATTTTAATGTCCCGTAGCATAAAAAGGTAATTTTTATTTAATAAAAGGGTAAAAAGGCTCATACATTAAACACGTGTCTACACTAAACCCAAACTAGTCTTGTTTCATTTAAACCCTAACATATACTCCCTATTAAGCATTCTACGTGTCGTTAAAATTTATCCATACTGCACAAAGAAGCAGATGCGTAACCAAGGAAAAAATAAGAATAATAAACAAGTAATGGAGGTAAATGATGATGATGATGATGAAGAAAAAGAACTTAAAGATTTTGATAGTGATGATAGAAGGGATGACGGTGAGAAGGCTATAAGATATAAATATATAATGATTCTTCCGAAGACCCTCCAGTCATGATGATTAAGCTTCGAGAGTTTCAAATTGTCATATAGTGGTATGTTTGTTTTGTACTTTTGTGTTTCAATTATAGTGTTTGATGATGTGATCATATATGTGTTTGTGTTTGAGACTGTGTGAATTTTTATTATGCATATTTATAGTTGGTTATTACTAGTTTAACTATTTTCAGTTTTAATTGTTGGTAAATTTTGAGGCATACGCCTCGCCTCTCTCGAACAAACCGCCTCTATACCCAAACTAGCCTTTTTAAACCTTGCCACCAACAAATGTTCCATTGTTCGAACTACAGCAAACAGGTGATGTCAGTGCATATATCATCCAGTTCCAGTGTCTGTTGACACGCACAAAGGTCTTGCCCATCTGAATCTAGGTAAGCTCCTTAAAGAACGAACTTCAAGAGGATATTTGTTTGGAATTGGAATATCATTATCCAAGAAATACGGATGCCGCAATCAGTTTAGTACAAAATTTTGAGCAAAAGCAACATTTACATCAATATGATTCTGCATCTTTCTTAGAAACTTCAATGTCAGCATCCCCATCTGCCCCACATAACATCAAACTTTTTCAATGAAACGGTCAGCCTCTATTGTTTGCATCACCATCGCCAGACAAACCATCGACATTGCCTACATAATTCTCAACATTGCAGCCGCTAACAAAGCCATTTTTTGCCACCGCTGCTCATTATACCATTACCAACAGCAGCTTCATCAATGTCTCCTGCACATTCACTGCCCACACCGAAGTTGCCAGAAATTTTGCCTCATATGCCTCTCATCAAGAACTACTCAAGATTTGTGGCAAGAGCAACCACGAACAACAACGCCCAACAGTATCAGCGCATGTAATGTACATTCAGTGTGTTTCGGGGTCTGACCAGTTACCACAACCCGGACTTGAACTTCCCGATTCATGTTTCTTGTTTTTCCGCTCACCTCAATGTGATGCTACTCATCTGAATTTGGAGACTACTTCAAGTATGTGATCCAACATTTCAAGCGAGATATAATGGACCTTCCTCCAAGGACAGATTTAATAGATGTCTATTGGGGCTTTGGCTCACTACTCACAGACAGGTGGCTACGAGCCACGTGGTGATTATTGGTTTTATAAAGATGCTGTATGATCATGGAATATACTGGCATCATGGGTTGCTTGAAGACAAGCTTGTTGAAAGGAATAGGATGCCAAGACGGCAGCAATGATATGGGCAGGTCTTGTGCTAGATCCAAGGAAAAGAATGAGGAAGCCATATGTTATTATTGATATTATTGATTATTGATGTTGTTATTATTATAAGTTTCCTTTTATAGTATTAGATTATTAGTATAAGTTTCCTATCATTATTGTTGTTGTTATCATTGTTAGTGTTTAGTACTACTTTCTTATATTAATATAAGAATTCAGTTCTTGTTAATATTCGTAATGGCGGTATTGTGATAAGTTTAAAAAATTTAATCTGATATTGATCCACCAAAAGATGGGGAGCCTTGGCACACTGGTTACAGTGTTTCTATGTGACCGAGAGGTCACAGGTTCAAGTCTTGGGAGCAGCCTCTTGTCAACAATGACAACGGAAGACTTGCTCCTTTTACACCCATGAGGTGGGACCCTTCCCAGGACCCTCGAATTGTGGGTACGCCAATGTGCACCGAGCTAGGTTGGGAACTATCAAAACAGGTGCTCTTTTCAAGTAAAATATCATCAATAGTATGAAGATATTTCTTGGAGTCTTAACTGGGTTGGGAGCCACCCTCTCTTGCCTAGGGTGGGAAAGTTCTTCATCATTGTTGATTTCAATCATCTTCCTTTCCATCTCCCAACCACATCCGTAACAGAATCCAAAACAAGTTTTTTCTCTGGTGCATCTGATAGGGAGCTAGATAGTACTAGTAAGAAGAATAATATTAAGTATTGGATATTGTACGATAACAGAGTTCTAGTGCCTCTGGATGGGATATTGAACGCAACGTGAAGGAGATGATAACTACATTGGGCAAGTCGCTGGATGGGATGCGCGACATGTTACGCAAACTTCGTCTCAGGCGACCTAGAGACCGAGCGAGGAGCCCTAGACGTCGTCGGCCTTCTGAAATCCGGTGCTTGTTGTCGTCGCTAGCCACTGTTTCCAGTTCGCAGTCACAATGCCGTGTCTTCCAGTTCGCCATCGCGAACGACTTCTACCAGTTCGCAGGGGCTCATCACAGGTTTTGTCGCAAAACACTTCTCACTGTGCGCAGGTTTAATCAGCCCCACAGGAGTCTGTGAGTGGGCGGCAACCTTCTTCTGACGATAGGAGTGCTTCGCGATCCAGAGAAAATGCAGAGAAGTTCACTGAGGGCGACGATGAAAGCCAGGAGAAATGGTCAGTGGCTGCGAGACCTGAAGTTTGCCCAACTGCAGTTCCTGTTTCTCTTGGTCTTGGACGTGCAGCTTCTGATGCTTCTCGAGGTTTTCTGGAATTCTTCAACTCGGTTTTCGGTAGAGTTCAGCATGTCACTTCTGAAATTGGTAATAATCTGAATGCTTCACAAGGACCTGATCAAAATCTTCCCCACATTGTTGAGATTAAGCTACAGCCAAACACAGAGGTTCCAGGAGTGCGAAATATGAGGCTGTTTGGAGGTTGATTGAACTTATTTCTGCCACAGATTATTCAGAAGGCCACAAGGCGGAAAATCGGTCTGATAGCATTGTTAACTTACAACTATCCTCTGGAGGTAAAAGGTTTCCTGTTATTCTGTTGCGTTGCTCGGCTAGCAAACCAAATACCACTTATGAATGCGACCTTTATGTCTATGGTGGGAGTGAAATTGGATATGAAGAAGTTTTGATGATACCTAAACTTGATTGGTCATCTGGGCTTACAAAGTTGAAAGGCATTGATAAAGTAGAGCCAATAGACCTTAAACTTCTTGGATCATTTGGAGATATTATTACAGTACCAATTGTTTGTGATGTGAAAAGCAGTTAACTCAAATCCTTTTTCATCCTGACAAGCCTGAGACACTTGCATTTTTATGAGAACATTTGCTGGTCTACCGGGAAATCTGAGCAAGAGAACAATCATTATGTTCTTCAGGGTGACAACATCACTCTCCCTGAAAAGAATCTGGTTAAACCTGGTTGTGGACAGCTTTGTTCAAAGGGATGATGAAGGGTCAAGTAATGAAGATCGTGATCCAGTGATAGAACCAGGAATCGAAGAGATGCAAAATTGACGTAGAATTGATAAACTGCAGCGAGAAAGATACAGTAGAGACTGTTCGAGTCGTCTCAACACTCCCAGGGCCTAATTCCTATCCAAATTCTGCCTGCCCATCTACTCACCCCTCCCCCTTATTTATTCTATTTCTAATGGGCCAGCCCACTTCTATTAAGTTATAGGGCCTAAAACCCTGTTATTGACACTATTAAAATTACTTAATAAGACTCTTATTACTCAATAGCGCAGGATCCTATCATATCTCCCCCCTTTGACAACCACCTTGTCATCAAGGTGGGTGATAAGAAACAATCTTCAACTTGACCTTCATCCTTGCGCCTCTTCCTTCCCAATACCTCACTGAATTCTGGACAAAGAACTTTGTTACTTTAACCTTCATCTGCACTTGCTCAGCCCCATCTTTGTCTAAGAATATCACAGCTTTTTTATACATCTCATTGTTTTCATGAGTTTGGAGATGCTTAATCTTGTCTAGTCCTTCATCTCCATTAACCTGAATATGGTCATCAAGGAACACTAAGCTATATGAAACTGCAACTCCTTTTGCCACTTCAACCATTGAGCTATGGTTGACAGTAACGCCAAACAGCCTCAGACTTGGCATTCCAGAAACCTCAGTGTTTGGCTGTTGCCTTATCTCAACATTGTGGGAAAGTTTTTTATCAGATATTGGTGAAGCATTCCAATGCATACCAGTTTCAGAAGTGACCTGCTGAACTCTACTCAAAACCGAGTTAAAGAATTCCATAGAATCTCGAGATGCATAAAAAATTGCGCGTCCAGGAAAAGCATAAACTGCAGCAACCATAGTCCTAATAGGAAGTTCCCTGACTTCCACCCCCCTCATGGTAGAGTTTCTAGTACCTTTGGTGCCGCGTGGATTGGAACTTTCACCATTAAGATCTCCAGACACAGCTTGCCCAGGTTTCAGCGACACAATTACAGGTGAGAATGCACCAATTCCTGTCCCCACTAGAAAAAGTTGTGACTGAACCAATATGGGACCGGGCCCAGTTGTAGGCACAAAAATGTCAGGACCAAAATTCATCCTAGCAATATTGGATTTCCAAGCCACTGCTTGCACCCTCCTCTCAGTTTTATATGTGTCTTTTACCTGCTCTTCCAGTTGTTTTGACAGTTGCCCATTCATTTTACTCGAATGAATTCCCTCCTCATCCACCTCAAACGTTTCTGAATCTTCCGTAGGTTGAGTCGTATCATCTTCTATACCAGGCTCCGGGACTGATGGTCCAGCTGTCTTCAATTTCGTGTAAGTTCTGGAAGCGGATAACACTTGTGCACTGGGAGAAACTGATTGCGACCAATCATGCGAACTCAGAACAACTGATAGCGAAGATGCCTGCGAACTCGACGAAGTCTGCGAACTAGGAGGAGCTATTTGCGAACATAGACAAACAGCTTGCGTTAAAGAACGCCGAGGTCCGTACGGAGGTCCGTTTTTGGAGGTCCTGACATGAACTTTCCTATATATATATATATATATATATATAGAGAGAGAGAGAGAGAGAAATGATCCTGTCCAGCAGCCCCCGGTCCGAACTGTGTCCGACTACTACTACTACTACTATATAGAGTCTGCGATGGAGATGAACCTTTGGGTTCCGAATTTTGACAGTGTCGCACGGTCTGCGATCGTCCTCGCCGACGACGTTGACGCAGCTTGGCGCGCATCTTGTCCAACAGCATCTGCAATTTCTCGTCAATCGCTCCCAACTCTGTTCGCATCTCTTCCTTTGATCGTTCAATTGATAGCTCCAAACTGTCCATCCGTTGCTCCATGTTCAGTCGAGTGAGTACCATGCTGATGCATTCACAGGGCGTCAGTATCACCGTAAAAGAAAGAAAGATAAAAGTCAGCAAATCACAATGGCAAATCAAACTGATTTGGAAGACAAATAAAATCAAACAAATCTGGGAGACAAATAAATCAGACAAATCTGATAGACATGTCACTGTCAGGGATTTGAGATCCTTAGAGATTTGAGATATCATTTTCTGATTGCAATCTTTGAATTATTGTTTTCTGTTTAATTGTTTTCTTTATTTTATTTTCCAAGCTCTGTAAAGCCTATTTAAAGGCCAGTTGAATGCAGGGAAAAAGCATGCAAGTTTTTAGCAAGAAAAGTCTGAGGGAGTTTCTGGAATTCTCAACAAAAAATTCCAACTTGATAAAAGTTTGCATAATTATATTCTTCTTAGTTTTCTGCCCAAACAGTAAACATAGCCAACCCTTCCAAAGCTCAGTCTACCCTCCCACTCACCCGAAGGCCTGTGACGAGATCTTGCACACAAGCTGCCCGTAACATTGGTTCCGTTGCCGGCGTCATGGGCGATGGGGTGTTTGCGTCAAAGGAAGAAGTCTCCAATCTGAAAGAATCCATAGATCGCCTTGAACAACTGATGGAAAAATTACTTGCAGATGGAGGTAAAACTGCAACAACAGAAGCTGCCAATCCTGATCAGGCCGTGGTACATGCACCTGACAACATGAATCACATGGCTACTGCTCATGGATCACATTTTGAGTTTCCCCTTTTCTCTGGCACAGAAGATCCACTCAGTTGGCTTTATCGTTGTGAGTTATTCTTCATGAATCAGAACGTTCCCCCTGCAAAACGAGTCTCTATGGCTGCTTACTATCTCACTGGAGATGCTCAGTTGTGGTACCACCATCTACGCCAAGACCAGCCCCATATCTCTTGGGAATCTTTTCGAGATTACTGCACCCACAGATTTGGTCCCCCTGGTGGTGCAAATCCATTAGGGGATTTGACAAATCTAAAACAACAAGGCCGTCCAATTGAGGAGTACATCACACAGTTTCAGAACAGCCTAGCACGTGTTCCACCACTTCGTATGGAATACCAAGTTTCTATTTTCACAGCTGGGTTAGATGAGGTCTTGCGCATAGATGTGGAATATCAAAAACCATTGAATCTGACTATGGCATTCAGTGAGGCAAGACTATTCGCGAGAAAGTTACAGCTTTGGACTTCGACTCATCCCAGAACTTTACGACTGCCTCCAAAGCCAGTGCACTGCCCGACAACAACCACCACTCCATTACCACCGGTTGCAGGACCTTCAATAACTCGGTCAGCCCCTCCGTACATGAAGAGGCTGTCCAAAGTTGAAGCAGCAGAACGGCGAGCGAAGGGACTTTGTTACAACTGTGATGAAACATATGTACCGGGACATAGATGCAAACGCCTATTCTGCCTTTGGATGGATGATGACGAGGAAGAAGGGTCTGAAAGTCACATTGAGCCCACGGTTTCCCTTTATGCCATGGCTGGACTTCGTCACCCCAACACGCTTCAAGTGCAAGTTCAATTGGCAGGTAGTTATGTTCTTGCAATGATTGATTCAGGGAGCACCCATAATTTCATCAATTCCCACACTGCCCTCTCACTCGGATTGCCGATAACACCTCGCCAGGATTTTCGTGTGGCAGTGGCTAATGGAGAAAAGCTACTCAGTACAGGTGTGTGCGAACAAGTGAGACTTGGTAAGGCTGGTGCCACATTCCTGATTAATCTTTTTGTCTTACCGATAACGGGGTTTGATATTATCCTTGGGGTAAAATGGTTGGAGGAATTGGGAGATATCGTGTGCAACTTTAGGGAGCAAAGGGTCACCTTTACCATACATGGCCGAACCGTTACTTGGACAGGAGATGCAGCTCCATTTGGCACTACTTTGTACTCTATGCATCCTGCAATCTCTAATGATCAAGCAATGGAGGAGCTTTTGAATTACTTTGACACCATTTTTTCTGATTCTATGGCACTGCCTCCGCCACGCAATTGTGATCACCGAATTATTCTAAAAGCTGGGGCAGATCCTGTTGTTGTACGACCGTATCGCTACCCGCAACTGCAAAAGGATGAAATTGAGAAGCAATGTTTGGAGATGCTAAAAAGAGGACAAATTCAGCCAAGTCGAAGCCCGTTTTCATCTCCAGTACTCCTGGTTACAAAAAGTGACAACTCATGGCGCTTTTGTGTAGATTATCGGGAACTCAATGCACAGACCGTTAAGGATAAATTTCCCATTCCGGTAATTGATGAGCTCTTAGACGAACTTCACGGATCTCAGTTCTTCACAAAGCTCGACTTGCGCTCAGGGTACCATCAAATACGAATGAGTCTAGAAGATGTTGAAAAAACAGCATTTCGCACTCACCATGGACATTTTGAATTTCTCGTAATGCCCTTTGGCTTGTGCAACGCACCGTCCACCTTCCAAGCACTTATGAATGAGGTATTCGGGCCCCATCTTCGTAAATTTGTCTTGGTCTTTTTTGATGACATATTAATCTACAGTCACACTTGGGTGGAGCATCTACAACACATTAGAATTGTGTTTGGATTACTCCAAACTCATCAATTGTTCCTAAAAAGGCAGAAATGTGTTTTTGGCGTGCTAAAGGTAGCTTATCTCGGACATGTGATTACTGGAAATGGGGTGGCAGCAGATAATTCAAAAATTCAAGCCATCATTGATTGGCCTATACCAGTCACAACCACTGCTCTTCGCGGATTCCTGGGCCTAGCTGGTTTTTACCGACGTTTTATCAGGAACTTTGGTGTGCATGCAGCACCTTTAACTTCACTCCTTCGTCGCAATGCATTTTCATGGTCCAACGAAGCTCAAACATCATTTGACAAGCTCAAAACTGCCTTGTCCAGTTCACCAGTATTGCAATTACCCAACTTCTCCAAGCCATTCCTAATTGAGTGTGATGCATCAGGGGTGGGTATTGGAGCAGTTCTACAACAAGACAACCACCCCATTGCCTTCTTCAGCAAGAAGCTCGCAGACCGCCACCTTAAGCTACCGGCATATGAGCGTGAACTGATAGGCTTAGTACAAGCCATACGAAACTGGAGGCACTACCTTTGGGGCCGCTCTTTCGTGATCAGAACTGATCATTACAGCCTAAAATACTTACTGCAGCAGCGCCTTACAACCTCACCACAACAACATTGGATGAGTAAACTCTTGGGCTTTGATTTTGAAGTCGAATACAAACCTGGAAAACTGAACCGCGTGGCAGATGCTCTATCACGGAGGGATGCAAATCCAGCAACCCTCATGGCAGTTACTATGGTTCATGCCCAGTTAATGGAGGATTTAAGGAAGCATTATCAGCACTCCAAGGAAGGCCAGATTGTTATCAACAAAGCAGCAACACAAGGGGGGGATTCTAATTGGTCCGTCCATGATGGTGTGGTCTATTACAAGACCAAAATATATGTGCCAACCGACTTTAATTATATCCCTACCATCCTCGCAGCAGTTCATAATGCTACTCATGAAGGGATTCAAAAGACTCTTCATCGCATTAAAAGAGAATTCTATTGGGAAGGCATGGCATCTTCTGTACAGGACTTCATCACCAATTGTGTTATTTGCCAAAAAAATAAATGGGAAAACTTGCACCCAGCAGGTTTACTACAACCCCTACCAATCCCTGAACACATATGGGCTGATATTTCAATGGATTTTATTGACGGGCTACCCAAGGTCGGAGGTAAATCTGTTATCTATGTAGTGGTTGATCGATTCTCCAAATACGCTCACTTTATGGCATTGTCACATCCCTACACAGCCGCGTCAGTGGCTCATTCCTTTTTCTCTAATATTTTTAAGTTACACGGCCTGCCTGAAACAATAGTCAGCGACAGAGATGCAGTTTTCACAAGCTTATTCTGGAAGGAACTCTTTAAGTTATGTGGCACACACTTGGCATTTTCTTCATCTTATCACCCACAAACGGATGGTCAAACAGAAGTTGTTAATCGCACACTTGAAATGTACCTCAGATGTATGGTAGGAGATCACCCACGCAGGTGGGTAGACTGGCTGCCGTGGGCTGAGTTCTGCTATAACACCTCTCTCCACTCGGCTTTGGGTACTTCTCCCTTCAAGGTCGTATATGGCCGCGAACCACCGAGGCTTATATCCTACGAACCAGGATCATCCAGAATAGAAGCAGTAGACGCTGCTTTGAAGGACAGAGATGCAATCCTGAGCGCTGCTCGGAATCACCTCATACGTGCTCAAGACAGAATGCGTCTTGCATATGACAAAAACCACCGCGACGTTGTGTTCAAGGAGGGACAGTGGGTTTGGCTTCGCCTACATCCATATCGTCAATTCAGCGTAACCAAACGGACATCAGCAAAATTATCTCCACGGTATTTTGGACCATTCCAGATCGTCAAGAAAATTGGAAAAGTGGCATATAAGTTGGCCCTTCCGGAGGGTAGTAAAGTCCATGATGTTTTCCACATTTCATTACTAAAGGAATTTAAGGGAACGCCACCAGCACAGTCTCCCACACTACCTAATCTGCACGACGGTAAGCTTCTGCCACAACCAAAGGAGGTCTTAAGGGGTCGTCTTAACAGGGGCAGAAAAGAGATTTTAGTTGTGTGGTCTGGCATGCATCCAGATGAGGCCACTTGGGAGGATGTCGATGAGTTCAATCTTCACTTTCCTACCTTCAAGCTTGAGGACAAGCTTGATCTCAACGAAGGGAGTAATGATGCATTCACAGGGCGTCAGTATCACCGTAAAAGAAAGAAAGATAAAAGTCAGCAAATCACAATGGCAAATCAAACTGATTTGGAAGACAAATAAAATCAAACAAATCTGGGAGACAAATAAATCAGACAAATCTGATAGACATGTCACTGTCAGGGATTTGAGATCCTTAGAGATTTGAGATATCATTTTCTGATTGCAATCTTTGAATTATTGTTTTCTGTTTAATTGTTTTCTTTATTTTATTTTCCAAGCTCTGTAAAGCCTATTTAAAGGCCAGTTGAATGCAGGGAAAAAGCATGCAAGTTTTTAGCAAGAAAAGTCTGAGGGAGTTTCTGGAATTCTCAACAAAAAATTCCAACTTGATAAAAGTTTGCATAATTATATTCTTCTTAGTTTTCTGCCCAAACAGTAAACATAGCCAACCCTTCCAAAGCTCAGTCTACCCTCCCACTCACCCGAAGGCCTGTGACGAGATCTTGCACACAAGCTGCCCGTAACACATGCACAGGTGCAATGATCGTGGCTCTGATACCAATGATAGAACCAGGAATCGAAGAGATGCAAAATTGACGTAGAATTGATAAACTGAAGCGAGAAAGATACAGTAGAGACTGTTCGAGTCGTCTCAACACTCCCAGGGCCTAATTCCTATCCAAATTCTGCCTGCCCATCTACTCACCCCTCCCCCTTATTTATTCTATTTCTAATGGGCCAGCCCACCTCTATTAAGTTATAGGGCCTAATTCCTATCCAAATTCTGCCTGCCCATCTACTCACCCCTCCCCCTTATTTATTCTATTTCTAATGGGCCAGCCCACTTCTATTAAGTTATAGGGCCTAAAACCCTGTTATTGACACTATTAAAATTACTTAATAAGACTCTTATTACTCAATAGCGCAGGATCCTATCATCCAGCAACCGCCAACCAGGGAGGTATTGGGAAGGAAGAGGTGCGAGGATGAAGCTGAATAACATAACTGTTTCTTAATCCTCGCCTTGAGGGCAGGCAAGGTGGTTGTCAAGGGGGGAGTGATGATAGTACTAGTAATAAGAATAATATTAAGTATTGGATATTGTACAATAACAGAGTTCTAGGCCCAATAACTTAGGGCTGAGGGCCAGCCCATAAGGAGAGTATTATAATAATATGTGGGTAAGGGGAAAATGCAGGAGAACTTGGAATGGGACAGGGACTTGGGAGAGAAGAGGCACTCTCGAACTTGCCTCATCTGTAATTCCGTTTATGTTGCTTCACTTTCCTTCGTAAGTTACCGACAGATTTCTGGAGTTCTCTATCAGCATCAAACCATTTTACATTTTACACTTAATATAATCCAAAAAATCCATGCAGGATTAAAAAGAATAGCATATACACAATTAAGACCACTCAGCAGCCACTCGTCAAACCAAAAACACACTTTTTGTAGCAGCCATCCATCAATTCTACAGGTTCCTCATCGTACTCCACAGGCCTACGCAATGCACTGGAGCCCAAGTTGAGGCATGCATAGAATATAAGAGAAGTCTGAGAGGCATCTTTTCCATTTTCTCAAATGATCAATTCCATATTGCATACACTTTTTACATCATAGCTGGCTTTCTTTTCATAGTTGTTCATGTGAATGGCTAAATTGATTTTTTGTTGGTGGGGATGGAAAATGAAAAGCTTAATCAAGCTGAAATCATCAAAACTCTAATAACACATAATACATTCCTGTACAGGAGGGTTTGTCTCAATTTGTTATAGCAAGGTTACACAACTACTCCATTCTTGACATTTGAAAGGATCCATATCAAATTGAGATGCTCCAAATACGACTACCCATTCTCTAAAAGTAACTTAATTAGAAACAAAATCAATACTCTTCAAAATTCAAATCATCCATTCTAAAATTAATATCCATTCTTGTATGATGATACATGCCAAAACTCATATATGTTAATATGTATTTGATTTAGCAGGGATTATTTGTTCTCATATCTCAATACATAATGCATTCTCAATTAAAGGATTGAGATACTCACAATTGAAATAGAATACATTCCTGAACTAGGCAGGAACTATGCTGGGTAAAAGGAGTTGCAGGTTTACCTGAAGCTCTGGTTTTCACCCAACCTTGGACGAGCATCAGTTAGAAGTCGTGACTGCACTCCATGTTTTGATTCTTGATAGCCGTCAACTGTTTTAGCAGCAGCAGAACCCCCAGCAACGTCTGGCTTTATTCCAGAACGCTTTTTCTTCATCCTTAATTTCTCCCAACCTTCAATGGGAAGAGATGTTGATGTTCGATCATCGCACTGGATAGGGTTATTGTTGGGAAGCCTTAGTAAATCCATATCCCTATCAAGATTTCCTGATTGCCTTGCAGGAGTGTTCGGTCGTACATCAGACTAAAATAACAAAACAAATTAGTCAGCCCTTTCAAAAATAAGATTTGAAGGACTTAAAGTATACTACGAATTCAGGAGCGTAGCCAGGAGTAAGAGTATAAATTTTTACACATAAATTTTTACATTAAAAATATAAGCAATTTTAAATTTTGGGCTGGGCCGTGGCCCGGTTGGCCACCCCTCCACTTCTGCCCTAGACTACAATGACGAAAGAGGAAAAATAACTTAATCAAAAATGGAATCGATCTAAAATTTAAATTCAATGACTAGGAATGAAAAGTAGAATCCAATAGTGTTGGCACAAAAAGGAGATCCAATATCAATGCTAGAGTCTGGCACTCTAGCTACAAATCATTTTTGAAGCCCATTCACAATAAATAAATAATAATAAACGAAGTCCAAGCAGAGAAGAAATTCGGGAAGTGGGGGTAAAAACAAAAAGGATAATGAAAATAGATCAGCAAGAAACTATCATCATATCAAGTCTTGACCAAGAAACGTCTAATCCAACAGAAGGTGAAACAAGGTATGAACATTTGAATGAATGATAGATCAAGTTTGCAGTTCACTGGATACCATAGAAGTTCGGGTACGTTTGCTTGGAATAATAGTTTTTGTCCTTTCATCTGACTTTTGCTGCTCCACTTCAAACCCACTGATGTTGCTAAGGTTTTGAATCCCCATCTTACTAATGCTTGTCCCACAAACTGGACGTTCATTTGAAAACAAAGCACTGTTTCTATCATTGGATAAGACATCTGGGCGAGATCTTTTCCTTGACGGAACATTAGGAAAACATTTGTTGAAGACAGATGAAGATTCGTAGAATATCTTCACACGTTCCCTGATATAATGTACAATTGTACATATTATAAAGTACAGCAATTGACTCCATGAAGTAAACAAAGAACCAAGAAAAGATGACACTCCGAAAACTACCTCGCCTTGCTGCAACTTTCTCGAAGACTTAACTTTAGCCGTCTAACATCCTCGGGCGAGGAAGAAGATATCGGTTTTCCTTTTGAAGGCATGGATGGAGAATCTTCCAGGGGTGCACCAAGTGATAGACTTGTAAGCCGCTTAAAATCTATTTGTCTGAGTTTGTGTTCAGTAACCATTGCTTTTGGATCAATACGTAAGCACTGAAAGAATTTGACAACATCTCCCTGGGTTGCACCAGAACTGCTGCTTCTTGCCATGTTTGGAAGAGAAGATTTCATTGGATTGTCCATGTTACCTGTTTTCTCAAGTAAAGTTGCTCCATAGGATCTACACTGCCCAGATCCGTATACCATCCTATCTGGGCTACTGGAAGTAAGGTCATATTTACTAGATGCAGACATTGCATCAATTGCCAAATGCTTTCCTTGTTACTCACCCCGTTAGCAAAGTTTTGCATGGCAATACTGGTCAACAACTGTGCATGAATACCAAACACATACTGTGATTATAGAGTAAGTGTCACAATTTTCCTGCAAGAGAAAAAGATTCCAGCATAACATGAGTCCCATTTATTTAGAATAAGATATAAAGGTGTGATCTGCTTCAACTTATTTTTTGAACGTATCACTTATTATTAACTTAATAAATCAAAACCCCATATAAGAAAGATTAAGACCCCATATTGGAAGGGTCCAGACCAGCCCACAAATATTCAGAAAATATGAGAAAATCGAACAAGATCAACGTATTTTCCCAGATGTTATGTTATATTTCAGATAGCAAAAACATCTGGACCAGATAATAATAAAAAATCACATCATTTTCAGGAAAAGAAAGCAGGTCCTAAGTTATCAAATGCAATCATACAAAAATCAAACTAATATGCACTCCTCTCGTCTTTTTCTTTTTTGGGCTGTCCTCAACATTTCTTCTCATTTCCTATTGAGGAAAATATTGTTTAGTTAATATTGTTGCAAGCTTTTCTAGATAAACCAAACAATTTCACTCTTTAACTAATAGTTTCAAGTCAAAGTGAGAGGAATTTTGGACAGAGAGAATAGATCACAAGTATAGGTTCACATTAAGATTTAAAACTAACGGAATAGTGAAAATCACAATTTTATTCCTAACTGAAAAGTAAATAATTATGTTTTGGCTAATCCTGAAAAGGATAGAGAGGAGGACTTAAAAAGCTAAAATAAATTTGGGATCTATTGACTATATCACTATAGTACTAATGAACTGCCAATTTTACCTACACCACCGACTTGAGCTACTTTGCTACCAGCTATAAACTTATGCATGTTGAATTAAGATGATGAAAAGCCAAAAGCTTATAATTGAATAATTGATACCAAAAACTTGTTAGAAGAACATAAATGCTAAGACCATGGCTTTAACGCAGTTGGACTCATTGTTTCAAATTTGGGTTTTGGAATCACTAGTATTTCATATTCCAGCTTTTTCTAGAAACATATACTGAAAGAATGCATATAAATCATGCTCATGAGTTCATCATTTCTCACTAAACTAACTGAAGAAAAAGTATTAAAAGTACTAGAAGACACTGTGGTAAAAATGCACCATGCTGATTGCCGAAGTATCTGTCAAACTTATACTCCGTATAATTTGCTTTTGTTGTTAGTCTTGTGTCCAATAAAATGTAGAGTGGGAGTGGTGCAGAGAAATACCTACTGCAAAACACTAATAACAACAATAGTGATAGCTATTTTGTAGTTCCAAATAACAAATTTATCCCCACCCAGAGATTTGAGAAAACAGCTTGTGCTCTGACTATATTTTGAACAATAAATGTTCTCATTCTTAACACAGGCAATCCAGTTTCTTTGCCTAAAGTTTTCTTTTGCTAAGCTAAAAATAGAAACAGACAAAAAATGAAGAATTCTTCCAGATGTTCCAATGTAAAATAAACTCTTAACTTCAAAGAAATAAACTACAGAAACACAGATCACAGAAGGAAAATACCAAAAAAACAACTGAATCAGTCTGCTATAAATAAAATATATAAATACCTCACAATTTGAAAAGTAGAAAAAAGAAAATATATTTATCTGAAACGAGAAAATTAGATCTGTAAGTGTTCTATCATACACATGTTCGGAAATATAGGGCTCGGAAATATAGGGCTAAATAGAAGATCTGTAGAGTAGTATTTCCGACTTGAAATTTTGACCATCTAAAATTCATTCATTAATCGTTTAAACATCTAATAATTGAAACTATACATAATTTTATTTGAGTATTTAATTTAATAGGGTTGGAAGTTGAAGGAGCGGAAGATTGAAATGGAGCGCAGAAAAAGAGTTACCTCTGGATATGGAAGTAGGTGAATTGTCGGATATATGACACCAGAGCCGAAGGAAAAAACCTGAAGAAATTTTTTAGGTGTAGTAATTGTAGAAAAAATTGGAGTTGGCCATTGCGTCGAAGTATAGAATGAATTGTAGAAATATAGAAGTTTTTAGGTGCATAAATGTAGAAAGAATTACAAGTTAAAACAAAATGTAGAAAGAATTGGAACTGGGAATTACGGAGTATTGTACTATTGTAGAATGAGATTTGAAGTAAAGCTCACGGGAGTATATATGAATTTATTCATATATATGAGGGGTGGTCTTAAGTAACAAGTACTCCGTAATTCTTTCCACCAGAACAAATCTTGATTTCTTTTTAAATCAAATAATTAATTTATTATTAAAAGATAGTAAAGATACAAGAGAATGAATAATTTGAGATTACAATGAGACAAGGCATAGAACGGAAAGGATCTCATGAATCCTTTCATATCGTTAATCATGCAATAATTAGTCTAGTCTAACAGTTTTGCTGCTCTTCTTGCTATTCAAAGAAAAAATAAAAATTACAACTAAAAGATTCGGCTTCACCAGCCACTGGAAAGGGAGAATTGGTTTGACCAGCAACCAACAAATGAAGCTCAAATGAGCAAACATTGTCCGGATCATCAGTTTGACCAATCACTGAAAAGAAGATTCAATTGAGCGCTATCTTTTTCTTCGAATGAGGTGGTGGTTCATAAGGAGGAGGAAGGCGAGTAATTGAAGCTTCGGAAGAATTAGGTTGAACCTGTTTTCCAACCATGAATAATTAACCACTCGATCGGTTACACCGACGAGGAAGACAGGACCTCCAGACATTTCTAGGAAAAGAACAAAATGCGCGCTCACTTGAAGCGGACATAACTCTCGGTCAAAGAAGATGTCGTACCAAAACCAGGATCCTATAAGATAGAGATTAAATAAGAGAGACAACATAAAAAACCTTAGATTCATCAAAACTCTTGTTAATTTGAGAGAAGAAGCCATAGGGTTAGATTGTCCAGGGGCTCGCCGCCTAGGGTTTCCCTAGGGCCGATTCATGTTTCTTGTGAGAGCTATTTAATCATAACAAATCTTGATTTTTAATCACTTGCATGAATGATGGTGATACATAACCAACATCGGGATACCACTAGTGGTATGTAGAGAGAAGGAAGAGCTATTGAATCAGAGAGAGAGAGAGAGAGCAAACGTATTAATCAATATTTGAATTGTGACAACTACTCAATGGGCTGTCAATGCGCTCATATTTCCTCTGAGAGCTATTTAGTTGTATTATATTAGTCATAAATGTCAAATGCATCAAATGCACATACACGTGTAAGCTAGTCTATGACGGAGAGCACTGATGTGGCGCGGATGTAGACATGTGGCACAACATTAAATGTGGTGGTTGGCACTGAGAAGCGCGAGACCAAAAGCTCTATGAGTTGAGGCCGATGGCGATTTCCCGAGGGATCAACCCGAGACGGGAATGATCTAGTGGTATAAGTGAGGCGGTCTTTCAGTGATTGTTCTCTCTCGAAGCCCTCGACCTTGGGCCTGAGGGGTGTCCATTTGCTGTGTAGGGTCAGTCGTGGTTGTTGGGCCTGTTGAGCTTGCGGGAGTATGTTGATCGGTGGTCCTGGGCCATAAGATCCACCAGGAGTCCCCCACCCCCTTTGCCGATAGCTGCTCGAAGTAAAGGGGAGTAGTTTTGTTAAGTTTCCGAATACATCTTTGTCATGATTTGATTCTCGATATTTTGTTTTAAAAAAGACTGATGGTAGTCCCTCAGTCCCCCCACTCCTTATGGCCGAAGGCAATTCGGGCAGAAGGGGTTGAGTAGTTGTACTAACTCGAAGACTTTATTGTACCTTTTTCCATTGTGTGTTGTAGCCTGTTTCGTCGCATTATATTATGGGGCCCATGGTGTTTGTGTGTCGGTGTAGAGGCCATAGGCATTTGTGTGGCGATTCTGATTGGTCCTAATGGAAGTAGTTGCCAAGGGCTCTTGGGAAAACGTATTTGAAAATCTTCGGGGCCTGTTAGCTGTGATGTCAGTGACCAGAGGTGAATTTGAATGGAAGCTGATGTGTTAGTGATCGAAATGATTGTTAGTGGGTTATCGTTAGAGGAGATGCCACATGTTGGATGTGGATAGGGCCACTGTGGGCAGGGTTTTTTATTAGTCTGGCCCGACGCTTTGTAATGATGGTTGTTTTACTAGAGGGGTAGTTTTGAGGTCAACCATGGTTAAGTTCGCTATAAATACCTTTGGTCCAGAGTCATTTTGCTCTGGCATTTTCTATTTTCTGAATTGAAGCTATGCCCGACTTTAGAGAGATAAACTCTTCATCGATTCAAAACAATCTTCTAAGGTCAGTTCTTCATTTGTTCTTGTCATTTCTCTCATACTTTGCTTCTTTAGTCTTAGATTTAGTGTTAGTAGTTCTCACCCTTAGGGTCGTGTGTAATTTCTCAGTTGCTATGAAGCAATGTCGTCTCAAAGTGATTCTCATAATATATCTGTGTCGTCGTCAGTACAGTTCGAGAGTTGGTCGGATTCGAGGTCTATGAGCCCACAACCATCGGTAGGGGGAGATTCTGAAGTTGCTCGAGAGCTAGATGGCCACCTTCGTGCTGAAGTAGAAGCCAGAGGCTTTGTGAATGAACTGAACGATGAGGAAATGACTGAGGCCGTCCAAATTGAGAAAGAGGGGGCTAAAAAGAACGTCTATGTTCCCACACCAATGCATCGCCAAGGAGGAACGGTGCAGTTGGTCCCTCTTCCCAATTACCGTGCCTGAAGCCCCTGTCAGCAGTTAGGGGAAAGAAAGGGGAAAAAGTCACTGAGAAACCTTGCTGGCTCGTTGGCATTCCCGAAGAGCATTCATTTATCAACACAATGTGTCCTTAGCTCTGAGGACAAGGGTGAATGAGGCGGATTATCACACAATGCAGTTTTACGTCGAGCCTTATGCGTTGATGATGGAGCCAAGTCCTTGGGGCACGTTGTTGGCGCCTCCCGATGGGTGTTTTTGCGGTCCATGTGCTTTTGGTGATGATGGGCCTTCGGTTCTCACTGCATCCGTTTTTATTGAAGTATATGTGGTTCATAAGTTTGGTGCAATGAAAACTGACCCCTAACAGTCATTCTCACATATTCGGGTTCCTGCCACTATCTGTTCTTCTTGTGCTTTAACCTCTACCGTGGATAGCGAGGGCTTTGCGAATCTGCAACAGGTCCCGAAATGGAGGTTGTTCAAGGAGGTGCATTCGTC
Source organism: Cuscuta epithymum (assembly GCA_945859915.1). Taxonomy (NCBI): domain Eukaryota; kingdom Viridiplantae; phylum Streptophyta; class Magnoliopsida; order Solanales; family Convolvulaceae; genus Cuscuta; species Cuscuta epithymum. The sequence continues at coordinate 490,657 of CAMAPF010000923.1, forward strand.
CTATAAGGGTTAGAGGACAACTTCTGCTATACAGATGGCTAAAACCCCTTTCCCAAGGCCCCCTCGTGACAGCTTTCAGTGGCATACAAAGGTGGGGAGCGCCGCCATTGAGAAGGAGGGGCAAGAATTTGTCGTGGAGGAGTTGACCGCGATCAAGGATTCAACGGTCCCGGACGAACTAGTGAAACTAGTTTTTTTCCGTTATTGGCTCCTTGGTGAAAAGGATGAGATCGGGATTATGAAAGCGATCCTCTTCCCTGAGCCAAGTCCTTGGGGCACGTTGTTGGCGCCTCCCGATGGGTGTTTTTGCGGTCCATGTGCTTTTGGTGACGATGGGCCTTCGGTTCTCACTGCATCCGTTTTTATTGAAGTATATGGGGTTCGTAAATTTGGTGCAATGACAACTGACCCCCAACAGTCATTCTCACATATTCGGGTTCCTGCCACTATCTGTTCTTCTTGTGCTTTAAGCTCTACCGTAGGGGGCACACAAATAGCGAGGGCTTTGCCAATCTGCAACAGGTCCCGGAGTGGAGGTTGTTCAAGGAGGTGCATTCGTCCTATAAGGGTTAGAGGACCACTTCTGCTATACAGATGGCTAAAACCCCTTTCCCAGGGCCCCCTCGTGACAGCTTTCAGTGGCATACAAAGGTGGGGAGTGCCGCCCTTGAGAAGGAGGGGCAAGAATTTGTCGTGGAGGAGTTGACCACGATCAAGGATTCAACGGTCCCGGATGAACTAGTGAAACTGGGGTTTCTCCGCTATTGGCTCCTTGGTGAAAAGGATGAGATCGGGATTATGAAAGTGATCCTCTTCCTGACGGTGGTGACTGGTGTCGGAGGTTTATGCCGAAGGCTCTTCGTATATGAATTCACTGCGGTAAGTAGAAGTCGAAGGCTATGTGCAGGAACTGGAGGATGAGGAAATGGAAGAGGCCGTTCAAATTGAGGAAGAGGAGGCCGAAAAAGAACGTCTTCGTTCCCACACCGATGCACCGCCAAGGGGAAACGATGAAGTTGGTCCCTCTTCCCAATTACCGTGCCTGAAGCCCCTGCCAGCAGTTATGGGAAAGAAAGGGGAAAAGGTCACTGAGAAACCTTTCTGACCCGTTAGCATTTCCGAAGGGCATTCATTTATCAACACACTGCGCTCTGAGGAGGAGGGCAGATGAGGTGGATTGTCACATGATGCAATTTTACGTCAAGTCTTATGCGTGTTAGTGGTGGAGCCAGGTCCCGGGGACACGTTGTTGGTGCCTCCCGATGGGTGTTTTCTTGGGGACACGTTGTTGTGCTTCTGGCCCAGGCTCATTATGATGAACTGGCTAGTGAAGAGCAGACCATGGCTGACATGATAACGTTGGGCCATGTTATGCCAATAAAGCTGATCTCCCAAGTTAACACGGGGAGACTACCAAGACCATGGAGGACTTTGCTAGCAACACTAAACAAGTGCCTCACTGCCAAGCACTCTGGTTTTGACAAGTGCAACATCTACATTCTGATGATCTTCCATGGCATAACGTTCAACAAGGACTATGACTACGTCTCCCTGGTCTGGGATGATATTAAAGAGCTGATCATGAAGAGGAACGAAAAAAATCAAGTCTAACATCTACCACTACTAGAAAAAGGCCTTATAGTGACATTCTTTTTGTGTCACAGAAAGTTTTCGAGACACGTAACATTCGTCGCAGTAGGTCGGAAATGGTGACACTAAATTTAGTGTCACGGGGAAGTGTCATCAAAGAGTGACACCAATGTATCACTAAATTCTGCGACTCATTAGTATCATATAAAAAACTGACATCATTGTATCAAAACATATTATGATACACTAGTATCATTATTATTTGTAACACATTATTATCATATCCATTTATTATCACATAATGATGTCATTAATCATTCCATACATTTAGTAATTACATGCATAACAAAATATACAAACAAGGTCATTCCATGATCATTGACATTGAAGAGCCATGTCTTAAAACATCAATAACTAATATGTAGTATCTATTACAGTTCATCAACATGACTAAGCTATATCATGTTTTCAAAATGACTGTTAATCCTCTAAAATAGAAATACAATCATTAGTTCATCAATCCGCTCCATGTCCAATTCCCATGCATTTTCACACTCTGCTGCAAACTTCATTAAACCTTGTTGTCCAATACTGTAAAAACAAACATCAACATTAAGTTATATGGAGAATAAATTAGGAAGTAACCAAGATATGTTACTTTTAACCATATACAATTTGTTAGGGAGAAAGAGCTAACATATATAATTTATATTAAGAGTATTTCAGTCCATATCTGGGAAAAGCCTACTTGAAATATCAAATGCTTCAAGCATATGTTTGTCAAAAGAGTTGCTAAGTTTTATTTTGATTCTCCAGTAAACAAAAAGAGTTGTTAAGTTTTATTCTGATTCTCCTGTAAACAAAAAGAGTTGCTAAGTTTTATTCGGATTCTCCTGTAAACATGAAGCTCATAACACTTGACACTCAATAAGACAAAAACTAAATAATAAATTCAGGATATTTCTCATTCAAGAAAAATCTGCACACAAAGATTGAATATGTATTTTGACGTCTTTCAAAGTACTAATATAACAAATAAAGTTCAATACTTGTATACTAAACAATACACAATTCATTTATAATGTTTTTGAAGCAAACATAGAACTTCAAGTGAGATGATATAAAAATATGATTAAAGTTGAGAAAGAATCTAACTGTTTAAGGGAGGATGGAGGAGGAAGAAAACGATATCTAGAGAATCGATTAAGGGAGGAAAATATATTACTCTGATATATGGTATGTAAATTATTTTAGTTTATAAAAATGTAAAACTAAATTATAAATTGTGGTTAGTGTCACCGATTTTCACTAATACAATTGTGTCATAACTCAATGACATTTATATATCATAAATGTCTTATGTCGTATAGTAATGACACTATTTTAAAAAGTGTCACTAAAAAAGTGTCACTGTAAGCCAGTTTTCTAGTGGTATACCACACATGAGATGGTTCTTTATGCTGGTGCGACGTTTCTGCACGACAACTCCAACCATTCACCGCAGACTATCTACTAAGAACGTCGTCACTCCAGCTCTTAAGAACTTACAGAAGGTCAAGGATGACTCTTCCGTGGTTCCACCTCCTTTACCGATTTCTCTTTTGCAGCTAGCCACGCAAGACGCAACTGTCATATGCTACTGCCAGAGGAACAACATCATACTCCTGAAGGATCAAATAAACCACCTTGAGCCTGCCCAATGGAGTCAGCTGAGAGTAAGTGAGGGTCCTGAGAGTTCAGTCCGGCCACAAAAACCAATGGCAGAGCGGCCCCATGATGATAAGACTGCGTCTGCTGAGGGCCACCCCATATTGCTGAGGATGCTTCCCGTGATTCGTTCAGCTCAACCAAGATAACAAACATTGACGATGAGGGCTCTGGTAGCAAGGCTGATAAGAGCAACAACGATGACAATGATGAGGACGACGATGATGCCAATGACAATGCCAATCAAGCCAGGGAACCGCCGGTACGCCGACGTTTCATCATCAAGTTCCCTACGGCTGACAAAGAGGCATTGATGGAGTATATGGCCCAGGAACCCCCGGCCCATAGACTCCTACTTCTCCCACACAAGTCCATTGAGCCCAGAGAACAACTCAGGCCCAAATGCAACGGCCCGAGCCTCAAAGTAGCCCAGAATACACATTGGGGTGCCTTCGGCCTCCTTGGCCGAAGGCTCCAAAACTCACAGGATAGCCTTCTCTGGCATAAGAAGCTACTGGGAGAAAACGGCGAAAAACATGAGCCTTCGGCATTATCAAGCCCTCGGCATCAGAGAAGCCTTCGGCTGAACAAAGCCTTCGGTCACACAAGGCCTTCGGCTACACAGGGGTCCTTGGTCACATGGAGCCCTCGGCTACACGAGGAGCCTTCGGCAAAACACGCTCAATCATCGAAGATTCCTTTTGGAGACAGCCAACCACCGCATTTAATGCCACGTCGCATCCGCCAACCGCATTCAATGCGGTGAACGTACCACTGCCGGTGCCACCCGGCTGATGTGACCCTTCGGCCGTCGGATTACTGACACGTGTACTCTGATCGCATTTATTGCTGCTATAAATAGCAGCCCTTATTCACCTTGTAAACCACGCTGAGTTCATTTAATACAATCGACTCTCTCTCCTCCTATTTGCTCTGACTTCTCTCTAGTTATTCCCGTAATAACCCCTCGGATAAGATACCCCCCGGGTAGACCATCCATCATTTGGTGCTCTCGTTGAGAGGTCAGAACAATCAAGTAAGAAACCCTCCCCCTCTACCAGATACGAAACACTTACCAAAAATGGGAAGAACCACTCGTGCCCAATCCAAAACCCTTGAGGAGAACCACGTAGCCCCCGGCGAAACCAACGGGGCTGAGACCTCTAATAGGCTCTTAGTGCCCGAGGGCGGAATCATTCTCGAGTTGGAGCAGGCTACTGCTGACCTCCGTCAGCAGCTACAGAAGAATGCCCCTGATGCCCGCATTGGCCTTGATAATCGAAGGAGGGATCGGAGTGAGAACCAAGTTCCCCCTCCGGCCTCGGCCATCGATCTTCAGGCTGCCTTTGCGGCCTTTGTTCAAAACATGGCTCTCAATTCCGGAGCCCTCGCCTCTCAGGCACCCCTTCAGCCTTATGCTGGGGGGAATGTTATCAACCTACCGCCACTCCCTCCTTTGTTCAACAACCCTCCCCCGGGGGTTGGCAATGCCGAGGGGATCATAGCACAGGATACCGCCTCCCAGGAGGCCCAATCCAGGGACAAGCGCCCCATGATGAAGGACAAACCCCGAACCTCTGCACTTGAGAGGCTTGGGGGGGCTCCCGGACGCCGAGGGGTCCAAGACCGCCTCGGCAAGCAAGAATTCAGCAGGCCCCAGGAGAGTGGTGCCTCCGCTTCGGGAGCCGAGGGCGTGCCTCCCCCCCGAAGCAAAGGCAAAGCCCTCCTCCATGCCGATGACGCCAGGCACCAAATCAATCAGGCGCAATCCTTCCGGGCCGACTCCCGAAGGGTTGCCCCGAAGGATCCCAAGGACGAGATCATTGAAGCCCTCCTCCGTCAACTCGAGGAGAACCGTCAGGCGCCCCCGACGGCATCCACAACGAGGCCAGATCCGGAGTACGCTGACCTCCGGGCGCAAGTGGAGGAAATGAAGCGTAAGCTTGCCGAAGGCTCAGGCGAACCCCTCATTCAGCTCCGCACTAGGACCCCGTTCACCCCAAGGGTGCTGGCGGCCAAAATCCCCCACAAATATCGGGGGCAACCTATCAAGCCATATGAAGGAAAGACAGATCCCCAAGAACACTATAGCCGCTACCAAAATAGCATGATGATGATGGGGGCCTCGGATGAATACTTATGCCGTTGGTTCCTTTCCACCTTGGAGGGACCAGCGTATGAGTGGTTCAACCGGTTGCCCGAAGGCAGCATTGATTCTTGGCAAGAACTTGCCCACCGCTTCCTAACGCAGTTTGCCGGGAGGCACCGCTCAAAGAAACACTTCTCCCACCTTCTGAATGTGAGGCAACAGAAGGAGGAAACCCTTCGGAGTTTCCTGGAACGCTGGAGGCAAGCTTCCCTCGAGGTCGAGGGCGCCGATGACAGAACCTTGATGGCCCTCTTCCACACCGTCCTCCGCAACGGTAACTTCTCCAGGAGTCTCATCACTGATCCCCCCCGCGATTATACAAAAGCCCTTCAGCGGGGGGACCGATATGCCGAGGCGGAGGAAATCGAGAAAGATCGCCGCAACACGGATCCTTCTCAAAAGAATGAAAGCAGGAATCGGCCCGGAGGACCCCCCCCCTCCGGCCAACCGAGAGGCCCAATATAATGATCGCTCCCGAGGTGGCCAAGCCAGACCCGGGGGCGGATACAAAAACAATCCGAAGGCATGGGCGCAACCCGTCCTCCTGGAGCACCCACGCACTCCCCTGACGCACCCCGTCAGCGTCATTTTGGATCACGCAGAGGAGCGAGGGCTGGTGGAGCGAGACTCCCGTACACCCCTCGAGATTTATGCCATCGGCCCTGATGAGCCATATTGCCGCTTCCACCGCCACCATGGACACAAGACCGACGACTGCCATCAGCTGAAAAACGCCATTGAGAGGCTGATACAGGCGGGTCACTTGTCCCAATTTATCAGGGGCCCCCCTTCCCAGGGTCCCCCTCATCATCAAGGGCCTCCGCCGAAGGCTAACAAATGGGTGAACCCCAACACCATCCCTTTGGGAAACCCACAGGGGAAGAAGCGTGAAATTGGGGGCCTCGAAGACGAGGGAGAGGGCTCCCATCAACAATACAAACGCCATATTCATATGATCAACGGCGGCAACACCGGAGGCGATTCAACAAGCCAAAGGAAGAAGTGGGCACAGTCCCTTTACATTGGGGAGGTCAATCACGTGCCCCCAACTAAAAGGCCGAGGGCGGATCCCATCTTCTTCACAGATGCGGACCTCCCCTCAGGTTCTCTGCCGCATAGGGATGCCCTCGTCATCCGCACTGAGATCAATGACGCCATCATCCTCCGGACTTACGTTGACACGGGGAGTTCTGTCAACGTCATGTATCTCAGCACTTTTCAAGAGTTGGGACTCAACAGGGGGTCCCTTCGGCACATCAACACCCCTCTCTCCGGGTTTACGGGGGACAGCATCGACGCCGAGGGCGTCATCACCCTAGTGGTTGAATTCGGCGACGGGTCCCATAGAGCCAAGCTCGAAGTGGAATTCGTCGTCGTCAACCTCGACTGCGCACACAACATCATCCTCGGCCGGCCTGCCCTCGAGGACTTAGAAGCCGTCATCTCCATGAAACACCTTTGCCTCAAATTCCCTACACCCACCGGCATCGGCTATTCGAGGGGGAATCAGAAACTCTCCAGGGCCTGCTACCTTCAACTTACCAAGAAGGTTAGTAAAACTGAGTTTCGTGTTGACACCATCACCACCAAGGCCTTGGAGGAAGAAGAAGGCAGGCCGAGGGCTGAGCCTGCCGAGGAGACCGAAGACTTGATACTCGATCCGGCCAAGCCGGAGAGAGTCCTGAAGATTGGAGCCAAGCTCCCCGAAGGCCTGAAGGCTGGCATCACCAAAGCCCTCCGCGCCTACTCCATTGTTTTTGCATGGGGGCCGGAGGATATGCCAGGAATTGACCGAAGGGTCATCGCCCACCGCCTTGCGGTGGACCCTTCGGCCAAGCCGGAGCAACAACGGAGAAGACCCCTCTCGGCCGAGAGAAGGGAATTCGTGAAAAAGGAGGTGGCCATGCTCCTCTCTATCAAACACATCAAGGAGGTGAAATACCCTTCTTGGTTGGCAAACGTAGTCCTCGCACAGAAGCCCCCTACCTTCCGCATGTGCGTGGACTACACAGATCTGAATAAGGCGTGCCCTATGGACCCTTTTCCCTTGCCAAACATTGACCAATTGGTGGATGAGACCGCCGGATGCGAGATCATGTCATTCCTCGACGCATTCCGCGGATATCATCAGATCTATATGCATGATGAAGACGCTGAGAAAACTGCCTTCATGACGCCCGAGGGCATCTTCTGCTATCTTGTGATGGCCTTCGGCCTCAAGAACTCAGGCGCCACCTACACCCGGATGGTGGCCAGGGTCTTTCAAGCTGTCCTAGGACGCACCATGGAGGCTTACGTTGATGACATGATCGTCAAAAGCAAGGGGGCCAGCACTCACGCCGACGACCTCCGGGAAATCTTTGCCATCATGCAAAAATTCAATCTCCGGCCGAATCCGAAGAAATGTACCTTCGGCGTACAGGGAGGAAAGTTCTTAGGCTACATGGTAAGCCGAAGGGGTATTGAGGCCAACCCCGAGAAAATTCAGGCCATCATCAATATGGAGCCTCCACGCAACGTCAAAGAAGTTCAACGGTTGACGGGTCGCCTGGCGGCCCTCAACCGTTTCCTCTCCAAGTCAGCCGAGAGGGCCCTCCCCTTCTTTCAAATCATGAGGAAGATAGCGGGTTTCCAATGGACATCTGAGTGTCAAGAGGCCTTCGACGAACTTAAAAAGTACCTCTCTTCTCCCCCAGTGCTCTCAAAACCGAAGGTGGGGGAGACTTTATACTTATACCTCGCCGTTAGCCCTGCGGCCATCAGCTCGGTGCTAATCCGAGAGGAGGACGGCGTCCAACACGCCATCTTCTACGTCAGCAAGACCCTCCGGGAAGCGGAACTTAGGTATTCTCCCGTCGAGAAGACGGTGCTAGCCATCGTTTGGACCGTCAAGAAGCTTGGCCACTACTTTCAAGCTCACCCGGTCCAAGTGCTCACACATCAACCCCTCGGCGCCCTCATGAGGAGCCCCACAAGTTCCTCCCGAATGGTGAAATGGGTCATCTTCCTCAGCCAATACAACATAGACATTCGTCCGAGGCCTGCCATTAAGGGCCAAGCCCTGGCAGACTTCGTGACGGAATGCACCGCGAGATCAGCGGTGGGTGAGGAGCCTTCGGCTCCTCTTGATGAGTGGTGGACACTCTATACCAATGGCTCCTCGGCCACCAAAGCATGCGGAGGGGGAGTAGTCCTCATTACACCCGAGGGTTTCCGCGCCTATTATGCCATCCGCTTCTCATTCAAAGTCTCCAACAACGAGGCCGAATACGAGGCCCTCCTCTGCGGCCTTCGGCTGGCAGCAAATCTGAAGGCTAAGATGATCCACGTCAAGTGTGACTCCAAACTTGTTGTGGGTCAAATTTTCGGGGAGTACGAAGCCAAGGAAGGAAGGATGAAGCAATACAAGGAGGCCGCCAAGGAGTTGCTTAAGGTATTTGAGGCACATTCTCTTACCCAAATACCGAGGGCTCAAAACTCTGAGGCCGACATTCTATCCAAGCTCTCGGATGAATCCCCCGAGCACCTCTCAAATTGCAAGAATTGAGGAACTTAGCCTCTCAAGCATCCACGCGAGCCCCGTCATGAGCATTAACCTAAGGCCGGAGGATTGGATCTCCGACATCATCACCTTCATCAACACAGGGCAACTGCCCCAAGACGAAGCCCGCGCGAAGTTAGCAAAACTGAGGGCTCCCAGCTACACCCTCGAGGATGGCAAGCTCTACAAGAGATCTTACAACGGCACCCTCCTTCGGTGCCTTCATCAGGATGAAGCCGAGGTCGCCATGGAGGAAGTGCACAGTGGCACTTGCTCGGCTCACCAGGGACCCTTCTCCATGTCACGAAGGCTCATAGTTCAAGGCTATTTCTGGCCCACGATGGCTAGGGATTGTGCTGACCTAGCCCGAAGGTGCACCGCTTGCCAACACTTTCAGAAGGCCCCCGGCAGACCTGCGGTCAACTACGCCCCCATCAGCACCGCCATACCCTTCTCCAGATGGGGTATCGACCTAGTGGGCCCTCTGCCGAGGGGTACCTCCAACAACAGGTACATCATCGTGGCCATCGACTACTTCACCAAATGGGTAGAAGCCGAGCCCCTCGCCAGCATTACTGAAGCCCGGTGCCGCCACTTTGTTCTCAAAAATATCCTCACAAGGTTTGGCGTCCCCCAACAAATCATCTCCGACAACGGAACTCAGTTCGAGGCAACCCCCTTCTGTGCCCTCCTGGAGGCATGGGGCATCAAGCACACCTTTTCATCCGTTGCCTACCCTCAGGGCAACGGGCAAGTAGAAAATGCCAACCGCACCCTCCTCGAGGGGTTGAAGAAGAAGCTAGAAGCCGAAGGGGGAAGATGGGTAGAAGAGCTACACAACATCTTATGGGCCTACAGCACCACCCCTCGGCGCGCAACAGGCGAAACACCCTTCTCCCTATGCTATGGCTTCGAGGCTAAGGCTCCAACGGAGGTTACCCTTCCTACCCGAAGGGTGGAGCAATATGTACCCGAGGTCAACGACGCCAACATGGCCCTCGATCTCCACCTCATCTCAGAACGCCGAGAGCAAGCCTTCCTCAGAGCCGAAAACTATAGGAGACAGGTCAAAGGCTACATCGACGCCAAGGTCCGCTCCCGGGAATTTCAGGTGGGTGACTACGTCCTCCGACGAAGGGAGGCCAGCCTACCCACCGAAGGCGGCAAGATGGCGCCTAAGTTTGAGGGCCCCTACATAGTCTCAGCCGTCATCAAACCAGGGACATACAAGCTAAAACGCCCTAATGGGACAGAGGTTCCTAGACATTGGAATGTGCACCACCTAGTCAAATTTTATCAATGAGCGGCCAAGCCCTCATCCTTCACAAATGTACTTGATCAACGGCCCAAGGCCCTACTTCACTTCATGAATAAAAGGCCAAGCCTTCATCACCTATATGTCACACAAGCGGGCCAAGGCCCCCTTCTCTCCCAAAAATAAGTGGCCAAGCCCTCATCTCTTCACCAAAATAGGCCCAAGGCCTCTTCCTCTCATGAGGGGGAATACCAATTTAGGTACCAAGTACCAAGTGTATGGGTCACCCCCATCACTCTATGAAAACACCAAGTGTTTTCTCACTAAGCCGTACCCCACGAGGACGCAATCATGCATACATTCTGCATACTTTTACATGCTCCACTTAAAAAAAAAAAAAAAAAAACGGGGGGTACAACACCCCTCGGCCCCGGCTGGTACCAAGTGCCCTCGGCTATTTGTGTTCCACACACAAATAAAACCCTTCCCAGGAACGCTTTCCGCGCCATCCCCCAAGGGGAGGCAGGCAACGGACCATGTCCCGGGCCCAGGATTCGACTTCCACAAACGAAACGCTCCCTGCGCTATCCCCCAAGGGGAAGCAGGCAACAGACCATGTCTCGGGCTGAGGGGACGACTTTCAAAACCGAGGCGCTTTCCGTGCTATCTCCCAAGGGGAAGCAGGCAACAGACGATGTCTCGGGCCGAGGAAACGACCCTCAAACCCTTCGGGATATCGGAAGGTCATTCCCGAAGGGGGAGCCAACGGTTTGTTCCGTTGCCTCCCATATAGGCCAAGCCTTTCCTAGAAACCAAGTTTCTAGACGCCTCTCCTACACCATCTAAAAAAAAAAAACGAGATGTGTAGGGGGGAAGGAACTCCCCGGATACTATTCTCCCCGGAGGCTCAAACACTATGAATATCTTCCCGAGGGCTCCTACAAAGGCACGAGAGAATCTCTCAACAACAAGTCATCCGGCTACACAGCCGAGGGCTCCACTACATGAGGCCTTAAAAACCCAAGAAGAGGGCTCACGGAAAACCGGAGGCCCCATGCCGAAGGCAGGATGTCACCAGACTCGTTCAACGCTGAAAATATTCCTAAGTCCACAATTTGGAACCCTTCGGGAAGAACTCATCTAACCGGAGGCTGCCAACGAGACCTATTGAGGACAATTCTCAAATTTCACTAAGTCCATAATCTTGAACCCCTCGGCAACTATACACCAAGGGGGCTCGAGCAATCCTCACATTCGAAAGACCCGCTGTATCTTTGTCAACTACCCGACGGGGACCTAGTGCTACACTGAAGGTCGAAGGCCTCAACACCACTGAGGGCCTAGAGTGAAATTAGCTTGGAGAATTTCCTAAGTCTAATTCATGTCAGCCCTCGGTCCTACTACTACAACTGGAGGCGGTGACAATGGTTCATCACCGAAGGCACACGCTGGAATCTTACTTAAGGAACTTTCCAAGTCCACGATCACAAGCCCCCCGGTGATACTACACTACGACCAGGGGCTAGCAAGGAGTTACACTTAGAAAAAATTTCTAAGTCCACAAACTTGCGGCCTCCGGGAAAACAGACATCCATTCAAGAAGAGGAAAGCATACATTCATTCCCACATAAACATAAAAGAGGCGGAGGCATACATATAAAAAGACCCGAAGGCAAATCATCATACACAATTCAAGTACAGAAGAAGTTTGTTGTTTACAAGTGGCCAAAGCCGGGGCCTACTAATCTACTACAGAATTACACTCATGAGAAATATCTAAATATGGGTTTCCCCGACGGGATCTTCCTTCAGCTTCGAAACCGCGTCATCCTCGGCCTCTTCTTCATCTGAATCACATCTCGCCAGCTCTGAGTCCTCGAGCAGCTGTCTCTCTTCACCCTCAGGAAGGGGGATTCTCACGTCAGGAAGAAGAGGGGGAAGGCCGTAGTTCTCCGGTTGGAAGTCCTTCGGCTCCACTCCATGATGCCGGGCCAGTCTTCGGTAGAGCATGGCTTGGGTGAAGTATTGGCCACCCTCATAAAAACTCTTGCCCTTCAGGGCCAACCACATTGCCCCGGGACCCTTCACCCAGCCGTCGGCGGAAGCCTCCACCACCGAGGCTACCCACTGCTTCTGCTCTTCGGCCTTCCAGCCATCAGCAATGAAAGCCGCCACCGCCTCTTCTTTGGCATTGGAGATGGCTACCGCTTTTTGGGCCTCAGCATCCTCGGCTGCTTTCCTGGCGGCCTCGGCGGCGGCTTTCTCCGCCTCAGCCTTCCCCTCGGCTCGAGCTTCCTGCCTTGCCGCCTCCAGCTTCTGCTCAGCCACCCGAAGGGCCTCCTCCAAACACGCCAGCTGCCGTATGGCCTCGGTGTTGTTTGCAACGAGCTTCCTCGTCACCTCGTCGGACTTGGCCTTCTCGAGGCGGTGCTGTTCCGCCCTACGGACGAGTTCCCCGAAAGCCACACTAGCCTGCGAGCAAAGAAAGGAGTACTCAGGATCAAGTCGTGCAAAGGAAAAGGAACACTAGGGCTAAAGGTTCAAAAGATCTAAGCACTTACAGTGGCCGAAGCTTGGAGAGCCTTGAGTTCGAGGGCTTCGTCCCCAAACCGGCTGAGGGTGGACCGATCCACCGAAGGGGTGGCACCCCTCAAGAACTCCCTCGGGTCGAGGGTGCCATGCATGATGGCTGTCCCCTTCTTGATGGGGAAATGTACAGTTTCAAGGGGCCAGGCTCCCTCGACAAGATCCTCCAGGGGAGCGGAGGCCGACGGCTGGTTGGTTGGGGGATCGTCGATAACCACCACGGGAGTATCCTCCTGCCCAGCATCCCCCCTCGGTTTCTTCTTTTCCGGGAGCTTCACACCTTTCCCAGCGTTCTTCCTTTTGAGCTCTCCAAGTTGGGAGCTCCCGGCTCCAGAGCCGGCATCGCCACCAGGGGCAGATTTCTTCGAGGGGCCCTCCCCCTCCGGCGTCTTAGCAGCCTCGTCCTTCTTGAGGAAGGAGTCCACGGGCTTCTGAGTCGAAGACCCCTCCTTCTTCCTCCTCCCCTCCTTCACCATTTGCTTGGACAACTTAGCGAATGCCTTCGGGTCCATTATGCCACCTGCAGAGGGCAGAAAAAAGTTAAAAGAAAAAAAAAAACAAGTCAAAGACAGAAATCACTAAGTACTAGAATCAGGGGTCCCTCGGAAGCAACCTCTGGCAGTCTGGGAACCCCGGTCGAAGAGAGGATATCTCTCATCCTTCTCCCCCGGCAGGCGGTACTGCTGGAACTCGAGCTGGAGCAGTTCCTCCGGAAGCGTGGCCGCTTTGATAGTCGTCAACTTTTCTGAACCCGACGGCTTCTTTGTTAGCTTCCTCCCATTGCTCTCGAGGGATGCACTGCCAACCTTGGGGTGTCTCCGAAAATGGTTGCGAAGGGGCCTCGGGAATGTGACTCCCGGCATCCTGAGGTAGCAAGAACGGTCCTTCCATCCCTTGTGGGACGAAGGCACCTCCGAGAACAGCCTCCAAGCCGGCAATTGCTGGAGGTTGGCAAAACCCTCACTATTAGCGGCGCGCCCCCGGCACAGATTGAAGGACAGGAAGAACTGATCCAGTGTGGGTTCAACTCCTCGGCTTCGGCATTGCGAAAGAAACCCGGTGATGTAGGAGTGACTGTTCGGGGTCAGCTGGCAGGGAGCGAGACCTACGAACCGGAGGTATTCTACCAGAAAAGGGTGGAGCGGGAACCGAAGGCCCAACTCCACCGAAAGGATATGCACGGCACAGCAGCCATCCGGGGGATGTAGCAACACGTCGTCAGGGCCTGGCACCACCACCTGTGCCGACGGACCCACCAGGAGCTGAGTCTTGAGATACTCCGCCTCCACAGCCTTCGTCTTCAAATCTAGTGCGGCTGTATTAAGATAGGAATGTCCTTCGGGGATTCCCACCAGCTGTCCTGCATCTACCGCAGCCTGTTTCTTCTTCGGGGCAGCCTTCTGCTTCTTTCTCTTCTTCCCCGAAGCTACCCGGAGGGGCACAATGTCAATCGGCCGGGAGCTACTCGCTTCACCGGCGCTTCGCGAAGGCAGAACAGCAACCGTGACTTGTTGCCTCTCCTTCTCTTCTTCCTCCTCTGCAACTTGGAGGGCGAGGGCCATCTCCTCATCTGCCACCACCTGTTCGAATTCCTCCGCCTCCATCTCAGTGCGGAGTTGGCCTTGGACCTCTTCAGCTATCGCGGAGTCGTTTCCTGTCGACGGCTGCTCGCTGGATGACCCCGTAGTTGAATAGCCCTCAGATTGCGCGGGGGCTTCCTCCGAGATGTTTTGGGAGTCGCTTGCCGAGGACATCTTTTCGCAGAATAAGGGAGAGGATTGGAAGAGAACACTAGCCGAAGGCACCTAAAAACACTAAATCTAAGGCCGAAGTAGCAAAGTATTCTAAAGAAACGAAGAACTGAAGAAGAACTGACCTTAGAAATGGGGTTTGATCGAAGCAAAGACTTTCTCTCTCTAGAAATTTTGGCAGAGCTTCGTTATCACATAAAAACGCACAAGGGAACTGAGCTCCGCCTTGGGGTATATATAGGCTTTCAGCCTCGAGAACTGGGCCTCGATTTGAAAAGGCCATCATTACGGGCCGCCGGTTCAGCCAATGGGCGACTCCCGCCCCTTCGACCAACGGGCGCGCGCCACGTGGTTCCCACTTCCAACGGCTCTATTACAACGACTATATTTCGGCAACACTGGGGTGCCCTCGAACGATAGCCTCCGGTTATCACTCACCGCAGCCTTCTGCCAACGAATTTCGCCAAACGCCTTCGAACCTGCAGCAGCGAATCCTTCGGCTTATCAACATTATCACCCCTCCGAGGGTACGCGCAAACATCATGACTCCTTCAGCCCGAACTAGCCTTCGGCCTAAAGGAGTGAGGGACTGGGACACACCCCTCGGGAACCACACATAAAATAAACAAAAATTCCCACATGCAAGAAACCTACAAACAAAGCATGAAACCCTCGGATGTATGCATCATCACACCCTTCGGCGGAGGCAGAGTTTTCCCCAAGTCACTTGCGAGAATGAAGCAGCCCTCATCACAACACATGCAGGCAATACATCTATGCTTTCCTCAGAAAACCCTCGACATGTGAGGGACTGAGGAAAGCCTTCGGCAGTCATACAGGTGTTATACTTCCCTCAGAAAACCCTCGACATGTGAGGGACTGAGGGAAGCCTTCGACAACCAGCAGAAGACAAGTTCTCAAGAGGCACCCAACGAAATGATGAAGCCTCCAGAAGAATCAACACATCTACTCCTTTTCCCTCAAGTACCTTTCGGCAAAAGGAGTGAGGGACTCCTGATGGAGTATATGGCCCAGGAACCCCCGGCCCATAGTCTCCTACTTCTCCCACACAAATCCATTGAGCCCAGAGAACAACTCAGGCCCAAATGCAACGGCCCGAGCCTCAAAGTAGCCCAGAATACACACTGGGGTGCCTTCGGCCTCCTTGGCCGAAGGCTCCAAAACTCACAGGATAGCCTTCTCTGGCATAAGAAGCTACTGGGAGAAAACGGCGAAAAACATGAGCCTTCGGCATTATCAAGCCCTCGGCATCAGAGAAGCCTTCGGCTGAACAAAGCCTTCGGTCACACAAGGCCTTCGGCTACACAGGGGTCCTTGGTCACATGGAGCCCTCGGCTACACGAGGAGCCTTCGGCAAAACACGCTCAATCATCGAAGATTCCTTTTGGAGACAGCCAACCACCGCATTTAATGCCACGTCGCATCCGCCAACCGCATTCAATGCGGTGAACGTACCACTACCGGTGCCACCCGGCTGATGTGACCCTTCGGCCGTCGGATTACTGACATGTGTACTCTCATCGCATTTATTGCTGCTATAAATAGCAGCCCTTATTCACCTTGTAAACCACGCTGAGTTCATTTAATACAATCGACTCTCTCTCCTCCTATTTGCTCTGACTTCTCTCTAGTTATTCCCGTAATAACCCCTCGGATAAGATACCCCCCGGGTAGACCATCCATCAGGCATCTTACTCATGGGAGAACCAAGAAGACACAATTATAAGTGAGACGCACTCTAAGCATCAAAATGATGTGTTCGGTCCCCTGATTTTGATGATGCCAAACCCCTTTTTATTATACCTATATTAGACTAGATTCTCTAGTATTTGTTCTACTTTGTTTATTATAATGTGTTACTATATTTAGTGATAAAGTACTCAAGAAAAACAAAGAGTACTGAAGAGAGAAGACACGTACCAAAAACAAAAGAGAAAAGAATAAAAAAGAAAATGTATGAAAAGAGTCAACTGGAACACATTGTTTTGATCGGCAGCCATCCGAAAAACAAAAACATAAGGAGCAGCCATTTGAAAACATCTTCAGCCAGCTCCCATTTTGATTTTCAAGAAAAGGCAACTGAAATAGACTAACTCTTCTCTTAGCACAAAAACAATTAAACAAAAGACCAACTTGCAGTCAAA
The DNA here is from genome assembly GCA_945859915.1 of Cuscuta epithymum. NCBI lineage: Eukaryota > Viridiplantae > Streptophyta > Magnoliopsida > Solanales > Convolvulaceae > Cuscuta > Cuscuta epithymum. The sequence goes on from CAMAPF010000923.1 coordinate 507,401, forward strand.
ATGACAAATTAACAAAAGGTAATTCAATAAGAAATTTTTACCAAATTATAAAAAATTCTTGTAAACTTATTTTGCAAAAAGCAAGTAATTTTATTGTAAGGAAGCATTGAACAACACTCAGCTTATATACTAAATTTCTACGAGCTAAAGAAATAAAGATATATCAATCTTTATTTTTGCCTTGAGATGAGAAAACAAATTGAGTGGAGATTTGGTCTGTGTCACAAGAAGACAAGAACAAACCATGCTCTCCTACAGTCATGTGGAACAATGCAAGTAGATCAGGCAACGGTCAAGATTGAGCTCCTCAGCCAACGGTCGAGATTCAAATATCATGTCTATAAAATATAGAAGGAGTGTGGGAAGAACAAGTGGAAGAGTCAAGTGAAATAGAAGTGAATCAAGATTCACGCGAACACATCATACATGTTGATTCCCCTTCACCACTTCGGTTTTCACCTCACTCATCTAATGCTCTTAGACTAACTCAAATTCATACAAACCTATAGAGCTTAGATTAGTTGGTAACTTAGTTTTCACTCATGTAAACTAGACTAGTGTTAGACATTCTAGAGGACTTTGTGTTCAAATCCAGGAGGCGAGAGGGGCAAGGACATGAGTAGCTTGTGACAAGTCAATGTCATTAGTGAACAACCTTGGAGGACTGAGTAGCTTGGAATGGTGTTCAAATTCCTTGTGAAAAACCTACAATCTATGTATGGGCCAAGGATAGATTGGGCACTAAATGTAATGGGATATTCATTTAGCGGAAATCCATCTGAAATAGGTTGGGACTGAGTGTAGGAGGATTACACCACCTCTAAACCAGGATATATCTTGTGTCACCTTTTATATTCAGCTCCCAATACACACTACAGTTCTCACTCACTTTCACAACTTCCCAGTTAACTGTAAGTTAAACTCCTTGTTTCTATTCATCAAAATGATCTATTTATATAGATCTAATCCTTTCATACTTATGTGTTAAGCATGTTCTTAAAGTGTATCAATGTGTTAAAGTATAGTTCCTCACTGTACCATAACCATTGAAGCAGTAGCCTCATTCGGCGGCAGCCTGCTCCTAAAGGATTTAGGAGCCAGCTCCCAGTAATCTGGCAGGCTGCTCCTTCAGGTTTTGACAGCCTGCTCTTTGAGTCATCTGATTCTGGCAAAAACATATGCATCCCTGTTTCATCCATCCCTTCACAAATAAAAGGGTCATAACCTTTGGTACTGTAAAGTGTCACACTCTTGAGGTCAAGACTTCCGTTGTATGTTTCAATCTCCCAAAAGATGTTGGAACTCATTCTGTTAGAGGAAAAAAGGTTGAAAATGAAAAGATTTAAAAGTCTATTCACCCCCCTAGACCTTTACCTCACTTGGGACCATCAATTGGTATTTGAGCGCTTGTTCATACAATCAGATTCTTACCGGCTTATTTTGAACTAAAGATCAAACACCAATTTCCCTAAACACTTATAGTCAGTTGAGATGGAAAACATTATGAAGGAAACTTATTCTGAAGGAAAAGAAACAAGAAAGGAGACAACAAGCTGTTATTCAAACTATGTATTCTCAAAGCCAACATGAGAAAGCTATTCTCATTCAAGGGACTGCCATGCAAACAAGAAGAAGAAGTCAAACCTACTGTCATGACATCAACATATCTGGCCAACTTCATCAAAGAAAGATGATCATGAAGAGGTGTTGCTCCCTTGAAACTGTAGAAAAACTAACAGCTAGATGGAATCCATCGATAAACAGATAAGAAAGATATCAGATAATGATAAAGGAAATATCGAGAACAGAGAAATCTTTCTCTACTATTATATCGAGAAGTATACAGAGTGTTTTCTGCTGAGCAAATGGAATTTTCGACCTTAGGACCTATACAGGTACGCGCATATTTATAGGCGCTGTACAGGTTCCTAAATAGGATACCTAGGAGTTTGGGCCTAAAGCCTTTTTTGGCCTTATTCCCTTTACTACCTATTTATTACAAGATATTTAATACCATAAAAGGTAAACCTATTCTAATAAATAACAAGACATAAAGACAAGCTTAATTCACAATAAAATATTCCTAACAATCTCCCCCTTTGTGATCAAGTGTTGTCTTGCTTCAACATCTCTTTATTTTTGAGCTCTGTAATAATGTTTGCGAAGACTAAGTACTTGCTCGTAGCTTCTGAGTGACCTTCTCATGTCAAGTTGTTTCTCGATTACTTTTAGAACTTTATCAACTCTGTCTGATTCCTTGATTTCGGCATCCGAGGCTTCAGTATTTCTTTTGTCCAGATATTCTTTTCTTAGTTGCAGCTGCTCACGAATGGTCTTCGGAGTCCCATCACAGTACTTGTGAATTTCTTCAACAAACATCTGGCACTTCTCTCCGTTGTGATTCAGGTAGATGACTGAGACAGGTTGTCAAAGATATACTTCCTCCGTTCTTTTTTAGTTGCAACGGTCAACATTTCACATTTGCCAGAAGTGATTGTGGCCATTGACTCAGCCTCAACCCACTTAATAAAATAATCAATCGCGACTATGACGAACTTCTGACCTCCTGAGCCCGGAGGAAAGGGCCCCACGAGGTTGATTCCCCACCTGGAGAAGGGGATTGCCGTGCTAATAGGGGTGTAGAGTGTATCAGGCCTGCCAGGGTTTGTTTGGAACTTCTGGCAGATCTCACATCTTCGTGCAAAATCCACACAATCCTTTATCATAGTTGGTCAGAAATATCCTTGCAAAAGGACTTTTTACTTAAAGTAAACGCACCTTGATGTGATGAGCAAGTCCCCTCATGTAGTTCTTTGATTACTTGCTGAGCTTGTTCTGGCCTTAGGCATTTTAGGAGCACGCCATTGTAACTTCTTTTGTAGAGTTTGCCATTTTCAATGACATAGTTGGGAGTTCGCCTCCTGATTACCCTTGCCTTTTCCTCATCTGAGGGTAGTGTTCCAGTTTCCTTGTATTCTATTAGCTCTTCAACCCAGGATTTTGGAGCCCAGCTGATAGGTAAGACCTCCTGATCTTTCGTGGCTTCGATGCTTGGTTTGTTCAACTCGTGTACCCGAGCTATGCGGATAAGATTTTCAGGTGCATTTGTTGTCAATTTCGATAGGATATCTGCCTCAGTATTATATTCTGGGTCCGTGGAACACACACCAGGTCGGACTCCTCAAATAGTTTAATGAGCTCCAGGGCTGCATCCCCGTACCTTTGCATTCATGTTTCTTTGGCTTCGTATTCCAGAAAGAGTGGCCATCTCCGGACTGATCCACGTTGGGAAGGAGGAGTGCCGGACCGTTTCTGACGACCACCTCCTTGCCAGAGGAGTGTTGCTGGGCCACCGATACCTGGAGAAGAGAATGGCCGGAGTGCCACCGAACACACGGCCACCTGTTACCTTGGACATCGCTGAACCTCACCCTGCGTTGCTAGTTTTAACGAAGAAGACGACGACTTCCCCTGTGCGTACGTAATTCATATACTCCACGTTTTATCTTGTTGGGTTGGGCTGTTTGAATTATCTGGATTAGACTGCTTAATTGATGAACTCGGCCATACACTTTCAATTTAGGTGGATGACTATAAACTAAATTATCACGGATAGAGACTGATTATAAGAGGGGGAATTTATGAATAAATGGTAGAGGAACTTAACTATAAGTTGATATTGATGTAGCATTTTAATATCATTGAAAGGTGACATTGGAAAGGATCAAGGTAAGAGCTTCGATTAGGAGTTATCGCGATTTGAGGTAAGTTCTATGTCAACCAAAATTATAATTTTCCTCGTAAATCTTTATGTGATTATTATTTGAAATTATTTGAGTACTTTGTGAGATTTCTAGCATTTACATTTATACTTCGTATTTGAGTATTTAGAATTACTTATGGATTGTTATTGAGGATTATATTTGAGATTTGAGTATGGAATATTGGGTGATATTTTTGAGTATTTGAAGTTATGTATGAATCATTATTGGGATTGAGATTTGAGCTATTTATGAAGTATTCTATGTGTTTATCATGTTGGGAAATTTCGAGTTTAAAGTTTAAAGGATCAATTAACTCTTATTTTGGAAATTTATGTCTGTGTATAATATGAGATTTTGAAAGCTATTAGAGATCAAGATATTTTGAACTACATGGTGAAATTGTGTTTTGAAATCCAAGGATAATAATCCTTATTCTAAAACTATATCTATGAATAATAGATATGGAATTTTCGAAAAGTAATCAAGATAAAAAGAACCTTTTAATGTAAGGGCATCGCGGGAGAAATCCACGGTGTCGGTGTTCTCCATGACCTTGACTGTGGAGAGTAATTAGGGCTGCTGCTACTTGTGTACTCATACAGAGTTGGGATGTTGGTGTCTTCACGACCTTGACTGTGGATGTTGGTGTCTCCACGACCTTGACTGTGGATGTTGGCGGTAAAATTCGGGCAAAAGACCCTGTTATTCAGTAGTAGCAGTAACCTAGTCACTTCTATAGGGTAATCCCTTTTTGGTGGAGTGGGGGGACGTTGAGGTCCGAACTACTTGGGCTTCTTACTACCCGTAGGGCTTGGAATCCCTTTCCGGGGGTGTGCACACTTAAGGTAGAGGTTCAGTTTCCTCGGGTTAGAAGTGGTACCGGCAAAAGTCCCGGGGTGGCCGTACATAACAACGGACCGTCGGGCTCAATAAAATGTTGAGCACCGCCCTTCAAATGTATTAGGAGTATAAATTATATTTGGATTGATGTTTTGAGGTTTTGAGGAGAATTATATTTGATTGGATTGGATTTGAGTTGTTGGATTATTGGATTGAATTTGAGTTGGATTGAATTATCAAATTATTTGTGGAATTTCAAAGTATGAATACTTTTGGATTTAATTCGGTTTGAGTATGCTAATATTGATTATGAGTATTTGGAAGTATTTTGAGAATGACTTTTGGCACTTTATGTATATTTGGTATTTTGTAATTGTTGTGGTTTGGAAATATTTACTTATATTTGAAGTACTACTATTTTACTAGGGAATTATGTTATGAGAAGATTTTATAAATTGTTTTAAAAAGTTTTTACCTCCTAAATGTTTTTTAATATTAAATTATATTATTTTATGGGGTTAAGTGGAACTTACTTAGCATTGTTGTTAATTTTTTTGTTTTCTATTTTTTTTTCTGTACTTGATTTTGTACAGGTGACACTTTGATGATGATGATGTTGATTTCAAGAGAGGTTCCGCTAGAGAAAATGTAATTAGTAGATAACATTATAGTTTAATTTAACTCTCAAGACACTTATTGAGTTTAATTGTTTCTGTGGTGAGTAGCTTGTGCACTCGGTTAGGTTAGAGCCGAGTGTGGCGGTAACGCCCCTATTTCCCTTTTGATTTCCGCTGCAAAACTCTGATGTTTTAAAGTAAAGTTAATAATTAAATTATTATTTAAATTTATTTTTGGGTGGGTAATTTGGGGGTGTTACATTTGTTGTCAATTTTGATAGGATATGTGCCTCAGTATTATATTCTGGGCCCGTGGAACACACACCAGGTCGGACTCCTCAAATAGTTTAATGAGCTCCGGGGCTGCATCCCCGTACCTTTGCATTCGTGTTTCTTTGGCTTCATATTCCACCCTAAGTTGTTTGATCACCAACTTAGAGTCACTCTTTACCCTCAGTTTTTGGACTTTGAAGTGATTTGCTATTCTGAGGCTGGATAATAAGGCCTCGTACATTGCTTCGTTATTTGATAGATTGAACATGTACCTGAGGGCGTAATGTGACACTCTAAAAATTTGAAACACGAATATTCTAATAAATAAAATAATAAGTATGATGGAGTTAAATCCAACTACGAGAGCTAAATATACGTAGGTATGAGAATAATATGGCAGCGTAAGGCAGTTTTACTCTTTATTCCGGAGAACTAGCAATTGTCTAGCCCCGGTTCAGAATTCAATCTGGGATCCGATCCCTTGGTAGGGTGTTTACATCAAGTATTTATAGAGATTAGGAAGTAGAATTATGGGAGGAATCTACTACAATAAATGCTCAATTAATGAACTATATTCTTTCTCAAAATAGAACTCTTCGATGCTTGATTCCCATACGATCACTTTCTCCTTTTAGCCGCCGTCCTCCGGATGAGTTCTGCCTGTTGCCAAATATCTATCAACGAGTGATAGCTTGCCACGTAAGCCCTAGGAATATCCCGGCCTCACTAGAACTCCGCCCAGGCTCGAGGTCTGCTGTCCAGCCCGGCCTGGTTGTGGGTTCCTATCGTGGGCCTAATTCCTAATGGGCTAAGCGACTTTTAATTATGAATACCATTTATGAGCTGATCCTGTTTTTTTTTAAACCCGGAAGGTAAACCACCAAAATCAGTGGGGCAAACGCCGGGGAACGTTTGCCGAAGTTTTATTGATAGCAAAGAGAGTACAAAGGAAGAGGGAGACTAGACCAAAACCTCTTCTGAAAGGGCATTCCCTTTCAAATTACACTGAGTATGGAAGATGAAAGTAAAAAGAAAATGGGGGGGACCAAACCTTACCCATTTTAAAACAACAAATTAAATAACAACTAATGGGGGGGCTAAACCTGACCCATTAGTAAAACGCAATCAATATCTAAAATGAGGAAATCCAAATAAATCAGAATAATAGGCAGTTTTAACTGGTCCAGGCAATAAACCCACCTGGTCAAATTTAACAGCCTGGGCCTCTCCAATAGTGAGTGAAGCTAAGAAATGGGCCGGCCCATTTCCTTCTCGCAAAACGTGTCCAAACGAAAATCCCTTGTCGACGGCTTTCCTTCTAAATTCCTGAAGTTGAGTGCAATTGCCTAAATCGTCCACGAGCATTGTTAGAGAACGGAGAGCACCAGTCTCAACCTGTATGTCAACGAAGCCATCCACCATCGCCATCTCAAAAGCATACATCAAGGCGTTCAGTTCTGCCTCCTCACTCGTACCAGCTTGGATTTTGAAGCTAATTGCCCAAATCATCTCTCCAGTTTTGCTTCGCAACATAGCGCCTCCTTTCGCCGAACCTGGTATGAACGAAGCATCAATATTGATTTTAAATGTTTTCATAGGTCTCTTCCATCTAATAACCTAGCAACTGGGCGAGTTGAACCTGAAATTTTGCAAAATCAGGCGCTCCTGAATTAGGAAATCATCAATTTTGCTTGGCTTGATTTTGACCAGCTTGCAAGCCCAACGTTGTGTATAACATTTAATTTGAGTGATTAAATGTTCTGGAGTAGGAATAGAGCCCGCTCCCCAAGTGTAGGAAGAATACACTTTCCACACATGTCAGCAAATTATACCTGGTAGATTGTGTTTGAAAATATCAGATAATTTCTTAGAACCAACCTCAATGCACCATAGAATTAGGACTTGTCTAATTGTAGATACTCGTTGAGAAGCAATGTCAAAAATCTCCATAAAGTATTGCCATACTTTCCTTGTATACGTGCATCTAAGCAAAATGTGGTCAGAAGTTCCCTCATGATTTTTACAGAAAGGGCATCTAGAAGGCTGCAAGACTAACTGGAATCTCTGAAGATTTTCTGAGAAGGGTAAGTAAGAATTAACTATCTTCCACAAAAGCAATTTGACTGTCATAAGTTGATAAGAATTCCAAATATGTTTATCCGAAAAAGTTGATGACCTGTTTTCCCTTACTTCATTATATGCAGACGCTAGGGAGAATGCACCATTGATACCAGGGTCCCCAGTAGTAATACCCGAGTCATTTGTAGTACAAAGGTCAGCAGCAATGTTGTGAATCCCACAAATTCTTCTCCAGACAGTAGAGTCAGTAACCTTGGGTTGCATATTGTCACCCCTAGGATATCTTGCTCTAATAAAATTGCACCACAAAGAGTTATGAGTTTTCCACTTCCACCATAATTTTAATGTAAAAGCTTTTTCAACATCAGAGAGAGCCCTTATGCCTAAACCACCTTCATCAGTTGGATAACAGAGATTAGACCACCTAGTCCAATGAAACTTAGGTCTTGTGTCAGTTGAACCCCAGAAAAAGCTTGCCATTTTCCTTTCAAGAGTAGAAATTACTTTCCTTGGCAGTTTGTTAGTAGCTAAGATGTGGTTAGGTATTGTACTGAGAGCATGCTTTATGAGAATTAACCTACCACCCTGAGTTAGATTCTTTTGCTTCCAAGCAGAAAGTTTAGAATCAAAGTGTTTTAATAGCTGAGAGCAATAATGAAATTTGTTCATGCCTTTGTGCAGGTGAGCACCTAGATACTTCATATAGGGAGGCTGGATTTCTTCATTCCAAAAACCTCCTGAATCACTGAACTCATGTAAGTAGCCTTCTTCCCACAAATAAAACTACTCTTATCCAGATTCATAGTTTGACCAGAGGCAGCCTGATAGTCTTTGACAAATTTAATGAATCTCACCAAAGATCTAGAGTCACCATTAGTAAAAATAAGCAAATCATTAGCAAATCCAAGATGACTTATAGAGTATCCCTGATTACCAATCCAGTAAGGCTTAATTAAGCCTTGCTCCATTCTGGCTTTCAGCCCTCTTGTAAAGCCTTCAGAAGCTATGATGAACAAGAATGGAGATAATGGGTCCCCCTGTTTGACTCCCCTCTTAGGTTGGAAAAAACCTTGAGGACAACCATTAATAAGGATTGATAAATAAGTAGATTGTAAGTTTGCCTTAATAAGGGATATGAATTTGGCAGAAAACCCAAATCTAGTTAAAACATCAAACAGATAGTCCCATGAGAGCTTATCGAATGCCTTAGCCATGTCTAGCTTTATAACCATATTGGATCCTCTAACATTTTTATCGATGGAGTGAATTAACTCCTGAGCAATCAAAATTTGGTCTGAAATGTCCCTATTTTTTACAAAGCCAGCCTGCTCCTCAGAAATAATTTTAGGCAGAAGATTGACCAATCTAGAAGCCAAGACTTTAGTACAAATTTCGTTAGAGAAATTAGATAGACAGATTGGTCTAAAGTCTGAAAAAGTATCAGGAGCATCAATTTTAGGAATCAGAACAATAAGAGAGCTAGAGAAACCCTTAGGAAAAGGTATGCCAATGAAATACTCCTGAACAACTCTCACAACATCTGCCCCCACTATATGCCAACATTTTTTGTAGAACTTTCTTGTAAAGCCATCAGGACCGGGGGGGCCATTTCGGATTAAATCCCATACTGCAGACTTAACTTCTTCTTCACTTGGTATTGCTGTGAGATACTCATTATCTTCTTGATCGATAATTGCAGGGATATGCCTCAAAATATCATTGTTAGCAGTCACAGAGTCAACAGCATACAAGTCAGAGTAGAAATCAACTGCCCCTTTACCAATCTCAGGTACAGTAGATAAGGTTCTGCCTTCAGAGTCTTTTATAGAACTGATAAACTGCCTCCTTCTTCTAATTTTAACAAGAGAGTGAAAATAGTGAGAGTTGCAATCACCATCTTTAAGCCACTTCACATGAACTTTTTGTTTCCACAATTTCCTCTCAATTCTGTATTTACTCAAAAGAATGGCTTTTTTATGTTGTCAGTCCTCCCTTTTTTCCTCAGCATTATGATCCAGATATTCTTGCTCAGCCTTAGCTACCAACTCCTCTGAGAATTTTATATCATCAAATATGTTCCCAAATACATCTTTATTCCACCTTTTTAGATCCTTCTTTAGCCTTTGAAGTTTATTGACTAACCCATACACCCCCTGCAGTAGGGATTTCATTCCAATTCTTGGTAACAACCTGTAAAAATGAATTATGGGAGAGCCACATGTTTAGGAATCTAAAGGGCTTAGGGCCAGATTGATAGAGATTAGAACACTGAAGTAACATTGGGGAATGGTCTGAGGGTGAAGGGTTAATATTAGTTAGCTTGATTTTGTCAAATAAGTCCAGGAAAGCATCATTAGCCAAACATCTATCCAACCTTCTCCATAGTCTTCCCCTAGATCGGACTCCAGTCCAAGTGTATTTGCAACCAGAATATGGTAGATCAATAAGATTGCAATGAGAGATACAACTCTGAAATTCCAACATACTTGCCTGATTAGGTGTCACTTCCCCTTTATGTTCTGCATTTGTCATTATTGTGTTGAAATCCCCTCCAACAAGCTAGGGACCCTGCATATGATCTGCCAATTCAGTAAGGTGCTCCCATAATTCTCTTCTTTCAAGCTGGGTATGTCTAGCATAGATAGCAGTAACCCACCCCGTATGTGTCCCATAAGCAATCTTAAAATGAGTAGACTGAGGCCCCCATGTAACATCTGAGATATTAATCATACCAGAGTCCCAGAATATCCAAACCTTATTCAATGGATTAAAAAGAACATTAGAGAAACCTAAATCCAGCTTAAAGTAATCAGCCTTATTAGATTGAACCATAGGTTCAATAGCAACAAGAAAATTGATCCTCCATTTGGTAATTATGTGAGAAAGTCTTGGCCCGGAGGCTGCTAGACCTCTCAAATTCCATATAAGACCATTCATTGAGTGGGGTGGGGAATAGTATTTGGTTGCCTTTTGGCAGCATTTCTAGTTGTCATCCCCGGGGTCTGTGGTATGGGTTTCTTCTGCCTTCTCCTCCTTCCCACAATAATGAATTCTTCTTTATTCACCACATGATCTTTATTAGATGATGCTAAGGCTGATAACAACTATGAATCTTCCCTTATTTTCTTTAAGTTAAGCAGTATATGGACTTTGTTTATAATGCCAGGTAGGGCTGCATACCAATCCTCCTTATTCTCCTTTGAATGTGGCATTTCAGAATCAGATCCATACTCTTTGGTAGCAAGTTCAGGATCATATGCACTGGCTTTCTCCATAGGTAACAAAAAACTCCTTCTGGGGTGATTAATGAGGTCTTCTCAGCGTCATCAGGGTGCATGGAGATCTGATGGTATCCCCTAAATGCGTCCATAAAAGAAAGGAGTTCGTATCCAGCGGTTTGATCCACCAGCTGATCTATACTTGGTAAAGGGAAGGGGTCCATTGGGCATGCCTTATTTAGGTCTGTATAGTCAACGCACATCCTCCAGGTCGGCGGCTTGGGGGCCAAAACCGCGTTAGTGAGAATAGCCACAGCAGATTTGTTATCCAAGTCTTCTACCTTTACTGACTCATCCCTCCAGCGTACTAGGAAATCAACCAGGCTCTCCTGGGTCCTTGTTTGATTCCCAAGAGGTGAGAGAAATTCTTCTTGGAATCTTTGGGGCTGGCAAAACGGGTTTACGAATGCATGGGCCAACTCCCGAAAGTTTCGTATCCTTCCATCTGGTAAAGAGTCGTACCATATAGGCTACGTACCCGGAGAATCCTCTGCACTTGATGGCATCATCATATCCCATCATTACCATATAGGCTACGTACCCGGAGATATGATGTTGGGGTCAGTCTTTCCACGGTAGGCCTCGATGTTGCATGGCCTGTATCCTTGCGGCAGTGGTGCATCCATGATCTGACGAGTGAATGGCTCTGGAATCCTCACATCATGATTGAGGTTGATCCTGCCATCCACCTCCCTTCTGAGCTTGTCTAGCCTCCTCCTGAGGTCGTCATTATTATGGCCTGTCTGGGCGTGCAGTGGGGACCGACGATCCCTGCGGGCATGCCTATTCGCGCTGATCTTGTCTCGGAGATCTCCCTTACGCGCATTGCGGAGGTGGGACGAAACGGCCACAGAGGATGCCTCCTCACTACGCTCCGCCCTAGAAGAGAGCCTTTCATGAACAGAAACCCTTTGTCCGCCCATCCGATCCATCATAGAAGCCCTCGGGGTCTGCCTGGAGTGGTGGGAGCGTTGAGACCTGGCTGGTGGAGAACTCCTTTGTGGTTGCGGAGAGATCCCCCTCTCTCGCTGGACCATAGATGGAGCCCGGCGAGGGGAAGGAGGTCTCCCATTAGGATCAGGAATGATACCTTGGAAAGTAGTAGTCAAGATCTCCACCGCCCTCTGGAATGTTGCTAAGCTTGCCAAAGCTTGGGCTGGGACGCTGGGTCAACGTTGGGAATAAGATTCCTGGTACCCGGCGTTCGTATGGAACTCCCCACGCCTTGGAGCTGGTTTCTCAAATCGCCTTGGGTAACGATGTTGTCGTTGCGCCTCCGGAAATCGCTCCGCCGTGATCTTGATCCTTCGTCCTCGATCACGACCTGATTGTAACGATCTCCGCCTTGGTTACTACCCACACGATTGTGACTGTGTGATCCAACCATCGCTCTTCGTAAATCGTTCTCTCAATGAGAGCACCAAATGATATGATGTAGTTTAATCCAACTACGAGAGCTATATCTACGAATGAGATCAAATATGGGTTAATGGGCAGCGTAAGGCAGTATTATTATTTCGGAGTTTCGATCCCTTCATAGAAAATATATAGGAAGTATTTATAGACCCTAGGAGCTAGTATTTAAGGAGGAAACTGATACAATAAATGCTATTAATTATATTCTAAACGAATAAAACTCTTGTAACGTCTTGGACGTTGTGCAATGATTGCCTCCTTAAAGTCCACGTTCTTCCGATGAATCCTGCATGCTGCCAGATAGCTATGCTCGAATGATAGCCTGCCACGTAAGTCCTAGGAATATCCCGGCCTCACTAGAACTCCACCCAGGCTCGAGGTCTGCTGTCCAGCCTGGCCTGGTTGTGGGTTCCTATCGTGGGCCTGATTCCTAATTAGGCCCAGCGGCTTATTATATTAATCCCGTTTAGGGCTTGATCCCGTCTATGAGCTTGTCCTGTTTATTAGGCTAATCCCGTTGAGGGCTGATCCCGTTATGGGCTGGATTCCGTAATTGGACCATGGTTCGGGTCCATGGTACCATCAAATAACATCCCCAAAAATTTTCACCAAAAACTTACACCTGAAAGTGGCCCAAACACCACCGCCTAGACGGCGGTTCTAGTCCAGAATTCTGGACCTAAAGATTTGTGTGTGTGTGTATTTTTTCTTTTTTTTAACCCGGTAGGTAAACCACCTAAGTTGGTGGGACAGATACCGGGGAATATCTGTCGAATATTATAAAAATATTGCAAACACTTACAAAAAGCGAGGGGGACCAAGCCAAAACCTGAGAAAGGGCATTCCCTTTTGACAAAGTGTAAAAAAAATCAAAACAAACAGACCAAAAAGTATAAGGAACTAACATCTCATCCAACTTTAACACCCCACGAAGCTCGGCTGGTAAATGATCATCCGATTTCCAGCTAAAGTTATTCTGAAAGCCTAACTTAGCCACCAACCCAACAGACCGATTAGTTTGGGCCGGGGCCAATATCCAAAGTGGATAAATGTTCAGCCGGTCCGCTACATCTACACCAATACGGCGATACCCAACAAATCAAAACAGGCAACCTCTACTTCGAGAATTGTCTGTGTGTGTATTTGTAAATGAATAAGAACTATGCTTAATGTGAGAACGGTGAGCACACTACTTTTAACTGATACAAACATTTATAACACTTTTATTGCGTCAACTATTCATTTGGGTCTGCTGCAACCTGCAAAACGTGGTGTAGAATGCAAAAGGCAAAGAAAGAAAAAGAACGGCACATGCGACAAAAGTGTTTTTGGTGTTGTACGCAATAACGCTCAGTATAAAATGTGTAATTACGATGGAATTGGATGTTTATGTAAGTTACATATTCCGAAAAGGTTTTTCAATTTCGAAAAGCTGTGGATGTAAGAAATATAGATAAGCATGCTTCGTATGTACTTGTTGAATTTTCTAAAATGGCAATACATGACAACAGCATAAAGGTTAATTTTTGTAGTGTTTGCCCCAGCTGCTTGAAACTGTTTTTCCCCTAGATGTTTTCAGTGAAGAATCTAGTCTTCTGGTCTTTCCCATTGATGTTGGAGGTTGGAGGGAGGAGAAGGGGAAAGCCAGCAGCAGGAAGGGCCCTTGAGCAGGGCAAAGGGGCTGGGGTTAGTTTCAGAGGATAGACAGGACATTAATCACTAGAACAACTACTTGCTACTGGCCAGAAGTAGTGATCTCCGATTTCTGCTTCTGCTGCTTGAGAATTGCCTGTCTGGGCATCACTTCTACCAAAAAGTTCCCTCCGTTCCATGTAGATGCAGAGATCTTGAGGATTTGAAAGGTCACGTGCAACTCGTATGATAAAAATATGGGTACGGTCAGTGCCGTGGTTGCCATAGTAAACACTGCTTGCAGAAGAATGTACATCAACAGGCGGTTCTCGTCCCCAAGCAACCCACTCAGACGCCACCACATGTTGTTTGCTTTCTGGGCTTTTTTTGATAGCTCCCTATTGTACAATGAAACAAGGATGTAGGAGTTGTAGACTGATATTAAAGAAAATGACATTTCTACATTCATTTTTTTCCTAATACTACCTCCTTTACTCTATAAAAGGAAATACTTTTAAACAACATTTGAAGATAATTCAGTTTATTCGTCCAACTATCAAAATTAGCATTTTTAGCCACAATAATCATTTTCACTACAACAAACAATAGAAATTACAACAAACAAAGAGCGAGATCCAACCTGTAAGAAGTCATGACCTCAGGATCTTTTAAAAATCTTTGGCGGCGTAACACATCAACAATGAGAAAATAGAGAATCTGCCAGAGAGTGTATGTTATCAAGGGGACCAAAAAAAGCCATGTCCAGAGGTAGGATTTGCTTTCTGCGTAAGGCCATGAAGCTCTACGGTCATTTCCTTCTGGATGCATGGCTCCAAAATAAACAGGATCCCACCACCGAATTGTGAAGAAAACCAATCCTGAATATCATGTAGAACATAAGGATGCATTTTTGCCAAATACTGTGTGAGGAATATTTTTACCAATCCTGAATATCATGTAGAACATAAGGAGTTTTTGCCATTTTTGGTCCCCCGACTATTGTGTCTTTGACACTTTTGGTACTCACTTTTAATTTTTCCAATTTTAGTCCTTGACTATTGTGCTAGAGACATTTTTAGTCCTCAACTTCAAAGTTTCTCATATTTAATCCCTGAGTATTATCGAATTGACACTTTTAGTCCTTCAACTATGATTTTGACACAAGAAATGGAGGACTTAAAATGTCATTATTACAATAGTTGAAGTACCAAAAGTCACTTTTATAAAAGTCGGAGGACTAAATATGAAAAATTTCGAACATGGGTACCAAAAGTGTCTTTCACACAATAGTCAAGGACTAAAAGTGGAAAAAATCAAAGTCGAGTACCAAAAGTGTCAATGACATAATAGTCGGAGGACTAAAAATGGCAAAAACTCTTTTCTGTAATTCAAAACCTATTTAATACATGAAAGGAGCTCAAATAGAGATGAAGATTATATGAAAACCATTAAACAACAACTATACTATGCGTGTTTCTCCATGTTGGATATACCATTTCAATTGCTTGAAGGGTCAGAGTACCTGTGAACTAAATATCACAGCTTAAGTATCCTTTTTGAACCAATTTATCATGACATTAGACCTGGGTGATGTTGAGTATTGCATGCCAACTGTTTAATGTAAAATACACCTACCTTCTGAGCATCTTTTTGGGGTGATACAGGCCCAATGTATCAATTACTTCACATCAGGCAACAGTGTCAAGTAAATAACTTACATCTACAGAAGTAACAACACTAGAACAGCATTAAGAAATGGATATATCTTACCAGGTAAGAGATGTATGAAGACACTAACGATTTTATCGGCAGAGCTAAAAACAAGGCTACATCGCCAAACAATCAATGCCCATGCCAACGGGCCCTACAATGGAAACCAAATGAATTAGTGCAGAGACATTATCAAGTTGGAAATCAGGTGGACTTGGTTAAAGAAACGGACCTCTGCAAATGAGAAACAAACCATGAAAAGTTTTTCATTCTGAGGATAAAAGAGAATTGTGATTATGAATATTGTATTAGCGTAGTAGCAAAAATCCTGCACAACAAGAAAGAAACATGTCGCCTTCATTCAACACCTCAACTCCAATAGCAGTTAAAGACTTCATATGCAATTATTACGAGTTGGAGGACAGAAATTAGCAGTCATGAAGTTATTATAAAATCATAAACTTGTAATGAACCTTACTACTTTGTTCAATAATACACTCCAAGTCTTGTCCCCTCTATATCCGTCTTACCTCCCCAAAAGAAAGAATGCATGTAGTGCTAGGCATTTCATGTTGGGGTAGTTTTTTTTGTTCGGTATAAAATGTGCAGGGCAAATGATTACCAATTTAAAACCAAACTATGTTTGGTTTGGATAGGTTTGAAATTGTTATTTTTCAAATATACAATAAGGTTTATTGTATTGTATTTTATGAAGGGTTTGGTTTTGTAACTTTTGTTTGATTCCGTTTTGACAAGATTAATACGTTTTGGAAAAAATCAGAACATAAACTGAATTGCGAATGCTTTGGTGTCGGATAAGATTAGTTTGGATCGGTTTGAATGTTTGATTGGGTGAAACCGAACCAAAATGCTGAACCCTAAATATATGCATGAAAGATAATACAGAGTAACTGAGATCAGATTAAGTATAGCTTAGAAGCAATTTGGCAGTCACTTTTACGGCTTGGTAGCCAACACTTTTACCAAACACTATCTCATTTGATTGTGGTGCGTTCTGAATTGGTTAAAAATTAAAACACGTACAGCTAGAGGAACTTTTAGAGCTTCGGTTCTTGAAGTTGATCTTCCATTTTTCTTGTGTGTTTCTAGAATAATTTATACTCCTCCATTCCATTGGTCTATGCCAAATTTCCTGTTTTGTTTGTACAAAAAACTTTACCATTTTCATTTTAGAGTCATTAATTAGTAGCTCTATTCATTTCTATCTCCTCTACACAAACCCCAACCACACAACTTTTACTTATATTTCACCTAATTCTAACTTGACAATGACCAATGGGACGAAGGTAATATTATCTCCGTCTCATTAGACATTGCCAACTTTGAATTAGGTGAGAAATAAGAAAAAAATTGTATAGTTGAGATATGTGCAAACGATACAGAAACGAGCAGAATCACACATTAGTTACTTTAGTGAGAAAGTGGAAATGTTTTTGGCACAACCAAAAAGGAAAGTTGGCAAAGTACATTGGGACAGAGGGACTATGTTTTTTCATTACCAAGAAACTTTATGAATACCATCCATAATTTAAACTTCACCAATTTAAGCCAAATTCACCCATACCAAATGGGCTCTTAATCTACCAAAGAGGAGGACCAGAAAGTCAGGTTAATAGGTGCTTACCAAAAGATAATAATGCCATTTCTTATAACGGTAGTAAATCCACCGAAGTGGAACAAAGGTGACATAGAACACACAGTATACATAAGGAATGTCTTGTGGCCCTGCAAAGTTAATCAATGAATTATCTCGAGTATTAATACAAGGAATATACCAACAAGCACTTTTTTAAAAGGGCCAACAAGCACTAAAATGACACATTTTTTCATCATAACTGAAATACTAGGAATTACACTTACTTGCACCCAAAATAAAGCAAAATGCCCCAAACCCAAGAACACCAAGTAGATGAGTAACCTGTTCACCACCATGGGTAGAGGCAGTCAATCAACATATAGTACGTATTAGGATTTGGGAGTAACCACAACTATTCTCATCAGTCATCAGAAAGCTTAAAACTAAGTTTATTCAATATAACCGTTCCTATTTATTTCTTTCAAAAATAAAACAGATACAAAGATATGGGTTATCTTTGAAGCATCATTCTCTACCAGATACAACAAATTCAACCAAACTATTCAATCAATACTGCGTTGTTCGTTCGGACCTTGTGAAGCATAAACTAAGATCCAAACATCACCCAAATAGAGGAAATGCATAATACAGAGGCGCGTGTGTGAATAACGGGTTTTCATACCTTGGTGATGAAGGTCTCATGCTCTTCAGCCCGTTTGGCAATCTTATCTGCATGCTCCGACAAGATCTGCTTCGTCTTCTCCTTCGTCTTCACCATTTTCTGCACAAACCAAACATAACACATAAAATTCCAAAACCAAAGAGAATATTAAAATTAGAATTAAATATACAAACGCATAAAGCAAGCGAAATTGCATCCAGATATCCGTATGACTGATGAACCGGTTGTCACCTTTGATCGATCTTTGAGATTTAGCGTCACATTCACCGATGAATCTCCATTAGATTCCTCAATCGGTTCTTCGCCGCTCGACATTTCCTCAAGCTCGTGTTTGATAAGATGGTCAGGTTCTGCAGGTTCGTAGACGTGCACGCGGATGATATGCAACCTGTACATGTGTATTATGAGTTGAGAAATGGTCTTAAACAAGACCATAATAACTTTACTTATAACATAACTACTAGGCCTGTCATAAACATGAAATGGTCTTAAACATAACTACAATTTTACTTAATGCCACTAGGCCTATCAAACCTATAAATTCCATATTCATATCCGTTGAATTTTTTGTGGTCCAGATCCGGACCCATTTACCTTTCGGGTCCTAAACATATGTTCTAGATTTGGATCCGGCGGATCTCGGACCCGGGCCGGGTATACCCGCAAAAAAACTAAATGACATATGCAAATAAATACTACCCCCGGTTTTTTTAATCTTCACTGTTTGACTTCACACAAAATAAGGAAAGAAATTTGACTTTACTGTAGAGTACACTGTTGAGACACTGTTTGACACTGTTTGGCACTGTAGAGACACTGTTTGATACTGTTGAGACACTGTTCGGCAGTCGGCACTGTTTGTCACTGTTTTGATGTAGATTTCTTTTGCCAAAAAAGGAAATAAGGAAGTGTGAAGTTTATTTTAGACCGTCCCAAAAAGGAACGTGTGAAGTTTATTAAAAACCGGAGGGAGTATAATACTCCCCCAGTTCCATTTTGTAATATATCTTTCCTATTCACTTGGTCAACACAAATCACTCTTAATCTCTTACTACTTTATCTATCAATTTTTTTTTATCAAATTTGATTCTAGTTTTTGTGACTTTGTAAAACTTTTAATGTAGTTTCTGAATATGTGATTCTTTTTTCTAAAAAAATTGAGTGCGGACAGAGATCTGTTTGCTTTATCATTGGTCAAACATCGAAAACCGTAAAGTATCTTACAATTCGGGACGGATGGAGTATATAACAAAAAAAATCATGTTGGAAGAGATCATATATAAATAAGCAAAATGTTGTTCAATTCATTACTCCGTATAAGCTATACAATAATATACGGAGTATGTTATATGTACATTAGTGAACTCATAGAGAACCTAGAGTAATAGCTCATTAACGAAAATCCCATTATAGTGGGTCAACCACTAACTAAGCCTACAAATGTTAAAACATTTTTTATATTTGATTATTTTCCTTATTTTATGTTTAAATATTTCTATGTATATTGTGTGTGTATATGTAAAAAAATTATAACTATAATTACATCATCACGGGTCGGGTCCAAAACGGGCCAGAACTTAAAAATCCATGTTCAACCCATTTTCTCTATCATGTAACGGGTTCGGATCCGGATCCGGAAAACGGTTCTAAATTTAGACCCATACCCTCAAATAAAGTGTCAGATTCGGATCGGGTCCGGGTCTAGACCCGACCCATTGATAAGCCTAAATGCCACTTTTACCCTTGATTTAACTGTAGCAGCTACCCATCGGGCGTCCCCTTCTTCTTGCATCCTCTTGCTGTCTAATCTCTTCTGAATACAAATGCAACAAGCTACCTTAGTGAAGGTGGCCCCAGAGTTCTTTAGCCCAAAGGCCATTCTAGTGAAGGTGGCCCCAGAGTTCCTTAGTCCAAAGGCCATTACAAGATAACAGAAAACTCCATCTGGGGTGATAAATGAGTTCTTCTCAGCGTCGTCATGGTGCATGGAAATTTGATGGTATCCCCTGAATGCGTCCATGAAAGAAAGGAGTTCGCACTCAACGGTTTGATCCACCAACTGATCTATACTTGGCAAAGGGAAAGAGTCCATTGGGCAAGCCTTGTTCAGGTCTGTGTAATCCACGCACATATTCCAGGTTGGAGGCTTGGGAGGCTAAAACCACATTAGCAAGTCACTCTGGATATTGGACTTCCCTAATATGCTTGATGCACAATAACACACTTACTTCTCCTTTGACAAATTCTTTTCTATCCAAATGCAAATACCGCGAGTTCCCAAAAATTTTGGTCCGTTTTTGAGGAGCCGCGAGTTTCCGTACAGTTTGGGCCGTACAGATGTGGGCCGCGCGCGTCCTAGTTATTTTAGGGGTTACGTTTACTCTCTATATATACAAGATTTCTCCCTTATAATCAAATATTAATAACATTCATGGCTTGGTAGCGCCTCCAGACGTAGTCATTCGTGACGCACTAGGTTACCAAATTTCGTGTGTTCTTTATATTGTTCTTCGTGTTGAGTGCGTTAATTTCTAACAAGATGGAGACAAGGCAGCGGCGTCTGGAGTCCGATTAGCCGTGGTAAGCCTGAGCTTGCAACCAAAGAGACAATCGACGGTGGCTCGAGGTATAGGGCGGCATCAATGAAGATGTTCCAGATCTCTTCTTCGTTCCATATCCTTTCCTCCTATTTCTCATCCGTCGCCGCTCGTTTTTCTCTGCTTTTCTTCTGTCTTTCCTTTTTGTTTTTTGGTTGCGCTTGATTTTTTGTTATATTTCCGTCATTGTTTGGTCTTTTTTGGTTGAAGCTGATTCTTTTTGTTTCGTTTCTTAATATTTCTTTGAGAATTGCATTCACTTGAGTTGATTGTTGGTTGATTTAATGATTTGTAGGTTTTTATTAAAAAAACATTTATGTTATAATGCTTTTTTCTTTTTCATTATAATATAAATTATAATTTAGTCATAATTAATTACCTTAAAGAAACAGTTCATTATTTAAATTAAATTCTGATAGTGTTAGTGTTACTATTTATGACATTTTTTCAACATTATCACTTTATTTTTAATATCACCATATAGTTTTTATTGTGACAATATTTGTGCTGTCAAAATTCGCTACATTTTTTACCATTATAGTACTTTCCCAACGTTGAGATAATTTTTCTATATTTAATAGTTAATGTTTACCATTGATTTATGTTGATAATGGCATACTATTAATATCAGAATTTCACATGATAATTTAACATTGTTATCACATAATGTCATGATATCACAATATCATCAATGACTAATCCTAAATATAATATTTATGTTATTTTTGTTTCACACAATGATATAAATTTTCAAATAATGATATCGATCATTACATTGTCATATAATGACATTGTCTATCACATTGTCATGCATTGACATTGTTTACCACATTGTCATTATTCTCCTATAATGACATTATAATAATACATTATAATAAAAAACAACACCATTATGTATAGAAAACATTATAATACATCATAATACATTGTCAATAATGTACTTTTCAATTAAAAAAACAACACCATTCTATATAGAATTTACATCGTTTTTAACAATGTCATTTTTATGGCATTGACATTGCCGCGAAAGTCGGTGACGTCAGTATTGACATTTTTTTTAAACCTCGGAAGGCCAACCACCAAAATCAGTGGGGTAAATGTCGGGTGATATTTACCGGATTTTATTAAATAAGATAAATTACAGAACAAGGGGGGACTAGGCCAAAAAAAACCTCCGGAAACATAACAGTGAAACAAAGAAATTAGACCAGACCCAATAAAAGTAAAACAGAAAAGACCGTACAAACTAAGAATCCACTTTAGTTCCTGATGTGGGGAAGGCCAAATTTATCCATGTAATAAGCTCTCTTCACAGGGCCCAGAAGATTAGAGGCCCGATTAAAAATAATCAATTGATTGGAATGTAGCTGGGCCAATCTATCTGTAGCCCAATTAACCTCACGAAGTATGTGTAACACCGTCCCCAAGTATATTTACTTTTATGTAAATTATGTATTGAACCTTATGAAATGGTTAATGAATTTACGAGGTTGTAAATTTTTGTTAATTCTTTTGCGTGAATAGTAAGTTGCACGTGGGGCCCACACCGGGAGCGGGGGCCACCCGATATTCCCGAGACCGCACATTTTATTCATCTTGGTATAGATAATAGTTATATGGTGGTGGACATTCATTTTGGGCCATAAGAAAGGCATTGGGTTGACCGATTGGTCAAACGAGGCCCAATTACCGGTTTTGGATAATTTATCAGATAACAGTCCGAAATGAATTTCGGGGACTTCCAAATTAAAGTTGGGGAATGTATAATCATCCTAAAGGCCCACTATGATGGGAAGTAAGTGTTATATTTTATTTGACCCGATAAAATAAAATATAGTTAAAACAGTTCGAGAAATACAACTTTCGGGCCCGATTGTACACTTTTGGACAAAAAGGGGTGACCTCCCACACATGTGGGGGCCAACCCACGAAATTATGTGGGCTGTGAGAGGGGGGAAGGCTGGCTGATTGGAGAGGAGGGGTGTAGGGGTGGTTGACTTGAGGGGATTGGCATCAAAAGGACATATGGGGGGTCCTTGCCATGTTATCATGGTGGAATAAGCCAAAAGGTGGTACTTCCTCTCACCTCCATCCTCATTTTCGGCCAAGGCTCATCAAGAGGAGAAGAAACCCCCTGCAAAATACATCCTCCATATCAAAGAACAAAGCTCAAGCAAGAGGAGTCCAAGGAGGAAGAGTATAGAAGGAAAAAGCTAGGAAAAAGTGTGAAAATTAAGGTAACAACCTTATCATAACTTTTCCTTTATTTTTCTTCTACCATTTGAGGTATATATCATGTGAAGGACCTTTAGTATGGTTCCACATGTTATAAGCATGGGTTTATGGGTTGAAAGGTGGTTCTAAGTCCAGGAACGGACTTAGAGGCCAAAGAGACCAGTTCGCCGGAAAATAACCTTTTAAAGGTTATTTGTATTGATATGGATTTTGTGATGATAAAACCATGTTAGGAACGTGTCAAAGGTGATTTGAGAGCTTTCACAAGGTTTAAAGAGTCGTCGGAGTTATCGTCGGAGTTCGTCAAAGTTCACCGGAGTTTGACCGGAGTTCAACCGAGAAGGGTAGAACTTCATCACGCTCATTTGAGGTGAGTGGACGGCTTAATGTCTTATAACTCTTGGGTTAATTATGAGATTACCTAAGTAAATGCTATATGTGTTCATAATGATGTTTAAAAGTTGCTTAAACATGTGATTACCCAAAGTGATTAGGCTTATATGTATTTCCCATTGATATCATATATGATGTTTTAAAGGCTAAAAGGGGCATAAAATGCTTGGTTATAACTTAATACATGTTGGGATTAAGTTTGACACGAATCGGGTTTGAAATGACGGGTCAACGAAAATGTTGACTAGGTTGCCCAGGGGGTAACCGGTGCCGGTTATAGGCAAAACCGGCGCCGGTTATGGATCGGCATGGCCGGTTTAATTAATTTAATTAATAACCGGCGCCGGTTATGTCAAAACCGGCGCCGATTTGGCACTGTTTTGCCTATATGTTGATTTTTAATGCATGAATTGCATGGATGATTATGCTTAGGCTTTAAGACTTGGTTCAATCTTGATTATTGATTATGATATAGACCTTATCTAGGATGATATGTGGTAGATCATAAGTCGGGTGGAGTTACCCAAGGATCGGACGTGTATCCTCAAAACTCGGTTATAGGGTGGAGTACCCAAGGATCGGGCGTGTATCCTCAAAACTCGGTTATAGGGTGGAGTACCCAAGGATCGGGCGGTTATCCTCAAAACTCGGTTATATAGGGTGGAGTACCCAAGGATCGGGCGTGTATCCTCAAAACTCATAGATTACTATTTGTAATTTAGGAGCGGGCGGTGTCCTCAAGTTAAGATGATTTGAACCAGGAGGAGTTCTATACACTCATAGGTATATGGGTGGGTTGGGGGTTTAAGTCAAGGATATTGACTATACTATTTTCCCAAATAAACAATGACCTACGGGTCGGGTATTTCCAAGTGTATATATATTGATATGTATTTTGTAACTTGGGGAAAGAACTATACGTGTATGTATCACCTATGTTTGGGTCTTATACTTGAAACGTTAGTTATTCTACATTTAGCCTGCTACTCGCTCGGTACTTGTACTGACCCCTTCGGGGGGGGGGGGGGGGCACCATTTCAGGTTGAAGCTCAAGCTTGCTATTCTCACCTTGCCCGGTGAAGTGATCTAAAGGGAGACGTGGTTCGTGCTTCCTTTACTGTTTTAAACTATAAACTATGCTCATGGATATTTTGTAATAAGTACATTTGTTTTGGGCCTGCGAGTCCACGTTTTGGCCATATGTGGCCCATGATTGAATATTGAATATTTCCGCGATTCGTTCAATTCAAATATGTGATGTTGTTATGTATGTTTACTTACTGAGTATGGTATGAACAATGTTCATGGACGCCTTGTATGATTAAGTCACGTTGACTTGCGAGTGACGTCATTTAGTCATACGGCGGTTGTACACGCGCTTGGATGCGGTCTGGGGCGTGACAGTATGTGCCTGAAGGAGACATGTTTCCTATTTGCTTGAAGTAGCATTGCCTGAATACGACCTAGCCATCTACTCGGTCGATCGTTAAGGATATATGTGAGAGCAGTCTGTGAATCCATTTCAATCTTAAAGTCGTTGAGACCAGCATCAAGGGACCATCGTGTAGGGAAGATCGAGGCTTGGATTTCAGCATCTAGGGCGGATTCCGCATGCAGGGGAAAGGAGATAGCAAACAATAGAGAGCCCTCTTGGTTTCTCATAATAGCACCACCATGAGCACCCTGAGGTAAATATGACGCATCTATGTTAAGTTTCAACGTCTTGGGCTTAATCCAACTGATAATCTTTATCCTTGTGCCAGTAAGTGAAAGCTTGGGGGGTATTCAGCTTTCTTCATAAAGAACATCATCAATTCCTCTGAGCTTAGTATTGGTGAGACTGATAGCCCAATTCCGAGTGAAATCCTTGACCTAAGCAATGATGAAATCTGAAGTTGCAGCCCGAGATTCAGAACCCCAAACCAGACCTGTATATGATTTCCAGAGATGCCAACTAATAATACTAGGTAAATTATGCTTAAACAAGTCAATCATCCGTTTATTACCTGCTTTGAGCCACCACAAAACAAAAATTTGTCTTATAGAATGTGTTGGGTTAAGGGCCCAAGCCGAGGTCCGGCCCACTAACCCTTCCTTCACCAGACGTGCGTCCAATCAGACCACAAGGCCAGCCCGCAGGCCCATATTCCTTGGGGAAGGATGAACGTCTGGGATTGGGAGTTCAGGCCCAGCGGGCTACCAGGGGATGACGACGAACGTCCCCATGGCAAGCCTATAGTTATCCGAGGAAATCCAGTCCACATGGAGAGAATCCATAAGGCCAGGAGACGAACAGCCGAAACCTCTTGAGGATCACTTGGAGCGATCCAGCTCGCTTCCCAGGCGGACGAACGTCCCCATTATTTAGGCGGGAAACCTAGATTTTGGCGGGAAGCGCATTTAATGCTGAAGATTTGGTGGTTGGGACGCAAGCGGTCCACAGGCCTCCACATCAGCATAGCCACCTGTCCATTGGCGGGTATAAATAGAAGCATTTATTTCATTATAAAGGGTTGGCAACTTTCTATTCTTAGCACTCTAGCTATAACATCCTTACTCGCAGCACTTCTATTGCCTTGTAAGACGAACGGCCGACGGAGCCTTAGCGGAAAGTATTGTATTAGGGAGTTATTAAGAGATAATAATACCTAATCACTTACTTGCTACCTTTACTGTTTCTTGATCCCTATTATCTGCTTGTTGGGCTAGTTTATTCACACACACTCCATTCGAAATCCTTGGGCTTATGTGTTGGACCCGGGGGTTGAAGGAATAAACCTCAACACTGGCACCGTCTGTGGGAAACTGAACTAAAAGTTTCCAAAAAAACTCTCCCAAACAGCTACTAATCCTACCCACAGCAAGCACGATGACAAGGAACAACCGCCAACGTGACCTCTCCGAGCAGCTGTCCCGCGGACGGAGCAACCGCGGGCAAACTACGGAACGTTCCGAGACGTTGGGAACAACTGGGGGAGAGGGTGGCCTCACAAACCTCATCCCCCATGAAGCCAGGCGCGACCCTCGACTCATGAGGGAGCTGGCGGAAACGATGCGCCGAATGGCGGACGAACAGGAGGCGAACGAAGAGGTGTATTCAGCTAACACCATCTGGACGCCCATATCACCTATCCACCGCATGCAGTCCCTGGATGAGACAGTGGAATCTGTCGGGCGTCGGACGCCCATCCACATGAGGTTGGGTCAAAATCCGTCCTCCCACGAAGCTGGGGGGCACACTAACGCCAGCACCCCTCGGTATGGTTGGCAGGACGATCATCGGGGGCGTACGCCGGACGTTCCCTCAAAACATCAGGGCACCACCATCGCCCCCGCTGCCAGTAATATTGGACGACGTTTCCAAAGGCATGGTGCCCATATTACCCGGAGGCAACCCGACGCGGTTGTCCCTCGAAGGAACGTTGCGCTCGAGGCCGCCCCTCCTGTGTCCCCCGGAAGGGCCGCACAGGAGGCCCGGCTAGAGGCAGTGGAGCAGCGAATAGCCGAAATGGACAGACGGGCGGTGGCCGTCCCAGCCACGCCCCGTTTTTCCCTCACCTCGCCCTTCACTCCGAGGGTCATGAATGCAGAGATCCCGCGGGACTGCAGGCCCCCCCAGGGGATCGTGTATAATGGGACCGGGGATCCCAAGGCTCACCTGATCAGCTTCCAGGGGAACCTTTCCATGCTGGGAGCATCCGACGAGGCTATCTGCCGGCTCTTCTTCAGCACCCTGAGGGGACCGGCGCAGGAATGGTTCGGGCAACTAAAGCCCGGATCTATCGACAACTACGAACAGCTGTCCCAACAGTTCATGGCCCAATTCGCTGCCAGCACAACCCCCAAGAAGAGCTTCACATCGCTCACCAGTGTGAAGCAAGGGAAGGACGAACCTCTGGCCCAATTCCTGGTCAGGTGGAGAGACGAAGTACTCCAGGTGGATGACCTGGACGAGCGGCTGGGGGTAAACATGTTCACCAGTGCTCTGGCAACGGGGGACCTATACCGGGACCTTCGGAGGAATCCCAGCACCAGCTACACTGAGGTGCTGGCTCGGGCGCAGAAGTATGCCTCCATTGAGGAGGAGATCAGATTGAGGGACGGCGCGCCTGCAGCCCCTTCCCGAAAATTGGCGGATAAGCTCGGCCCTGGAGGCGGACCGTCCCCCCCAAACAAAAAGAAGAAGACGGACAGCGGCATGATTCCGTGGAAGGCTCATCCGGAGGCCAGCCGCATACGTCCGGACGAGTACCACGTCCCTCTGGCTTACCCCGTCAGCCAGATTTTCGACGCCATCAAAGATAAGGGCATCCTAAAGGAGCCCCAAGACAAGAAGGCGCTTATGGGTCTTGATGAGACCGCGTATTGCGAATACCACCAGAGGGTCGGCCACCTCACCGACAACTGCAAGCAGCTGAGATTGGCCATCGACGAGCTGATCCGGCAAGGCTACCTGGGCGAGTTCACCCAGCTGCTAAAAAAGAATAGCCCGAGGCAGCCGAACCCGAGATCGCGGTCATGGCGCCGCGACGATCGGCGCGAGGCGGAACCGAAGGACGTAGATTATCGGAGTGCTGATAAACGTCCGGAGGGGTCCCTCGGCCCGAACGGCGGAAAGAAGAAATTGGAGATCAAGGTGATCTTTGGGGGCGCTGAGACTGGGGACACGCCTGCGGAGCGGAAGAAGTTTGAAAGGTCCCTCTACGTGGGCTCCATATCAGCTCCCCCCGCCAAAAAGAACAAGGTGGAGGCCATCACCTTTGGACCGGCCGACCTACCGATGTCACCCGGCCCCTCATAGGGATGAGTTGGTAATCAGCATGGATGTCAACAATGCGATCGTCTGGCGCGTCCTTGTTGATACCGGGAGCAGCGTGAACGTCCTCTACTGGGAGGCGTTCGAGGGAATGAAGTTGAGGAAAGATCAGCTGGCTCCCCTACGTACCCCTCTTTCCGGCTTCACGGGAGATTGCATCGATGCGGAAGGCACCATCGGCCTCCCCGTGGAGATCGGGGATGGACCCCACACCACCCGCATCCGGATGACGTTCGTCGTGGTCCGCCTAAAATGTGCTCACAACGCAATTTTGGGCCGGCCCGGCCTGGAGGATCTTGAGGCCATATGCTCCGTGCGACACTCATGCATCAAATTCCCCACTGAAACTGGGGTAGGGGTGGCCCGCACGGACCCGCACATGGCCAGGGCCTGCTACACCAAGGCCATGGAGAGGTTCAGAGAGCGAGAAGCCCGGGTCAACAGCATCACTGAGAAATCCAGACAGGCCGACTTCGACGCTCGTCTGGAGCCGGCTGCCCTGCTCGAAGAAGTGGAATTGGATGACCCTTCGGACAGGAAGGTGTCCATCGGCGCCGACCTTGAACCTGAGATCAAGGAAGGGGTCATGGCTGTCCTCCGGAAATTCAAGATCCTATTTGCCAGAGGGCCGGAGGACATGCCCGGCATAGATCCCAACCTCATATGCCACAGACTCGCCGTACGGCCGGATGCCAAACCTATACAACAGAAGAAGAGATACATGGCAGCCGAACGGCGAGATTTCATCAAAAAGGAGGCTGCCACGCTCCTCAGCATCAAGCACATCCGGCCGGTCATCCACGTGGAGTGGTTGGCCAACGTGGTATTAGCCCCAAAAGGCGACACATGGCGGATGTGCGTCGATTACTCGGACCTCAACAAGGCCTGCCCGATGGATCCGTATCCGGTGCCGAGGATCGACCTACTGGTGGATGAGACGGCAGGCTGCGAGCTGCTCAGCTTCATGGACGCATTCAGGGGCTACCATCAGGTGTTCATGCACCCGGACGATGCAGAGAAAACAGCGTTCGTCACAGCGGATGGCGTGTACTGTTATGTGGTCATGCCGTTCGGACTGAGGAACGCCATGGCTACCTTCCAGAGGATGATCGGGATGTTGTTCAAAGACGTATTGGGGAAAACCATGGAAGCTTACGTGGACGACATCCTGATCAAGAGCAAGAAGAAGGAGGACCACGTCCAGGATATGGAAAGGATTTTCACCATCATGGAGGGGATAAAAAAGAAATTGGAAGATTACACGTCCACCTGGCCGGAGCAGCTCAATTACGTACTCTGGACGTACAGAACAACCCCAAGGGCGGCAACCGGCGAGACACCTTTTGCTTTGGCATACGGATTCCAGGCCAAGGTGCCAACGGAGGTGCTAGTGCCCACGCATCGCACAAAGCATTTCCAGCCGGAGGACAACGAGGCAAACCTACGAGCGGAGCTCCATTTCATTGAGGAACGAAGAGACCTAGCAGCTCGTCGCATGGAGGAATATCACCGAGCCACCCAAAGATACTTCAACAAGGCGGTGAAGATCCGCGAAATTGAAGCTGGGGACCTCGTACTCAGGAAGAGAGAGAAGAGCAAGCCGCTCGAAGGTGGCAAGATGGCCAAAAATTGGGAAGGGCCGTACAAGGTCATGAGAAGATACAACCAGGGGACGTTCTTCCTCCATACCTTGGAGGGGAACCATGCTGGGGTCTGGAACGTCGAACACTTGAAAAAATTCTACCAATAATTAGAGATAGATCTTTTTGTAATGTTTTGGTCGAAGTACCATGTAACACCACCGATCGTCGTCTCTATATTAAAAGGATTATTTCTGTTCTTCACTTCCTACAGAGAGATTAAAAGCCGAAGTGCTATTGAAACGATTTCCTCCTCAAAAAAAAAAAAAAGAAAAAAAAAAAGAGAGGAGAAGGGGGGAGAGAAGCCCCTATGAGAGAGGGAGTCTTGACGAGGTATGCCTGATCTTCCTTCGCCGCGTGACGAACGTCTCTCGACGCGGAGGTTAGTAGGAACGTGGGGGAGGCTAGACGTACCAAAGGGAACCTCGGCAGGATAAACCAGTTCCTCCCATGACCCGTGGATCGACGAACACCTTCTGCTGAAGCAGAGGGCTAGTAGGGCCACGAGTATGGGGCGACGAAGCAGGGAACCCGCGATAGGGTAAACCAGTGACCTCCTTGCGATCGATGATTGACCGAGCGTCTTCTTCGAAGTAAGAAGACTAGTAGGATCACGACAAGGACGAACGAAGCCTAGTTCCTCCCCCTGATGAGCGCATGACGAAAGCCTTCTGCGAAGCCAGAAGACTAGTAGTTCGCAGCTGGGGACGAACGGAGATAGGGAATCCCGACGTTGATAAACCTGTTTTTTCTCAAGGCGGGGATGGCGAACGTCTCTTACGAAACCAGGAGACAAGTACCCACGAAGCTTGGGAAGGACAAAGACTGATAAAAAGACTCCTAACAAAAAAAAAAAAAAAAAAAGAGAAAAAGAGAGAGAGACATGGAGCAAACAATGATTTTTATTCTTCGGTACTGATGACCGGAAAGTACAAAATGGGTACAATGTACATAATGAAAAAATGGGTACAAGTACAAGACGATGAGCGGAGAATCAATTCCGGCCAGCATCCGGAGTTGGAACCGTGAAGGAGACCTGCTTGGCTTTTTCCCCGGCCTCAGCTTCTTCACGCTCCTTACGCTCCCTCAGCAGCTCAAGGGCCCCCTTATGGGCGTCTACCATCAAGGAATCAAAACCAACTGCCGCAGGATCAAAGGGAGCTCCAAAGTGACGCTCGAAGACCGGGAGATTCTCCGCCACGAGGCCGACCATACCTTTGAGATAAGTATCGTCGGCAAGATCATCCAGGAAGCGTTCCCCAGTGGGAGTGGCCTGGAGCAATTTGACACCATCTAGATAAGGGTCCGGGCAGGTGGCCAAAAACTCACCGACGAGCCTCGGAAGGAACCTCATGGCCATAGTATGGATAGCACCAGTGTAAGCCTTGGACTTCTGGAACTCAATGGAACCAGATTCCTTGATCTTCGAAACATCGGCCTCATAGATGGGGACATGATTGTCCACACCCGTACGGCGGATTTCCACCTTTGCCTGCTCCACGGCCCACAGCCGGCTTCGAAGATCCACAAGCTCGGCCTCCTGCTTCCTAAGGAGCTCTTTCTGAGAAGCGCTCTCCTGGACAAGCTTGTCATAGGCATCGGCCTTTTCTTGAAGTGTTCCGGCCCTGCCTTTGGCGTTCCTCAAGAGGGCATCGCATTCAGCCCGCACACGAGCCATCTCCTTACCCTGATGCTCAAAGGCCATCTGAGCCCTGTGGAAGTAGAGCCCGGCCTTATCTAAGGTACTCTGCCCACACTCCAGGAGATCCTCGGGGGCCTCATGAGCGGCGAAATCCTGGGGGACTTTGAGATTGAGGCCACACCAGATGGAAGACGCGGTTTGACCAAAGAGCATCATTGACTCCTTGCGAGGGCCAACCCCGGAGAATTCGATGAGGCCAAGAGAGGACCCGTTAGTCTCTGAAGGCGAAGGGGGACGAGCATCGTCAGAGCCCTTGGTAGCATGGACATCTTCATCCCGAAGTCGACGAACCTCAGAGTTGACCGGAGGGGAAACAGGGGGCTTATGCTTGGAGGAGGGTCTCCGCTTCAAGGGACTCCCAGGTTCACCATCGGAGTCGTCAGCCACTATGATGGCTTTGGAGGCAGTACCATCAATGCGCGGCCTCTTTGAAGCCCCGGCCTCCGATGTGTCGTCTGACCGTCTCCCGCTCGCCCGAGACTCAATCTTGGGGACGAGCGGCTTCCTGCCCTTATCCTCATTCTTGTTGTCGCGGCCGTGGGCGTGCGAAGCAACATTGGTGCGCCCCATGGATGATATGGTTGGGAAAACTCCTGCAGAAAGATAGTCAAGACGTTCAGAACCATAACAACGAAAGGGTGATAGGACAATGCAAGTACAAACAGACGCACCTAGTCCGGCCCGAGCCTTGAAAGGCTCGGCCACCAGCGACCGAAGGTTCTGGATGCCAAGACCAGCTATGCGCTTGGCATAGCCAAGCTCCTCATCCGTCATAGGCGGCGGAATGGACTTCACCGGATAGGCGTTCCACCTATCAGAGAATGGCATCGGGGAGCCTACTTCGGCGAGGAAGAACAGTTCCTCCCAGCCGTCCGGGTTCCCGGCGTTGTTTGAGAACAGACCCATGGACGAACGCGCGATGAGGGTTAAGTACCCCGTACGTCCAAAGGGGGATAACCGGAAGAAATGATGCAATAAGTCGACGGTAGGGGTCACGTCAACACTGTGACATCGAATTATAAAACCCGCGATGATCCTATAGGCAGCGGGGACGAACTGAGCAGGCGCCACTCTGAGGCTCCTAAAAAGTTCTATATGGAAGCTATGGAGGGGGAAAAGGAGGCCGGCTATAACGGAGTCTAAATGGACCACCACATAGCCGGGCTGATGGCGCATTGGGTTGCGCAGGCGACGATCGTCATAAACCCTTGGGGGGAGAAACCATTGGCTTATCAGCCGACGATCCGCATTCAATAGACGCTGACGCTGGCGACGGACACCGTGAAAATTCAGATGATGGCGGGGGGGCCGAGGTGGCATGCCCCGCTCATAGAACTCCAGATCATCACCAGAGGAACACCCATCGTCAAACCTATCCCCGGCGGACGACGAGCTGCTTCGGGTCCTTAAATCAATGTTTTGGGTTTCTAACCTAGACGAAGACATGACGACGTTCGGTACCTACCGGGGCTCGAGCCTGGGGCGGTGCCGAGAAAAGCTAGAGAGAGAGAGTGGTTGCGCAGCACAAGAGCTAGGAATGAGGCAAATGGAGAATTCGCGAGACCTTGGGTACTTATAGACAGCATTCGCGGGATCGCGCCAACCACGGTGGAACACGTGGCCCCTGGATACCGGTACCTACCGCGGCATTAAAGGCACCCCGATGTTACCACCCCACAACCATCGCGAAGGAAGCCGGTTTAATGCCACGAGCGTCACCCATAGGGGCACACAGGGACCGCACCCACAGGCTATTCACGGAAAGACGTGCGTATTCGCGGGATCTGGTCATGCTGTTCCAAGAAAGACGTGCGTATTTCCATGCTTCACAAAACTGAAACGCAGGTCCAACCAGACGAACGTCCGCGAACGGTATCTGGTTTAAGCACAAGGCGTAAAAGGTCATGCCGTTCTTAACGCGACGGACTTCTCTATCAAGGCATTGTTCCTGGGGAGTGCGTTCGTATCCCCACATCTAGCTACACAGGCGAACGTCACGGATGGTTATGCCTGTAACCACGTGACGAACATCTCCACCAACTCCGATCCGGGATTACGCATGCGGGGTTAGTTCCCAAGCGTACGAACGTATCTCGAAAGATTGGGATACAGGAGTGGATTATGGACATGAACGTCCTCACAAACTTGGGCTATATCCCATAATAGCAAAATACTACTAACAATAAAAGAAAGCGGGAAGAGTTCATGAACGTAGAGACAATGAAG
The DNA here is from genome assembly GCA_945859915.1 of Cuscuta epithymum. Taxonomy (NCBI): domain Eukaryota; kingdom Viridiplantae; phylum Streptophyta; class Magnoliopsida; order Solanales; family Convolvulaceae; genus Cuscuta; species Cuscuta epithymum. Next base: position 540,898 of record CAMAPF010000923.1, read on the forward strand.
GGACAAAAAGAGTTGTGTATTCCTCGGCTCTACTGACCGGATATTACAGAATCATGACAAAAGTTACAAGCTACACTAAACAAAATTCGGGGAGACAGGCCGGGACCCCCCAGGAATGAGTTCTTCTTCGTCTTCGGGCTCGGGCTCGGGGGTTGGAGGCTCCGGGACCTCACCCCTGGCTTTAGCTTCCTCCCGCCGAGCGTCCCGCTCCAATTTGCCCACCGCCCGGATCAGCTCAGGGTCTGTGGTGTGCCGGGCCAGATTGAAATCGGGGCCCTGAAGAGCAGCAAACACGGGCAGCGTGGCCTTCACCCCTTCATTATAGCCGATGACGAAGGAGGAATCTCCAACATCATACATGAACTTCTCGGCCAGGGGGGCACTCTCCAGGACCTGGACCCCGAACTTGAGCCGGTCCTTCGGCGCACGCTTCTGCAGCTCGGCGGCGAATACATCGCCGAAAGCGCCGCCGAGATACCTCTGGGCGGCGATCATGAAAGCCCCAGAGTTATGATACCCGGTATCATCGACGAGCCATTCAGGGGCCTCGTCCTTGGGAGCAGGGAGAGCTGGGACGAGCTTGAACCCGGCCTTCTCCAGAACCGCGAGCTTCGCGGAGGACTCGCGGGCTACCTTCAGGGCGGCCTGCAGTTCTTTGTCCTTGGCCGCCAGCTCCTTCTCCTGAAGACGAGCGGCCTCTCTCGCCTTCTTCAGGGCCGCATCTGCCTTATTCTTGGCCTGAAGAGCATCGGCATCCCGAGCAGCCTCGGCCTGCAGCGTAGAGAGTCCAACCTACAAAAGAGACACAGAGGATGAGACTTCAAATCAACAGAATACGGAAATCTGCCTCCCAGCGAGAGGCGAAGTCTCACCTGAAGAGCGGCGGCCAGAACCGCATTGGAGGCCTCCGAAGACGTCCGGGGAGGCATTTCCATGCCGACCAGAGAGGCAATCTCCTGCCAGACATCATGAGCCGGACGCCCAAGGGAGGGAAGGACCAACTCCTGCTCTTCGGGGGCCGAAGAGGAAGCCCCCCGGGGCCTCTTGGACTTCTTGTCCTTCGCCTTCTCTCCCTCATGGGGATGGACGGCCTGCAGAGGTGCCACGACCTCGGGAACGCCAGGATTAAGGATTGGGGCCTGGGACCCCTGCGCCATCACCGTGGCGATGAGGTGCTGTTCCGCCTCCACCGTGCGACGATCGGCCTGGGAGGCGGAGGAGTTAGAATCTGCTGTTTGGGCGGTCTTGGCCTTGGCAAGGGCAGCATCAGCAGCAGCGCCTTTGCCTTTCCTCGTCCTGAGGAGCTTCTCGTGATTCATTTGTTCTTGGGTCGGGGGGAGACCTGAAAGGAAAATGGGAAATGTGTTAGATGGACGAGCGTCAGGAATGACTCACCTCGGAGGTCAGGACCGCCCAGTACCCCGAGACGAGCGTAGGGGGGAAGATGCCCGAGAGTATGGGCGGTACCTATTCCTGCCGCGGCAAGTGCCTCAAAGGTTAGGAAGTCGTCTAAGGGCCGGACGCCGCCCGTCGAGATCTTCCTGATGTCTTCCTCCAGATCGTCGGTCAGCTCCGGGGACCCTATCTTGGGCGGATAGCCATTCCACCGTAGTGGCAGACGAGCATCCGCATACCGCACAAAGAAGAACTGGTTCTTCCAATCATGGATGGAACTTGGTGCTCCGCTGAACAACCTCCGCTTCGGACGGGCTGCGATGCTCAGGAAACCATCGGAATTTTGGGGGGTGAGCCGGTAGAAGTAATGGAACAGATCCAAAGTGGCGGTGACCCCATTGTCCTTGCAACGGACTAGGAAGGCGGAGAGCCACCGATAAGAATTCGGCATGAGTTGTGCGGGGGCTATCTGGTAACAACAGAAGAATTCCACAAAGAACGGATGGAGAGGGAAGCGCAGCCCAGCCTCGATGGAGTCCAGAAGCACCATAATCATCCCTGGGCGTCTCTTCATCACGTGGGTTGCGCCACGAAGGCTGTATACGGACGGAGGGGGGAAGAACACCTTGAGCTTGTTAAGGGCTACCGGCGAGAAGATCTGCTCGTGGCAGAGGACATTCTTGATCGGGCATAGATGCCTCTCCACATCTATCTTTAGCCCAAGATCAAACACTACTATGTCGGAACCATCCTGGGCCTCGACCCCAGAGTCATATCCGTCCGGACGACCGTCCTCACTAGCGGACTCCTGTTCCCCGACGTCGGCCACGGGGTCCACCACATCGAGGGCCATATTGTCTTGCTCCCCCGAATCAGCACCCTCCTCACCAGGGACAGTTTTAACAACACCGATTTGGGCTTCCCCGGCCTGAACAGTTCCCACGGTAGGGGCCGAGCCGGAACTACCGGAAGTGCTAGCCTCGCCCGAAGAGCGTGAACCGGAGTCGGAAGAGGAGCCCGAGGAGGAACCCGATGAACCCGAACCAGAACTTGACGAGATCTCCATCGAAACCATCTCGGCGAGAATTCAAGACAAGGAAAAGAAGCAGAGGATGGAAGTTACCTTAGAAAGGGATTAGCCGAGCTTGAAAGCGGGAGAAGACTTGAAGAGCTGCGGAAATTCGGAAGCAAGAGAGCAGAAATCGGGAACCCTAATCCAGAGGGAAAACCCGGCATTTATAGGAGAAACACCGGTGGGGGAGCCAACGGGGGGCTGACGCGTGGCAGGGAGCGTATTCCGGCTCACGCGCTGTGCGTGGGGCGAAAGCGTAATGATGACATTTCCTCGGAAAATGCACCGCCGCTACGGCAGCCGTCACCTCGTTTCCTGAACCGTCGACAGCTGTTGAGCACCATGACCACGAGCGTACGCTTCCACCAGATGCAATAAAACGTAAGTATCAAGACACGAACGTCTACTTCGAGGGGATTTATACTTCCTTATGTCCTGCGCATGCTCAGAACATCAGAAGTGGGGGACTTGTGTTGGGTTAAGGGCCCAAGCCGAGGTCCGGCCCACTAACCCTTCCTTCACCAGACGTGCGTCCAATCAGACCACAAGGCCAGCCCGCAGGCCCATATTCCTTGGGGAAGGATGAACGTCTGGGATTGGGAGTTCAGGCCCAGCGGGCTACCAGGGGATGACGACGAACGTCCCCATGGCAAGCCTATAGTTATCCGAGGAAATCCAGTCCACATGGAGAGAATCCATAAGGCCAGGAGACGAACAGCCGAAACCTCTTGAGGATCACTTGGAGCGATCCAGCTCGCTTCCCAGGCGGACGAACGTCCCCATTATTTAGGCGGGAAACCTAGATTCTGGCGGGAAGCGCATTTAATGCTGAAGATTTGGTGGTTGGGACGCAAGCGGTCCACAGGCCTCCACATCAGCATAGCCACCTGTCCATTGGCGGGTATAAATAGAAGCATTTATTTCATTATAAAGGGTTGGCAACTTTCTATTCTTAGCACTCTAGCTATAACATCCTTACTCGCAGCACTTCTATTGCCTTGTAAGACGAACGGCCGACGGAGCCTTAGCGGAAAGTATTGTATTAGGGAGTTATTAAGAGATAATAATACCTAATCACTTACTTGCTACCTTTACTGTTTCTTGATCCCTATTATCTGCTTGTTGGGCTAGTTTATTCACACACACTCCATTCGAAATCCTTGGGCTTATGTGTTGGACCCGGGGGTTTGGGAATCTGAAATATACTCATGAAGTAATCCCAAGTTTCTTGTGCTACTTTGCAGTTAAGTAAAACATGGTCCATAGAGTCGCTGATGTGAATTTTCTCGCACTTAAAATAGATTGTAATATAGTGGTGTAAGTACGAGTATCTTCTCCACAGGGACGGACAAAAGGAAATCAAAGATTAACTAAATTCAACGATTAAAAAGAAATAAATAAAAATGCGTCGTGCGAGATTGGTTGCTGGAAAATAAAAATGCGAATAAAACGATTAAACTAGGGGTTCTTTCTAATTAATGACGAAGGGAACAGGGATTGATTTCGGGGTAATCAGATTTCTGGCAGATCAGGCTTAATTATATGAAATTAATTCAAATGAGCCTAGCTAATCATTACTAAGTTTTTACCGCTCTCGCGGCGTAGAGTACAATAATTTAGGGGACCAGGTTGATCTCTCATGCGACAGGATTCTAAATTATTGCCAAGACGAGCGAGCATACGGCCCCTTAATCGCTACTAATCTCTTAGCGAACGATTAAGTATGTGTGAAGGTGTCCTAGAATAAACTAGATCTCTCTTAATTTATTCTACAAGCAATTGTAATTCTAGCCGCGGTTCCAGGTTACAAAAGGTATCAATTAAATTATTCAAACACAAATTAAACGGCATTCATGAAATTAACCTATCAAGAATCTATCCATACATCATGATTAACCCCTTCATCAATCCCAAATCCCTAATTAAAACTACTCACAATTCATAATTGAAGAATCAATAGAATTGGAATAAAAAGAATTAATTGTCATTAATTAAAAAGGTGGAACTTACAAAGAATCCCAAAAGATTGATGAACAAGGCTGAAAAGCTCTCTAAAATTCGTGATAGGCACTCTCTCTAAGCCCCCCCCCCCCCCTTGAAAACGGTGGTTTACAGGCTGTTTAAATAGAAAAATCGGGTGAAATTTGAGTTGGATTGGGATTTCCGGAGGCAGGCACGGTGTCAGGCACGATCGTGCCTTCGATCGTGCCTTCGGAGAAAAAAAGTGCATTTTGGGCAGGCACGGTCGTGCCTCCCTCCAAGCACGATCGTTCCTGCCTGGAAGTAGCTCCGCGGTTCTTTCTCTTCATGCACGATCGTGTCTGACTTTGAGGGAACGATCATGCCTACTTAACTTCCGAATTTGACAAAACTTCATTCATGAAAGTTGTAGATAATGAAGTCTTCTATCCACCACCACTTGCCGAATGGGATTGGAATCATCCAATCAAGAGATATGAATAAAATGGTGGAAGGTGTCATTCTGAAATCTCAATAGCGATCATCCGACTTCATCGTCTGTTTTCACCTTTCTCCTATCAGATTCTCGAAATGGTGTTTTCATATGATTTGTAGCCCTTGAAGTTGGCTTTCATGTGAAACTTGAATCGTGTCCTTTGAATTTGTCTACAAAATATGCTTGAATGATTGACAGAAGGTCATCCAGATCGTCGTTTTCAAGCTTTATTCGTCTTCTTTTGATCCCGTAGCCAATCCTAGAGCTCTTTTGTCATCAAATCTTCATCGTGAACCTTCCGGTGACATCCAAATCTCTCAATCCACTCTCAAATGAATCTGAATCATCCTGATTGCTCCTCAAGTGCCGGTGCCGAGCTCTAAATTCCTGACTTTGACTCCAAATGACACAAAAGTACAAAACTCGAACCAACGCCTGATAAACATAACTTGAGCTAAAATTGAGACTTGTAACACCTTAAAGCTAGGAAAACCATCAAAAGCCGGTCCCAACAAGCATCAAATGAGTGTCTAAATACGGATTTATCAGTCGCCCTGAGATCTGCACAATGGGCAGATTGAGGGGTTGAGAACCAAGTGGAACCTTAGCAAATTGTCTGTAGTGGGAACAATCCTATTTAGAATTTTCCATTGGAAAATCTTGATTTTCAGAATTTGCTTAGAGTGCCAACTGTGTTTAAAAGAAAATGTGGAGCCTTTTTCATGCCTTACCGAATGGTAAGCAGATTGTAAAGAGAAATTGCCATCCTCCTCTGCAGTCTAAACCAGCTCCCCATGAGAGCCAAAATCACAATAAGCTAGAGCCTCCTGATGGATAGAGCAAATCCTTCTCCATATAGATGAGTCATACACTTTAGGGACCATATTATCTCCTCTAGGATATTTAGCACTGAGAAAATCAGCCCAAAAAGACCCACCTTTCTTCCACTTCCACCATAATTTTAAAGTAAAAGCTTTTTCCACTTCAATCAGACATCTTATTCCCAGACCACCCTCCTCAGTGGGCAAGCACAAGTCTGACCACTTAATCCAATGATGCTTAGGCCTATTTTGTGAGGAACCCCAAAAGAAATTAGACAATTTTCTTTCCAAAATCCTAATTGTTTTTTTGGTAATCTGTCTGCAGCTAACAGGTGGTAGGCATGGACTTGGACGGGCCGGAAGGGCTTCAGAACTAAGGAATTCAGGCCCGGTAGCGGCCCATACCAGTTCGGGCACAAACAATATCGGGCCGGTTCTGTACCACCCATTTAATTAATTTTTTTTAAATAGTGCGGTTGGGCCCAACCGAGCCAGGCCCAAAAAGCCAGCCCAACGCCCGTCCCTTGTAACTACCGAACCTGGCCCCGGGACAGGCCAAGCCTAAACAATACCGGGTCGGGGTCGGGTCTGTCGGCCCGTACCGGTCCATCCCTAGGTGGGCATGGCGGAAGGAGGCTAGGGTTAACAGTGGTGGGGCACGGCGGTCGGAGGTTGGGACAGCGAGTGGGAGAGCTGCAACGAAGGGGTCACGACAGAAGGTTGGGGTAGGGACTAGGAGGCAAGGATGGCTGGGGGCGGGTGGTGGTTTCAACTATTCGGCGGTGGGGGGTGGCATTGCCAACTTGCCAAGGGCAAGTCTACAATGTCGATGGACGGAAATTTTTATGTCAGTGGTTGCAACTTGCAATTAGGTGTGGAAGCAGGCCAGACCAAAGTTTCGCCTAAATAGGTCGAGCCTGTTTTAGAATGTATAGGCCTGAGCCTGACCTGTTAAAGGCCTGGTTTTTCGGCCTGAGCCTAGCCTGTTTTAAAAGCCTGACCTGGCCTGAAGCCTGTTTACTGGGCCTGTTAAAGTGTTAAGAAAAAAACAAAATTTCAAAAAAAAAATAAAAATAAAGTGAAAAATCCTTTTAACCCAGTATAAAATGTATTCCCCCAAATACTCACTAAAAAGTCTAATAATACGTTAGTTTTGCTTTGGATGTCTAATACTACCTCCGTCCCGAAAAGGTTCGCCATATTAACTTTTCTAGGTCAATGATGACAAACTTTGGACAATGATTTTAATTATTATATTTGTATATAATTTATAAATTTTATACTTTTATGAAAATATTTTGAACAAGGAACATTTTGATATAATTTTTATATTCGAAATAATTTCATATTAAAAAATATCATTGGTCAAAGTTGATTGTCATTGACCAAGAAAAGTCAATTTGAAGAACGTTTTCGGGACAGAGGGAGTAATACATTATTATGTAGTGAAAATAAATTTCTATGTACTTCAAATCTTGAAAAACTTTGAATTTCAATTACCTTAATAAACTATTAACACTTATTTATATTTAAAATAGTATTCTATTCTAATTTATATACAGACTCCATAAAAATACTATTATGCCGAATTTGTTATAGATAAGTATACCAACATAAATAAAAATGTAAATAATATAATAAATAAATATAACTAAATATATATACACACATATATACACATATAAATAGGTCGGCCTGTTACGCTAAAAAGGCTTCAAAGTTGGGCTAGGCCTGGCCTGTTTAAATAAACGGGCTTTTTGAAAAGCCCAAGCCTAGTTTGATTACTAAACAGGCCAGGCCAAGCTTTTAACAGGTCAGGCCACAGGCCCCTGACAGGCTGCCTGACCTATTTCCACCCCTAGTTGCAATTAAAAATTAGATCACTGGAGCAGTGGTGTAATTATCACGCGTTGGTCACAGCCTCACAGGGGCCGGCAAAGGTCACCAGTCGGTGGTGATTCGGTGGTGATCACTACTGGGAAGTGGTCACTGGGTGAGGTAAAAAGGTCATATAATTGGTGTCAAAACCTCATCAATGTTCTGCCAAAGATACATGGGATTGCAAACTTTAACAGTTCAGAAAATGTAAACAAAATGTACAATGTTTCTACACACTTGAGAGCTAATTGGCAGAGAGATTGTAAAATACAGTTAGTCTATATTACTCAATAACATCATTCATAATATTCTCACATCTTCTGTAAACATGACTCCAGAAGAAACTAATAATTAGAACGATGGCGCTATCGATGAGAACTTCTTACCAATTATATCTCTGTTAGACCTCGATCAAAGATGGTGACTTCATTGATGCTTCATCTTGCATTAAATTCGGATCGTGCTGCAAATAAAAGCATCGAAACAAATTAGACTATCCAACTTGTTCCATACGTTAAACTAAATAAGTTCAACCAATAGAATTGATTTAGTTTTAACAAAGGGTCGATGAATATGAATAATAAACTTTAAGAGAAAAAAAAAAAGTGAAAACAAATAAAATCACTTCTGCACGGATCATCGACTACTTAAAAATATGCAATTTTACACAAGTAGCATGATTAAATTTCTAATCTTAGGGAAATTCTTTATCTTCTTTTGTTTTTTCAAAATGTAGCTGTATATACATATCTCACAAATTCATCTTTACATGTCATCCACCAAGACAATAATCTGAAATTCGATCGAGTATTCTGCACAACTGATGGATCATTGATTGAAACTTTTTACTTTTTAAGAGGCATTTCCATTTTTAAATTCATGGTTGAGAGATTGCACTATAGTAATTGGAGCACTATGTTCACATGTAGTCAAATTGCAAGTGAAGGACTTGGTCCTTCACGTAGCCATTCACTAAGTATGGCAATATTACATTGATCATGGGACTAATTGTGCACAATGGTCAATTAAAAGATCTAACATCTAAATGTGGCAATACTATATTTAGTCAGATTGACTTGTAGTGGAATTCCCTTCTTAAAACATAAGTATCGGACTCCTGTCCCAAGAAATGGAGTTTGTGTTAAATTAATTCAACCAAGGTACGAGCCTTTACAAGTAATGAATGACCCTAAAACTACTTCCAAGTTTGTGTAGACACTAATTGACTAAAACGGCTTGATGTTTGGCTTTACAAGATATTACTTTAAAATGAAAGTTTTTTTAAAACCTGTCTCTTATGTAGACAAAAATGTCCTTGAAACAGGAATGTTTTTTTCACGGGGGTGTGGGGAGTAGTTTCTCTGACCGAATTTGGTGCTTCAAACCACTTAGAGGACATGCCAGATTAAGGTAGTGAGTGGAGTCCATGTAGGTTATTTTGGATGCCTGTTTATGATGCATTCACAGGGCGTCAGTATCACCGTAAAAGAAAGAAAGATAAAAATCAGCAAATCACACTAACAAATCAAACTGATTTGGAAGACAAATAAAATCAAACAAATCTGGGAGACAAATAAATCAGACAAATCTGATAGACATGTCACTGTCAGGGATTTGAGATCCTTAAGAGATTTGAGATATTATTTTCTGATTGCAATCTTTGAATTATTGTTTTCTGTTTAATTGTTTTGTTTATTTTATTTTGCAAGCTCTGCAAAAGCCTATTTAAAGGCCAGTTGAATGCAGGGAAAAAGCATGCAAGTTTTTAGCAAGAAAAGTCTAAGGGAGTTTCTGGAATTCTCAACAAAAAATTCCAACTTGATAAAAGTTTGCATAATTATATTCTTCTTAGTTTTCTGCCCAAACAGTAAACATAGACAACCCTTCCAAAGCTCAGGCTACCCTCCCACTCACCCCAAAGGCCTGTGACGAGATCTTGTACACAAGCTGCCCGTAACATTGGTTCTGTTGTCGGCGTCATGGGCAATGGGTTGTTTGCATCAAAGGAAGAAGTCTCCAATCTGAAAGAATCCATAGATCGCCTTGAACAACTGATGGATAAATTACTTGTAGACGGAGGTAAAACTGCAACAACAGAGACGGCCAATCCTGATCAGGCGGTGGTACATGCACCTGACAACATGAATCACATGGCTACTGCTCATGGATCACATTTCGAGTTTCCCCTTTTCTCTGGCGCAGAAGATCCACTCAGTTGGCTTTATCACTGTGAGTTATTCTTCATGAATCAGAACGTCCCCCCTGCAAAACGAGTCTCTATGGCTGCTTACTATCTCAGTGGAGATGCTCAGTTGTGGTGGTATCACCATCTACGCCAAGACCAGCCCCATATCTCTTAGGAATCTTTTCGAAATTACTGCACTCACAAATTTGGTCCCCCTGGTGGTGCAAATCCATTAGGGGATTTGACAAATCTCAAACAACAAGGCCGTCCAATTGAGGAGTACATCACACAGTTTCATAACAGCCTAGCACGTGTTCCACCACTTCGTATGGAATATCAAGTTTCCATTTTCACAGCTGGGTTAGATGAGGTGTTGCGCATAGATGTGGAATATAAAAACCCATTGAATCTGACTATGGGATTCAGTGAGGCAAGACTATTCGCGAGAAAGTTACAGCTTTGGACTTCGGCTCATCCCAGAACTTTACGGCTGCCTCCAAAGACAGTGCACTGCCCAACAACATCCACCACTCCATTACCATCGGTAGCAGGACCCTCAATAACTAGGTCAGCCCCTCCTCCGTACATGAAGATGCTGTCCAAAGTTGAAGCTGCAGAACGGCGAGCGAAGGGACTTTGTTACAACTGTGATGAAACATATGTACCGGGACATAGATGCAAACGACTATTCTGCCTTTGGATGGATGATGACGAGGAAGAAGGGTCTGAAAGTCACATTGAGCCCACGATTTCCCTTTATGCCATGGTTGGACTTCGTCACCCCAACACGCTTCAAGTGCAAGTTCAATTGGCCGGTAGTTATGTTCTTGCAATGATTGATTCAGGGAGCACCCATAATTTCATCAATTCCCACACTGCCCTCTCACTCGGGTTGCCAACAACACCTCGCCAGGATTTCGTGTTGCAGTGGCTAATGGAAAAAAGCCACTCCGCACAGGTGTGTGCGAGCAAGTGAGACTTGGTAAGGCTGGTGCCACATTCTTGATTAATCTTTTGCCTTACCGATAACGGGGTTTGATATTACCCTTGGGTAAAATGGTTGGAGGAATTGGGAGATATCGTGTGAAACTTTAGGGAGCAAAGGGTCACATTTACCATACAAGGGCAGAACCGTTACTTGGACAAGAGATGCAGCTCCAGTTGGCACTACTTTGTACTCTATGCATCATGCAATCTCTAATGATCAAGCAATGGAGGAGCTTTTGAATTACTTTGACCACATTTTTTCTAATTCTATGGCACTGCCTCCACCACGCAATTGTGATCACCGAATTATTCTCAAAGCTGGGACAGATCCTGTTATTGTACGACCGTATCGCTACCCGCAACTGCAAAAGGATGAAATTGAGAAGCAGTGTTTGGAGATGCTGGAAAGAGGACAAATTCAGCCAAGTCGAAGCCTGTTTTCATCTCCACTACTCGTGGTTACAAAAAGTGACAACTCATGGCGCTTTTGTGTAGATTATCGGGAACTCAATGCACAGACTGTTAAGGATAAATTTCCCATTCCGGTAATTGATGAGCTCTTAGACGAACTTCACGGATCTCAATTCTTCACAAAGCTCGACTTGCGCTCAGGGTACCATCAAATACGAATGGAATGAGCCTAGAAGATGTTGAAAAAACAGCATTTCACACTCACCATGGACATTTTGAATTTCTTGTAATGCCCTTTGGCTTGTGCAACGCACCGTCCACCTTCCAAGCACTTATGAATGAGGTATTCGGGCCCCATCTTAGTAAATTTGTCTTTGTCTTTTTTATGACATATTAATCTACAGTCACACTTGGGTGGAGCATCTACAACACATTAGAATTGTGTTTGGATTACTCCAAACTCATCAATTTTTCCTAAAAAGGCAGAACTGTGTTTTCGGCGTGCTAAAGGTAGCTTATCTCGAACATGTGATTACTAGAAATGGGGGGTGGCAGCAGATAATTCAAAAATTCAAGCGATCATTGATTGGCCTATACCAGTCACAACCACTGCCCTTCGCGGATTCCTGGGCCTAGTTGGTTTTTACCGACGTTTTATCAGGAATTTTGGTGCATGCAACACCTTTAACTTCACTCCTTCGTCGCAATGCATTTTCATGGTCCAGCGAAGCTCAAACATCATTTGACAAGCTCAAAAATGTCTTGTCCAGTTCACCAGTATTGCAATTACCCAATTTCTCCAAGTCATTCCTAATTGAGTGTGATGCATCAGGGGTGGGTATTGAAGCAGTTTTACAACAAGAAAACCACCCCATTGCCTTCTTCAGCAAGAAGCTCGCAGACAGCCACCTTAAGCTGCCACCATATGAGCGGGAACTGATAGGGTTAGTCCAAGTCATACGAAACTGGAGGCACTATCTTTGGGGCCGCTCTTTCGTGATTAGAATTGATCATTACAGCCTAAAATACTTACTGCAGCAACGCCTTACAACCTCACCACAATAACATTGGATGAGTAAACTCTTGGGCTTTGATTTTGAAGTCGAATACAAACCTGGAAAATTGAATCGCGTGGCAGATGCTCTATCACGGAGGGATGCAAATCCAGCAACCCGCATGGTAGTTACCATGGTACACGCCCAGTTAATGGAGGATATAAGGAAGCATTATCAGCACTCCGAGGAAGGCCAGATTGTTTTTAACAAAGCAGCAACACAAGGGAGAAATTCTAATTGGACAGTCCATGATGGTGTGGTCTATTACAAGACCAAAATATATGTGCCGACCGACTTTAATTATATCCCTACCATCCTCGCAGCAGTTCATAATGCTACTCATGAAGGGATTCAAAAGACTCTTCATCGCATAAAAAGGGAATTCTATTGGGAAGGCATGGCATCTTTTGTACAGGACTTCATCACCAATTGTGCTATTTGCCAAAAAAAAATAAATGGGAAAACTTGCACGCAACAGGTTTACTACAACCCTTACCAATCCCTGAACACATATGGGCTGATATTTCAATGGATTTTATTGACGGGCTACCCAAGGTCGGAGGTAAATATGTTATCTATATACTGGTGGATCGATTGTCCAAATACGCTAACTTTATGGCATTGTCACATCCCTACACAAGCGTCAGTGGCTCATTCCTTTTTCTCTAATATTTTTAAATTACACGGCCTGCCTGAAACAATAGTCAGCGACAGAGATGCAATTTTCACAAACTTATTCTGGAAGGAACTTTTAAGTTATGTGGCACACACTTGGCATTTTCTTCATCTTATCACCCACAAACGGATGGTCAAACAAAAGTTGTTAATCTCACACTCGAAATGTATCTCAGATGTATGGTAGGAGATCACCCATGCAGGTGGGAAGACTGGCTGCCATGGGCTGAGTTCTGCTATAACACCTCTCTCCACTCGGCTTTGGGTACTTCTCCCTTCAAGGTCTTATATGGCCGCGAACCGCCGAGGCTTATATCCTACGAACCAGGATCATCCAGAATAGAAGCAGTAGACGCTGCTTTGAAGGACAGAGATGCAATCCTGAGCGCTGCTCAGAATCACCTCATACGTGCTCAAGACAGAATGTGTCTTGCATATGACAATAACCACCGTGACATTGTGTTCAACGAGGGACAGCGGGTTTGGCTTCGCCTACATCTATATCGTCAATTCAGTCAATTCAGTAACCAAACGAACATCAGCAAAATTGTCTCCACGGTATTTTGGACCATTCCAGATCGTCAAGAAAATTGGAAAAGTGGCATATAAGTTGGCCCTTCCGAAGGGTAGTAAAGTCCATGATGTTTTCCAAATTTCATTACTGAAGGAATTTAAGGGAACGCCACCAGCACAGTCTCCTACACTACCTAATCTTCATGACGGTAAGCTTCTGCCACAACCAAAGGAGGTCTTAAGGGGTCGTCTTAACAGGGGCAGAAAAGAGATTTTAGTTGTGTGGTCTGGCATGCATCCAAATGAGGCCACTTGGGAGGATGTCGATGAGTTCAGTCTTCAATTCCCTACCTTCAAGCTTGAGGACAAGCTCGATCTCAACGAAGGGAGTAATGATGCATTCACAGGGCGTCAGTATCACCGTAAAAGAAAGAAAGAAAGAAAGATAAAAATCAGCAAATCACACTGACAAATCAAACTGATTTGGAAGACAAATAAAATCAAACAAATCTGGGAGACAAATAAATCAGACAAATCTGATAGACATGTCACTGTCGGGGATTTGAGATCCTTAGAGATTTGAGATATTATTTTCTGATTGCAATCTTTGAATTATTGTTTTCTGTTTAATTGTTTTCTTTATTTTATTTTCCAAGCTCTGTAAAAGCCTATTTAAAGGCCAGTTGAATGCAGGGAAAAAGCATGCAAGTTTTTAGCAAGAAAAGTCTAAGGGAGCTTCTGGAATTCTCAACAAAAAAATCCAACTTGATAAAAGTTTGCATAATTATATTCTTCTTAGTTTTCTGCCCAAGCAGTAAACATAGCCAACCCTTCCAAAGCTCAGGCTACCCTCCCACTCACCCGAAGACCTGTGACGAGATCTTGCACACAAGCTGCCCGTAACAGTTTACTTGCTTACTTCTATGTATGCATGATTGTTTGCTTACTTATTTAATCGCTTACCTTCTCCACTTTCCTTGCTTGTTTCTGCACTGTGTTTGGTTTGGTTTTTGTTTATAATGATAATTGATATACAAATTTGAGAAAGGTTCTGAAGTTTGTTACTTCACTTCAAATTTGACAGATGTTTTATCAAGTCCCCTCATTTGCCTCTGCAAGAGATCATAGCCCATGCAAAATCCCCTCTTGGAAGTAATTTGGAGGTCTAACTAATACAGTGTTTGTGTGAATGAGTACCAGGACTAAGGCAGAAAGGTAGAATATGTGGTTGCGGCAGGAATACAAATGGGTGTGAAGAACAAATATCTTGAAACTTGCCACATACCTCTTCAGAATATTCTTGCTTCCTTTATTCCGACTTCTCAGGAACAGTTTGTTGCAGAAACCGCTGAATGGTCATCCAGTAGTGATCCCCACCTTCTAACCACGTATTCATATGCATTCCAGTAGGAAATTCGACAAATAAGCAGTGGTTATTATGTGCAGCTGCCTTAGCATAGAGCTTTGACATGTGTGATGGAGGGACCATTTCATCTTGTAATCCAGACAGAAAAAGGATAGGTTGTCTGATCTGCAATTAGAAGTCTCAAAGCGGTAAATTATGCATGTTTTTTTAGTTTTCTATTTTTGCTTCAAATACATGAAACCTAAATTCAAGCATTCTAGCACAAACGCAGCAAGAAGTCAGTCAAGGGAGAGTTGATAGTATATTATTATCGTTTCAATAATACTAACTTTTGCCACTTAAAAAAATTCAAAAGACTAAGCAATTCCTCATAAAATAATTTTTCCTGCAATAAGCATCCTCTTTCAAGGGTAGTAACTCAAAATCCTCACCTCACTAACAACATCAATGGTGTTCCACGGAGACCTAACAAGAAAGTTAAGAAGTTTGAGACCCTTTGAACCGCTGCCTCCAATGAACCACTTCAAGAAGGGAAGGAGAACTCCAGCCATGTCAAGGATAGAAGTGAAAGTATTCTCCAAAATAAGTGCAGAGACCTATATAATTCACATCAGTATGTTGTAAAATAGAGCAGCAGAATGTCGTCTGAACCATAACAAGATGCCTCTAGAAAATCCATTCACCAACATAAGATGAATTGATGGTGTATGCAGGAAAAAACAAACATGAAATCAGATTGAATAATGAATTTTTTGGAGGTGGCTCATATATTTCTATTACTGTATAGGAACAATAAGTACTGATTTGATTATTGAATTGATACACCTCATACATTATCAGGATTATTTTTAGTAAGTACAGCTCCAACTGCTCCGCCAAGCGACCTTCCAAAAACAAATATTTTTGATGTCTCAATATCTGTCCTCTGAATCAGATGATCCAATGCTGCCTATATGTAAAACATCAAACACACATGAGAATTCAAGCTGAATTAAATATGGTGACAATTGGTAAGACAATGTTCCAGAAGCATACAAACCTGAGCATCCTTTATGATTCCATGTTGAGAAGGGTATCCATCACTGGCCCCATAGCTGTGTCCAAGAAAAAAAAATTATTATTACAACGCAACAAAAAGGTACTGCTAAAATAAACTACAATAGATGAAGACAGCAAATCATCATACCCACGGTACGAAAGCATAAAAACATTGCAACGCAGTTGTTGTATCATTATGTGAACCATTTCAAGACGATGGGCAATGTCTGAAGTAAAAAAGTCAAGGCTAAAGCAAGTGCTTCCGCCGGTGATTGTTATACGACACCTTTAAAAGGGGATCAATGGTCCTCTCTATAGGGCATTGGTTTTTACTCTTCTCTATGAAACGTTTTTTCACAGCTTGCCCCTGATAAATACTGGGTTCATGTTCACTGTAAAAATTATTCATTTATAAGGCACAATAAAGGAAGGTAAAATTACTAAATTAGAATATCATAATATTTTTAGTAGCTCAACATAAAATTTACTTGCGTTGAGCAATTTGGTCAATTGTGTCTTATAATAAGGACCGGGAAAAGTACAAAAAAGTAGCGAGAAGAAATTTGAAAACAACAAACATATGCGACAAGAAAAAAGGCAGCAGGAGACAAGGATACTTCCTGCGTTTTCCTGAAAAAAGAGGATGGTTGGGCTACCTGCAACACAAAAGTAAACCCCCGGCAACTTTCATGAGAAAACTCGCATAGAAAGCTGGAAAGAACTCATTCATAATCTGCAAGTGGGTGAAAGAGAAGGACTATAAGAGGGGGAAAAGGGGTTCTTGTGGATGTGCGCATAGTTGTTTCCTAAGTGCTTGACATTCATTATTACAAACACATGGGAGATCTGCAATCAGTGTTGTCAATTCCAGATAGTGGGCAGAGCGGCCTACCCCGAAAACGCTACACCGGCATAGCGGATAGCGGGATGACTGCAGCCTACCCCAAAAACGCTACACTGTTATAGCGCATAGCGGGATGACTGCTATTTGGATAACTTGTATACCGAAAACAAGATTGTATGTATATATAATAACATACAACATACATATCAAATGCATAAAATGACAAATACTAATCAAAATCCCAAACATCATGCCATACATATTAGAATCTTTCTAACTATTCCACTTCTAAACACGGCAATAGGCTCCACGCTAAACAAGTTTTGAGACTGGTGATAGATGACTAAGAAGAGTTGAAAGTAGAAAATGAACCATAGTAGTCGAAAGTAGTTGAAGAAGCAAGGTCACTAGCTGACGTTAAAGATTCTCTGTTTTGGTGTGTAGTTTTTTGAGCCTTGACGCTAGTCATCGAAGAAGCAGAATAGAGATGACTAAGAACAATACTACGTATGTTAGAATGTTGGGATGGGTTTTACGTAATTGGATGGGTTTTAGTTGGGTTACTTTTTATTCTAAAAGCCTACTTTACCCCTTTAAAAAAAATTAAAAACCAAAATTTCCTCAAAATTCTCTAATCCTAGCCTAGACAACTTAGGAGATCAATAGCGCCCGCAATAGCAGCCGCTATATACGCTACAGAGTCTCTAATAGCACCCGGGAGACGCTCTGCTCCGCTACACCGCTATAGCGCAATATTGAATTCACTGTCTACGACAATCTTAGTCTAGCCACAATAGAAGCATCACTAGAATTTATATCACAAGCAACCTAATAGTCATTGTTAGCATCAGGGGGAGGCGGTTAAGATCATAAGTGGAAGTAACTAAACTACATTTCCCATTTCGGATGCTCATTTAAATACTAGCACAGAATTAAGTAATTAAGTATATGGTTCAAAAATTGAAACTCGTCCAAAAGCGCAGAAACTCATCATAAAGCTAAAGCAAATCACTACACCGGACTCTAATTAAGTGGCATTGGCAAGAAATTAATCTCTGGTTCTGAATATAGCCAATAAATTAACCAGTATTAATATAGGCCATTAGCTCATAGCCTATGTAGCACCACTAGGGAACGCGGAAACGCAGAAACACGTAAATGGGTATGGGGATACGAGAAAAAACACAAAAGAGACAGATACAGGGGTGTTTTTATAAATATTAAAAATTGTGAGGGTGTATTTATAAATATTAAAAAATTACAAGAACTTGTTTGAAAATATATAGATGTAATTCATACTCTTACAAATATCCCTTTTCCATTCGTGTCATTCAACAATTTCACATTACGAAGGTAGTTTAAAAATAAATTCATACTCTTTAGCTCATATAATGTCGTGCATCTTGAAATATAAATATAGTTAATTAGGATGTTTTTACTTGGATTGAAATTTACTGCTCTCTATGTATTTTATAATATGTTTGGGATGTTTGATCTCTATGTGTTTTATAACTATGAAAGTCTGGTCTGGTCTATTTAAGTCTGGTCTGGTCTGTTTAAGTTTGATCTAGGACTGAAAACAGTCCAAGTAAACTCATCCTTAATTCCAAACGAGGAACAAGTCAAACAACCATTGTTTCAAAATTAAAACTGCATGTACTCAAAGTTCATAAATAGAAAACGTTCAATGAAGATAGAACATACTACCTCCGTCCCCCTTATATTGGGACGGAAGGGAGCAATGTGTTTTTTAAGAAAAAATAGAATTATGTGGTTGCTAATGAGTTGATAAAGTGGGAATAAAGCAAGAATGAATTGTAGCCACACAAATGTTACTAAATATGGTATGTGACAATAATAGAAGGGCATTCAAAAATGGAAAATGGGACAATTATAGGAGGACGGAGGAAGTAATACTTTATTTAAAACACTAAAAGTTCTAAAAAATATTTCCACTTGAGCTAGTAATTTCCAATTGTAACACATCGACTTTAAAAAAAGACAACTTCCAATCCTGGTTCATCTATGGAAAGGTTGGTGAACTCATGTACTACCATATCTTTCGTGCTCCCAAAGTCATCTTCACCAACATCTCACATTTTACTTTTGTCGTCCATATACTATTTGGAAACTCTTGCTAAAAGACCAAAGTTGTTATGAATAAATACCAAATCTTCTGCACATTTTGTATACCGAGATAGGTGTATCGGGTTTTCTAAGGTAGATTCTATGGTACCAATGAGGTACCATACCTTTGTCCACATGGACTAATCAGAATGTTGCAGTTGAATTATTTAAATCTAAATTAAAAATGATATACATATTTGGACCAATCAAGTGAATAGTAGGTACGGTACCCCTTTTTTAAATGGGTACCGGTGTTCTCGCCTTTTTCCAAATAATTACAAAAATGGGAACTTTTAATAAATTTCAAATAAGGCATGGGAGCATATTGTACGGGGTATGCTAGTGTATTTGGTAGGGAAACATCTCTCATACACAGATACAGTACCCTAGGCAAGTATTGGTGCCATATAGCTCATAGCCTCTTAAGCAGTTACACCTCAATGACATAGTAAAGTGTTAGAAAAATAGTAGTCCGGCTGACTGCAGCATGATCCAAGTGAAGGAGTAAATCAACATAAGATCGCATTGCCAGACTGGTATTAGGTCTATTTAACTTTCAATGTCTAGTTTCTGTTTCAATTTCCCAAATCCCATACAAACTAAAGGATATCAGATCCCCAATCATCAACTTTGAAGCAAAACTGGGCAGGGAATAAAAGTCTAAGTTTGTGCATGGGCGAACCTTTGGGGAAAAGCTTGATGAACCAGGCATGAAGACGTACGCCATCCGAAGATCTAAGCCAGACATCTTCATAGAAAAGACGAAGGCGACTGGGTGTGATTGGATAGGACTTGGTGAGGCCGGGCAACACTGGCACATACACGAGCTTCTCCTGGAACGCCACCAGTAGCGCCATTCCGGCCATCACTATCCCTCCCACTCCGTACAGCAAGGGGCTCAGGTACGACCCCATCCTAAACTTTGAATTCCCCTCCCTCGATGTGTAATTATATGTGCGCTTCTACCTCACTATCTTTTAAGTGTAAAGCAGTACCTCACTAAACGTGTAATATTCTCATATATCACCTTCCAAATATATTTTTTTTTAAAATTATACTCCTCACAATTCATATTTCAAACTTTTTCATCAAATACATAACTTTTTATTTCACACACTGAATTATGTAATAATAAGAAATAGTAAGTTTGGAGTTACTTTTTTGGCTATATTGACTGAAGATCATTTTAGCTATTTTTACATATAATTTTTTCTTTGATTTATTAATAAAATATATTTTTTTAGAGGCTAAGAGGTCAAATAGGCGCTCAAACTAACTTAAAAAGTGCAATTCACCGCTTATATAGGAGGCTCTCTCCAATTGTCGCTGTTGGGTTAATGGCCTAAGTTGAGGTTCGGCCCATTTACCCCTTCTTCCAGACGTACGTCCAGATAGACCACTGGGCTAGCCTGGCAAGCCCATTTCCTCCAGGATGGACGGACGTCTGCAGATGGGGTTCAGGCTCAACGGCCCATCTCGACGAATGTCTACGCAGAAACAAGGAGCAGGATCACAGGCCACCAGAATGACGACGAACGTCGTCAGGGCAAGCCCATAGCCATCAGAGGCAGTCCAGTCCACATGGCGAGATTCCACAAGGGCCAGGGGACGAACGGCCAACAACCCCTGGAGGCCACCTGGAGCAGCTCACTCCCCAGACGGACGAACGTCCCCACTAATTAGGCGGGAAACCTAGATTCTGGCGGGAAGTGCATTTAATGCTGAAGATTTGGTGGTTGAGACACCAGCGAACCATAAGCTTCCACGTCAGTATAACCACCTGCCCATTGGTGGGTATAAATAGAAGCATTTATTTCATTGTAAAGGGTTGGCAACTTTCTATTCCTAGCATTCTAGCTATAGCATTCTTACTCGCAGCACTTCTACTGCCTTGTAAGACGAACGGCCGACGAGCCTTAGTGAAAGTATTGTATTAGGGAGTTATTAACAGATAATAATACCTAATCACTTACTTGCTACTTTGTTGTTTCTTAATCCGTCTCACTTGCTAGTTGGGCTAGTTTACTCACACACACTCCACTCGAAATCCTTGGGCTTACGTGTTGGACCCGAGGGTTGAAGGAATAAACCTCAACACTGGCGCCGTCTGTGGGAAACTGAACTAAAAGTTTCCAGAACTCTCCCGAACAGCTACTAAATCGACCCACAGCAAA
Source organism: Cuscuta epithymum (assembly GCA_945859915.1). Taxonomy (NCBI): domain Eukaryota; kingdom Viridiplantae; phylum Streptophyta; class Magnoliopsida; order Solanales; family Convolvulaceae; genus Cuscuta; species Cuscuta epithymum. The sequence goes on from CAMAPF010000923.1 coordinate 561,894, forward strand.
CACGATGGCGAGGAACAATCGACAACGTGACCTCTCCGAGCAACTGTCCCGCGGGCGAAGCAACCGCGGGCAAACCACGGAACGCTCCGAGACGTTGGGAACTACTGGGGGTGATGGTGGCCTCACCAACCTCATCCCCCACGAGGCCAGACGCGGCCCCCGACTCATGAGGGAGCTGGCAGAAACGATGCGCCGAATGGCGGACTAACAGGAGGCAAATGAGGAGGTGTACTCAGCTAACACAATCTGGACACCCATCTCCCCGATCCATCACATGCAGTCCCTGGATGAAACAGCGGAATCTGCTGGGCGTCGGACGCCCGTCCACACAAGGTTGGGCCAAAATCCTTCCTCCCATGAAACCAGGGGGCACACCAGTGCCAGTACCCCCCATTACGGTTGGCAGGACGATCATCGGGGGCGCACACCGGATGTACCCTCAGGACATCAGGACACGGCGGTCACCCCCGCTGCCAGCAATATCGGGCGCTGCTTCCAGAGACGAGGCGCCAATATTATCCGGAGGCAACCCGACGCGGTTGTGCCACGAAGGAACATTGCACTCGAGGCCGCCCCTCCTGTGTCCCCCGGAAGGGCCGCACAGGAGTCCCGGCTAGAGGCAATGGAACGGCGGATAGCCGAAATGGATAGACGGGCGGAGGCCACCCCAGCTACGCCTCGTTTCTCCCTCACCTCACCATTTACTCTGAGGGTCATGAACGTAGAGATCCCGCGGGACTGCAGACCGCCCGGAGGAATAATGTACAATGGGACCGGGGATCCCAAAGCCCACTTGATCAGCTTCCAGGGGAACCTCTCCATGCTGGGAGCATCCGATGAGGCAATTTGCCGGCTTTTCTTCAGCACCTTGAGGGGCCCGGCGCAGGAATGGTTCGGGCAGCTAAGACCCGGATCCATTGACAACTACGAGCAGCTGTCTCAGCAGTTCATGGCGCAGTTCGCCGCCAGCACCACCCCCAAGAAGAGCTTCACATCGCTCACCAGTGTGAAGCAGGGGAAGGACGAACCTCTGGCCAAATTTCTGGTCAGATGGAGAGACGAAGTGCTCCAGGTGGACGACCTGGACGAGCGGCTGGGAGTGAACATGTTCACCAGCGCTTTAGCAACAGGGGACCTATACCGGGACCTTCGGAGGAACCCCAGCACCAGCTACACCGAGGTACTGGCCCGGGCGCAGAAGTATGCCTCTATCGAAGAGGAGATCAGATTGAGGGATGGCGCGCCGGCTGCCCCTTCCCGGAAACTGGCGGATAGGCTCGGCCCCGGAGGCGGGCCATCCCCCCCGAACAAGAAGAAAAAGACGGACGACAGCATGGTTCCGTGGAAGGCCCACCCTGAGGCAAGCCACGTGCGTCCAGGGGATTATCACGTCCCCTTGGCCTACCCCGTGGGCCAGATCTTTGACGCCATCAAAGACAAGGGCCTCCTGAGGGAGCCCCAAGACAAGAAGGCGCTTATGGGTCTTGATGAAACCGCATACTGCGAGTACCACCAGAGGGTCGACCACCTCACCGAAAACTGCAAACAGCTGAGGGTGGCCATCGACGAGCTGGTCCGACAAGGCTACCTGGGCGAGTTCACCCAGCTGCTGAAGAAGAATAGCCCAAGGCAGCCGAATCCGAGGTCACGAACATGGCGCCGCGACGATCGGCGCGAGGCTGAACCAAAGGACGTAGATTATCGAAGTGCTGATAAACGTCCGGAGGGGTCCCTCGGCCCGAACGGCGGAAAAAAGAAATTGGAGATCAAGGTGATCTTCGGGGGTGCTGAGACTGGGGACACGACGGCTGAACGGAAGAAGTTTGAGAGATCCCTCTATGTGGGTTCCATATCAGCCCCCCCAACCAAAAGAAACAAGGCGGAGGCCATCATCTTCGGACCGGCCGACTTGCCAATGTCACCGGCCCCGCACAGGGATGAGTTGGTGATCAGCATGGATGTCAATAATGCGATCGTCCGCCGCGTCCTTGTTGACACTGGGAGCAGCGTGAACGTCCTCTACTGGGAGGCGTTCGAAGGGATGAAGCTGAGGAAGGATCAGCTGGCCCCCCTACGCACCCCTCTTTCTGGCTTCACAGGGGACTGCATCGACGCGGAGGGTACCATCGGCCTCCCCGTGGAGATCGGAGATGGACCTCACACCACCCGCATCCGGATGACGTTCGTCGTGGTCCGCCTGAAATGTGCTCACAACGCAATTTTGGGCCGGCCCGGCTTGGAAGATCTGGAGGCTGTATGCTCCGTACGGCACTCGTGCATCAAATTCCCCACTGACACTGGAGTGGGAGTGGCCCGCACGGACCCGCATATGGCCAGGGCCTGCTACACCAAGGCCATGGAGAGGTTCAGCGAGCGGGAGGCCCGAGTTAACAGCATCTCCGAAAAGGCCAGACAGGCCGATTTCGACACTCGCCTAGAGCCAGCCGCACTGCTCGAGGAGGTAGAACTGGATGACCCTTCGGACAGGAAGGTGTCCATAGGCGCCGACCTTGAGCCTGAGATCAAGGAGGGGGTCATAGCCGTCCTCCGGAAGTTCAAAATCCTATTTGCCAGAGGGCCGGAGGACATGCCGGGCATTGACCCGAACCTCATATGCCACAGACTTGCCGTACGGCCAGATGCCAAGCCCGTCCAACAGAAGAAGAGATACATGGCGGCCGAACGGTGAGATTTCATCAAGAAGGAGGCTACCACGCTCCTTAGCATCAGGCACATCCGGCCGGTCATCCACGTGGAGTGGTTGGCCAATGTGGTATTAGCCCCAAAAGGCGACACATGGCGGATGTGCGTCGATTACTCGGACCTCAACAAGGCGTGCCCGATGGATCCATATCCAGTGCCGAGGATCGACCTGCTGGTGGATGAAACGGCAGGCTGCGAGTTGATGAGCTTCATGGATGCTTTCAGAGGATATCACCAGGTGTTCATGCACCCGGGTGATGCGGAGAAAACGGCGTTCGTCACGGCGGATGGCGTGTACTGTTATGTGGTCATGCCGTTCGGCCTGAGGAATGCCATGGCTACCTTCCAGAGGATGATCGGGATGTTATTCAAAGACGTACTGGGCAAAACCATGGAGGCCTACGTGGATGACATCCTGATCAAGAGCAAGAAGAAGGAAGATCACGTCCGGGATATGGAGAGGATCTTCAGCATCATGGAGAAGGCCAGCATGAGGCTCAATCCAAAAAAGTGTGCCTTTGCCGTCAAGGGTGGCAAGTTCCTCGGCTACATGATGAGCGAGCGCGGGATCGAGCCTAACCCGGAGAAGGTAAAGGCAATAGTTGACATGGAGGCCCCAAGGAATCTGAAGGACGTACAGCGGCTTACTGGACGGCTGGCAGCCCTGAGCCGGTTCATGTCGAAACTGGCAGATAAGGCGATCCCCTTCTTTCAGATCATGAAGAAGGCGAATCCCTTCGAGTGGACACCGGACTGCCAGGCTGCCTTTGAGGATTTCAAGGCATACCTCTCCTCTCCGCTCGTCCTCACCAAAGCGGACCCAGGGGAGCAATTATACATGTACCTGGCAGTAGCAGACCTGGCCGTGAGTGCTGTACTACTAAAAGAGGCAAAGGGCGTTCAACGACCAATCTATTTTGTAAGCAAGGCACTGAACGGCCCAGAGACCAGATACACACTGATGGAGAAGACGGTCCTCGCCTTGATAGCATCCATCAAACGCCTGGCACCATACTTCCAAGCACACCCAGTGACAGTATACACAACACAACCCCTCGCCACAATCCTCAGGAACCCTTTGGCCAGCGGGAGGATAACCAAATGGTCCCTGATGATCGGCCAGTACAACATAGAGTTCAAGCCGAGGCCGACGATCAAGGGGCAGGAGCTGGCAGATTTCATTGCCGAATCTACTGCGCGCACCGAGGACGATCCCCAAGGCGACAATGATTTCAACAACTGGTGGGAGATGTACACCGATGGGGCCTCGAGTGCGCGAGGTTGTGGCGGAGGGGCGGTGATTACTTCACCTGAGGGTTTCAAGGCCTATTACTCCATGAAGTTCGAGTTCAAAGTCACCAACAACGAGGCTGAGTACGAGGCACTGATTGCAGGACTGAAATTTGCAAAGGCACTCGGAGCAGCTCGTCTGAAGGTGAGGATGGACAGCCAGCTGGTGGTAACCCAGATGAATGGACGGCCGAAACCAGGGAAGAAAGAATGAAGGTTTACAAGGAACTCGCGGAGGAACAAACCGCGCAGTTCGAACAGATAATAATCGAGCAGGTATCCCGGGTGGAAAATGCTGAGGCCGACATTTTATCTAAGCTAGGCAATCCCCCAACCGATGACCCTGCGACGAGCATCCCCCGACACATTAGGGGCTTCGTCAGGTAAGAGACACTCCCGGCACCGGCGACGGACGTCATCCAGGTAGAGGCCATCTCCATCGCCGAACCTAATTGGTCGAAGGAAATCGTCGACTACCTCAGGGATGGGACGCTCCCCGGCCCGGAAGATGATGGCAGTTTCGGAAGGGCGGCTTGGGTGAAGAGACGTGCCCCCAATTTCGAACTCATTGACGGGCAACTTTACAAAAAGACGTTCGGCGGGCCATACCTGAGATGCCTCCCGCCGAGTTTGGCAGCGGCCGTCATCGAAGAGGTACATGAAGGCATCTGCTCCAGCCACCAGGGTCCCCGCACCTTGGCCCGGAAAATCATTCTACAGGGGTACTACTGGCCGACCATCCAGCAGGATTGCTTCAATCACACTCGGAAATGTGCAGTGTGCCAGCAGTATGCTCCTGTCCCCGGACGGCCGACAAGTTTCTACACTCCAATGACGGTTGCATTACCTTTTGCCAGATGGGGCATAGACCTGTTGGGTCCTCTCCCGACGACGACCGGCAGAAGGAAGTTTGTTATTGTGGAGATTGACTACTTCACAAAGTGGGTAGAAGCCGAGCCGCTTGCCTCCATCACTGAATATCAATGTCAGAGGTTCCTCTGGCAGAATGTCATATGTTGTTTCGGGATTCCAGAGCAGATCGTCACCGACTGATAACCGCTTTCGCGGCGTTGTAGTAAAACGGAGTCTAACCTTTCGGTTTTTCCCCGAGTATCGTGTCTCTCGAGGAATGGCGGAGGAGCTTCTTGATTTTAAGTCCAGTCACAGGTTATCGCAAATTATTGGAAGCTTTCCAAATTAAAACTTTTGATTGATTTTCTAAACTACTTTTTGGAAAAGAAAGCAAATTAAATTGTGCAAATACTAATGATGGCTCAAAAATAGACTAAAGGAAAAAAATATAATATTAAACTTAAATGGATTGATGCAAATAAGGGCAATGAATTGAGTAATTAGAAATGGATATATTCTTGGACCTAGTAATTAGGGAAATTAAAACTAAAATTGGACTAATAATTTCTTTCCTCATAGACAAGAATAGAATCTATTTTCATTAATTTATCCTATTTCTAGGTGTCATTAATGTGTTCAAAATGGTTGGCTTGAATTAAATTCTAACCTCATAGACAAGGTAGAAATAATTCTCCAATATTTTAATTAATAAAATTAGCCAAATTCATTAACTAGTTAAACTCATAATTTAAGCAAATGAATTTATCTCTCATAGACAAGATGTAAATCCCTTTCATTAAATTATCCTATTTCTAGGCCTTATTAATGTGCTTTAATATGGTTGGCTTAAATTATTTTCTAATCTCATAGACAAGTTAGAAATAATTTTCCAAGAATTTAATTAATGAATATGGCTAACAATTAGTAATTACTATTTCATCACTTCAAACAACTAGTCCAAATTATTAATTTTAATCCCTAATTTTTGGTCAGCAAGTCAATCCATATTCCTTTAGTCAATTCATGCCCAAAACAAATTTAGCTAATAAACATCATTTTTTCATTTAACAATACAATGAATAAATTCAACATTAACAAGGAATTAAGCATGTATAATAGCGAAAATTAAACAAAAATAATATTCTGCCAAAATAAACTTGTAGAACTAAAATATCACCTTATGGAATTTTTCCCGAATTTTATAACCTAAAATCCAATTTTAACAACTAATTGATAATTTTCCCAATATTAACTAGAAAATACAAAAAAGCAACTACAAATATTCTAAATTCGTTCTAAATTTTATGTTGACTACTAAGAGTGATATTACTGTGAATTAAACTGGAATTAGGACAGAAACTAATTTTTTGCCTTTTTTGAGTATTTAATTTAATTTATGCAATAATAACAACTAAATGCCGGAATTAATTAAAATTTACTTCTACTTCGTAAAAATTAACTTTGTTTTGATAAATAACTACCTTGAGCCGCAGATCGGATCCCGGCGGATCCCGGCGGATCCCGGCCGCCGCAGGCGGTCCAACAGGCGGCCGCCTGCCGTCCTGTCTGGCCGCCTGCCGTCCTGTCTGGCCGACCGGTAATTGGTTTTGTCCCCTTGTGCCGCAGGCGGCCACCGTAGGCGGCCGCCTTCTGCCCAGTGTCGGCAGCCTTCGGTCTTTTCCTGGTCCCGAGTCAAAGCGAGATTGACTTCTGATTTTTCCCGTAGGCGGCCGCGAAGGCCTCCATTTTGGGCGCCTATTTGGGCGCCTGCTGCCACTTTTGTCTGGCAGATGCGGCTTTTCCTGCTCTTCATTTTTGTCTTCTGAATCACCTTGATAAAATGCTTGCTTCTTCCGGTATAAATGTATTTGTCACTCAAATTGACTCATTTTGTGCTCAATTGACCCGAAATCCCGCTAAACATATTATGGATGTGATTTTTACCTAATTTCATGAAACTTGAACCAAAATATATAAAATGTGTCTTTTCTTTCTATTTTCATTCAAAAATCGCTTAAATTTGATAAGAAAAATAAGTACAAAAATGGACTTATCAATCTCCTCACACTTAAGCGTTGCTTGTCCTCAAGCGACGAATTAGTTGTAAACACACTCAAAAGGTAAAGCCTAACTGTATTACAATCTAATTGCTATTTTAAAGAAGTAGAAACAAAAACCTCTTCTTTTTATTCTCAATTTTTAAACATTTTAGAAAAATCACCCAAAATACAAGAATTTAAAATTAGTATTACTTAAGAAAAACTATTTATTATGTTAAACCACCAATCAATTCCTTATCCCAAGGTTTTCATTATTCTAATTTGGACATTCATCATGTTCACCATTTTTTTTTTTTTTGCTCTTTTTCACTCTTGTTGGCGGTGTTATCCCATGGTAAATGCATATTTCATTCTCACAGACTGTGATTAACGAATGAAACAGAGCCCCTTTTCGGAGATGGAATTGTCCTATAACAATGAGTTTTGAAGAGGTTTATTAATAGTAATATATATATATATATATATATATATATATATATATATATATATATATAGATTTAGGATCAAATACAAACTAATCCTAATTTACAAAGTACAAATTAATCGTGACCATCCATATGAATAAGATAACGGTGTAGATTGGAATGCTCCCCCACTAACTGTTGGTCCCCATGTAGTGCTTGGAAGGCAAAAAAAATCTCCAACTAATACGGATGAGGTTTAGTGGTCAAACCAAATCTCACCATTGATTTTGTAATGTTGGATGGATGAGATGAATTTGCATTTTGTATGGGAAGCATACTTTGTATACGATCTTAACCCTATATATATATATATATATATATATATATATATATATATTTTGATGAATAAAATGAATGTCCAATTAAAACAAATTCGGACCTTTACATTCGCAACCAAAAACCCATAACAATTTTAAGTTTTCAAGAATAATAATAAAAGTAAATTCATATAATAAGGGTGATTATCTAAACTATTTATGCGATTGATAACAAATTGAGAAATTAATGTTTCATGTCAAAAATAGTAAAAAGGTTGTTCTAAAATAAGTTTTTAACTTTTGAGTGTAAAACACAACCTCCTCACACTTGAGCTAGACCTCGCCCTCGAGGTCTTCTTTTAAGGCACAAAACCTTGAAATAAAGACACACATTTTTTTTTTTGGTTCTTTCCTCACACTTGAGTTTTGAAAAGATTTTGTGAAGAGGAATAATGAAACAGGAATAAAAATCATTACATCATTCATAGTCAGTTTGTAAGAGCAATTAAGTCAAAAGAGCGGCACAATGTCCAACCTGAATAAATAAACAAACACAATAAAATGTTAAGGAAGAAAACTAAGCATCACCCGTGTCCTCCCGTAAGGCCTAAGCCAAACTCTTATTTCATCAACATTGAAGCACACCCTGCAAACACACAAAACAAACAAACAATGTTATGAAAAACATGGGTTGCCTCCCAAGAAGCGCTTCTTTAACGTCACTAGCTTGACGTTTGAGAGAGAACTCTCAGCTATGCATGTCAATTGTGGGGCACTCATCATTAGTGCTTCCACCTTATCCTCCAGGTATGCCGTCAGATGGCGTAGACCCTTGAACTCTTGTGACCACCAAAATGTGATATAATCTTCAAAGAACACATCGTTCGAACAAGGAATTAGCACATATCCTGCATCACTCTCATTAGTATAATCAACAAGTATTTCAGGATCAGGTGCCTTTGGTGTCTCCAACCGCTCATAGAGAGTCTTCAAGGTAGAAGCAGCTTGAATAGAGATTGCATACTCCTCTTGATGGGTTTTCTCTTCTTCATCTATGCCCTCAACATGAAAATCACAAAGTTTAGACTCTGTGTCACTCTCTAAGAATGCATCCCAACTTCCTAACTCACTGCCTCCACAAATATCATCTAGGCAAACAGATCCTTGCCTGGCACAACTATGCTCAACATGCTCAAGTAGAGAATCAAAGAAGGCATCATCGGACATTGTTTCCTTCACATCACAAGTTTCATCAACTATTTCAACAGGTGCTTGAGCTTGTGTAGGATCAAAATCTTCACCAAGGCTATCTTTGTGGCACTCCTTAAATGAGAGGTCAACCATAAATGGTAGGGTAGGTTCCTTGTCACAAAGTATCTCATCATCTATGGTTTCTTCATCAACCTCATTGGGCACTTTCATATGGGGCTCTTGAGAATTAAGTTCTACGAGGATAGGCTCTCTCTCAGTAGCAATGAGAGGCTCAAAAGAAATTGGGGTGAGAAGATTTTCAACCATCTCGCCCATGGTTACCGCAACCTCCTCCTCAGATTTAGCACCTTCCTCGTATGTCTCCTGTTGAACTTTGTGGTCATTGTCATAAATGATTTTTTCAAACAATTCCTTGATACTCTCATCATGAGATGCTAGTTCAATCCTTGTCTTTCTTAAGTCTTCCACAAAATCGAGTAAGGACGATTTTAACTCTTCGAGCTCGTGTTGAGGATAAGGTGAAATTCTAGAGTCACCCTCGTAGGAATACTCGTTTGTGCTGGTGTAATGATTTTCTAGCCTTTCTTGGTAATTTTCATGATAATTAAAATCATCATGATAATTACCTTGATAGAAGAAATCATCACAGCCTTCAAAGTCTTGCCCTTGGTGGAAATAATTATCTTGAAATTGGTAATCTCCATACCCCAAAGGTGGATTTTCGCACCATTGATTGTTATCCTCATAACCTTGTCCATAGTATCCTTCGTTTTGATTATTTTGAAAAGATTGTTGTTCATAGTATGGATAGTGATATGGTGGTTGAGAATTAAAGTGTTCACTTGAGTAATCCATGAGGAAATCTCAAGCAAACACGTGAGAACAAAACAAACGAGAAAAAGAAAGTCTCCCTAACTTGAATTTGCCCATGCTAAAATCAAAATCAAGAAATCACCGTGCCATTCCCCGGCAACGGCGCCATTTGATAACCGCTTTCGCGGCGTTGTAGTAAAACGGAGTCTAACCTTTCGGTTTTTCCCCGAGTATCGTGTCTCTCGAGGAATGGCGGAGGAGCTTCTTGATTTTAAGTCCAGTCACAGGTTATCGCAAATTATTGGAAGCTTTCCAAATTAAAACTTTTGATTGATTTTCTAAACTACTTTTTGGAAAAGAAAGCAAATTAAATTGTGCAAATACTAATGATGGCTCAAAAATAGACTAAAGGAAAAAAATATAATATTAAACTTAAATGGATTGATGCAAATAAGGGCAATGAATTGAGTAATTAGAAATGGATATATTCTTGGACCTAGTAATTAGGGAAATTAAAACTAAAATTGGACTAATAATTTCTTTCCTCATAGACAAGAATAGAAACTATTTTCATTAATTTATCCTATTTCTAGGTGTCATTAATGTGTTCAAAATGGTTGGCTTGAATTAAATTCTAACCTCATAGACAAGGTAGAAATAATTCTCCAATATTTTAATTAATAAAATTAGCCAAATTCATTAACTAGTTAAACTCATAATTTAAGCAAATGAATTTATCTCTCATAGACAAGATGTAAATCCCTTTCATTAAATTATCCTATTTCTAGGCCTTATTAATGTGCTTTAATATGGTTGGCTTAAATTATTTTCTAATCTCATAGACAAGTTAGAAATAATTTTCCAAGAATTTAATTAATGAATATGGCTAACAATTAGTAATTACTATTTCATCACTTCAAACAACTAGTCCAAATTATTAATTTTAATCCCTAATTTTTGGTCAGCAAGTCAATCCATATTCCTTTAGTCAATTCATGCCCAAAACAAATTTAGCTAATAAACATCATTTTTTCATTTAACAATACAATGAATAAATTCAACATTAACAAGGAATTAAGCATGTATAATAGCGAAAATTAAACAAAAATAATATTCTGCCAAAATAAACTTGTAGAACTAAAATATCACCTTATGGAATTTTTCCCGAATTTTATAACCTAAAATCCAATTTTAACAACTAATTGATAATTTTCCCAATATTAACTAGAAAATACAAAAAAGCAACTACAAATATTCTAAATTCGTTCTAAATTTTATGTTGACTACTAAGAGTGATATTACTGTGAATTAAACTGGAATTAGGAAACTAATTTTTTGCCTTTTTTGAGTATTTAATTTAATTTATGCAATAATAACAACTAAATGCCGGAATTAATTAAAATTTACTTCTACTTCGTAAAAATTAACTTTGTTTTGATAAATAACTACCTTGAGGCTAGTAAACAACTATATAATTAATTGGAATGGATTTAATGTCAACAACTATTTTATTCAAATTTAAGACGAAAATGCGAAATAGTTGAATAATTTTCTGGAAATTTTAGAAGCACAGATAAAAAAAACTAAGTACAGATTCAGAATCTACTCATTGAAAGGATGAAAATACATATAAAGAACTCACAATTTGGAGCTAAAATGAGAAAGACACTACAACAAAATGAACATTTTGCAACGCGTTAAATATGTTACATAAGGTAGTTAAAGTGTTACTAAAGACTAATGCAACACTTTTATGGGCGTTACTTCAGGTCTCGTTGCATAAAGTCATACGTAACACTTTCCGTCATATTATGCAACATGAAATAGAAATGTTACATAAATAAATCAAATGCAACACTTTTTTTGCAAGAGTTTTACTAGCATCTTATGTAACACTTTTTTATTAAATGCAACACTTGTAGAATGACTTTATGCAATATTTTACTTATACTTATGTAACATATTTTCATACTACGTATCTTTTTGCAACATTAGTTTATAATGCGTAACACCAATATCATCATTTATGCAACAAATTTTTGGAAGCTGGCCCACGTTTGTTTAATTATTACTCCGTATTAACAACATGTAATATTAGTGTGTTATATAAATTGTGATTCCATTTTATGATTTTAGAGATGTAGAATCTAGTATAACTATTTTGTAACACCTTTTATATAATCTTGAGCCACACTTACATAGTAAGCGACAAATATAAGAACACATTCAATAACAAATTAATTAAAATATTAAAGTACTACATCAGTGTAACATATTACAAGAATCATACAGATTGACTTCAAAGTCGGATTAGAAAAGTACTCCAAACTCTGTATCAACTACGTGTGTTTTCACTTCACAGAACATAGATGAAAACACTATTCCTTGAGTGTTTTCACTTCAAAGAAACATTATTATATGCCTACTATAATCTAATTGTATTCCTTCCGGGTTTAAAAAAAAACTTCGATCTTTGGTGCATCTCGATCAATAGACTTAATCCCTCATCACGAGGCCTGTACCTACAATGGAACAGAAACAAATGTAGTAGAACTCAGAATGAAGAAAATAAAGAGAGATGAAAATACTAAAGTTTAGAAGCCCAAAATGTACTTAAAATCAAACAAAATATGTTGCTCTAATAAAACAATATTTCTGTAAAAGGAGTGAAAGCAACCCATATGATGATGTAATATCATACTTGATACATAACAATCAACCTTGATAAGAGAGTGAATGCTAATGAATTACTCCCACTGAAATGATACCAATTACAAATAAGTACAATACATGGAGAAGCAAGAGACTGCTTACATTTCAATCCCAGGTCTTAAAGGTAATGTTTTCATATGGGAGGATCACCCAATGCACTATATTTCTCATCAAAGGGCCGTGTCCAACTAGCACATTCCAACCCAAGCTTCTTAAGTGCTGATATTAGAAAGAAACATCATTGTAGAGTCAAGTACTGAGATTTTAAGAGAATTCAAATTAGAGATAATACTTACACTCTGATCCTTCAATTACATTTGGAAATGAACGCATACCTGCTCAGGGTGCTATTTTATTGCAAAAACGACAAAATATTTATGAGATCCTTGAGTCATATGAAATTAAAAGAATATGTAGGAAGTATAAAATCATAATGTGGGATGGAGGTGGATTGGGTGCATACCTCAACAAATCAGTTCAGTAAGAAGAGAACTCAACTTATAGGCAGAATCCTTGAGTTTTACAAAGGTATTACTACACCAATTAAAAGAAAATTTCATTGAGACATTTTGACAAACATATTGTAGGCATCCCCATATTGAAATAATTTCACATCACCACTCCATGCTCTATCTCTGCTTTCAAGAAGTTAAGCAAAATCTACATAAAATACAAGTTAAAATCAAACTTTTAAATACATAAACTATTTCAATATGAAGTACTACGTATTAAGTACAAACGGAATTTCACCTAAATATGGCCGTTTTTGGGTCTTCATACTTAGATTGGTAAAACTCAAGTTCTATCTCACATTCAAAGCCAATAAACACATCTTAATCAAAGATATACAAATATACAAGATAAATTATAAAAAAAATCAAATATCTAATGCATAATTTGTTTAAAAGCATTTTTTTTACCTAAATTTGGATGAACGGAACCGGAGTATGTTGAAACAACGAAGGAGGAGCGGTTATAGGCAGAGAAGGCGCAGCGGTAGGCTAATGAGGAGTGGCGATCGATCAATAACAGTGGTAGGCTGATGAGGAGTAGCCGCCGTCGACGCATAACAGCGGTTTAGCTGGTTTCACCCGGGTCTGGACTTCATCCGTGTTTGTGTCCTTACTTTTTAAGTTTCTTACCCGCGGGTCTCTTCAAATAATACTCTGGAATTCTTTTTGTTTTTTAACGAAAAAGTACGTAGTTCTTTAAAAAAATCTAATACGGAGTATTAGGAATCATTATACATTAAACCTAGAGACTTGTACACAAACTAGAGTGATCGTAGGATTTTAGGATATTTTTAACATTTATTTCACTCCAATTCAGATCAGACCAAATCAAACTTCGACAGTTATAAAAAAAGACCAAACATTTACGAGACAAGATTAGTTCAGACCAGATCGGAAAAGATTAGACCGGATCACATTAGATAAGACCAGACCTAAACAGACATGATTAGACCATATCAGACTTAAACACCTAACCAAATCAGGCTTAAAATACACAGAGATTAGACATTTATCAAACCATGACACAACAGCCCACACCAGAACATATTAGACTTAAACAACCAAACCAGACTAGACCAGACTGGACTAAAAAAAATTAGTCCAAATAAAAAAAAACATTAACCTTATTCTTTAGAAGACAATAAAAATTATTGTTAAGTTAAAACAATTGATTTTATTTTTTCATATGCATGTCGCATCCATGTATCTAACTATAAAGTTTATCACGTTACATGGATATGGTTTATAATTATTTTTATTGATTGTAGTAACATTTACGAAATTAATGTTACATAAACTTAAGAATTTGTAACACTTGATAATAACCATTGCATAAATGTTTAAATCAGATGTTTATGTAACATTTGTCGATAAGTGTTGCATAATTATAACTTTGAGTGATATATGTAACAAATATAAAAGTGTTACAAATAAAATGTTGCAAAAAGTCAATTTTGTTGTAGTGAGATATGAAAGATTGAAGTTGAAGGTGCAACAATGGTGGAAATCCGAGCTTTGAGGAGGAAGAAGACGCCCTTTTTGATCTGATTTGGGCTTGAAATTGGTGTGTTTGAGATGGGGAAAAAGCCTGCTATTTATAGCAGAAATTTCACCGAAGGCGCCCAAGGAGGCGGCCGCCTTCCGTCGGAATCTGGCCGCCTTCCGTAGGCGGCCAACCAGGCGGCCGCCTTTGGTCTCATTTTGGCCGCCTTCCGTCCCGTCGCCGACAGCGGATCGCGGCCGGTCCCGTCAGCCGTAGGCGGCCACAGAGGGCGGCCGCCTTCCGTCACAAATGGCCGCCTGCCGTCTTTTCGTTGGCAGATCGGATCCCGGCGGATCCCGGCGGATCCCGGCCGCCGCAGGCGGTCCAACAGGCGGCCGCCTGCCGTCCTGTCTGGCCGCCTGCCGTCCTGTCTGGCCGACCGGTAATTGGTTTTGTCCCCTTGTGCCGCAGGCGGCCACCGTAGGCGGCCGCCTTCTGCCCAGTGTCGGCAGCCTTCGGTCTTTTCCTGGTCCCGAGTCAAAGCGAGATTGACTTCTGATTTTTCCCGTAGGCGGCCGCGAAGGCCTCCATTTTGGGCGCCTATTTGGGCGCCTGCTGCCACTTTTGTCTGGCAGATGCGGCTTTTCCTGCTCTTCATTTTTGTCTTCTGAATCACCTTGATAAAATGCTTGCTTCTTCCGGTATAAATGTATTTGTCACTCAAATTGACTCATTTTGTGCTCAATTGACCCGAAATCCCGCTAAACATATTATGGATGTGATTTTTACCTAATTTCATGAAACTTGAACCAAAATATATAAAATGTGTCTTTTCTTTCTATTTTCATTCAAAAATCGCTTAAATTTGATAAGAAAAATAAGTACAAAAATGGACTTATCACCGACAACGACCGGCAGTTCGTCGGCAGAGGATTTGAGGCATACTTGGCGAAGTGGGGCATCAGGCACTCCAAGGCCTTGGTGGCCTACCCGCAGGCCAACGGCCAGGTGGAGAACATGAACCGGACCATCATGGATGGGATCAAGAAGAAATTAGAAGATTACGCGTCCACCTGGCCGGAGCAGCTCAACTACGTCCTCTGGACGTACAGGACGACCCCAAGGACGGCAACCGGCGAAACACCTTTTGCCCTGGCATACGGGTTCCAGGCCAAGGTGCCAACGGAGGTGCTAGTGCCCACACATCGCACGAAGCATTTCCAGCCGGAGGATAACGAGGCCAACCTACGAGCGGAGCTCCATTTCATCGAGGAGCGAAGAGACCTAGCAACTCGTCGCATGGAGGAATATCACCGAGCCACCCAAAGATACTTCAACAAGGCGGTGAAGATCCGCGAAATTGAGGCTGGGGACCTCGTACTCAGAAAGAGAGAGAAGAGCAAACCGCTCGAAGGTGGCAAGATGGCCAAAAATTGGGAAGGGCCGTACAGGGTCATGAGAAGATATAACCAGGGGACGTTCCTCCTCCATACCTTGGAAGGGAACCACGCTGGGATCTGGAACGTCGAACACCTGAAGAGATTCTACCAGTAGTTAGAGATAGATCATTTTTGTCATTTTCGGTCGAAGCACCGTGTAACATTACCGATCAACTCCTCTATACTAAAGAATTCCTTCTTGTCTTTTACTTCCTATAGAGATTGAAGCCGAAGTGCTATTGAAAAGATTTCCTCCTCAAAAAAAAAAGGAGAAGGGGAGATAAACTCCTATGAGAGAGGGAGTCTTGACGAGGTATGCCAGATCTTCCCACTTCTCGCGAAAGACGAACGACTCCTGATACGGAGGTTGGTCGGAACGCGGGGGGGGGGGGGGGGGGGGGGGGGGGGGGGGGCTAGACGAACCAAAGGGAACCTCGGCAAGATAAACCAGTTCCTCCCATTTCCCGTGAATCGACGAACACCTTCTGCCAGAGCAGAAGGCTAGTAGGGCCACGAGCATGGGACGACGAAGCAGGGAACCCGCGATAGGGTAAACCAGTGTCCTCCTTGCGATCGGTGAATACTGAACGTCTTCTTCGAAGTAAGAAGGTTAGTAGGGTCCCGACAAGGACGAACGAAGAAACGGGAACCCTGACAGGGTATACCAGTTCCTCCCCCTTGATGGACGGATGACGAACGTCTTCTGCGAAGCCAGAAGACTAGTAATTCACGACTGGGGACGAACGGAGATAGGGAATCCCGACGCGGATAAACTTGTTTCTTCTCAGAGTGGGGATGACGAATGTCTCCTGTGAAACCAGGAGACCAGTAATCACGAAACATGGGAAGAACAAAGATCGATAAAAGACTCCAAAAAAAAAGAGAGAAGC
The DNA here is from genome assembly GCA_945859915.1 of Cuscuta epithymum. Lineage (NCBI taxonomy): Eukaryota > Viridiplantae > Streptophyta > Magnoliopsida > Solanales > Convolvulaceae > Cuscuta > Cuscuta epithymum. Next base: position 578,581 of record CAMAPF010000923.1, read on the forward strand.
AAGATATGCTAGACGAACATGGAGCAAGAATGATTTTATTCTTCGGTACTGATGACCGGAAAGATACAAATGTGTAAGGTACAATGTGAACAATGAAAAAATTGGTACCATTACAAGACAATGAACGGAGAATCACTGCTGATCGACGTCCGGAGTTGGAGCCTTGAAGAGAATCTGCTTGGCCTTCTCCCCAGCTTCGGCCTCCTCTTGCTCCCTACGCTCCTTTAGCAGCTCAAGTGCCCCCGCATGGGCGTCTGCCATCAGGAAATCAAAACAGGCCGCCTCCGGATCGAAGGGAGCCCCAAAACCATACCCTTGCGATAGGTATCATCGGCGAGATCGTCAAGGAAACGCTTTCCGGGGGGGGGTGGCCTGAAGCAACTTAATCCCATCCAGATAAGGGTCCGGGCAGGTGGCCAAGAACTCACCGACGAGCCTCAGGAGGAACCTCATGGCCATGGTATGAATGGCGCCAGTATAAGCTTTGGATTTCTGGAACTCAATAGAGCCAGACTCCTTGATCTTGGCAACATCGGCCTCATAGATGGGAACATGATTATCAACGCCCGTACGGCGGATTTCCACCTTGGCCTGCTCTACGGCCCACATCCGGCTACGGAGGTCCACGAGCTCGGCCTCCTGTTTCCTAAGGAGCTCCTTCTGGGTAGCATTCTCCTGGACAAGCTTGTCATGGGCATCGGCTTTCTCTTGGAGAGTTCAAGCCTTGCCTCTGGCATTCCTCAGAAGGGCATCACATTCAGCCCGTACTCTGGCCATCTCCCTACCCTAATGCTCGAAGGCCATCCGAGCCCTGTGGAAGTAGAGCCCGACCTTATCCAGAGTGCTCTGACCACACTCCAAGAGATCTTCAGGGGCCTCCTGAGCGGCGAAGTCCTAGGGAACCTTGAGATTCAGGCCGCACCAGATAGAGGACGCCGTCTGACCAAAGAGCATCATCGACTCCTTGCGGGGACCAACCCCGGAAAACTCAATCAGGCCAAGGGAGGACCCATTGGCTTCTGGGGGTGAAGAAGGACGAGCGTCGTCAGAGCCCTTGGCAGTTTGGACATCCTCATATCGGAGGCGACGGACGTTAGAATTCCGCGGAGGAGAAATATGGGGCTTATTTCGGGAAGTGGGCTTCCGCTTGAGGGGACTCCCGGGCTCACCATCAGAGTCATCAGCCACTATGATGGCCTTGGAAGAGGTACCCTCGACACGCGGCCTCTTGGAAGCACCGGCCCCCGAAGTGTCATCAGCCCGTGCTCTGGTCACCCGAGATTCGACCTCGGGGACGAGCGGCTTCTCGAGCTTGTCATGATCCTTGCGCTCACGGTCAGTGGTAGTTGAAGCGTGGTTGGTACGACCCATGGTTGACGTAGATGGGAAAACTCCTGCACAAAAGGAACCAAGACGTTCAGAGCCATAACAATGAAGGGGTGATAAAACAATGCAAGTACAAATGGACGCACCTAACCCAGCCCGAGCTTTAAAAGGCTCGGCCACCAGCAACCGGAGGTTCTGGATGCCGAGTCCAGCTATGCGCTTGGCATACCCAAGCTCCTCGTCCTTCATGGGCGGCGGAATCGTCTTCACCGGGTAGGCATTCCACCGGTCAGGGAATGGCATCAGTGAGCCTACTTCGGCCAGGAAGAAACGCTCTTCCCAGCCGTCCGGATTCCCAGCGTTGTTCGAGAACAGGACCATGGACGGACGGGCGATCAGAGTCAAGTACCCCGTACGTCCGAAGGGGGACAGCCGGAAGAAATGGTGCAGCAGATCCACGGTGGGGGTCACGCCGACGCTGTGGCATCTAATTATGAAGCCAACGATTATCCGATAGGCGGCAGGGACGAACTGCGCAGGCACTATCTTAAGGATCCTAAAAAGCTCCAAATGAAAGCTGTGCAGGGGGAAGAGAAGCCCGGCTATCACCGAGTCCAAGTGGACCACCACATAGCCGGGCAGATGGCGCATGGGGTTGCATAGGCGCCGATCGTCGTAGATCCTCGGGGGATAAAACCACTGGCCGATCAGACGCTTATCAGCATTCGTCAAACGTTGGCTTTGACGTCGGACGTATGAGAAGTTAAGGCTGTAACGGGGAGGCCGAGGCGGCATTCCCGCTCATAATACTCTAAGTCATCACCAGAAGAACAACCATCGTCGAAACGAGTTTCAGAAGACATGGCAACGAACGGTACCTTGGGATTTCGAGGCTCAACACGGCTCGTAGGGAATCTAGAGAGAGAAAGCAATTGCGCAGCGTAAGGAGAAGTGTGAGCGTATCACATGGTTCTGGGTACTTATAGACAGCACCGTGGAATCACGCCAACCGAAGTGGGACACGTGGCACCTAGATACCGGTACCTACCACGGTCCACTTGGGACCCTCGATTTTATCGCCTCATAATCACAACAAGGAAATCCGGATCGATGCCACGAACGTCCTGCCGGGGGAATTTATCAGCTCCAAGGGATCTAGAGATGCCCAGAGACCGCATCCATCAGTTGTGCCTAATATCGGCAGCTAATGGGAGACGTACGCACCAACAGGGTACGTTCGTATTTCTATACATTGTGCCACAGGAATATTGGGGCCAGACGAACGTCTCCCTACGAAGCCTGGGTTGAGCACGCGCAGCATGGATAGTTGCGCTTACGCATACGGGACGAACGTCTTTATCAAGTGTTGGCTCTGGGGAGTACGTTCGTATCTCCATACTTAAAGAGATTTGCTACTGACCAAGGAGGCAGCCACCAACGAACGTCGTCTTACGGCGTTGAAATTGACTACAGACAACGGTTAATGATATGCTCGCACTTATAAGATGGACGTCGCTGTCAGAATATAAATTCCGGACGGTACGTTCGTATCCACTCCTTGCCAACAAGCAGGCATCGGCGTCGGGCGTCGCCACCCGACGACAAGCTTTCACAGCACGTCCGCGCATTCGAGCACTTACGGGGGCATGGCAAGGGGGCGCACGTTGTGCTAAAAAAAATGGAGGATTGGTATGAACGTCCTCGCGGACTCTAGTTATATCTCAAAAGATCAAAGCACAGCAAGGCCCCGAAGGGAATCCCACGCAATAAAGCAATGAAGGAAAGCAACATGATGAAGTAAAAGATCACGAACGTAGGAATAATTATGGGCAAAAGTTGTGTATATTCTTCAGCTCTAACGGCTGGGCATTACAAGCTCAAAACGGAAAGGAAGTACAAATTACTTTACACAAGAAAGGGGGACTCGGGCCGGCTGTCGCCCGGGGTCTGCTCCTCCTCTTCGGCTTCGGGCTCGGGGGTCGGGGGTTCCGGAATCTCCCCTCTGGCCTTGGCTTCCTCCCGACGCTGATCCCTTCCCAACTTCCCCAGAACTTGAATCAGCAGATCGTCGTCTGTATTCGCAGCCAGGTCAAAGTCGACCCCCTGCAGCCTTGCGAAGATGGGGAGGGTGGCCTTAACCCCCTCATTATACCCGGCGGCAAAGGTACTGTCGCTGACCTCGTAGAGGAACTTTTGGGACAGAGGAGAGCTCTCGAGAATCTGGACGCCGCAGGCCAGACGCTGCCGGGGCGGTATCTTCGCCAAGGCTGCAGAGAACACATCACCGAAAGCCCCGGCGCAGTAGTCTTTGGCAGAGTCCATGAACTCCCCGGTGTTCCTGTAGCCGGAGGTATCAACCAGCCACTCCGGGTTTGCATCCTTCTCAACGGGATGCACCGGTACAAGCCTGAAGCCGGCTCTCTCAAGGCCGGCCAGCTGGCTGCGGGATTCAACCCGCAGAGCTGCGAGCTCCCTCTCCTTGGCCGCGGCCTCTGCCTCGGCACGACGGACGGCCTCCCGGGCTTGGGACAAGGCGGCATCAGCCTTCACCTTGGCCTCTTTCAGATCGGCCTCCCTGGCAGCCTCAGCCTGCAAGACCAGAAGCCCAGACTGGACGAAGGAAGGAAGATTAGAAAGCATAATCAGGAGATGAACAGGAAATGGGAGATGTACCCAGAATTAGTACCGAGGGAATACCTGAAGAGCAGCTGCCAGAGCAGCGCTGGTCGCCTCAGAAGACGAACGAGGGGGCAGCTCAAGTCCGGCTTTGAGGGCCATCTCCCTCCAAAGTTCTTCCGTCGGGCGGCTCAAGGGCAGAGAGCCGGCATCTTCAAGCAGGGGGCCAGTGGAGGCGGCCTCGCGGCCCCTTTTCTGTTTCTTCTCCGGGGCCTTCTCCACCCCCTTCTGAGAAGCCGCCTTCGTGGGGACGACCGGTGGTGGAAGGGCAGCATCAAGAGCTGGGGGCCCGGATCCTTGGGCCAGCACGGTGGCGATTAGGTGCTGCTCACCCTCAGCCGTTCGCCGGGCGGCATCAGAGGCCGGGGAGTTGGAATCCGAGGCAGGAGCATTCTTGGCTTTCGCCAATGCGGCCTTAGCGGCGGCCGCTTTGGCCTTCCTGGTCTTCAAGCATTCGGCGTGATTCATTTGCGCTTCGCTTGGTGGAGAACCTGCGTGAAAACAACAAAGTGTTAAGAGACGGACGGGAAATGAGGCAAGACACTCACCTCGAAGGACAGGACCGCCCGATGCCCCGAGACGAGCGTCGAAGGGAGGAAAAGGTCCAGAGACACGGGCGGTACCTATGCCTGCCCCCGAGAGTGCCTCGAAGGTCAGATAACCGGCTATGGGGCGAATGCCGCCCTGCAGGATCTTCTCCACATCTTCGCTCAAATCGTCGGTCAACTCTGGTGACTCTATCTTCGGGGGATAGCCGTTCCAACGAACTGGGAGGGGAGGGCCGTCATATCGGAGGAAGAAGAACCGGTTTTTCCAATCATGATTGGAGGAGGGGTAACTCTTGAACAGCCTCCTGCCTGGACGTGCGGCCACGCTCAGATAGCCATCAGAGTTCTGAGGAGTGATCCGGTAGAAGTAGTGGAACAGATCCCAGGTGGCAATGACTCCTGCAAGTTTGCAGCGCACCAGGAAGGCCGATATGAACCTATAGGAGTTGGGCATGAACTGAGCCGGGGCCACCTGGAAACAGTGGAAGAACTCCACATAGAATGGATGAAGTGGGAACCGCAGCCCGGCTTCAACGGAGTCCAAGTGGAGCATGATCCTCCCCGGCCGTCTCCTCATCACATGTTCAGCGCCTCTCACGCTAAAGACGAACAGTGGGGGAAAGAAGGTCCGGATTTTGTTCAAAGCAACGCGGGAGAGGACTTGATCGTGATCGAGGGCGCTCCTGATTGGACAAATGTGGCGCTCCATATCCATAGGGATGCCCAGGTCATGCACCTCCATGTCAGAGCCGGATTCGGCTTCTTCCCCAGAATCATAATCGGCAGGGCGCTCATTAAGGGGGACTGCATCAATAACGTCCATCGCCCCGTCAACATTTCCGTTGCCAGCGTTGCTCCCGCTACCTTGGGGAGCGTTATCAGGCGCACCATCGGCCTGGATAGTCCCCACAGTTGAGGCCGAACCCGAATTCTCGGAGACACTAGCTTTTCCGGGGGAGCGTGAACCGGAATCGGAGGAGGAGCCCGAGGAAGAACCCAACGAACCGGAGCTAGAACTCGACGAAATCTCCATCGAAGTCATCATTGCAAGAATTCAAGACAAAGAGAAGAAGCAGAGGAGGGAAAATTACCTTACAAGGAGATTAGCCGAACTCGGAAGCGGGGGAAAAAAACTCGAGGAGCAGCGGAGATTCTAGAGCAAGAGAGCAAAAATTGGGAACCCTAGTCCAAAGGGAAAACCCGGCATTTATAGGAGAAGCACCGATGGGGGAACCAACGAGGGGTTGACACGTAGCAAGGAGCGTACTCCGGCTCACGCGCTGTGCGTGGGATGGAAGCGTAATGATGACATTTCCTCGGAAAATGCACCGTCGCTATAACAGCCGTCACCTCGGTTCCTGAGCCATCGACAGCTGTTAAGCACCATGACCACGAGCGTACGCCTTCACCGGATGCAACAAACACAAGTACCAGGTCACGAGCGTCTTACCCTTGAGGGAGATCATACTTCCTTATGTCCCGTGCATGCTCAGAACATCAGAAGTGGGGGGCTTGTGTTGGGTTAATGGCCCAAGTTGAGGTTCAGTCCATTTACCCCTTCTTCCAGACGTACGTCCAGATAGACCACTGGGCTAGCCTGGCAAGCCCATTTCCTCCAGGATGGACGAACGTCTGCAGATGGGGTTCAGGCTCAACGGCCCATCTCGACGAACGTCTACGCAGAAACAAGGAGCAGGATCACAGGCCACCAGAATGACGACGAACGTCGTCAGGGCAAGCCCATAGCCATCAGAGGCAGTCCAGTCCACATGGCGAGATTCCACAAGGGCCAGGGGACGAACGGCCAACAACCCCTGGAGGCCACCTGGAGCAGCTCACTCCCCAGACGGACGAACGTCCCCACTAATTAGGCGGGAAACAGCTAAACTCAAATTATCCAAATAAGTGTGGCTCCTTGATAACGTCTTCCGGTAAGCTCTTCTTAAAATTCTTTAAACATATATGAATATATGATAATCTAATTAGAATCGGTCTATGAACTGGAGGGTGAAAACTAATCTATTCGAGTGTGCGCGGTGTCCGGTGTTTTTCTTTGTTGTATACAATTAACTCGTATTAATTTGAACAGAACTCAAAACTTTGTGTTAACTCCTGCTACACAATTACGGAGTATATTAGAAAAATTTGAATTATGAAGCTTCCAAAAATCCATTCCTTATAACAGGATCTGAAATCACATTAACTGGTGCATTTCTTTAACTTTGTGATTACAAATTGAGCATAGCAACTCACGAAAAAAACGCAGTTATATTAAAATGGAAATTAGTCACCAGAGTTTCAAAAACAGCCGCAACAAAACTAGCTAATCTGTCCCTGAGTTGTATTTTCCAAAGCTTCAATTCAACACCTAGAACAAGTAGTATTAACTTAAATCCCTCTAGACCCAAATCAATTAACACCACGTGATAAGATATTTTTTTTGTCTAATTACTCGAAAGAATTAAGATAGCCTATGAAGATTAATACCTAAAATCAGATCAAGGAAAATAAACTCTCCTTGGTTAGAGATGATAATCCAATTGAAAGAGGAGAAGAGTTTCAACTTTCAAGGAGTGAAAATATGTGCGGCTTCTGTGGTTGGGGGAATACGTAGGTCTCGGTTAGATGATCTGTATAAATGTACTACTCCTTTTTAGAGCTTTAAGTCAAAATACTGATTTGGGCCACAATACTGATTTGGGTTTCTTAATCCTCTAAGAAATACTCGTGACCTAACCGAATAATCATATTTTCCTTTTCAATAATATACTAAATAAATAATACAATACTCCATAATATTTATTTCTTCAATTCAAATTATTATGAGCTTACCGGTCAGCGTTATCTGCCACAAACAAAAAATGTTAAATGATAAATCACATTAATCATAAAAGAACTTATAACTGACTGAAATAATAATAACTTTAAGTAACTAGCTCACAAAATCGGGGTGTTACAGTCATAGTTTGTTGTGTGATTTTTAACACTCGTTGATTGATTATTATTGACGCAGTCGCATAAAGATGAATAGTTGATCATGATTAAAAATATATATTTTCAACAACAAACCAACACACGACTGTCTTTGATTTATATTTACAATTATGACATAATAAGTCATGTTTGGGTATTATCACATCCGAATTGGAATGTCAAACTAAAATTTGAAGATATTGAGAAATGCATGTGAATTGACACCTTTTCTCCCACACTAACCACTGCTAAATTTATTCCTTCATAAAATATTTTGCTGGTAATTCACTTGCATGATGAACATATGATTTTGCCAAAGAATTTTATAACAGGGTTGTTGAGGTTTATTCCTTCAACCCCCGGGTCCAACACGTAAGCCCAAGAGTTTCGAGTGGAGTGTGTATGAACAACTAGCCCAACTAACAAGTGAGATGGAATAAGAAACAATAGGAAGCAAGTAAGTGATTAGGTATTATTAATCTGTTAATAACTCCCTAATACAATACTTTTCGCTAAGGCTCGTCGGTCGTTCGTCTTACAAGGCAGTAGAAGTGTTGCGGGTAAGGAGGCTATAAGCTAGAGTGCTAAGAATAGAAAGTTGTTAACCCTTTACAATGAAATAAATGCTGCTATTTATACCACCAATGGGCAGCTGGCTACGCTATCGTGGAGGCTTGTGAATGGCTGGTGCTCCAACCACCAAATCTTCAGCATTAAATGCGTTTCCCGCCAGGATCTGGGTTTCCCGCCTAATTAGTGGAGACGTTCGTCCAGCTGGGAGAGGTGAGTCGCTTCGTGGTGATACCGCAAAGGGTAGTGGGCCGTTCGTCCCTTGGCCCTTATGGGCTTGCCTGGTGGATTGAATTGCCTCCAGTGGTTATGGGCTTGTCTGACGACGTTCGTCGTCATCCTAGTGGTCTGAGGGCCTGACTCACTGTCAACTGAGTAGCCGTTCGTCGGACTGGGATGGTAAGCCAAGGCCTTAGTCAAGACGTTCGTCCTTTCCAAGTTGCCCGCCAGCTTAGCCTATCCAGTTCCGTCTGGACGTACGTCCGGACAAAAAGGGTAAATGGGCCGAACTCTTACTTGGGCCATTATCCCAACACAAGTCCCCCACTTCTGATGTTCTGAGCATGCACAGGACATGAAGAAGTATGATGCTCCTCAAGGGTGGACGCTCGTGGCATGGTACTTGCGTTTGTTGCGTTTTATGAAGGTGGACGCTCATGGTCACAGTGCCTACCTGCCGGCGGCGGTTCAGGGATCGAGGTGACGGCTGCTATAGAAACGGTGCACTTCCCTAGGAAAGGCCATCATTACACTTCCATCCCACGCGCAGCACGTGAGCCTGGATACGCTCCTTGCTACGTGTCACCCCTTCGTTGGCCCCTGAATCGGTGCCTCCTCTTTAAATACTGGGGTTTTCCTTAGAATTAGGGTTCCTGATTTCTGCTCTCTCGCTCTAGGATCTCTGCTGCTTGGTGCTCTGTTCATCTGCAAGGTTCATCGATCGGCTTGTCCTCCTCCCTCCTCTAAGGTAACTTAGGTTCTCTTCCCCCTTCTCTATAATCCTTTTCTGGTCTACCCAACGGCCTCCATGGAAATCTCCTCGGATTCCAACTCCAGTTCTTCGGGCTCTTCCTCGGGTTCCTCCTCCAGTTCAGGTTCAGGCTCTGGCTCCGGTTCCTCCTCACGTTCCTCCATCAAGGCCAGCGTTTCAGGTAGTTCTGGTTCGGCCTCGACCGTGGGCTCCTTACAGGAAGATGGTGTTCCTGATACTGCCGCCGCACTCAGCGCCGGAGAAATTGCCTTGTCTGCGGATCAAGGGGACAACATGGTCCTGGAGGTGGTGGACCATGTGGATGATGCAGGGGATCAAAACGCGGCCCCTGGGGATGATCGTCCGGCGGACTATGATTCGGGGGCTGAGGCCGAAGATGGATCCGACGTTGAGGTGTTCGATTTGGGGCTCGAAATAGATGTGGAGCGTCACATTTGCCCGATTAAGAACGTCCTAGGGCATGAGCAAGTCTTCTCGGTTGTAGCCCTCAATAAGCTAAAGGTGTACTTCCCCCCTCCGCTCGTATATAGCCTTCGGGGCGCATCCCACATGATGAGAAGACGCCCGGGAATGGTCATGGTGCTCCTGGACTCTATCGAGGCCGGGCTGCGTTTTCCCCTCCACCCATTCTATGTGGAGTTCTTCTGCTGCTATCAAATAGCCCTTGCACAACTCATGCCGAATTCATACCGGTTCGTTTCTGCATTCCTAGTCCGTTGTAAGGACGGAGGGGTCACTGCTACTTTGGACTTGTTCCATTACTTCTTCCGGCTTACCCCTCAAAATTCTGATGGCTTCCTGAGCGTCGCCGCTCGTCCGAAACAGAGGCTTTTCAACGGTGCACCGAGTTCTATCCATGATTGGAAGAATCGGTTCTTCTTCGTGCAGTATGAGGATGCTCGTCTGCCATTGCGATGGAATGGTTATCCACCCAAGACAGGGTCACCGGGTCTGACCGACGATCTGGAGGAAGATATTAGGAAGATCTCGACGGGCGGCGTCCGGCCCTTGGATGATTTCCTCACCTTCGAGGCACTTGCCGCAGCAGGAATAGGTACCGCCTGCGTCTCTGGACTCCCAACTCCCCCATACGCTCGTCTCGGGGCACCGGGCGGTCCTGTCCTCTGGGGTGAGTGTACTTTGTCAAAATCTTTGTTTAATTTCTGATGCCTTGTGTTCTTATCCGCAAGTCTGCCCCTCACCCAAGCTCAAATGAACCACGCTAAGCTCCTGAAGAACCGGAAGGGCAAGGGTGCTGCCGCCGACGCCGCCCTTGCTAAGGCCAAGGCTGTCCAAGCGGCCGATTCTAACTCCTCCACCTCCCAGGCCGATCGTCGCACGGTGGAGGCGGAACAGCATCTCATTGCCACAGTGATGGCGCAGGGGTCCCAGGCCCCAAATGCTGACTCTGGCGTCCCTGAGGTGGTGGCGCCCCTGCAGACCGTCCATCCCCAAGGCGGGGAAAAGGTGAAGGACAAGAAGGCGAAGAGGCCTCGGGGGGCTAGCTCTTCTGCAAAAGAAATGGTCCTTCCTCCCCTAGGACGTCTGGCTCATGACGTCTGGCAGGAAATTGCCTCCTTGGCTGGGGTGGAGGTGCCCCCCCGAACGTCTTCGGAGGCTTCAAATGCGCCTCTGGCCGCCGCTCTTCAGGTAAGACTCTGCCTTATGTTGAGTAGTTGATTATTTGTATAATGTCAACTCGAAGCCTTACATTCGTGTCTGATTCGTAGGTTGGGCTATCTGTGCTGCAAGCCGAGGCCGCGAGGGATGCTGAGGCCCTTCAGGCTAAAAACAAGGCGGATGCCGCTTTGAAGAAGGCGAGGGAGGCCGCTCGTCTTCAGGAGAAGGAGGTGGCCGCCAAGGAGACAGAGCTACAGGCCGCCCTGAAGGCAGCTCGGGAGTCTGCTGAACAGGTGGCTGCGTTTGCGAAGGCCGGGTTCACGCTCGTCCCAGTTCTTCCTGCTCCCAAGGATGGGCCTCCCGAATGGCTCGTCGATACCTCTGGGTATGAGAACATCGGGGCCTTCATGATCGCCGCCCAGAGGTATTGTGGCGGTGCGTTTGGCGACGTGTTCTCCGCAGAGCTGCAGAAGCAGGCCCCGAAGGACCGTCTCAAGTTCGGGGTCCGGGTCTTGGAGAGCGCCCCTTTGTTAGAGAAGTTCTTGTACGACGTTGGAGATAGTTCCTTCGCCATTGGCTTCAACGAAGGGGTAAAGGCTACCTTGCCTATATTTGCCGAGCTCCAAGGCCCCGGCTTCAATCTGGCCCAGCACACTAATGACGCTGAGCTGCTCCGGACTTTGGGCAAACTGGAGTGCGATGCTCATCGAGAAGAGGCCAAAGCCAAAGGGGAGATTCCGGAACCTCCGACCCTTGAGCCCGAAATTGAAGAAGAGGAAGACGTTCCCGGCGGGTCCCGGCCGGTTTCCCCCAATTTTGTTTGATGTAAACTATAATTTCTTTTGTTCTGATTCTGTAACATCCAGCCAGTAGAGCTGAGGAATACACAACTCTTTTTGCCCCATGATTGTCTCTACGTTCGTGATCTTTCGCTTTGCTATTTCTTTCTTTCAATTTGTGTATCTCTTTTTGAGGATTCCTTTTTGAGGATTCTTTCTTCCAATTTGTGTAACATCTATCCCCGCGAGGACGGTCATACCAGCCCGAAGTCTTTATTCTGAGCAACGTCCGCTCGTTGTGGGCCTCGCCTCGATTGACCTTCGCATTTTCAAAGTGTGGAGGTGTGGACGTATTGCTTGAACCCCGTATTGGGTGGCGACGTTCGTCTACGTAAGTGTATTTACACGAAACGAACATAGCTGTTCCTGACGCGCACAACACCTATCTCACCATCACGGGGCGGCGCCCTTCCGCTCGTGCTTTGCCGCCTTTGGTTGTTTACAAGGTATTTCCAAAGTGTGGCAGCATGAACATACTGGCCAAATCCAATATTCAGGTGGCAACGTTCGTCTTCGGCTAGTACGAACATATCTGCTCCTGAGACGCATATCACCTACTTTGGTGCCACAGGGAGATGCTCCTCTCCCAATGTTCCGTCCGGTCCTTCATGACACGAGGTTCCAAGAATACGAACGTGAAATGCTGGTAACATTGTCTGCCGGATACGTGCGTCTTCTATCTGTTACTAATACCGGACCAAACGTGGGTGTGGTCTTCGTATGTGTGAACTCTTGGAGCTGATGAACCCCTTTCCATTTGCGCCCTTTGGGTATGTGGAAAATGCTCATGATACGACATTCCCCATTCCCTGCGCGGGACGCTCGTGGCACTAATCCCCCTAATCCTTGTCGCGATTAGGTGGAGCTGAAATCGAGGTACTTTTAATACCGCGGAATGTACCGGTATTTAGGCGCCACGTGTTCAACTGTGGTTAGCGTGATCCCACGGTGCTGTCTATAAGTACCCAAAATCTCGCGGATTCACCATTCGCTTCATCTCTAGTCCTTGTGCTGTGCAACTGCTCTCTCTCTAGCTTCCTTCTGCACTGCCTCAAGCTCCAAAACTCGTAGGTACCGAACGTTGTCATGTATTCGTCTAGGTTGGAGTCCCAAATTATTGATTCAAGGACCCGAAACAGCTCGTCGTCCACCGGGGATAGGTTTGACGACGGGTGCTCCTCCGGTGATGACCTGGAGTTCTATGAACGGGGTATGCCCCCCCGGCCCCCCGTCATCACCTTAATTTCTCTGGCGTTCATCGCCAGCGCCAGCGTCTTTTGAACGCGGATCGGCGGTTGATAAGCCAATGGTTCCTCCCTCCGAGGGTTTACGACGACCGTCGTCTACGCAATCCAATGCGCCATCTGCCCGGCTATGTGGTGGTTCACTTAGACTCCGTTATAGCTGGCCTTCTTTTCCCTCTCCACAGCTTCCATATGGAACTTTTTAGGAGCCTTAAAGTGACACCCGCTCAGTTCGTCCCCGCCGCTTATAGGATCATCGCGGGTTTTATAATTAGGTGCCACAGCGTCATTGTGACCCCCACCGTAGATTTGCTGCACCATTTCTTCCGGTTGTCCCCCTTCGGACGTACGGGGTATTTAACCCTGATCGCGCGTCCATCCATGGTTCTATTCTCAAACAACGCCGGGAATCCGGACGGCTGGGAGGAGCGGTTCTTCCTCGCCGAAGTAGGCTCCCCGATGCCATTCTCCGATAGGTGTAACGCCTATCCGGTGAAGTCCATTCCGCCGCCTATGACGGATGGGGAGCTTGGCTATGCCAAGCGCATAGCTGGACTTGGCATCCAGAACCTCCGGTCGCTGTTGGCCGAGCCTTTCAAAGCTCGGGCCGGACTAGGTGCGTCCGTTTGTACTTGCATCGTTCTATCATCCTTTCATTGTTATGGTTCTGAACGTCTTGGTTTCTTTTCTGCAGGAGTTTTCTTGTCTTCATCTTCTATGGGACGTTCCAACAGTATTCCCGTCTTTCATAGCCGCGAAGGCAGAGATCAGGACAAGGGGAGGACGCCGCTTGTCACGCCCCGGACCTACCCGGACACGTCAACAACCCGCCGTACAATACGAATAGTCAACCGCAGTCCAACACATTCATATTATACAAGGCGTCTTGAATATCATTCACACACATAACATCCATAAACAAACATAATAAGTAATTCATAACGCAGCGGAAAACATTGTTTAAAACAAAAAGGGCCACACAGGGCTATTCATGAGCACGCAGGCTCTATAGTAAAATATCCATGAGCAAATTTTTTAATGTTTCAAATAGAATGGAGGAAGCACGAACCAAGTCTTCTCTCCTAGGAATCACTCGATCAACGAGCACAGGATGCAAGCTCTAGCCTCAACCTGAAATGGTGGTGGGACGCCCCCGAAGGGGTCAGTACTCTATACGGCTATAAAGTACTGGTGTGGCAGGCATCTAATAGATATACAACAAGTATTTCACACACAAGACCCTCAAATAGGGTGATAATATAGTTTAGGCTGTAATCCCAAATTACCCCTTCAAAATATATACTTACTTTATTTAAAGTCAAGTAGTCGGCTCAAAGGCCATGTTTATCACAAAACATTTCCCAAACCCCGTGACTAATGGTCACGACATACATAGGGTCCAACCCTAATATAACTTCTCATTTCTAGAGTTCGGCTCGAGTACATCATCATGCACTCGCATCATAGATCTCCTACTTCATGTAATCATATCATAGATCTCCTACTTCATAAAATCACACCATAGATCTCCTACTTCATAAAATCACACCATAGATCTCCTACTTCATACAATCACACCGATTGACACTTAAATCTCATTCAAGTTCATCACAAACAAACTCAAACCTTAAGTTTGATTCTAACACATTTAGGACAATCCTTAACTAGCATCACAATACTATTAAGATTATTCCTACAACTCATTTATCATTAATGGTAGCTCCTCCATATCAATAGATATGTGGCAGCCTCCCATGTGTCAAGCATCATCATGCAATTATACATTTACATACACATCACATTCATACATTAGTTGGAAAGGTCAATTTACCATATTAGCATACCTCTATCTCACATGACTCCATATTCATCAATATGGTTTCAATTCATGATCAAGTCCATTACTTATCATTCATATCATGTTCAAGCATATTTATTCACAAAAACATGATTTAAGCATTTGGGAAATCTCATGCATAACCTACAAGTTGTAAGCAACTAGATGTCGGTCCTCACCTCAAATGAGCTTTAAAACTTTCCTTCTCAATCCAATGACCAAAGCCTCGGCCAAGAAGGTTTGAGAACTGATTCCTTGCTTGGAATTGAGTGTTAAACAGCCTCCTCAAAGTGCTAGTTCAACCTTTAAACGTTGGTACGAAAACAGCCCCTTGAATGGGTGTTTTCCGGCTAACTCGTTTCCTAGTTTTCCAAGATTTGCTCTAGGTTAGTATCTAACCTTTACATAAATAATAATAAATTTTTAAGGACCTATTATACACTTGGATTAGTGTATAATAGTTCCACCAATCGTTCATATCATTTGGAAAATGAAAGGAAAGGTTTTGGGGTTAACAACTCACTTTAGAAGAGTAGATCCGTTTCTGCGAGGTTGTGTTTTGCTCGGACGATTTGGAAGCCTTCCACTACTCCGATTGCTGCAACCCAGACCTTCACGGATTCCTCGTCTTGAGAGCTTTCTTTTGGTATCTCACACGCCTTAATTGGATTGGTATAACTCGAGATATCCACCAAACAGCTTCAGCACTCTCAGAGCTCGAGTTTACAGACCACTGCTCACTCCAGTTCGATTTTTGTATGATTACTCTCTCCTCTCGAACAGATACCACTCAACTATGAAAATAGACTTCAAAGGCTATCCAATGACACCTTAATCAAGCTATTTGGGCGAGTACAACTCTCAAAATGAAGGGAGACAAAACAGCACACCTGTTTGTGCGAAAACAGTGGTGGTGGCCCCAAAATTTGATTCCAATTGTGTCATGGGCAGTGCTTCTCCATGTGGTGCGGCCAAGGTGAGTCTTCTCACATATTTTCCTTGTCTTGCAGGTAATCAAGCCACATGGAATGCTTCCCAATTGATCTCAATCAAATTGAGGTCCAAAATATCTACCAATACTTCCAAAAAAAATGGGAAGATGGGTCCTATTGTTTTATCTTTTGTCAAAGATGCCTTTTTGTACTCATCCTAATTTATTTAGAACAAGTCAACCTCCTACATCACATTATTGATCTCCAATATGTGTAGGCTCATCTCAATAATTTACTTAATGGATATTATAGAAGGAAAATCATACTCCCATTATTTAGCTCAATAATGCCAAAGATGGGGTTATAGGCATTTGTATTCCTCTCTAATCGTTCTATCACTTATTTTGACATTTGTCATACATATTATTGGACTACTATCAGTGTGGGTCACTCCCGATTGGGTCTAGGACGCCATTCTCGAATACTTGATATTTTTAGCAGGTTGGGCCCAAAATAAGGTTTGGGCCGTCCGACCTTACTCGGATTGTCTTGAAAGATCATGTATCACAATTTGGATAATGTTGGGCTCTTTTATTTATTAATAAGACCCAAATAGTATTTGCATGCCCGACATTAATATACGAGTTCGAACAGTACACTAATCGATCATTAATTACGTAAAACATTAATCGTTTTACAAATGTTTGGGAATCAGAAATCCAATACATAAACTTTGAATTTTTAAATCAAATTTTCAAGGACGTTCGGGTGCGGTGTCACAAGTTCACCCCCCCTTAACAAAAATTTCGTCCCCGAAATTCACAGCTCTACTCGAATAGGAAAGCATACTGCTTCCTCATCAAAGCCTCTGTTTCCCATGTCTCTTCTTCGACCCGATCGCTCTTCCAAAGTACTTTAACCATTGGGACTTCTTTGCTCCTCAGTTTCTTCACCTTTCTATCGGTGACCTTGATTGGTTGCACAACGTAGTTCAAATCCTCACGTACCTCTACAGGCGGCTTTTCCAATACGTGGGAGGGATCATGTACATACTTCTTAAGCATGGATACATGAAACACATTATGTATCTTCTCTAATTCAGGAGTCAACTGTAGACGATATGCAACGGCCCCAATCCTCTCTATAATTCTGAATGGACCTATGTATCGTGGGTTAAGCTTCCCTCGGGTTTGGAATCGAATGATTCTGATGGTCCCGGATAGAGGTAAAAGTCTAGAGGGGGGGTGAATAGACTTTTATAGCTTTTTCGTCTTTAAGAACTTTTCCCTTCTAGATGAGTTGATCTATAATCTTTTGGGAGATTAATAGATGCACAGCGGAAGTCTTTAACCTCTAGAAACTCAGTTTAAGATAACTTTCTAGTCTGGGTGATGTTTAGACTAATTATGGAAGGGCAGTAGACTTGGCAGTTGGATGATGGGTAGGCGACTGATGAGGCAACTGCTGAGTTGGCAGTTAGCTGAAATGCAGGAGACTGCTGAGGCAACTGCTGAGAAGATATTGGGTGTTTGAAGAAGGTGATGATGAAATGTTGCTAAGAATAGTGAGGGCTTTTTGAAGATGTGCTTTAGTATAAGTAATCAGAAGTTTTACTGAAGCAGTGGTCTCAGCAGTTGATTGGTGATGAGGGCACTGCTGAGGTGCCTGCTTGGTGATAGACAATTTAATAATAGTCCTCGCAAGTGCACGAGTCGCGGTAGTACAGTGCTCAAGTAAGGGTCGAATCCACGGGGAAAATGCAACTAAGTAATTGGAAAACTATTAATAAAAATAAAAGTAAATTTAATCTAACTAAAAATATGAATTTTGAGTTTGTTTGATTTAAAACTGAAAAGTGAGGCTTGAATTAAAATGGATGCAAGGAATTTAAATGAATAAAAATAAAGTTATTGAACTAACAGAAAATTGATTGAGAACTTAGCAAAGAAAAAGATAGTCCAGGATTATGAATCAGTCACTAATCTTTAGTATTTGTGATTTAGTCAGCCAATTAGAGTTGAGGGTTCGTTCTAGACAAAAATATGACTATTCCGTATGGCGTCCAGAATAAGTCATGTACTTTAACTATTAATTAACAGGAAATTATTAATTCAATAGTTAAAATTCATTAATCACAAAAGAACTACGGAAACCCGATTTAAGAACCAAATAGATAATCTAACAAGACAACCAAATTATCTATTCTTTTATCCAAAAGAGCTCGAACTAATAGGTATGGCATGTACTCTATTAATCCACTCAAACAACTTAATCCATCATGTTAAAATTGGCCAGAAGTTAACACGAAAAATTAAGCGAATAAGAACAATGGATAAAACTCAATCAATTGACTAAACTAAAATCACAATTTATACTAAATCATAACAACATCATCATAATCCGGACTTAGAAAATTATCTACTCATAGAAAAATAAACCAAGACAATAAGAGTGTAGCAATTTGTTCTAACCATCTTAAAATAATACCGAATAGCAATAACAAATCAAAGCTCCAAGAAGTAAATTTCAGAAGAAGATTAGAGTATACGGAGAATGTAAATACAAACTTGTGCTGCTGCCATAGATTAAACTGGGAATCAGCAAACCATTGCTACAAGCCTTGCTGAACAGTCACGCGCAGTCTCACGTAGCCCAGGCTCTTCCTCCTACCTCCTTCGGCCCTCCGCTCTCCCCACTTGGCAGCCAGAATCCCCCTTTAAAACCCTTGTTGCTGCGTTTTTATCCCTCCGTAAAACAGTCCAGGTTTCCAGCTTTTTTTAGCCCGCTGCACTCCTTTTCTTTCTTTCTTGGGCTCTTTTTTTAGTTTGGGTTTGCTGCCCAGGAGACTTTTTAAACAAAAGTATTTGACTCATTTTCTTTCAATTTTCCAACGGCCCTTGGAAAAGGAAAAATCTCCACAAACCAGTCCAAAAGTCCTCAAATCCTTCAATTAAAGTTCTCACCTATAAAAATCATTTTTAACACAAAATAGAACTCCAACCTCTCAATAAGGCAAATAATAAGCATGGAATTGTAATAAAGCAATATAAAAATGAAGCACAAATTCTAGCTCATCACTTGGTTTAGAGGATGAACTTCACAGAGCAGTTTGGTCAACTTCCTCGTTGGTAATGTTATGAAGGTCTGGTGATATTGAGATGTTTAAGAAAAACAAGTGATTGTGAGCAGAGAGCTCAGCAGTTGGTTGGACACCAGGGGACTGCTGAGGCACCTGCTATACTTGAGAATGAATTTCAGGATAATGACCTGATAAGCCTTTTAGTGATATTTATGCATATTTCTAGTGTGAAAAAGATCTCAAAGAAAGTAAGTAATTAAGCAGTAGGATAAGCAGTTGGGTCTGTTAAGGCAACTGCTTAGGATGCTGCTGGCAAACTCCAATCTTTTTGTGAGAAGTGTTGGTTGTGTGCTTTGTTGACTAACATAAAATCAACACACGATGTATCCTGGTTCAGAGGTGGTGTAATCCTCCTACATCCAGTCCCACCCTCTTTCAGATGGATTTCACTAAAGTATTAAGCCCAATACACTTAGTGTCAATCCAGCCTTTACAACACTTAGGCCTAGATTGAAGGTTTTTCACAATGAGTATAGCACCACTCAAGGTTACTCAGTCCTTAGACTTTTCTCTATTG
This sequence comes from Cuscuta epithymum, assembly GCA_945859915.1. Classification (NCBI taxonomy): domain Eukaryota; kingdom Viridiplantae; phylum Streptophyta; class Magnoliopsida; order Solanales; family Convolvulaceae; genus Cuscuta; species Cuscuta epithymum. The sequence continues at coordinate 597,793 of CAMAPF010000923.1, forward strand.
AACCAGTGGGGTTCAAAAGGTACTCTATTCTATCTAACTGCACTTTAGGATCTGAACAACTGTTCTCCTAAGTGTTTACAACAACTTGTGATTGCAAGAAAGTTCTAACCTCCAACTATGAACTAAGCTCTTCAAATATGACAGTTGTTAATCTAATCTTAGAGCTTAGTGAAGCATGAGTCTAAGCAGAGAGCAAAGTTGAATTGGCACTTTCTCTTTTGCTTGATAGCTCGTGAATACTTAGAGTGATTACTCTACTTAGAAGACTCAAAAACTTGGTTTTAGAACTCATGCCTATGCCTTCTTTTATAGGCTTCTCCAGTAGGTTGATCTCCTCCGTTGGTCGAGAGGATTCAATCCTATTCGCAGAATGAGGTGTACTTTTGTTCTCTTGTGATGGAGCTGATAATGGAAATTTCCTTTGTCTTCACTGATTAGTAGCTAGAAGATCAAGTCAATGATCAATCTTCACGATTTGGTGTGTGCGACCCATCTTCTTTGGTTTTCGTACTGTTGAGCATTTAATGCTCTTCTTGTCTTTGTCTTCAATCATACACATGTAGTGTATGTGTGTGTGTTTGTGCTGTGTTTCTATTATATTATGTACCAAATGAATTTGTACTGGTAGGATCAAAGTCTCCTTCTAAGGTAAACAAATTTTACCTTATTGTAATTTTTAGTTTCCAGTAAAATTTATTTGGTACAGAATTTATTTTGTTATATCTTGATCAGCTGATTATGTGACTTGATAATTTTATGTACTAAATAAATTTATACTGGTGGGATCTGAATATCCTTTTAAGGTAAAAATTTACCTTATTGCATTTTAATTTTCCAGTAAAAATTTATTTAGTACAAAAATTGTACATTTTAATTAGTCACAGTTTGAGAACCTGATCAAATTTTAATTTAGTAAGAACACAGGGCATAATGACTTTTAGTATAGTGGCATCATCAAAATCTTATCAAAATTGGGTACTAACAATTTCCCCCTTTTTGATGATGCCAAAACTATACTAAGCAGGGAAGAATTTTTCTTTATTAAAATTAGAATAGTTACAAGTGTTTTGCTATTACAGTAGTTTATAGTCATTCTCGGACTTATGATTGAATCTATTTGGGTTGCTTGTCTTCTTCTTTCTTGGCTTCTTCCCTTGCCTTAGCCTCTTCTGCTTTTCTTTTTCTGATCTCAGCCTCTTCTTGTAGCAGTTTGTTCTTTCTTCTTGTTTCAGCGGCCTTCTTTGCTGCTATCTGTCTTTTAGAGGAGGGTCCTGCTGAGGTAGCTTCCCCCTTTTTGGCATCATCAATATCTTGGAAGAGGGCTTCTATTTCTTCATCTGATTCTTCTTGTTTGTTCTTAAGTCCATATACTGTGATGGACATTGCATTGAGTGCGTTGTTGACATCTTGGAGATCAGTTTTGATGTCTACATGCACTTCTTCTTCTACCTTCTTTAAGATTTTCTTGGCTTCATCTACTTCCTTTGCCAGTCTCTGGATGTCACATCCCTGCTTCCAGAAGGTTTCTTGAGTGTTCTTTTGAATAACCAGGAAGTTGTTTTTTATTGCTTTGGTTAATTGGTCATATGCTTGAACATGAGCCTGCTGCTCACTGAGGAACTTCTGAGAGAGTTGAAGCATGGCAGGGAACTCCTTGTTCTTGAGATAAGTGATGTATTCTTCATGCTCAGTTATCTTTTGAAGTGCCTGTTCAAGAGTGGGAGGAAGAGTTGATGGAGGAGTTACCTGAGCAGAGGAGCCTGCGGCTTGTGATGAGGCTGCTGCTGTTGTAAGAGGATATTGATGTTTTTGGTGTGTGAGAAGTTGACTGGCCAGTTCATCATCTCTTGCTTTGAGTGCCTCAAGCTCCTTTTTGATTTCTGTAGTCACAGCTTCGTGTTGTGAGATCTTGACTTTGAGGAGAGCTCTCTGCTCTGCATTGAAGACCTGCTGGATCATGAGGTCATTTCTGATATGCCTGTGGACTTCCTCAAACCGGATATCAAGTCTTTCTTTCATCTGCTTCTGCATTTTGATGAGCCTTTTATGTAATCTGACCTCTGCTTTGCTAATGAATTTGATAGAAGCTCCCCTTTCCTGAACGAAGAGATTGGCTAGGGATATAGGATCTTCTTTATCAGCCTCTTCTTCGATACTTGCAGTGGATTGATCAGTAGCCTTAGCGGTGTTTTGTGCAGTTGCCTGAGC